>CM065121.1:26793878-27432628 GCA_033026305.1 Cirrhinus molitorella | reverse complement strand
CACCCCCATTACTACTTCCGATTATACTACCACCCCTATTACCACTACTACCAGTGCTACCACTACATTAAGCTATTCAACCACCACTTCGTCAACATCAGCTACCAGCCCCAACCCACTTTTAACCACTTCTCAACCTACAGGTAAGCACTGCAGAGGAGTTCTCTTAAATTCTGTCTTGTAATATGAGGAAAACCATTTTAAGGTTTGGTTCAGGATGACTTGCTGATATGATGTTTCCCAAAATGGTTTTGTTGCAGGTAATACTTGTCCAGAGGAAACAGTCAGCGGTTTGACCTTCCCACTCACCGTGATCGGTCAGATTAGTTATTCAACACAGCTTTGCCCTCCAGGAACACCCAGTGGTATGTAGCACTACAAATTAAACAGGCATAAATATAGAAACAGCCATCAGATCTCAGATACTTTATCTTGACAAACTATTCAAACAGAAATAAATTTAGAAGTATTTCATAGAGGTTGACTGATGTATCAGTTTTGCCGATTAATCGGCACCAATAGTTGATTGGTGGAACTATCAGTTATCGGCAAAATCCGTGCTGATAGTTTTTCCAGGTTGTGTCCGTTGCTGAAGCGGCTGAGAAGACTCATAAGCCTCTTTCACGCAGAGATTCCGGACAATACACGGGTAATGCATTCTGGGAATTGACCCGGGATCATTTTATTTTGGTTCATTCACACCTCCAGTGATTTTCCGGAATCTGTGTGTGCGTTCACGCACAACCCGTATAGATCCCATAAAGACACGTGACATTAGGTTTTAATGCGATGCGTACCGTTACACTAAACTAAACGATCTCTGCTTCAGCACGGATAGTAAGAAGATCTGCCTTCGAAACATCCGGTAAAAGAGTCGCACAATAACTTGCATTGTCACTTCTACACAGCCTTTACGGCATTGGTTCTGGCTTTTGTTCACACAGCGCTCGTTCCGGGACTGATCCTGGCAATGTTACTACGTCCCTAACCCGAAATCATTCCCGGAATTAATCCTGGGATGGGTTTGCATTCACACAGAAGGCACTCTGGCAATTTTTCAGCAATTTTCCGGAATCAATGGGCAGTGTGAAAGGGGCTATAGATATGTATGATGGCCTCTAGTGGCGGAAATCACTGACATGTCATGTTTGTTTACACACATGGTACTGTGCACTGAACAGAGCGAGACACTTCAAATGCGGATTTAAAACATCGACAACTATAGTGCATGTTTTCATATCATTACTTAGTAAGTACTTTGTCGACCAGATGTTACAATAGTAGAGAAAGCACAGCAGCATGTTTGCTATCAAGGCAGAGAGGAAGCGAACATTAGCCGCACCTCAAGAGGTTAAAACAAAGTGACCAAAACAGTAAGTCCAACCCAAATGTTTAATGTCACGATTGTTACAATCTATTTGCATTAGTTTATATCCAGCTGATCACGTTAATGCATTTGTTAGCCAGCAAGTTGCATATTTAAAGCTAGTGATGTGAGACAGCAAACTGTGTTCTTTCAGCCAACAGAAATCCTGCCGCATCACAGAGCGCTATCACAGAGTTTTACCCTAAATACATCACATCTGTCCCAAATCAATGCAAATGTACATAAAGACTTCACCATGGGCTGAGAGATTATGTGTATGGTGCATTTTTAGCAAAACGTTTTTCTTTCTGTGGCTCTAATAAAGTCTGTATGTTGCATATAGAGAGCTATAATATAGATTGCACTTTTTCTTTCTGTTTGCTCTGTTTTTTTAAACACCGAACTTCAAACTCATCTGTGCTGCTTTTTGTTAATTCTTAAAGTAAACTTATGTCTGTTTGGTGATTAAATAAACAGTTTTAGACCACAGTTTGAACTGAACACGACACGTCCGGTGTGTGTGATAACTATTACGAGATGCTTTGTAAGTTAACGTGTTTAACCGGTCTTGTATGTCTTTTTATGTCTTCTCTAGCTGGTAATCCTATGGCCTTAGCAGAGTGTTTGAGTTCAACACTTTTCCATGGATTTGGTGGACTTAAACTTCTAGACTGTGGCTTGAACCTGGAGGCATTCGAAAGCAAAGTCAACGTCTGTATTTACATCTTTGAAATTTACTATGGGACGCTGGTGGACAATTTTTAACAAATTCACATTCATTATTCATTCTGAATAATGCAGATGTTGTTATACACATATATACATATTTGGCTGTGATTGGTTCAAGCAATAAATCCCACCTCTTGTGCGTGTTCCGCATTCGTGAATCATTCTGAAAGAACAATATACTGGCATTAATGGGAAGACTAATTAAAAAAATTAAGTAAACAACTCAAACACTTGTAGAAAGTTAAATTTGAAGTCTGTAACCAAAATTTATATTGAATGAACTATATTTTGAGTGAATTTTAAAGTACTTTTGATTAGACAACAGATTGGCACAATGGTTTTGGCTTTGCTTGTTTGGTTTAGGGGACTCTAGAGGAGAATATGTTTGTTGCCTCCAGTGTCCAGATGCTCACGTCTAAACCTGAGCAGCTCACGTCCCAGAACATCACCTCAGCTGCTACCATTGTTAACAACCTGCTGTCTGCCACCATGTTAAATGAGGTAAAATATGTTGGTATGTTTGTCTGTCTGTATGACTAGATTGATAATAAATTGACTAGATTTTTATTACAGTCAGTTGCAGAGTCAGTGGTGGCCACCATCAGTCAGCTCATGCACACTGATGAAGACCAATACTCTGAAGACACTTACGATGCACTTGAGAGGTGTTTACACTGCACACATACCTATCCCACACAAACACTACTCATATAAACTATATAATAACAAAACCACACTTTTCTGTGTAAAGCAGTTAAAGTACCCACCAAAGCTTTGAGAACAACAGCTAAAGCCTTACTGATCTGCTATTTAAGCTTCTTCTACTGAGCCAAAATTTAGTCGGAATCTCATTCTAGAGTTTTAAAGCTACAACCACCAAATTTGGGTCAGACTTTCAGACTGGTCTGAAGTTAGTTGCTATATCTTTTCTAACTGATCCAGCTTATGTTTTGGAAACCAGGCTATCAAATCCACCCAACATCCTATAGACTTTCATTGAGGGGGTGAAAACTTTTGTACAGTGAGGCTTGTGGTGTATTTAAGCTGTCTGTTGATATAGCAGAGCTAAACAACTCCCTACTTGAAAACAGCTAATACCAGTCTAAGCTGGTTGGCTGCTTTGTCTAGTCATCCAGGTGGGTTTTAAAGTGGTTTTGAACACTTTTTGGCTGGTCTTAGCTGGTCAAGCTGGGAGACCTGATTCAAGATCAAACAAGCTTAAACCAGCTACTTTCAGCTTAAACCAAGTAAGACTACTAGACAACCAGTTTGAGCTAGTTTTATGTGTGTATGTATTTAGAGGTTTTTTTTTTTTGCAGATTTTTTGGCTTTTAAAAACTGAAATAGCTGGTTGTTAATTTATTTTGCTAAGTCAGCTGGTTTTAATGGGGTCTTACTGTTGCCTTTTTATCTTTTTTATTCTGCCTTTATTTTTCAGAATTGCATGATATGAACTCACAATTCTGAATTTTTCTCAGAATTGCGTGAAAGTCCAATTTTTAGGGGGGTGGGGGTGTTCTCAGAAGAGTTTATATCTCACAATTCTGACTTTATAACTTGCAACTGATACAACCTTGCAATTCTGAGAAAAAAAGTCAGAATTGTGAGTTTACATCCTGCTATTCTGATTTTATTTCTCAGAATTGTGACTTTACATCTCACAGTTCTGAATTTATAACCTGGAATTGATTATAAACTTGCAATTTGAGAAAATATTCAGAATTGTGAGTTTATATTCTGTAATTCTGATTTTATTTATCAGAATTGTGACTTTATTTCTCAGTATTGTGAGTTTACACCTCACAGTTCACCTCACAGACTTTATAACAATTGAATATAAACTTGCAATTCTGAATTGTGAGATGCAAAGTTGCAATTACCTTTTTTATTTAGGTGCAGAAACAGGTTTCCATATTTTTTTTATTTATCAAAACTGTCTGTTTTGCTATCTATTGAACACTCTAGTTTTGAAAACTATTAAGATACAACTTAAAATTATTTAAAACTTCGCCTTCACCAAACCTTCACAATTAAAGTTGTTAAAATGTCTTCAAACTTTCTGCTTAGACTTTCTCAAGCCAAGTTAAAGTTTGTCTACAAATTTTACTCAACTAGTTACTATTATTATTATAGCATGAAATAGTATTACACTAAAAAGTTCTTTAAAAAAAGTATTAATTTCGTTGCTTGTAAAATGTTTTTTATTTAGAAAAACAAATTACTGAGTGGATTATATACTTGTTTGCTCATTGTGAAAAAATTTACATGCAATATTAAAACAGATTTTTTAAAATAGTTTTGCCTAATGTGTCCCTTACACAATTTATATTTAGATATATTAATTACTCAACAAAACTTCAGGAAAAAAATAGATACAATGGGAAAATGAACATCTTTATGTGTAAAACATTTTTTATTTAGATTATTTTGATTGTTGTTGTTATTAGGATGGACATGTTTAGCTTTTACATGTGTATTATATCTGCAGTCTCACAAAGACTTTGGAGGATTTTGCTTTGAACATGAGTAACATTAACTCCAATGTACTGGTGCAACCAAACCTAGCAGTGCAAAGCATCAAGTTGTCAAACTGGACTTCACAAGTGCAATTCTATGCTGTAACAGGTCAGTGCCAAAAGCTCAGCTCCAGGTGTAGTTACTGTATCTGTGTTGATATCAGAAAGACATTGCCACTCCTCCAACTAAACTAAGCTGTTTTTCACTAGGACTGTCACAGAATTCTCCTGAAAGAATCGGTCAGACGCTGAGTGGAAATGCTTCAAACATGACATCCTCTTCAGGACGTCCTATTGATCTCCTATTAACTATCAAACTGCAGAACGAATCCCAGAAAGACTGGGGTAGACTGCTTCTGTTCTCATTTTGAGGGATATAATTAAAAGTCAAGTTTTAAATACATTTCTCCCTCTCTTTTCTCACAGGGAATAGAAATCTCAGTATTGGAGTGGTGCTTTATGAAAATGATCGCTTTTTCAACTCAAAACTATTTAACAGTGAACTCGATACCAAGAGAAGGGTGGTGGCAGCCAGCTTGACAGACAAAAACTTCCTTGATAATGTGGAGTTTGCCATGTGGCCCGAGGTAAACGACTGTAAACTCATAATGATTACATAAAATATAGCAGCTTCTGAATCACTCGTGTTATTAGTCAATAAAACACCTACATACAAATTAACGTACAGCCAGTCATTCCCACAAAATAAACACTGTCAAGGTGATAAGAATCAGGTATGTATATGATATATTGTGTCTTTACGTTTTCAGAATATATCCAGTTCGACATCTTACGACTTTGCATGTGTGTTTTGGGACTACACTCACAGAGACTGGAGAACAGAAGGTTGTGTCAAAATTCTTGATTCCACTGGAGTGCACTGTGAATGCAACCACACCACCAACTTTGCAGTTCTTGTGGTTAGTTTAACAGACATGTTTTAAAGAAACTGCTGGAAACTTACTTTAAAAGCTAGCGAGCTACTTATATAGACAGCATAATGGAACATAATTTCTTTAGAAACTTTCTGTACGCAGTAAATGATGTTCCTTGTGCAAAGAACACAGGAGACACAACTTACTGATTTCAAGAGAATCTATTGTTAGCATGATGCTAAGCTAACTTCATTTTTCTCTCTCTTTGTAGAGCTTTAGAGCAGATTACACTTATTCGGAGGCTTTAAACTGGATCAGCATTGTGGGATGCAGTCTGTCAATTGTGGGTTTGGTCCTCACTGCAGTTTATCAAATTAAGACCAGGTAAAAACACCGGATAAATCCCAGATAGAGTCCCATTGTAAAGTAATACTCTAGCATTATACAGGACTTTGGTTTTATGCTACTGAATGAACCATATTAATGTACTGCAGTGTTTCCAGTATGATACACTGTAAAAACCAAAAATCACAATTTGTTGAGTCAACTTAAAATAAATTATTACTCTGCTGCCTTAAAGTTTTAAGTTCAGTCAACTCAAATAAGTCCATTCAAGTTGAAATGTTAAGTTGTACTAAGTGACAACTTAGATATTTGAGTTGACTAAACTAAAAAAAAATGTTTGTTAAATTTAAAAGCTGTTTGTTACTTGGCTGCCTTAAAATTTTAAGTTGATTCCACTCAAATATTTTTTGTTGTCACTTAGTAAAACATAATATTTTAAGTTGACTAAACTTAAAATTTTAAGGCAGCCAGGTAACAAATTATTTTAAGTTGACTCACCAACTTCTACTTAAAATAATACCACGGTATTACCATGCTACACTGAGAGAAAAAAGCCTTTCTGAGTCAGTACTTTTGTCTTTTTATCCAGTTAAAAATACTGAATAATTCTTAATCATGCATATGTATTTAGAAACAAAACTGCTAACTTGTTTACATAGAATATATATTGAAATAAGTATATTTCCAGACATTTATTTATTTATTTATTTAAGCATTATTCTAGCATTTTATAGTAAGATGTGTCACGGTTACTTGCACTGAAGTGCAATTCGACAGCAAAGTCAAATAAAGAATCTTTAATAGTAATCCACAGACATTAATAGCGGACGATGAGACAGAAACTGAATACAACTTATAAAAGGCACTAATTACAGGTGACGGTGATAACATTTAACAAAGACAGGAAATCCAAATATGGGCACACCAGAGGGAGAAACCAAAACGGACAGTTCAAAGGGGTGTGACAATATGTGTGCTTTTTTTTTATCATGCCAGTAATATAAGATTAAATCTAGTCTAGTTATATTATCTTTATTTTATTTTATTGTTTAGGGATACCCCATATATTGGGACCATATCTTTACACTTTTGAATGTAAATCAATGAATGCTTATTTTTCATACTGTACAATACAATGTTATGTAGCTTAAATTTACCTTTAGCATTTAAATTTGTAACTTTTTCCGTGTTTTATTTTTAATTTATTTGGACAAAATAGTATAGAATTTTAATACTGGGCATGTGTCGGTAATTCACCATAAAAAGAAAATAACATTCAGCATACTGGTCAGAATTTATTTTTGGTGCTTCTGTAATATTTTATCAAAAATACTGCTAGGAACATTTTTGCAGACCATGTATTTGTTTCATATAATGTTCAGCAAACTAATGCTAATTCCATAGAACTAGTTTGTGAAACAGGCAAAATTTTAAGGGATAGTTCACACAAAAATAAAAATTACCTCATGATTTACTCATCCCCAAGCCATCCTAGGTGTATACTAGGATGAGTTATATTAAAAATTGTCCTGGCTTTCCAAGATTTATAATGGCAGTGAATGGCTGTTGAAATTTTAAAGCCCAAAAAAGTGCATCCATCATAAAAAGTGTTCCACATGGCTCTGGGGGGTTAATAAAGTCCTTCTGAAGTGAATCGATGTGTCTGTGTAAGAAAAACATCCATATTTAAAACTTAATTTTGCTTCAAAATCTCAACAGCCATTTACTGCCATTATAAAGCTTGTATTCACCTGATAGAAGAATGTCAAATACACCTAGGATGGCTTGAAGGTGAATAAATCATGGGGTAATTTTCATTTTTGGGCGAACTATCCCTTTAAGTGTATTTTTTTTAGGCTAATCTTTCCTAACTCTACAGGAAACAGAGAGGAGGTAACTCCACTATGCTCTTGGTGAACATCTGTTTGTGCATGACCACCTACTACCTGCTCTTCATTTTTGGCATCAACAATCCGGTCCAGAGCTCGAAGGCCTCAGAACAGAATGTCATTCCTTCTTCAGATTTGCTGCAGACGGTCGATCAGGGTCCTTGTACAGCAATCACAGCCCTGCTCCAGTACTTCCTGCTGGCTACGTTTGCCTGGAACATCCTGTATGCGGCTCATGTGTTTTTCCTCATTAGAAACGCCCTCAATGGTCCACCAAGAGCTTTCCGCACCATCGCTGTGACAGTTGGCTGGGGTACATTTAAACACACTAATATTAAAAGTCACGGCAGTTTGATTCTGTTTGCATAGCTTGTAAATAAAGAATATATGGCAATACTATTTAGTTAATATACTACTAAAACAGTAAATAAATGATCATTTTAAATGGTACATGTTACCCTAGACCACAAAACCTGTCATTGTATTGTATATACATTGTACGGGGCAAAATTATAAATTTTTCTTTTATGCCAAAAATCATTAAGATATTAAGTAAAGATCATGTTTCATGAAGATATTTTGTACATTTCCTATCATAAATATATCAAAATGTTTTTTTTTTGTAAGACCATCAATGGAAAGCTTATTTATTCAGTTTTCAGATGATATATAAATCTCGTTTTTTTTTTTTTTTTTTTTTTTTTTATAATTAACTGGACATACTGAAAAAATTACTGGTTTTGTAGTCCAGGGTCACATATGTGAATTTAAGCTTCACAACATTGTAATATACAAGGTAGAAATGGATATTCTTTTAAAAATTAGCTAAAGATGATATTTAACGGTTATTCATGAGCAAAAGTAGCCTGATCTCAAGATAAAAAAAATATGAGCATGAGGATAATCATAAAACTTATAATAATAATTTTGATCAATCATATAATATGTCTAGGTCTGCCTGCTGTTATTGTTGGCATCTCACTGTCCACCACCTACAGCTTTAGGAACCCTTTAGGTTATCGACAAGAGGAGTTGTAAGTGAAACATTGCTTTTATCACTTTTATTTCACCACAGAAACAAACTGTTTTTGAAACTGGAAGCCTTGCACATTAAAATGACAAATGTGAATACTCCACATGAAATTATAGCAATTTAATTGTAGTACTGGGTTTAAACAAAATTTTGAATGTAGTACATTACTTACACATTCCCTGGTATTTCACGTTATCTCTTATTATTGTTGTAGCTGTTGGTTGGCATCTCTGGACAAGACTGGAAGGTTTGATCCGAAGCGGCCGATGTTGTGGGGTTTCTTGCTCCCTCTAGCGGTCATGTTGTGTTTTAACATATCTCTGCTTGTCTACTTCTCTCAAACCATCTGCTGTGGAAATCCCAATCTCAAGAGGTACGTAACCGAATCGAGGACTACAGTTCCGGGTTTAAAACAGTTTTTGAGTTTTTGATGTTTCACTGAAAAATTCTGTAATATTTAATGTATTCTATATTATTTAAATGTCTGTTTTGGTTCTTTAGCTCACGAAGCACTCCTATGAAGAAGAAGATTTTGAGTAGTTTCTCTCTGGCTGTGGTGCTCGGTTTGTCCTGGGTCATTGGTTACTTTGTGCTCATCACTCATGACAAGACACTTTATATCATTCTCAGTGTGGTCTTCTGTCTCTGCAACACGACACAGGTGTGTTAATACAATATATTTATTATTAAGGACAGTATTTCATATTTAGAATAAGGTCATTGTTGGATTTATTCAAGCTGATGTTTTGAGATATTATGTATATCTTCAGGGGTTGGACAATGAAACTGAAACACCTGGTTTTAGACCACAATTAGAATGGTGTTGGGTCTTCTTTTGTGGCCAATACAGCATCATCTTGTGTGTGTATTGGTGCATTGTCATCCTGATAAATGGCACCACCTTCAGGATACAATGTTTGAACCACTGGGTGAACACTGTCAACCTTCACAATCTGCTCTTACTGGTGGAATGTGCAATCAGTGAAGATTGGCCACCAGGCTGCGCAAACATAGCCATGAACCCTCCAACACTATATTGGCCAGCGTTTCAGTTTCATTGTCCAACTCCTGTATGTCTTGCATTGATTGATGACTGACCACTACATTTTCTCTCCTACAAAGGGTGTTCAGATATTCATTTTATTCACACTGCAGTCTTTTCTAAAGACAAGAACTCGATATAAACTGGATTCTAAGACTGAATCAAAAGGAGGGCCTTAAAAATGGACCCAAAAAGCAGAGGACAAAAGACAAGATCATTTACAATTCTTTTGTTTTTTAATTATTATTTTATTTTATTTTATTTATTCATTCATTTTAAATTACTGTATTTTTAGTGATAAAAAATCATTTGACTGCTGACATTTATTTTAATTCAATTTAAAAAAAACAATGGATAGTCTCATATACTCATAAAGTAAAGTTGTAAGTTACATTTACAATTCAGACTGTGCTTTAACCTTAGTTTCTGATTTATATTGGACTTCTTTAAGATATTTAATTGTTCTTTCTAGCCATAAAAAAAGTATAAAAAATGTATGTGGTTTTTTATTTATTTAATTTTTGAAAAATTGCTTTGAGGTTCAGCCGATGTGAAACAACACATAACTACAGTTTATAGTAGTATTTGTTATATATTAACACATTGTAATGAGTAAATTCCACAAAAGGCAAGCAAGAGATCTAATCTAATCTAAGGTCTAACAGCTACTCTATCATAAAGTACTGGATTGCTGGATTGTCATAAAATTGAAACCACTGCGTCGCCTTATTGGTATTCCCTAGTGTTCCCATACATTCTATTCAATTGACTGAGGCCAGCAGAAGGCAAAGTCTATCTCCAAGCAGAGGTTGGCTCACTTCATAGTGCATGTCATCGTCTTGGTGTACCAAACCCAAGGCATGCTGTGCCCCCTCAGTTTGAGAGCTTGCTCTACTAGGAGTGTCACTTATTTAGGGGGATTGGTTTTTAATCCTGGTCCTGGGGACCCACTGCTCTGCGCATTTTGTCTCCCTTATCTGACACACTAGCTGCGTCCCACTTCAAAGACTGCGGCCTTCGGAGGATGGGTCCTTCGAAGGATGCAACCGACTTGGCCTACGAAGGATGCTCTGAGTTTCCTAATTGCGCAACCAGGTGTTCCCGATTGCTGCTCCTGTTGCATAACAATGGTGCGAGAAGAGAGATGCCACAGATATTATTTATGAAAATGAAAATAGCTGAACCTGAATTGTTAGTTTTTGGGCAGTGCGTCGACATGCAGCACCGTTGCGCTTCGGGCGTACTGTGTTTGAATCTCGGCTCACTTCATTTCCTGCCTCACTACTGTCCTATCAACAAAAGGCAAAAATGCCAAAAAAAAAAAAAAAAAATCTTAAAGAAAAAAATATATCACAGGACAGCAGCACTACAAAATACATGGCTATATAGTTAATTAAATTTGTATGTTTTGTAATTATTTTAGTTATTTTGTAATTAGTGGTAAAAACTACTTTTAGTATACAACAATTTCTTATCATTTTCAAATGTTATTTAGAGGCAAACAAAAATGTACAGAAGAATTTCTGTCATTTACAAATTATAACTTGCTTTGCAAAAATAATTTACAGAACTACTTCTTGCCTTTTATTTGCAAGTTTCAATTTATAATGCAAAAATAAAACGATGCACAGAAATGACTTTGCTTAATTTACAAATAGCTTAAAGTACAAAAGTAATGTACAGAACAACTTAATTCATTTAAATTATATGTTTCCCAGCAGCTCCATTTTTTCCAGAACTGTCATAAAAGAAGAGAAAAGTAAAGATTTATGAAAATGATTAAGACAGGGCTGCAATCTTGGTTAGAAAACATGACACAGCAGGACTTGCATACAAAATACTAAAGAAATCATATTTCTGGATCATCAAGTTTGCCTACAACAATTGTGCATGATAGCACTACAAAAAAAAATAAAATAATAGAAACTAAAATAAAAATACAAGTGAAAACCTTTATTTAACTAGTTATTTGAGTAAATTAAAACACAATACTTACATTTATACATGTATTCGTCAGCCACCACAGAACTATCTCCCTCTATTCTGTTTGAATAAAAGTCCCACTGTCCATCCATCTGTCGTATCCTTCATTTGCCGTCGAAATGGAGGATGCATTTGAAGTCACGTTTGAACTTGCATTGTGAATTGGGATGGTCTTCATCGTGCCTACATGACGCAATCAGCCTTCAATTGTAGACTTCATAGGACCTGGCCTTGAATTGGGGCAGCCTTCGTTGCGCAACTGGCTTTCAAATACGCACTTTGAAGGTATTTTTACATGTCCAGCCAAATTAAATATAGGTAATCATTTGGCAATTAGATTTTTAGATACCTGTAATTAATTTGGTTTCACACTCTAGCGAGTTAAGGTCTTTTGCCTTTGTAGGGCAGTATAGTAACAATATTTTTCTGGTTTTATTTGTAGTAAAACCATGGTTAGTTTTCGTAAGGGTCCGTTAGCCATGTCTACTGATTTTAGAATTTGACATTGTATGGGCGTTACCATTATGGTGTTTAGGAGACGTTGGGTTTTGGTCACTGTACCTCGAGAGTAAATGTTAGTATTTGACATTGGCTTGTTATCTAAATACATGTACATAGTTGTTTTGTTATATAAAAAATGTCCCTGCTAAAAAAAACAGCATATGCTAGTTAGGTAGGTTTTGATGCTGGTTTTTGCTGGTTTAAGCTGGTCCTTTGCTGGTTTATGCTTGTGCTTTGCTGGTCCTTTGCTGGTTTATGCTGGTGCAGGACCAGCACATGACCAGCTAAGGACCACCTTAAACCAGCAAAAACCAGCATACCAGCATCAAAATCTACCTAACCAGCATATGC
Organism: Cirrhinus molitorella; assembly: GCA_033026305.1. Classification (NCBI taxonomy): domain Eukaryota; kingdom Metazoa; phylum Chordata; class Actinopteri; order Cypriniformes; family Cyprinidae; genus Cirrhinus; species Cirrhinus molitorella. Next base: position 27,419,998 of record CM065121.1, on the reverse strand, counting down.
TGTTTTTTGCAGCAGGGGTAGAAGATGGAAACAAATTAAATATTAAATAAACCCGTTTTTCTAATACAGTAGCTCTATTTAACATGTATACATTTATTTATATCTTTTGTTTGAACCTTTAGTAAGACAGACGGGTATTTAATTAGGTGACTGTCCGTTAAGACCGAATGAACGTACACATCTAGCTTTTACTCACCTGTTTATGTTCACCTGAGCCATAGCCGACTTTACGTGAGATACTCTACACGTTGGACATTCTGACAACTGTGTGTGCATTTGACAATCTTGGCACAAAAAGAACTGATGGCAGAACTGGCATCACTCGGGCGCGTGGCCAAGAGAAGCGCTTCTGTTGTGTGTCTTTCAACGTGATTCGCCCACCTTTACTAACTGCAAGTTAATCAATAACAAATTGTGATTAGATAGTTGTGTTCTATGACTTGTGTTCTATGTTCTATGACTGTTTATTAACTTTGATTAGGCTGTTCTCACGTGACAGAACACCCCAAGTACTCGCTCTGATCACCCAGTCGTAAAGAAATTTTGAAATAAAGAACAAAACATGATATTGAGCTGAAATACGGGACTGTCCCCGGGAAATGTTGAGCTGACATTGAATTTTGGTCACCTGCATCACAACCATTAAAAAGGTTCTTCAGGGTGGTAAAGAAGACTGTTACTGGATTGAAAGAACCAGTTTTTTAGTGTGGAAAACCAGGAACAAGGAACTCAGAAAAGGAGGAAAATAATCTCAATATAAAAGACCAGCAACACAGATGATTCCTTTAAAGTCAGGGGTTCTCAACCTTTTTTACACCGGGGCCCCTCTCCTTCTCCGGTCAATTTCGCAAGGCCCCTCATACCTGACATTTGCCTTAAAGGTGTTTATTTTTAAACTTTTTTCATTAACCAAAACATTTGTTTTGTCTTTTTATTCTTTTGCTGCATGTTATTAAAAAAACAAAAAATTCAAACAAACTTTAAATTAAAGCTATACTTTTTAGAAAACTCTCTGCTCAATTCTAACTTTTTAACACACACACACATGTACATATATCATCACTGTTGGGCGGAATCCTTGCATCTCCAAAACCATAATTTTTCAGGAAATGAAAAAAAAGGGCATATTTTTTGAGTTATTAAACACCGTATCATTAAAGTTGGTATTATACCATATATTGCTATCATACACTGTTGTGTACCAACATTAACACAACATTTCCCCAAAATCATGTTTTATCGGAGATACAAGGTTTATGACTTGGGAGCAGGGAGATACGAGATTACACTGTCATTGATAAAAATGGTACGGACACAGACGTCGCTGCTGCCAGCAGTGTTTATCAAAGTCTGTAGTCGCATGAGCCTTTTGACAAGAGACAAGGCTTTACGAGCTAATCAAAGCAAATGATTGTGGTTACATACATCTTCCTAAACTGTATTTTAAACATTAGAGCTATGAGTGATGCAATACCAAAATAAAACAAACTGACTGGGCTGTCTAATAGGCAGAAATTAATCTGCACGCAAACAAAGTCGGTGGTTGCATTGAGCCTTTTGACAAGAGAAAAGGCTTCAATAGTTAACCAAAGCTAACGACTGTGGTTACATACATCTTCCTAAACTCTATTTTAAAGGTTTAAGAGCTATAAGTGGTGCAATGCAAAAAACGATGAGCTGATTAGGCTGTCTAATAGGCGGAAATTGGCCTAATATGCTCGCAAACTTACCTTCGTGGCTCACAGTCTTCCTTCTGAAGCATTACAGCTATAGATTTTATTTTAATTTTTTAATAACCAGTGTTTTGAGGACATTTACCCAGGTGCGTAGCTACAGGTGTCAGTCAGGCCCACCCAGTCAGGTCAAATTCTCGGCCCGAGTCTGACCTGAGTCCATCTTTTTTCCCTTTCTCCCAGAACAGTTTATACTACTGTTTCAGCTATAAAAATAGTTACATTTTGTATGCAATGCCAAAGTGGTTATATTTAGTTTAGTTTTTTATTAAGTTAATTTAGAAAAACTTTTAGAGCATTTTTTTGTTCATTAATTATAAGTTTTTGTTTTTTTAATGTAACGGACTGTGGCCAGCGGAAGACCGTTCATAGCCTGGTCAGTTTGCCTTTTCAAATCATCACGACTTGCACAAAAAAAAAATCTATAGATCTAAAACAGTTAAAGTAGCTATAGAACAATGTCAGTTTAAACATTAAACCTAGATCAATGTGCGCTATTAGGTGCATATTGTTTTTGGAGAAGGGAAGCTGAAACCGCTTTGCAGGACATTGAGGCGCCAGAGTGATCATTTACATTTTTTTCAGCGAATACATGCCTCAAAAACATGATAAATAAATAAATAGAAAGCTTTAAATTATTACTTAACAAAATAAAACAAATCTAAAAAAAAAATGCTTTCATTATGTAATCCTTAAAGATGCATTTCTTTCTAAAGTTGCGTCTAAAGGAGATTGCAGTCAGGGTCTTTGCGACACCATCTCAGAATACACTAGTTTATTAATGGATCATTTAAATGATCCTTACTGTTTCCCCCGAGACATTCATTGCTAATTGTTTTTGCCGGTGCTTTGTGACAAGATGATGGAAGTAGACATATATGCCGCAAAGCTGCAGGTGGAGATACGAGCTCTTCTCAGACAGTTGAAGTGTTCAATGGCGTTAAGAGATTTGCTCTCAAGCTATTTTCAACAATTTAGATTGGTTAATAATTTGTAAAAATAACAGACCCACATGGGGACTGACCAATAGCATAGATTCGTGAAAAAACATGATATTGACAAAATTTGGACATACCAGGTTTCCGCCAGAAAGCGACAATATATAAATGTTTTATATGTTATATATGTTTTAGATCAGCGACGACCTTGCACACACTGCAGGATTTGAATCTATGACGGTGTAGTGTGTTACTAATGGTAACCGTTGAGACTGTGGTCCCAGCTCTCTTTAGGTCATTGACCAGGTCCTCCCGTGTAGTTCTAGGCTGATCCCTCACCTTTCTCAGGATCATTGATACTCCACGAGGCGAGATCTTGCATGGAGCCCCAGTCCGAGGGAGATCGACAGTCATCTTGAATTTCTTCAATTTTCTAATAAATGTGCCAACAGTTATTGCCTTCTCACCAAGCTGTTTGCTTATTGCCCATCCCAGCCTTGTGCAGGTATACGGTTTTGTTCCTAGTGTCCTTAGACAGCTCTTTGGTCTTGCCCAGTGGTGAAGTGGTGCCTGGAGAAGTGGGTATACGCTTCATTCCACCCCAAACCTGTGGGTTTTCTCTGTGTTAGAGCTGTTTTGTGCTCACTACTTGAACTCATTCGTTTACTGGATCCCTTGATAGAAAAGTTTACAGGGCTTTAACCGGTTTAAGAAATTTCTAATAGTAAAAACCTGCTTCTTTTTATTTTTAAGGTATTGTTTTTGTTATTATTAACTGATTCGAATCAGTAATCAATAATAATTAGTACTTTTTCCACTTGCACACCTCCCCTGACATGCTCTCGCATATGAACAGGCAGCATCTGGGGTGCGGGAGACAGCGCGGATGCATCAGGCGCAATCATCAAACATATTTCAAAGCAAGCCGGAGCCATGGTCCTGACCGCATCATCACTGTCTTTAATGGGTGTTTTTAGCGAATATTTCCATTTATTTACATATGACTGGATGTGGTGGACAGTCATGATTTTGGATAATGCAGGACACAACTGAATGATGCGCATCAGAGGCTATTAGAAATGGGTATACGCAAAGCTGTCTGGTAAAGAAGTGGGTATACACCATATACCTGCATACACTCTCCACTACACCACTGGTCTTGCCCATAGTAGAGAGGCTGGAGTCTGATTGATTGAGTGTGTGGACAGGTGTCTTTTATACAGGTAACGACTTCAAACGGGCAATTAATACAGGTAATGAGTGGAGGATATGAGGGCTTCTTAAAGACAAACTAACAGGTCTGTGAGAGCCAGAATTCTTGCTGGTTGATAGGTGATCAAATACTTATGTCATGCAATAAAATGGAAATTAATTATTTAAAAATCATACAATGTGATTTCCTGGATTTTTTTTTTTATTTTAGATTCTGTCTCTCACAGTTGAGGTGTACCTATGATGAAAATTACAGATCTCTCCATTCTTTGTAAGTGGGAAAACTTTAAAAATCAGCAGTGTATAAAATACTTATTTGCCCCACTGTAGTTTGATGGTCTTTATCCTTCACTTTTAGTTTTCAACCACGTTTCTTTTTTTCAGATTAAGTGCCTTGCTTTTTCTTCATTGTAAAAAGTCTATTGTTCTTAAAACACCATACAATATGGCTGTTAAAGTTACAGGTGCTCCTGCTAATTGGGCTCCCATGATTTGTCCTTTCTGGATGTCTGACAAGTCACACATTTCACCCACGGCTTGTAAACACTAATAGAGAATATACAATGGAAACATAAAATAAAACCGCAACATTGCATTTTCACTGAATCATATTAATATGATTTTATCCAGCTATGTGCTGTGTGATTAACACCTAGTAACAGGTTATATACTATTATTGTGTAATGCTGTTATTGTGTCTTTTTAGTTTCTCATTAACATTAGTTTTATTGTGAATGGATGGCTGTTTTCATGACTGATGGACTTCCTACTGCAGCAATGATCCAGCTCCACCTCTCCTTTATAAACCAGACAGTAGCAAGAGTAGTTAGTAGTTATTTTTACAAATGCCATATCCAGTAAATGCGAAATGGACTACAAACTGCTGCTCTTAATCTTTTCCTCAGGTAAGGGTATAAAATTTGACGTAGTGTTTATTTTGAAACTCAGGATTATTTGTCACAGCTAGTAACTTTCTCAAATAATTACAAAGAAGCTATATATATATATATATATAGTAATATAGAATTGCTGAATCTGTTTACATTTTGAAGTAGAATTATTTTTACTGAACAATGCACTCCAATGAACAAGAATAAAACATTTTAATTAGGTTTTGAGTATATTAATTCAAATTAATGAGTATATCTTAAACCAGTGGTTTTTAATCCTGGTCTTGGGGACCCACCGCTCTGCACATTTTGTGTGTCTGCCTTATTTAACACACCTGATTCAGATCATCAGCTCGTTAGGAGAGAGATCCATGAACTGAGTTGAGTGTGTCAGAAAAGAGAGACATACAAAATGTGCAGAGCAGTGGGTCCCCAGGACCAGGATTGAAAACCACTGTTTTAAACAAGGTTATTATTATTATTAATAATATGGTCTGTTTTTTGTTTCTTATTCATAATGTACTTTTTTTTTTTGTGCTTTATCTGAGTAGTTTGTACAGTACCACCAGACACTTCACATGTTTAATTTATATCTTTGCCCTGTTTGCACAGCTTGTGTTTCTAATTGTTTGTTTGCCTATTTTTCCCAGTTAATTTACATACTGGCATTTGCATATGACAGTGCTGTGCAACCATTGTAGTGGTATGCAACCCTTATGTTACTAGCTGTCATATCAACAATATATGTGGGTGAAACATGCCAAAATTTGATAGACAGATAGATAGATACTATCAGATAGCATTTTAAGCTGTTATATAGTCCTTTTACAACATGATATTTTACCTTCATTCTTTTGGGGTAAATAAAGAAAAAGTATATACTGTTTTATTGAATGAAACAAGGCCACATATTTGACCTATACGTGTGGAATTAATGTGAAAAAAAAGGAAAAACATTTTGAACCCTGAAGGGGATTTAAACAAACTAAGAAAGTCAAGAAGTGCTGTACTCTGCTCTCCCCAACTAATTTGACTACATATACAACATAACAATATAAACAAATAAAATCGAGTAGCATGAAAGATACTGTATTTGTATAATATATTTGTGTACATGCTGAAAAAAGAAATATGCACAGTTACTATCTTGAGCTATTTCTGATCTGACCCATACAAATTACTTTTGGTGTAACCAGATGTGGTATTGTAACAAGTCACAGAGGATCCAAGTGCAAGCTCTTTTACAAAAATGTAGTCAGAGAGGTAGGGGTCGTCACCAGCAAACAATAACATCCAAGGTCAGGGCAGGCAGCAATCAATCAGAAACAAGGAAACAGTTCAGGATCAAAAACCCGTCAAGTCAAGGCAAGAAAACAAGGAAATAGGAATAGGAAATAGTGGTTCCCAACCTTTTTTTTAGGAGACCCCTGTTTTAACACAGAACATTTTTAACGACCCCCGTTGCCTCCCCCCAATTCCTCCTGTAGCCGTTCCCTATGACGTCTGAACTTTTTGCTCAAGGATTCAGGTAAATTTCCCCCAGTTATGGAAATTGATGGAAATTGGTGTAAGTCTCATTTTATCAGTTAATTCTTCCTGAAGTCCACTTTATACACAAATGCAATAATTTCCTTGCATTCTAGCACATTTGCATCCACATTTTACATGTGCTTGTTTATTTCATTGTAGAGGCTGAAAATATCTGCCAGGTATGACGTCTGATAAGGAATTCATCTGTCATTTCGTCAAACAGTTTCTGGTTGTTTAGTTTCAAGAACTCCTTTTATTTTTTCTTTCAGTTCAATAAAACAAACCAACACTTGGCCTCTTGGCAGCCAGCGCACTTTGGTATGAAGGGAGAGTGTTTGATGCACCTTATCTTTACACAGCACCACAAAGATTATCTTGTTCACCAGGCGGGCTTTAATAAAGTTCTTTATGACTATGAAACAATCTTTACGACTGTCTTACATGTTTTATTAAGTTCATCAGAGAGGTGTTTTGGCCAGGGCTTGATGGTGTATCATACAGTAAACACAAGACAGTGGGGAGCCTTTTTCTGCAAACGTGCATTGAAGCCCTTATTTTTTCCCATCATTGAAGCAGCATGTGACTAAATTAGTATGCTTGCTGAAGTACGTGCATTGTGTGGAAAATCGTGTTGCTGTAGACAAATTAGTTGACAAAAGAATGTCCTGGTTTATTTCGGCATCTTTAATGTACAGCACATATGCAATGAGGACGGCTTCATCTGCCACAGTAGAGGTTTCGTCAAGTCGGATAGAAAATTGCTGCATTTTTTACTTTTCAACCAACGTGTTCTCAACATCATTTGCCATTCTGTCGATTCTGTATTTTATTGTATTATTAGACAGAGGTACAGTTTTTAGTTTTCAAGCCACCCGTGTTTTCACACATGCGGGTTTGAGCAAAAACTAGGCAAAGATATTGGCTGCTATGTGAACACACAAACAAAAAAAAACCTTCAGTAAACAGATTAAATGGTCCTGAAAATAAAGTCAAACTTGTACTATTCACAGTCAAAAATTAGCATGTTGGAAATTACTGAGAAGCAAATTTCATCTAGTGGAAATGTTTCTTACTGAAAGCTATTTTTTAGAATATCAACCTCAAATTTAGAACACAGTTTAAGTTGGAAATACAACTAAAGTTTGAGTTAGAAATTTAATTTTAAGGTCTATGCTAAGTAGTTAACAGGTGTCAGAACCATTTCATAAATCGTCGCTGTCGTCTCCAAACCCATAATTTTCCAGGAAATAAAAAAAAAAAAACCAAACAAAAAAAAAAACTGCATACTTTTTGAGTTATTAAACATTGTATAATTAAAGTTGGTATAATACCTTATAGTGCATATACTGTTGTGTACCAACATTATCACAACATTTCCCCAAAATCATGTTTTATTGGAGATACAAGATTTATGACTTGAGAGCAGGGAGATACGAGATTACCCTGTCATTGATAAGAATGGTATGAACACAGACTTCGCTGCTGCCAGCTGTGATGAATTAGCTCTAAGGGGAAATATTAATAATTAATCATAACTCGTTATAATTAATTATAATATTTGGATAATTCAAAAAGAATAATCTTGATGAAACAGAATTCACATTACAATCAATTGACCCGTTCGTCCGGCGAACATTCAGGGTAAATTCATGCGTATTCACAGAAAAACTATTTTCTTGGTCGCAGAAAATAACTTTGTTAAATACTAATGCATTAGAGCATGCAGCTTTGATCGGAAATCGTAAAGTGACATTTTGCAAGGCAGGATCAGAAACTCATGTAATTTGTGCACAAGAACTTTATTAACTACAGACTAACACATAACTAATCTAGACAACACATGTACATACACACACACACACATCAGGCATACATGGTAAGGCTAAAGGGGGTGGATAGGTACGGAAAGAGGGAGAGGGGAGTGTCAGAGTTAACCATCTCTAAAAACCATCAGTTTCTAGTTCAAAGCACAGTATACGATAGCTTACATCAGACCTCTGTCTGGTACAAGATATTATACTTGCATTTGACCTGGCTGTGGGACAAGGGTCTCGGGAAGCCTTTGAAACAGGTCCGGATGGTTCCATTTGATGGCTGGAGTTGCAATTTCTTGAAACTCTGAGGTTGTCCTTGAGTTTGTTGTGCTCAGGAGAGTCGTCCCTGAGCACATGGCTTTGTGTGAAATGGGGTTTGCTGGCATTGTGGGACGCAGCGGATGCGTAGGCCACAATCCAGAGATGAAGATGTAGAGGAAGAAATATCTGGTCATGGACATTTCCATGATGATGAGCTCCAGGGATGAGTGTAAACAAACTCCAGTGTTGTAGGTTTGAGTCTTGTGGTCGAAAGCCATTTCTATGGTTAGGAAGGCCGCATGTGGTTGGGCCACAGGCCCCCGGCCTTTTCATGGAGGACCTCCACGCAACAAACAATCTGAAGATTTTGCAGAAGAGAGGGTGGAACTGTGTTCTGAGCCCTTTAAAGTATAATGTCTTTTCTATGGGGAGAAGTAAGTAAAAGTTGCAGTCTGCCTGCATACTTCGGCATTGTAAACTGAGGTTATCAATGGGCGCTACAGGGACTGAGTGTTATTTGCTCTGGGGGGTTGAAAACCAGAACTCCACATTTCGCTGGCTCACTGGTTTTAGAGATGATTTGTTAAATGTAACAAATAACTGTATGTCTGATTGGTCCGGGCGCTACACAGCAGTGTTCATCAAAGTCTGTGGTTGCGTTGAGACTTTCGACAAGAGACAAGGCTTTACGAGCTAATCAAAGCTAATGATTGTGGTTACATACATCTTGCTAAACTCTATTTTAAATGTTAGAGCTATGAGTGATGCAATACCAAAATAAAACGATGAGCTGACGAGGCTGTCTATTAGGCGGAAATTAATATACACGCAAACAAAGTCGGCGGTCGCATTTAGCCTTTTGACGAGAGAAAAGGCTTCAATAGTTAAGCAAAGCTATATAACGACTGTGGTTACATACATCTTCCTAAACTCTATTTTGAAGGTTTAAGAGCTTTAAGTGATGCGCTGAGCTGATTAGGCTGTCTAATAGGCGGAAATTGGCCTAATCTGGTCGTGGCTCACAGGCTTCCTTCTGCACCAAAGCATTACAGCCACTGATTTTTTTTTTTTTTTTTAAATAACCAGTGTTTTGAGGACATAGCTACAGGTGCGTAGCTACAGGTGTCACCCAGTCAGGTCGAATTCTCAGCCCGAGTCCGACCTGAGTCCGTCTTTTTTCCCCTTCTCCCAGAACAGCTTATACTACTGTTTCAGCTATAAAAATAGTTACATTTTGTATGTAATGCCGAAGTGGTTATATTTCATTTCGTTTTTTATTAAGTTAATTTAGAAAAACTTTTGGAAAAATTTTTTTGTTCGTTAAATATAAGTTTTTGTTTTTTAATGTAACAAACAGCGGCCAGTGAAAGACTGTTCATAGTCTGATCAATTTGCCTTTTCAAATCATCACGACTTGCATAAAATAAAATCTATAGATCTAAAACAGTTAAAGTAGCTATAGAACAATGTAAGTTTAAACATTAAACCTAAATAAATGTGCGCTATTAGGTGCATATCGTTTTTGGAGAGGGGAAGCTGAAAACCGCTTTGCAGGACATTGAGGCGCCAGCGCGATCATTTACATTTTTTCAGCGAATACATGCCTCACAAACATGACAAATAAATAGAAATTATTACTTAACGAAGTTTTAAATTATTACTTAACAAAATAAAACAAATCGGAAAAAACACTTTCATTATGTAATCCGTAAAGATGCATTTCTTTCTAAAGTTATGTCCAAAGAGGAGATTGCGAGTCGGGGTCTTTGTTAGGAGCTCTTCTCAGACAGTTGAAGTGTTCAGTGGAGTTAAGAGATTTGTTCTCAAGCTATTTTCAACACTTTAGATTGGTTAATAATTTGTAAAAATAACAGACCCACATGGGAACTGACCAATAGTGTTGATTTGTGAAAAAATATGAAATTGACAAAATTTGGCCATAGGAGGTTTCCGCCCTACAGCGACAAAATATAATTTAGTACCTTCATTAATTTAATTTAGTAGTTCATTAATTTAATTGAAATAAAATATTTGGTCACTTTTGATTGCCATACGAGCAGCACCAGAGTGTTATATCATACATTGTGTTAAAAAGTGAATAAATAACAGTGCAGGAGGACAGTTCCCGTCTATGTTTTATCTTTGTTTATCTGCATCAGATAAGGCATGTGGTTCATATGCTTAAAAACAGTTATAAATTCACTGTAAACTTCCTGGGGCTTATTGCTTTAGTAAACTCACTCATGCAGTAGAAAAATTCCAAAATGTCATTCAAATTTGAAAAATGATTAGTTTCTTGTTCTTAACCCTTTAACTGCCATTAGCTGTTCAAGAAGGCTGTTAATGGCAGTTAAAGGGTTAATAATGTGGATTACAGGAAACTCTTTTGGTATGAACTTTCCATAAAAAAAATAACTAAGTAGCACAAACAGTTATTTTCTTATCCATTACATTGTAATGGATTACTTTTAAAAGTAACTTTTCCCAACACCAGCTCTTCACTGAAATTACTTGGATCATGCCGTTGGTGGCATAATTAGGGCTTTTGGCAGACTGGGTTTTCCTGTCTAAGTAGTCAGTGCTTGGCTGAAATAAGTTGGCAAGCTGGACCAGATTTAGCCTACTTTTGCCAGATTTATTATTTTTTTGTCTCTGTCAACAGCTGTTTTTGAGAAGAGTTGGTGTCTAAATAATTCACTGAACGTCAACAACACAGACAACAGCAGCACAACAATCACCCCCCTTGACCCAACAGTGACCGAACAAAGCAGCAGCATCACAACAATCACCACCCTCGACCCAACAACGACCGATCAAAGCAGCACCCTCGACCCAACAACGACCGATCAAAGCAACAGCATCACAACAATCACCACCCTCGACTTAACAATGACTGATCAAAGCAGCAGCATCGCAACAATCACCCACCTATACCCAACAACGACCGATCAAAGCAGCACCCTCGACCCAACAACGACCGATCAAAGCAACAGCATCACAACAATCACCACCCTTGACCCAACAACGACCGATCAAAGCAGCACCCTCGACCCAACAACGACCGATCAAAGCAGCACCCTCGACCCAACAACGACCGATCAAAGCAGCAGCATCACAATAATCACCACCCTTGACCCAACAACGACCGATCAAAGCAGCACCCTCGACCCAACAACGACCGATCAAAGCAGCACCCTCGACCCAACAACGACCGATCAAAGCAGCACCCTCGACCCAACAACGACAGAACAAAGCAGCACCCTCGACCCAACAACGACAGAACAAAGCAGCACCCTCGACCCAACAACGACAGAACAAAGCAGCACCCTCGACCCAACAACGACCGATCAAAGCAGCAGCATCACAATAATCACCACCCTCGACCCAACAACGACCGATCAAAGCAGCACCCTCGACCCAACAACGACCGATCAAAGCAGCGCCCTCGACCCAACAACGACCGATCAAAGCAGCACCCTCGACCCAACAACGACCGATCAAAGCAGCGCCCTCGACCCAACAACGACCGATCAAAGCAGCACCCTCGACCCAACAACAACCGATCAAAGCAGCACCCTCGACCCAACAACAACCGATCAAAGCAGCACCCTCGACCCAACAACAACCGATCAAAGCAGCACCCTATACCCAACAACGACCGATCAAAGCAGCACCCTCGACCCAACAACGACCGATCAAAGCAGCAGCATCACAATAATCACCACCCTCGACCCAACAACAACCGATCAAAGCAGCACCCTATACCCAACAACGACCGATCAAAGCAGCACCCTCGACCCAACAACGACCGATCAAAGCAGCACCCTCGACCCAACAACGACCGATCAAAGCAGCACCCTCGACCCAACAACAACCGATCAAAGCAGCACCCTATACCCAACAACGACCGATCAAAGCAGCACCCTCGACCCAACAACGACCGATCAAAACAGCACCCTTGACCCAACAACGACTGATCAAAACAGCACCCTATACTCAACAACGACCAATCAAAGCAACAGCATCACAACAATCAGCCCCTTCAACACAACAGTGACCCTACAAAACAACAGCATCACAACAATTAGCCCCCTCCACACAACAGTCACCATACCGATTCTGGTGTGCCAAAATGGGGGTACCCTACAACATGGGATCTGCATCTGCCAAGATGACTGGACTGGACCTATCTGCAACACTTGTAAAAATCCACTAAAATTATTGCATAATATATTGACTGAATAATCTTGTAAAATATCTCAGTGTTACTAAAGGTCTTGCATTTTTTTTTTTTTTACAGCAAATTTCTGCCTTGAGCTGAAGCCCACACCAAGTAGACCATACACCTTTCCGAAAACTTTGTTAGGCCAGTTTGCTTCCTCCATAGAGAGATGTCCACAAGGAACAACAAATGGTACTGAAGTCTCTCTACTAGTTTCCTTTTTATTACAATATGCACTCAAAGCATGAATGTATTTTCCATATCTTGTTATTAAACTAATATTTATGTATTTATTTCCAGCTGGCATGCACCAGGCTTCAGCCCTCTGTAATAGAAATACTCACTTATTTGATCCTCCAAATATTCTAAATTGTAGTTTGACACTGGACAACATTAATGCATGGGTATGTAACCTATGCCTGATTATTGTAATATTTAGTCATAAAACTTATACAAATTGTTCTTAGATGAACACATAAACAGTCTGATTTCATAACAGACTTTTTTTTTCTTTTAAATCAAGCTTTCTGGAGCTACTCTGGAACAAAAACAGAACTTAGCCTCCAGTACCCAGATCCTCACATCTATACCAGAGCGGCTAACACCCCACAACATCACAAATGCAGCTCAAATAGTCAACACCCTGCTCTCTGACCTACAACTGACACAAACTACAGTAATACGTCTTAAACCGATATTAACCCTTGTGCATCAATTTAAGTTACACATAGGTTTATAGAGGACAAAAATGTCCATGTCAAAAAAACTGTCATAAAAATTTGAAGCTTTGAAGCTTTGGTCTCATTTAAAAGAAGACCCTTGGTAGATTATTGAAAGTTAAAAAGTTGTAAAAAATTTAAACCAAAAAAGTTATAGAGGTTTAAGTTTATGAAAATGATTAATGAGAATATTTTTAATATAAAATATATATTTTATAAAACATTTTGAACTGAGAAATTGATAGAAAATAAAAGCAATAAATCTTAACAAGTTGTGTTCCAAATTTGAGGTTGATATCTCAAAAAATGAGCTTTTAGTGTTTGTTTGGGTGCAGTACCAAACTTTTCCCATTAGATTCCAGCAAAGCTTCGCTGGCAAATGCATCAACATGAAGAAATGACACCATCTAGAAAAAAGTTGTCAACATTTTAATTTTGAAGCCTTGTCGACAGAATAAAAGCCTATTAACAAACTTTGCATCATTTTATAGTTAAATAGCCCTAGAATTAAAAATTGCAGTTTTAATTAGGACACTGTTGTTCAAAAGGTGCTGAGAGGAACTATTTTTTGTACCTAATGTAAAATCAGTTAATTGAAGGAAATGAGGAATATTAAAATTCCAATAAAAATACACACCTGAGCCAAAAATTTACGCAGTTAGCATTAACATAGACAAAATAATATAAAAAAACCTAAACAAAACTAAAATAATAAGGTTGAACAAAAAATCTAAAACTATCATTTAAAGTTATTTTTTAAATTTTACCAATTTTCCCCATTTCTTCTTTTGTAATCTATAGAAAAGTAACTGTAATCTGACTGCATAATCCAAATTACATGTAATCAGGTACTGCTCAGCACTATATAATTTAGCTAATACTCTTAGTTACCATTTAACATTGATTGACTTGGTTTTATAAAAACCAAAGTATGGATTTTAAGAGATCTATATTTTATAATTACTTTACTATGTTAGACGAAAAAAAAGCCCTTTTGCTGGACTTTTTTTTTCTCCTGCTCATTTTGTAGCAAAAAAAAAAAATAATAAAAAAAAAAATAAATAAAAAAAATAATAAAATAAAATAGATCACTGATCATTGACATTGGTGTATCTGATTAGTTCATGGACCTTCTTACAATTAGAGTGTTTTTGCATTTTTGTGTTAAGACCAGTTCACACCAAGCCCGATAACTATAACTAGAAAGATAACAGGGGTAACGTTCTAAAAATCATTTAAATGCAAGAGAATAGCAGAGTTCACACCAGGACTATAACGATACAAAGGAACAATTTTGTTGGGATCACTTTCAGAACTATTTTTTTTTTTTTTACAGCTGATAAAACACTGAAAGCTAATTAGACTTCATTCATACCTAAGGGGCTTGCACATTTGAAATAGCAGGCGACATAGTAGAGAAGCAAACAAACATTGTACAGCAAACAGAGTAACATTGAACATAAAATTACCTCAGGAAAGTTGCAGTAGAAAAGAGTCTGTATTATTTTTATTATACTACATTAACTATATAGTCATGGTCAAAAGTTTTGGCAGTGACATCAATTTTGTGTTTTGAAAGGTTTGCTGCTTAAGCTGTTGTGGTGTTCATTCACATTGTTTCTGGATTATTGTGTCGAGTGATCAGATGCATTTTATATAATTGCTAAAAGCTTCATTGGTCAAAAAAATTAACTTTGCACAAAAAAACGAATTTCACTGTTTTTTGATCCTGACACAAAATGATCTGCTAACACCAATTGACTAATATCAGCAGCAAATGTGACAGTGTGAATGAGCACTAGTCAGGTGAAATCACTATCATGACGGTTCGATTGTAATAGCAGACTGATTGCTATAAAAGAAGGGAAGAAGAGCTTTCAATCATTGTGTTCTTGTTAGCAATGGTTACCTCCAAAGAAACATGGGCAGCCATCATGAAATTGCTACAATATTGCACCTGAAACAACCATTTACTGGATCATAAAAAAAAACTTTAAAGAAAGAGGTTCAACTGCAGTGAAGAAGTCTTCAGGACGTCCCAAAATGTCTAGCAAGCGCCAGGACCACTTCCTCCTGAGGAGTCAGTTACGGAATTGTCCCACAACCAGTGCAATGTATTAATAGTTATCGTTCTTGGTGTGAACAAGCCTTTACTTTTGCCAAATATTCACACTTAAACAATGATTTAGCATTCCTCTTCCAAATTCTCTTCTAAATCTGAGTTGTAAACGACCAGTGCTGAAACAAGGGAGAGTTTATGACACTTTAGAAGTTTTGGTTCAACATACTCATCAGCTGGTCAAAAATTGCCTTAAACTTTCGCCAGAAGAAATTGATTTTGTTTTATTTTATATCTTTCAGGAGGGCAAAGAGTAATAAAGTTTCATAGGGGGTGTACTTATTATTAGAGTCCAATTTTTAAATGTCAGTAAATGTTTATCAGGCTAAAAATATAGCAAGTTATTTTTTACTTATTTGTTCATGTCTTTTTTCCATTCTCATCTCACTCTTGTATAAATTATTATTTTGTCACAATGTGCATGTTGTCATTTCCAGTGTAAACATTGCATGTCAGTTTTAAATCTTTCAAACATCACATGAAATAATCAAGGTCCCTCACTGAATGCAATACACAATGTCATATAATAACACTGTCCAGAAATATGGTGAGAAGTTGTTTTTGTTTCTTCGTTGTGCAGAATATTGCAGTATCAGCAGTCGCTACAGTCAGTCAGCTCCTGAACGCAAGTCACGAGATGTTCACTTCTGTCAACACTACTGCAATTTCTGAGTAACAAAACATTTTCCACTCGCTGCCACTGACATACAGTACTATCTTACAGTATAATGCAAAATTCATTAGCACTCTAAATTTGACTGATTTTTGATGATGTTTGTCCAGACTAACACAGACTCTACAGGAAGTCTCTCTGCGTGAGGAACCAAATCCATTGTTGGTGCAACCGAATATGGCAGTGCAGTCACTGAAGGGGGAAATCAAACAAGTGCAATTAACTGCTTTTAAAGGCAAGTGTCTGAAGTGTAAATAATAATATTCAACAGCACAACAGTTTTCAGTTTATAATAATCAGAAATGTGTGACTGCAGTAATGATGCTGAGAATTCAACTTTGCGTCACAGGAATAAATTACGCTTTAATATATATTGAAATAGAAGATATTTTTTTAAATTGTAATAATATTAAACAATATTACTGTTTTTACTGTATTTTTGATTACATAAATGAGACTTAGTAAGCATAAGAGAATATTTTGTAACTATTCCAAACTTATACACAGATAGCACACGTACTTCTGCAAAATGTCTGTTAAAGATCTCTTGATCTGGAAAGCATTTGCTGTTTACAAACATCTGGCAGACATCTGTAAGATGTCAGTTTTACATACATTTTAAATCATAAACATCTTATTGACATCTTTTTGACATCTGATAGGAAATGTCCAATAGACGCCTTGCAGATATAAATGCAGACGTCAAATAGACGTCTCTGAGATTTACGTTTGCTATCAGGGTATAATCAGTATTGTGCTGCACTGTAAAGAGTTAAATATTGTTTTGGCGTGTTTCTAAAAAACATACGCATGTTAATTTTTCCAGGGCAGAGTGATAACTTTTCACCTGACAGAATAAAACTGAATACAACAGAGGCTGAGATTGGCAAAGAAGGAGTTGACCTTCAAATGAATGTCGCATTCAGTGAAGGTAAAGCTGGATTCTTCATAACTATACTTCTCTGTTGTACTTTGTCATTATTTTCTATTAAATGATCAGTTAAGAGTTTCATAGTAATCTCACTCTTTCTGTAGGTTTTGGTAAAGATGTTGGGTTTGTCCTCTATGATAACGATCAGTTCTTCCAGTCAAAAAGCTTTCAACCTTCTCTGGATACCAAGAGAAGAGTGATATCCGCTAATCTTCAAGAAAATTTTGGAACCGTTCAGTTTGAGTTTACAGTCACACCATCGGTGAGCAGCTAGTCTAACATCACACTTCCCTCTTGGCACAGTTTTAATTAAGATAACACTTATAATAATTTCCATTAATAAATCATAAAAAAACTATAAATTATGTTTAACTAATCAATACTTAATATATATTCACATAACTAGAAATATGAAATAATGTGCTTGTTAATGTTAACTAATGAACTATACATTACCTAGTTTTATTTATATATTTATATTATATTTATATAAATTATTATTATTTAAAAAAAAAACAACAACCTTGAACTGCACTGATTTCCTTAAGGACGTCTCGGCTCCTCAGCACAAACCTGAATGAGTGGATGCACGCCGCCATCTTATATACTTGTATATACATTTTCACTCGCCAATTCTCATTGGCCTTTTCTTCTAAAACTTAGAGATGTTTGGGGCTCCCAAGTGAGACCCCATTCATCAAGGATGTTGACGCAACGTCTCTGTTCCCTCCTTTAAGGAAAGAGGATTAATAAAAAATGAAAAAATTAATAGCCCTCTGATGTTAATAGTCAATAGTGTATCCCTTTTGCTTAATAACAGTCTTTAGTCATTTGCTGTAGTTCTCAACAAGTTTCGAGCATGTCACCTGAGGAATGACAGCCCATTCTTCCTTAGCAAATCTCTCAAGCTCCTCCAGATTTGTTGATCTTCTGGCACAAACTCTGGACTTTAGTGTGCCCCACAGATTTTCTATTGGAAATAGGTCTGGGCTTTGTGCAGGCCAGTCATGTACACTCACTTTGCTCACTTGGAGGTATTTCTTCACCAGAAGTGAGGTATGCTTTGAGTCGTTATCATGCTAGAAGACAAAAGTTTGACCCAAAGACAAAAGTTTTCTTGCAGACTGTCTGAGGTTGTCTTTCAAAATCTTCTTATAGTCTTTCTTTTTCATGTTTCCTTCAATCCTGACGAGATTCCCAGTTCCAAACGCACTGAAACATCCCCACAGCATTATACTCCCACCACCATGTTTCACTGTGGGAACGGTGCTCTTGGGGTTAAATGCCTCTCCCTTCTTTCTCCAAAAGAAGGACACGTTTCCAGTATGCATCACATTCCCCCAGGTTGTCCTTAGCAAACTTGAACCTCGCAGTTCATTCCTGTGCAGGGCTCTAGTGACTGTCTTCGTTGAGACATCAATTCCAGACTTGGCTAGGTCATTCACTAGTGTCTTGGCAGTTGTTCTTGGGTCTTTAGAAACCTCTCTCACTAGTTTTCTTTCCAAAGTGTTTGAAATCTTTCACTTCCTGCCTCTGCCTGTCTTGTTCTCCACTGTGTCGGTCTCTTTAAACTTCTTGATAATGCATCTCACTGCAGTTCTTGACACTTGAAAACGCTTTGATAAACGTGTGTATCCTTCTCCATCTTTATGAGCATTAACAATTCTTTCTTAAGTCCAAACTAATTTCTTTTGTCTTTGCCATGATAAAAAGTGAAAGTGAAAGTGACGTGACGTGTGGCCAAGTATGGTGACCCATACTCGGAATTTGTGCTCTGCATTTAACCCATCCAAGTGCACACACACAGTGAACACACACACAGTGAACATACACCCGGAGCAGTGGGCAGCCATTGCATTGCTGCGGCGCCCGGGGAGCAGTTGGGGGTTCGGTGCCTTGCTCAAGGGTCTCACCTCAGTCGTGGTATTGACGATGGAGAGAGCGCTGGATATTCACTCCCTCCTGCCCCTGATGACAGTGCATATTATTTTACTAGTTGTTTCGCAAGATACTAATCCTCAGCTTAAAGGGCAATTTAAAGGCTTAACTTGGTTAGGTCAATCAGGCAAGTCACTGGACAACAGTGGTTTGTTCTATAGCTAATCAACCTAATAATTTCTTAAGGGGGCTAATAATATTGACCTTAGCAGTTTTTTTAATTATTTATTTTTTAATTCTTTTATTCAAGCAACTATAAGAAATCAGACTTTCTCTAGAAGAAAAAAAAAAAAGGAAATAATGTAAAAACATTCTCTTGCTCTGTTAAACATCACTTGGGAAATATTCTAAAAAATAAATGAATAAAATAAAGTAAAATTTCACATGTAAAATTTTGTCTTCAACTGTATGTAACCGAGACATTTTTATATGTATACCACTGTTCAGAACTGTGCTGATTAGCATCTTTGAGCTATGTGCAAAAAAGTCACTGCCAAAACATTTGGTGGAGTTTTGGTAGTGACATCTATGTTTTTTGGGTGTTATCCCATAAAATTGTCACTACAGTAACAGACCAAATTACCGAAACATGTCATCACTATTTTGGTAGTGACAAAAGAGAACACATAATCCTCATATTTGGGGGAAATAAACTACATTTTAGTACAGTTTTGCTATTTTTTGTATTTTAGTATGTTTTAGTTGTGTTGTTAAAATTCTGTAATGGGATGTGGTTGCTACCAAAGCATTACTGTCACTACCGAAAATGTGTTTTGAATCTGAATTATCAACTAAATGTTATGGTTTTTGGTTCAGTTTATATTCAAACTAATGAATCCTTAACTTTGAAATCAGCATGATCAACTTTTTGCCTTTTACAAATAAAAATTGGATTTAAAATACAACAAATCTTATAAATTACACTTGAAATATTGTTTACCTCTGAAAAAATGTTAACAAAATAGCAAAAATCTAGATGTAAGCAAAATCTTAATCAAGGTCAATATAACTTTTCAATTATTATTAGTGATAGTGACAAATTTGGGGAGAGGACAAATTTTCTGAAAATACAAAATAAGAATTACCTGCACAATTTGGGCCAGATTTGAGAAACCCTGCTCTACAATAAACACATACTGCAAGTTTCAGAACTCAAAACTCGCAAAAAATATGAAACTACCCTTCTGAAATGCCCAGATTTGACACCTCTAAACATGCGTCATTGCTGAATGTAATGTAATCGAGGAGGTGTGTTCTGAGCAACTCATGTCCATGTCCATTAATCATGAGAGCAATATGCTGTTAGATAAAAGTGTTGAGTAAGAACATCAAACTTGTTCTGTCAGTGGATGTAAAGAAACTGCACTTCCAAAAACTTTGTGTTAATGCATGGCTAAAATGGCTAATGACACAAATAATAACATTATTTGATTTTTCTTAACAAACTCAGTACATATCTGGTTAAAAAACTGGTCTGTTTTTTATTGTGTTTTGGTTCTGCCCTCTAACATGGGTCGTCCTGTTCACCTTTGTTCTTCATTCTGGCTGATATCTTTTTGTTTATAAAAATATGTATTATATACTATAAAATCTGAAACTGCATTTCATGACTCCTTTAAGAGTAGAACTTTACTATCATGTTCCTCATTACCAAACACATTGAAAGAGGTTGGTATAAGTATGGTGTTAATAAATGAATACACTTTTGAACTTTTAGGCTGATTCCATGTCCCTCAATGACTTTGCCTGTGTGTTTTGGAGTTACTCTGAAAATGATTGGATCACAGACGGTTGCATCAAACTTGAGAGCCCCTCAGGAAGTGCAGTTTGCAGCTGTAAAAATCAGCAAAAAGCAATAAAGCAAAAAGTAAACTTTGCTATTCTGATGGTAAGATATATTTTCACCAGGATGTAAATACCATTTATATTTGAGTTAAATTGATCAGTGGAGTCTATGATGCTGTGAATTATAGTCAATTTCCACTAGAATTTAATGCAAGTGTCATTTTCTGCAGGCATATCATACTGACTACAAATATTCTGAAGCTTTGCATTGGATGAGCATCACTGGCTGTGCTCTGTCTGTGTTGGGACTGTCTGCCACAGCGTTGTACCAAATCAAAACCAGGTAAGAGGTGAAAAAACTGTTAAGCATACAGCTTTCTGCAGTGGTGAAGCAGTTTTTATATATTCATGCACATGCCACAGGAAGGCAAGAGGAGGCAGTCCTACTCTACTAGTGGTGAACATCTGCTTGAGCATGATGGTTTTCTACCTTTTCTTCATCTTCGGCATAAACAACCCCGTCCAACATGTGAATGTAACAAAGGAGTCTGACCAGAATAAAATTCCTGATTCTGACTACTACAAGTATCCAGATGAGGGACCCTGTACAGCATTTACAGCTTTGCTTCAGTATTTCCTGTTGGCTACGTTCACTTGGAACACTCTGTATGGCGTTAATGTGTTCATGCTCTTCCAAAACTCAGTATCTGGAACACCTCAATGGTTTTCAAAGGTCTCCATGGCTGTTGGATGGGGTAGGAGACACTGAACATACACAAACACTGATGTATTGTTTAATTTATGACCAGCTTCTTGGTAAAGTTGGGCAATATACAGTATAGGTTTAAGAAATATATAGCTATTATGTCTTCCATTTATATTTCCACAGCGTGAAGGTCATACAGATTTATGAATGAACCTCTTGTTTTAGTGACATTTGTTATGACATCTGAACGTTGAACATTATGCATAACGCTTTGCCATCAGTGTCTATAAAGCTTTTTCTTTTTAGGTTTGCCTGCTGTTATTGTTGGCATCTCATTGGGTTCCACTTACCGTGTGGAAGACCCTTTAGGTTATCGGCAAGAAGAGTTGTAAGTAACAAATAGTCGGAACTTTTAAACTCACTTAAAGATTAAAAATGTGGATATGTTGGTTCAGTTGTCACTCTTCTTTGCTGCAGTTGCTGGCTGGCTTCAGTGGACCACAAACTAAGGTTCAATATAAAGAAACCCATGTTTTGGGGATTTGTGCTTCCTTTAATGATCATGCTGATCACAAACACAGCAATACTGCTGCACTTCTCTTACAACATCTGCAAGACCAACCCTAAATTAAACAGGTAAGTGCCAGAAAAGGTAATCAGTTATCAACCAAAGTGGGTTTATGAGAATAATTCCACCAATAACACACTGTTGATCTGTTAGATCACGTACAACTCCTCTGAAGAAGAAGATTTTGAGTAGTTTTTCTCTGGCAGTGATGCTCGGCTTGTCTTGGCTCACAGGCTACATTTTGCTCATCACCCAAGAAAAAACTCTCCAATTAATTCTCAGTGTGGTTTTCTGTCTCTTAACCACATCACAGGTGAGTTAATGCACATTGCATAAAAATGCAAAAAAGCTTATAATGGACTATAAATGAAACTGTCAGTGCTTTTGTATTAATTACACGTTTTCTTTCCATTTCCAAAGGGTGTTCAGATATTCATTTTATTCGCTCTGAGGCCTTTTTTAAACTCAAATCCAGCTATTCTTAACTCTCTGCATTCACCAGAAATAGGCCTTCACAAAAAAACATTTTATTTATGGAAAAAAAAGACGCAAAAAAACAAAGAAAGCTACCAATCCACAGATCACTTACAGGACAAGGTAATAAAAATGATAAATATATATCACAATATCTTAATAAATACAATATACAAACCACCTTCTACAATCTCTGCTTTTTATAGCCGATATAGACCGTTGGTGAAGCTCGGCAGTGATGAAGAAATGAGGAATATCGGCTTGAGTCATTTTCATTTGATAATTTACAAACAGTTTTGGTGTTTGTAAATTTTATCCTGATTCAGTATTGAGTTAGCAGCTCAATTTTTTATTCTTACGCACATGCCATTAAGAGATTCTTGGACTTTGTTCACACTGAATACAAATCTGATTTGGTTTTAATTTTCTCTCTTAAGGACTGACTGTTGACAAATTTTTCAGGTTATGCAATCTGACTGTCTTATTCCAAAAGTATTAGTACTATTTACTACCTAATGAATGTCACATATTTCAAAGAACAGTTCACCCAAAAATGAAAAATTGCTGAATTTGCTGAATGCTGAATGCTGCCATCCAAGATCAAGATGAGTTTGTTTCTTCATGGGAACAGATTTAGAGAAAATTGAGCTTCACATCACAATAATCCACAAGTAATCTATACAATTTTAGTCCATCAAAAAATCATCCAGTCCAAGAAAAAAAAAATCTGAACAAAAATCCATCCCCTGTTGTCCTCTTTAAAATCTTTTTAAATTTTTTCTGCTTGTAAATGGGAGTTAATCTGTGCATAGTTCTTTCTTAATTCAGACTAGATGACTCCTTAGAATAAAAGACTTGTATTTTAGACGTAAGCGATGATTTAAAATTAGTTTTTAACAAACACAAAGCTTGTCACTCCACAAGACGTTAATAAAGTGGATTACTTGTGGATTACTGTGATGTTTGTATCTGATGTTTGGGCTCTCATTCTGACGGGACCCATTCACTGCAGAGGATTCATTGGTTAGCAAGTGATGCTACATTTCTCCAAATCTGTTCGGATTAAGAGACAAAATTATCTACATCGTGTATGGCTTGATGGTCAGATAAATTTTAGCAAATGTTTATTTTTGGGTGAACTATTCCTTTTGAGGATATACAAAAAGTTCTGTTTCTGCTTGAAATCAGATTCCAGTAAACAAGAAATCTAAACTAAAAGTAAACTAAAAGTATTTGAGATGAAGGTGCCAGTCAGATTTTTGCTGCCTGTCTGAACATAGCTTGACAAGTCAGGTTTGGCAGAACAAGCGCATTGTCAACCGCCAGTTTTTGCCATGTCTGATTGATGTACTCTATTGTAAAATAATATAAATGTACTGTAAACACACAAATCTTACGAGTTTGACTCATTGCCTTTTTTTTTTTTACTAATTGACTGTTGACATATATTAAACATTGATGAAATGACGTGTGGACTGCTGGATCTGAATTTATTTACGAGGTCTTATGGATTTCTTTACCAAATTAAAATAGATTTATTTTAAAACTTTATAATCCTGTGTTATCTGTTTTAGCAACCATGGTGATTTTAAGTTCATTGGGTCATGGTAGAGTTTCTGTAATAGTCAGCAGAGCATCTCCACCAGGGGGAACCATTTACAAGAAAATACATTTGTAATACCTAGCAGATAAGTCATTGTATTTTGCGTTAAGTAAGCACATACCTGTACATTGAATATGTATTTCCTCTTGTTCTGCTTTGATTCAAACCAGTGCCTGATGCTCATCAGTTTTGTATTGAGGAAAGACAAGCTAAAACAAAAAAAACAAATAAATAAAAAGTTCCAGGGAAATCCAGAGTCTGTCAGGATGTATTTAGCCCTGTAACATGTTTTTATTTATCCAAGTATAGCTGTCAAATCAGTTTGATTAGCTGAAGTCCACAGAAATCTGACCACAGAAATTCAAAACAAGAGATGACCTTCCCACTGAGCAAAGTTACGTCTTTTTATGTATTTACAGACGTTGAAAAGACGTCCACTGAGGAGCCAGAATGAAAGTTTTTAAGACGTCTTTTTCTGACGTGTTCTGGACGTCTGAAATAGACGTTCATGGAACCTTATTATCCCTCTTTTACAGAAATTCATAATTACATTACCAAATGCAAATCTTCATAGCGAAAAACATGCTTATTCCCAGTTCTTGTTATTAGCGAGTGGTTTCGGAGCAGGTGCCAGACCACTCTGGTTGTTATTTTCTGTCCTCACAGAAACACAAGTCGGAATATTACTCGGTCCTGCAGTTTAGCATTTACATACAACTGCTGTATAACTCATAATTCACTATTTATAGTTAGTAGTCTACACAGACTAAGACAACTATAAACTGAAGAAGTGAGTTAAATTTGGAGTTTACTTTTACCTCAGGTTGTCGACAGTAGTGGGTTGTCATGGCATCACGAGCAGGACCGCGGGCTACAGGAACAGACGGCAGCGACTTCAGCACCGCGAGCGTGTGGCGTCACACTATCAGATGAGGTACTTATGTTATATTGTTGTTAATGTGAAAAAATGATTCATAATATTTGAGTGTTGTATTTACACCTATTTCGGTTGTACAGTGCTTTATTTAATTTTAATAATAATAATTAGAAAAACAAATACAAAGAACATCCAGTTCTATTATTTACTAATATTTGTTCGTTGTAAATTGACAGTTTTTCAAAAGTGCTTAGCATTTTGGGGACCTGGCATAATGCACTTGTAGTCCAAACTAAAGTGGTTAAATGCTAAATTAAATATGATAAATTAAAGTAAACTAGTATAATCATTAACATATTCTCCAGTACATTAGTTCACCTCCAGAATAAAATTCCCATGTCACCTAGGATGTTTGTGTCTGTCTGTCTGTTCTTCAGTCGAAAATAATTTTTTTTTGAAGAAAACATTCCAGGATTTTTCTCTATATAGTGGACTTAAGTGGTGTCCAACGAATTGAAGGTTACAATTGTTGTAAAAACAGTTTCAATGCAGATTCAAAAGGCTCAACACATAATCCCAGCAGGCCCGGCGCCAGGGCATGTCAGATGGGGGAAACAATGATTTGGACTTTGCATCACTAACACAGATCACAAAAAAGGTTTCGTAACATCACAACACAGAAGGAGCATATACTTCACAAACAGTGTGTGGAAATGTGAGTGGTTTTATATAGGCTATTTGAGCATACATATGATCAGAAGTCCAACGATTTAGAGTGCTGCCATGTATGAGTGTTTTGCGATAGTAATCCCTGGTGGCCATGTTTGAAGCCTGAGGTGGTGGGTAGTTCCCTGACTTGAAAGTGTACAGCATTTGAATGAGGTATTGGTTATCTTTGTAAAAACAAAAAGAATGGTTAAAAACATACTTAGGCTAAACAATTATATTTATTTAATACGAATAATACTTGATGTGTATGTTGTAATGGAGCAAATGTTGTTGTGTAATCTTGTGAAATAGCATTAGGATTTTTAGTTGTGTGCTCTTTAATTGTGTGCTCTCAGTGAAAGTGTAGAGCAGAAGCAGCACTCTAAAAAATCCTGGGTTATTTTTTTAACCCAAATGCTGGGTTGAGCCTTTTGGGTCAATTTTTTGGGTTATTTTCTCAGTGTTTGGGTAGTTTTTGTGTTACCCAGCCCCTGGGTCAAATGTAACAACCCAATGATTGGGTAGTTTTTTAGTGTTACCCAGCTCCTGGGTCAGACATAACAACCCAATGTTTGGGTAGCTTTTGTATTACTCAGATCCTGGGTCAGACGTAACCCAGCAGTTGAGTTATTTATCGCGGGGATTTTGCGTTGAGAGAGCAGTTTTAAGTGCCATCGAATTGATGCATTTCTTCTGTACAAACAGGTTTGTGTATATTTTATTGTTACGCTTATTCATAAAGATACTAGAATACAAATACTTTGGATGTGAAAATATTTCCTCAGTTGTTTACTGTTTGTTTTGGTCAGGTTATGAAAGCAGTCGCAGTATATTTCGGCTATGATTGCGCAACTCGGGGCGCCGGTAGCCGGAAAACGTTCCCCACCGAACACTTAAGCTCGCGTACACAGAGCCAGCACCTTTACGGTGGAAACGGAATAACAGAGACTGCTTGAATTCACGTGAGTTACTTCTGCCGCCTGGGTGAATGTGATGGGGTGCCCCGTTCTCGGTTGCGACGACCGCGAAGACCGCGGAGACCACCGCGGCGGCGGAGCCCATCTCCTCGCCATGATTGCAGGTCCCCACCGAACACGACTCCTGCTCGGGCACGAGAGCCAGCGCCCTTACGGTGGAAACGGAGTAACAGAGACCGGTCGATTACACGTGAATTACTTCTGTTTAATGTTTAATTTGTACGTTTAATGTTTGTTAAATGAGTATAAATAGACAATATGTGTACATTAAAACGATAAACTATGCTGTAAATGATAAATAAAGGAAAATAAAGGAAGTTATCATGCAAACCAGTGGTTGTGTGGAGTATTTTACAAAAGTTTACATTATTTAAATTAATCTGTAAACATAATTTATTATGTATAAAGTAAAAAGCATGAAGTATTTCATCATTTCATATGTATAAAGTAAGAATAAGCTATATTTTAATACAAATTAATCAACCCATTAGATGAGTTAAATCAACCCATCATGATGGGTTAAATAAACAACCCAATTTGCTGGGTAAAATTAACCCCAAATGGGTTCTGTCCTATATTTACCCAGCCCTTGGGTTAAAAACTAACCAAATTGGGTTGTTTTTAACCCAGTGTTTTTTAGAGTGAGGAGACGATGTAGTGATAGTAGCAGAGTTTATTGACTAGTCTTAGTTTTGTATGTCTCAATGATCAGACTTCGTCTGAAGAACACAAATCCAACAACTATTGTTATACCAAACTGTTTCACAATGACGTAAACCAAAACAACTCAAAAAACAAGCTGATCTGATATTGATGAATCACCGATTCTGCATCCCTGTCACTACCCTCTCTCTCATATCATAGCGCTGCGTGATTCTACAATTGACAAAATTAAAGAGGGTGTAAATAAATTAAAGTGATGAAGTGTATACAAGTGAAATAAATAAACATTTTCCAGTAACACATATCTGGATACAGAAGAAAACTTACTTTGTTTTCATAATCTTTAAAGTAAAACAAACAAACAAACAAACAAAAAAACACTTACTTTGTTTTCATAAACTTTAAAGTAAAAAGAAAAAAAACAAAAAAAAAACACTTGTATTAATGTTAAAAACAGGAAGAATGATTTCATTAGTCAAGAATTACCATCATATATATATATATATATATATATATCTTTGTTCTAATGTTAAAAAGAGTATTTTGTTTATTTCTTTTGCCATGCATTTAAATCTTTGCACTGGTCTCTGCTTACGGTGTGTGTGTTAGGGTCTAGGGTAGTGGGGGCGTGGTTTTTACTGGTCAGAACGTAGTTCATTCTAGTTTAGACAGCGGTGAGTGAGGAGATGTCAAGATATGGTTCTTTTAACTGTATTTAACTGTTGACTAACTTCATTCTATGTTTAAACAGCAAGGAGAGAGGATGTATTACTGCTGAACAGTGTAAGGTGTTTGACTTATTTTCTTTTTACTTTATCTCTTGTAACAAACTCTAACCTTTTTAAAATTGTAATGCTAAGATTTTGATCTAACTATCCTATGCTTTTGTTTTACACGGAAGTGTCTGATAGATTTTTGTTTTAAATATATCACAGTTTTTCATTGTTTAACAACAGTTTACATAAATGCACATCTTGACTTTGTTTTTTCTTCTTCTAGAAAACACATCATCACAGTGTTTCTACCATGTGAAAAAAAAAAAAAAACTTTAATAAAAACTTCCCTTGACCCGTTTTACCAAACTATATCACTGTTTCACATTTTAAAGTTTAAAAGCACATAGTGTTGAACAGTTTTATGTCCCGCTTTACAACACATTCCCAAACAATAAAAGAACGCTCATAAATTCCTTTGAATCGTCGAGGTTAATAAACAGATGTACAAACAGATGCCCAGTGGGGAGGGGGGAGGGGTGAGGGGTGTACAAAACAGATGTCCAAACAGGGGTCCAGTTATGGGAAGGGGGATGGTATTTTTATGAGGGGCAATAAGTCAAAGATCTTGACACATAGTATATTGTAACCTCTCTGAAAATGTATGTGGTTTGTTTTGTTTATTTAACTTTTAAAAAATTGCTTTGAGGTTCAGCCGATGTGGGCAACACATAACTATAGTTTATAGTAATATTTGTTATGTATTAACATTGTCATAGGTATGTTCCACAAAAGGCAAGTAAAAGATCTAATCTAATCTAAGATCTAACTACTAATCTATTATAAAGAACTGGACTGCTCATGACCTAAAAGTGAAGCCACTGCACCGCCTTATTGGTATTCTGTACTATTCCCATACATTATATTCAGTGAATCCAATGAGCAGAAGGGAAAGGCTATCTGCAAGCAGAGTTTAGCCCACTAAATAGTGGATGCCATCGTCTTGGCGTACCAAACCCAAGGCGTGCTGTGGCTCCTCAGTTTGAGAGCTCACTCTACTAGGAGTATTTTTCCTTCTTGCTGACAAATATATGTAGAGCTGTGGGCTGAGTAATACCTAACATGTTAGCTAAATTTTATAGCTTTCATGTACAGTAGTGGTTTTCAATCCTGGTCCTGGACCCACTGCTCTGCACATTTTGTATGTCTCCCTTATCTGACACACTCAGTTCAGTACACCGATCTCTCTCCTAATGAGCTGATGATCTGAATCAGGTGTGTTAAATAAGGGAGACACACAAAATGTATAGAGAGCAGTGGGTCCCCAAGACCAGGTTTGAAAACCACGGGTGTAGAGCCAGTGTCCTCCAGTGTACTCACCTCAAGTAGCCAGTAAGCACCGGAGAGACAAGTCTCAATTGTTGCGCCTTCCTTACTACGGACCTAATAACAAAATACAGTAAATGAACAGATTATGTGATCGCGATTAGCATATCGCTTTAATGCACTATATTTTGATATAAAAAGAATGTATTTAACTTACCTTTTGCCATTTGCAATATGTATCCAACAATCGCTGCTTTAGAAAAATTGAAAGTTTCTCTCTGAAACTGTCCACAGTGGTTTGATAATATTAAAGCCAGCTGATTTGTCTGGCCAGGGCCGATGTTACAGTTCATCTAGGTTCTCCAAGGGTCCAGGTTTTGTTATCGCGATCCCATCTCTTTTGCATTTTAGCACTGGTGTCTGTCATTTAAGTTTCATGCATGTTGGATTTGTGAGGTTCACTGTGGTAGTTTTTTGTGGAAAAAGGGTCTTCAAGGTGAATACTGTCACTTTACTACAGTAGTTCTGTGTTGTTTGAACTTTCTTATACAGTGGGGCAAATAAGTATTTGATACACTGCCGATTTTTCAAGTTTTCCCACTTGAATGGAGAGATCTGTAATTTTCATCATAGGTACACCTCAACTGTGAGAGACAGCATCTAAAAAAGAAAATCCAGAAAATCACATTGTATGATTTTTAAATAATGAATTTCCATTTTATTGCATGAAATAAGTATTTGATCACCTATCAACCAGCAAGAATTCTGGCTCTCACAGAAGTTTGACCTCACTGTAGTTTGATGGTCCTTATCATTCACTTTTAGTTTTCAACCACTTTTCTTTCTTTGCAGATTAAGTGCTTTGCTTTTTCATCATCGTAAAAAGTCTGTTGTTCTTAAAACACCATACAATATGGCTGTTAAAGTTACAGGTGCTCCTGCTAAATGGGCTCCCATGATTTGTCCTTTCTGGATGTCTGACAAGTCACACATTTCACCCACGGCTTGTAAACACTAATAGAGAATATACAATGGAAACATAAAACTGCAACATTGCTTTTTCGCTGAATCATATTAATATTATTTTATCCAGCTATGCGCTGTGTGATTAACACCTAGTAATACGTTATATACTATTATTGTGTAATGCTGTTGTCTTTTTCTCATTAACGTTAATGTGAATGGATGGCTGTTTTCATGACTGATGGACTTCCTTCTCCAGCAATGATGCAGCTCCACCTCTGCTTTATAAACCAGACAGTAGCAAGAGTAGTTAGTAGTTATTTTTTACAAATGCCATATCCAGTAAATGCGAAATGGACTACAAACTGTTGCTCTTAATCTTTTCCTCAGGTAAGGTATAACATTTGATAAAGTGTTTATTTTGAAACTCAGGATTATTTGCCACTGCTAGTAACTTTCTCAAATAATTACAAAGAAGCTGCAAGTAAGACTGAATTGTTGAGTCTGTTTACATTTTGAAGTATAATTTTTTTACTGAACAATGTACTCCAATGAACAAGAAAAAAAAATAGCATTTTAATAAGGTTTTGAGTAATAATTAGTATATTTTAAACAACAACAACAATTATTATTATTATTATTTTAATATGGTCTGCTTTTTGTTTCTTATTCATAATGTACATTTTGGTGCTTTATCTGAGTAGTTAATTTACATACTGGCATTTGCATATGACAGTGCTGTGCAACCATTGTAGCTTTGCCGTGGTATGCAACCATCATGTCATATCAACAATATATGGGGGTAAACAAGCCAAAACTTGCTAGATAAATAGATAGATAGATACTATCAGGTAGCATTTTAAGCTGTTATACAGTCCTTTTACAATGTGATATTTTACATTTCATCTTTCATTCTTTTGGGGTAAATAAAGAAAGTATATTGTTTTATTGAATGAAACAAGGCCACATATTTGACCTAAACTTGTGGAATTAATGTGAAAAAAGGAGAAACATTTTGAACCCTGAAGGGGATTTAAACAAACTAAGAAAGAAAAAAAGTGCTCCGCTCTCCCCAACTCACACATTATTTCTGCCATTTTTACACATGCAGAGTTTCCTCAATAGCGTGTGGCTTTTTTGACTGGAAAATATGTTTGATTTTTCAAGATTTAGGTAAAGGTTTTGGCTGCTATGTGAACACACAAACAAACAAAACCCTTCAGTAAACATGGACATGATTTAAAAAGGTTAAATGGTCCTGAAAGTAAAGTGAAACTTATACTGTTCACAGTCAAAAATTAGCATACTGGAAATTACTGAGAATTACTTAAGATATCAACTTAAATTTTGGAACAAAGAATTAATTTTTGCAATTCTAAAATTACATTATAAGGCCTATGCTCAAAAAGTAGTTAGCAGGTGTCATGACTAGTTCATATAATTTAGTACCTTAAAATCCCCTAAAAATAAAAATGTAGTACATTAATTTAATTGAAATAAAAAATGTGGTCACTTTTGATTGCCATTTGAGCAGCACCAGAGTGTCAAACTATAAAAGATTACTCCACTGAAACCTAAGCAGATGTATGTGTGTGAGGAAATATCATATATCGTGTTAAAAATTAAATAAATAACAGCACAGGAGGACAGTTCCTGTCTATGTTTTATCTATGTTTATCTGCATCAGATAAGGCATGTGGTTCATATGCTTAAAAACGGTTACAAATTCACTGTAAACTTTCTGGGGCTTATTGCTTTATTAAACTCACTCATACAGAAGAAAAATTCCAAAATGTCATTCAAATTTTAAAAATGATCACAATGATGTTTCTTGTTCTTAATAATGTGGATTACAAAAAACTATTTTGGCATGAACTGTTACTTTCCATAAAAATTAACTAAGTAGCACAATCAGTT
This sequence comes from Cirrhinus molitorella, assembly GCA_033026305.1. Classification (NCBI taxonomy): domain Eukaryota; kingdom Metazoa; phylum Chordata; class Actinopteri; order Cypriniformes; family Cyprinidae; genus Cirrhinus; species Cirrhinus molitorella. The sequence goes on along the minus strand of CM065121.1, from coordinate 27,387,738 downwards.
ACTTTCTTATGGAGTAACTGATGCGTAATCGAATTGATGTCAGACAAGTCAGATGGATAGATTGAAAAAGTCAAAAATTTATTCATAAGCTTACAAGTAATTATGCATAAAAAAGTATTATAATATTCATGTTAAAAATATGAATGCCACAAGAAACATAACCAATACTTCACAATAATCAATAATCATTATGAATATCAAATGCCCAATTGAAAAATGTCAAAATAGCAAAAAATATTAAGGATGTACAGAACTTTAAGAGTCTGTCGATCTAAAAGTACTACAGTAAACATAAATCTTAATACCAATAAAAGTACAAGTTTAAAAATATAAGTATCAATGTATAAATCTAAAAGAATAGATCTGAGAAATCTGCTAAGTCTGAATAGAGGAAAATAGAGGTGCACCCAAAAGGCAGACCAGAGAAAAGGAGAAAGAGAATGTCACGTCTTTGCACCTTGTGTGTCACGTCTTCGCACCTTGGGATAGAGACACATTTAATTACTGAAAAATGTCAAAATAGCAAAAAGAATAAGGATGTACAGAACTTTAAGAGTCTGTTGATCTAAGAGTACCACAGTAAGCATAAATCTTAATACAAAAAAATACAAGTTTAAAAACTCTAAAAGCTTGTTCTCTATCTTGTACAGTTTGTTCTCTAATATCTGCACAGTGTGTCACGTCTTCGCACCTCAGGATAGAGACACATTTCTTTATAGCCTGGGCGTTCTTAGATTTGTTTCCTCTTTCATATTAACATCAACATCAAACTTTTACAGCTACTCTTGGGCATTGGACCCATACTGTTGTATATTTTGTGGTTCCAAAGAAAATCTATATGTATTGTCCCACAGGATATTTTGAAAGATACCTATTTTTCCAAACCACATGCCATATGTTTAGCAAACAGGCTATTCATTGGAACACAAATTGTCTTTGTGTACTGTGACCAGTCACTTTTACATACAGCGATACAGTCTGGTGGTATCTGTTCACAGATCTCAAGTATTTGCTTGATGACAGTTTGATGGCTAATAGGGATGCCAGGGGTAGTTAAATACGCACAACGGGCCTCATTTATCAATCAAGAAATGAGCTTAGATTCAAGCGTACAATTTAACTTACAACAGAGTTTACGTGTGATTTATGAAACATTCATATGCCGTCAATCCCGTCATACGAATGATCCCACTTTGATAAATTTGGCGGCTGAAAGCGATCGTCATTTAAATATCACGGCCCTAAAAACACCACGGAGAAACGAAACCCGACCAAAAAGAGAAGTTAACTCATGAAGGAAGAAAAAAATCTTACTCTGAAACACCCTTTAACCTTATATTTGCAAACAATGACATTCATTTATACCTATATTAAATACCAATAAATATAACAAAATATTTATAAACATTATAGTATTTATTTAGTTCTCCTTAATCCACAACAAACCCTTTCAATTTAAAGATATTAAAGAACAAGAATGAAAAATGACTATAAAATTATATGTTAAACTATAAAGTATAACACCTAGACTAGTGAATACAGAATATAAAATACAAATACTGAGCTAAAATGAATAAATGAGCAAAGTGAAACTAAACCAAATTGTCCTCTAAGCCTGTCTCATTGACATCCAAATGTTTCCTTTTTTTTTGCCATGTAACATTTGGTTGCTAAACACGTCTTTGTACTTCACTTGTGTTCCAGTATCCATGTAAAACATGCGTAATACGTAAAAAAAAATATTTTGGGGCTGCACGCCGACTTTAAATAACTTTTAAGTTTGGTTGACTGCATGTTAGTTTGATTAAAATGTCAAGTTACCACGATCGGTTACATTTAACAAAGTAAAGATATAAAGAAAACAAATAAAATGCGTTAAAAGTGTCACAAAAATGCAGAGTTGTTTTTTCTCCTTTTCAAAATCTGTTAATTAATTAAAAGAAGTACATTTCTCACTGACGTGAGATTTGATCGTAGCCACCGCTCACGTCCATATTGATAAATTCCAAGTTTTGTGTAGAAACGACCGTACGCCCAATTTTGTGCCGTACGTTTGTTTAATAAATGAGGCCCAACATTTCCATATAGGGCCATAACTGTGCACAACATGGTAACAATAAGCACTGTCAGTAAAAATATTGATTGGGAAAAATTCTTTATCGCCAACAGTGAGTTGTTGCGCAAGAGGTAAGGCAGCCTTTAGAGCATGCAGTTCATCTATCTGAGCACTTCCACCCCACAGCGAACCCACAGAGAGAGCCTCACCCGTATCTCCCTCCACAGCTGCCCAGCCTGTGTATCGTGCGTCCCCGTCATAGAAGCTGCTACCATCCACAAAGAAGTTTATGGAGTCTGTGAAGCGTTGATCAAGAACAAAATGTTCCTTTTCAAGATGATTACTTCAGCACAGTCATGCGAGCTTCCCTCATTTTCCATAAACAATGCTGGATTTGTCCTGTTGTCTGCCAAGACAGTGAGTTGTGCAGTCATGAGAGCAGTCTCCCACTTAGCACGTCACTGGTTCGAAATGGACTTGATCTGACAACAGTCGCAAAAAGCAATGTAGGGTGTGACAAATCACCTTGTTGTACCCCACAATGGATTCAGTCACTTTTCAGCACAGTCCAACACCAATAAACACGGCAATTGTCCTCTCATAGAGGAAGGAGTGAGAGTCGAATAATATCCGACAATGGCGTAACTTTTGTCATTCTTGTGCTGTCCCAGCACACAGTTGTAGGCGTACGGTCCAACATGTGTCCACAAATTGTCATGTCAGGATGATGTAAGGCAGACGAAGGATTCACAACAATAGGTGTTATTTTAGGTGTCACAGCGTTTAAAGCGGTGTAGTCTATAGTTAACCTATAGCTACTATCTGGCTTTTTCACAGGCCACATGTTAGTTGTTAGTTGGAGAAGTGCACCTTACCTTAATCCCTGCTTCTTGTAGCTGCTGTACAATTTCCTGCGCTGCTTTCTCTGCCTCCCTTCTGAGAGGATACTAAAACACTGGAGGATGGATAGGTCCTGAAACATTCAAAGGGTCAATTTTGCAAAGACCTACATCAAGTTTAGACACAGACCACAGTTTTGGGAATTTTTCAGAAAAATATTGCATCGTAGAAGAGTCTTCCTTGGTCTGTATCACAGCACTCACACTTAGGAATTTACAGTTTAGGAATTTCTATCTTGTTGAACACTGGTATGGGCGTGGGCAAAAGAGAACTTGTCACTTTGTTTTCTGTCAAAAGAATATTTGCTTAGATTTTGCTCAATATATCCATTCCCATAAAAGTACCAACCTGACTATGCCCCACCCAAAATTGGACCCCAAAATCCGAATTTGTGCAGTTAGATATCATGATGGGCAGAGTGCAGAAAGGGCAAATAGCCACTTGAGTTGTGAGAGGGAGAGACTCAGTAGGACCACCCTTCTTTTGTGCAAAAGCCATTATCCAGCGTATTAACCCCCAACAAACAAGAAGACTTTTCAAATTTAAATTTCACAATATTGATTATGGATGTGGATCTAGAGGAGGGAATGGAGACGGGCACGTTCACTCTCTCCTTCCTCACCCTCTAGATCCAGCCTCCTCCCCGGGGAGAGGGCTCGGGGCTTCACCTCTCTTCCTCCGAGGAGTCAAGGGGGTGCTGTGTGTACATTAATGAGGAAAAAAAATGAACTTAAATGATTGATTATCACAATAATCCAAAAATCTCAAATTCAATTGCTAAATCGTACCATCTGACATATATCTAAATTTAGTCGCAAGGTTTGGTTGTATTATAGCCAGCACCCGAATTGTCGAGCCCAATCCCAGAGCCAATATCTAATGAGAACGGCTTTAGATCTGACGAGCACGCTGAAGTAAACCCTACAGCACGTGTCTTAAAATATTGTTGTGCAGCAGCCTTAATACACGCTGACAACACTCTGCAAAACACTGCGATTCCCTCAACAGTGCACAGCTCAAATATTTATCCACACTGCAGTAACCCCTATCAGTGAACAACACATTTAATGCCACAAATCACCATTCCCCTATGCCTAATTTACACGATCCATCGTATCCCCCAAATTCACTTGCTTGCTGCAGCCAAGAATGTTGAATGAAATGGGTCTGCAAGATATAGCTCATAGACTCGACAAAATAGAAGAGATCCCAGCGGTGCCTCCAATAATTGATGCGTAATCGAATTGATGTCAGACAAGTCAGATGGATAGATTGAAAAAGTCAAAAATGTATTCAGAAGCTTACAAGTAATTATGCATAAAAAAGTATTATAATATTCATAAGGTAAAAGTATGAATGCCACAAGAAACATAACCAATACTTCACAATAATCAATAATCATTATGAATATCAAATGCCCAACTGACAAATGTCAAAATAGCAAAAATATTAAGGATGTACAGAACTTTAAGAGTCTGTCGATCTAAAAGTACTACAGTAAACATAAATCTTAATACCAATAAAAGTACAAGTTTAAAAATATAAGTATCAATGTATAAATCTAAAAGAATAAATCTGAGAAATCTGCTAAGTCTGAATAGAGGAAAATAGAGGTGCACCCAAAAGGCAGACCAGAGAAAAGGAGAAAGAGAATGTCACGTCTTTGCACCTTGTGTGTCACGTCTTCGCACCTTGGGATAGAGACACATTTAATTATAGCCTGGGGTTTCTTAGAATTGTTTCCTCTTTCATATTAACATCAACATCAAACTTTTACAGCTACTCTGCTCCTTGGGCATTGCACCCATACTGTTGTATCTTTTGTGGTTCCAAAGAAAATCTATGTATTGTCCCACAGGTAGTCAGTTCTTGGCTGAAATAAGTTGGCAAGCTGGACCAGATTTAGCCTACTTTTGCCAAATATTTTTTTGTCTCTGTCAACAGCTGTTTTTGAGAAGACTTGGAATAATTCAGTGAATGCTAACAACACAGACAACAGCCTCCTCAACACAATATATAGGATATGTAAGTATATTTTGAAATATATGTCAAAAACATATTTAAATATTTGATTTTGGCCCCTTTTTAATATTTTTCACATATATTATATATATGTAAATATATTATTATTATAAATATTTAAATATATTTATTTGCTTTATTTGTAAATGAGCTCAAATATTAGTGTATATAAATGTATTTTTATTATAAATATTTACATATATTTATTTCCTTTATATTTGCATATATATTTCCTTTATATGTAAATAGTGCATGTAAATATATTAATTTTAAATATATGTTCGCATATTAATTTCTGTATCTGTAAATATATTATACTTCTGTATATGTATATCTATTTTAAACATATATTCAAATGTATTCAATTAATGCTCCTTTTTAGAATACTTCACATAAGTAAATTAACCTTAACATGTTCACAGAGAATATTAAATAGTGCAACTTAAAAATGTCAATATTGTGGACATGATATAAATTTTGCTTGCAACTGAGAAATACATTTAGAAGGGAAACACTTTTTACACAAAAATATGTAAGTTTTTATTAGTATTTACAGAAAATACCAATACAAAGTATAAATGGTCACAATTATTGGCACATTAACACATTACTCAATCTTACAACAAATACACAGTGGTGCAGGAATGACATCAGAACCTGAAAGACTAATTCTCACTGCTTTCTTCAAGATTTTCCTATGGGGTTTTACTATAGTAATATACTTGCTAAAGTATGTTGTATTACACTTAAAAAGTTGTCCAATGAACAGAATAACAGGTTACTATTCTATGATACATACTTTATTAAAGCACACACACCTCAAAATGGAAAGAGAATATAAATCATAAAACATGTAAGAACATGTTTACTTGTGACATAAAATGATTACAAACAATCAACCACATTTTTTTTTTAAATATTAGAGATAAATACTGCAGTGCAGTAGTAAAGTAAGGTTTTAAACATAATACAAAATGTATTTACAAGAAATGAACAGTGATTTTAAAAATGTTTAAAATGATATTCACTCACATGAGAAGAAGACTTCAGTCAAATTCAAATCTTTTGGCCTAAAGTAAACTGTTTTATTCTACGTCACCTCATATGGGCAGATGAAGGCCGGCTGAGTACTCCACACTTCTTCTGTGTAAAGGTGATCTGTGTGTTCAGAAACATGTCCATGATGATGCATCCATTCCAGTAGTTGTCAATAAGACGTCCAAGAAGTCATATCTGCCAGTAGGTTACAGTCCAGATTAGGCTGCACAGTTGTGTATTATTGTCTCTATTTGGACTCAGGACCTAAGAAAGAGAAAATATATCATATTGATACACAGCAATTATTTACTTACATGTCTACTTGCCATATAATAAATAATGTCCATTTAGATACTTTAAATATACTTTATACTTTAAATCATTTACTAGTCTAGCAATGTATCATGTAATTAAAAAGAAAATGGGCTGAACTCATGGGAAAGAGATGGAGAAAAAACTAAGGGATAATTCACTTCAAAATGATAATTTTGTCAGTTCTTACTCACCCTGGTGTTGTTCTATTGTTCTTCTACCTTTTGGACCACAAAAGGAGAATAAAATAAAATGTCCTGCTCGTGCTTGTCCATATAATGGCAGTAAACAGCCATCAGCTTTAAGCTTTAAAAAAAAAAAAAACATAAGAAACACTGTTTTAAGTTCCCCAGCGGGAGTCGGCTGCATCCGAAAACGCTTTGGAAATGCCGTCAGCGAGACCATGCTCTGAACACGTGTGTAACAACAATTGAGAATGTGGCGCATGCTGCACGCGTGATGTCACATATGACGTCGCGGCTGGCGACCAGACTGGCGACCAGGAATCTATAAAAGCACGTGGGCCGGCAGCTTCTGCTCGTCAGTTAGCGCTCTGTGTGTCTGTATCTTCCTGTTTTTTTGTGCCAGTTTGCACAACTTTCTTTTGAGGAAGATATGTCTGATCCAAAAGCTAATGTTGTGTAGTGGCATTTCAAGCTGTGTGTTCCTCCCTGCCCTCGTTTCATCACGGGTGGGGATACACACAGTTTGTATGTCGTCTGTTTGGGAGCGGAGCATGCAGCGTCAGCCCTTGAGGGGGCTGACTGCCTGCATTGCGAACAAATGCCTGTTCGCACGCTCCGTTCCCAGAGGGCTCTTTTCGAGGAAGGAGCCCTCTCCAGCGTTCCCCGCGGTTCGGGTCCCACTGTAGCTGAGGCTCAGCGGCTGCTGCGATCTTGGGATCAAAGACTCAGAAGTTCCAGAAGAGTTTAGCTCATCATCTTCTTCTCATCATCTTCTAGGTTCTGAAAAGAACCTCCGACGGATCATACTCAAGTCCTGAAGAACACCGAGAAGTGTGGCTGGTGTGAATCTTTTATCTTATAGGGTGGTCACACCTCTAGAAGTTCAGAGAGCCAATGGTGTCCTGTATTATTTTGGAGGGAAATTAATGGTCTTTGTCTGGATCCAAAGTATTTTGCATAGGTGATTCGATTGGGTGTTGATGCAAATACTACTAAGGATTCTTAGAACACTAATATGTTGCACATCTAACAACAAATAACAAAAAACATCTTTTAGGTAATCAAACTAGGAGTTGAAAGAGACCAAACATGGCATATACTGTATGTGGCTAAACCATATAGCATTCCTATCATAACACAAGCATAAAATGGTTACAAAATAAGAAATACAAAGTACATGGACAGTTGTAACATACACACACTGATATATGGGAACGTGTGTCAGTTCACAGGAAGAATTAACAAATAAAAAGTCACTTTCAGTAGAAGAATGTTTTGCTTTAAGGACTGTCACGATGGGGGAGCCTACATTCTTTTGGGTCATAAAAGTGACGTTATCAGTGGTTGCTAGAAGCATCCTGGTTGCCATGGTAACCAGGCCTATCTTGAGACTTTGTGTCACCCACTGTTGGGTTGGGTGAGGGGAAGTCTGCTTCTTTGTTAATTCAATAAACTACTGATTTGGTTAAATCTAATGAACCATTGTCTGATTGGTCCATACCCTACATATCCCCCCCGTTGAACGTTGTTGTCCGTCCAATAGACAACAGCGATCGACGTCAAAGGTGTAGAGCGATCAGACATGCACCTGCCATTCATGGCTGGAAGAGAACGGCTCTCTGGCTGTTGGTCCTTCCAGAAGTGGCTGGGGTGCCATGGTGAATGCTGTCAGGTGGTGTGCTGTGGTTATGTAGGTGGTAGCAAGATGTGGGTCCATGAGTCTGTGCAGCAGGTGTCAAGGCAGTGTCACCTGTCATCCTGACGTGAGTTGGTCTGGGTCAGGTGGTTGTTTCAGGTGCTGTTATTTAGTAGGCTATCTGTGCCTGTGGTTCGGTCTTGGTTAGCTGGTTGGTAGGTGGTTCCAGGGGTCAAAGGGAATGGTTTTGCAGATTTTGTAGTGTGAGGGGAGTTTCAGACTGACCGAGTGAAGGTGACTGGAGGGCAGCAGGTGGTTGTCAGCCCTCTGTTCTGTTAGAACTTCACCAGGCGTCTGATGTCGGCAGTGTTGTTTTCCTCTGGTAGTGACACTGACTTGAGCTTGCCTGAGTTGTGTTGGTAGAGGTTTTGCTGTTGGGCTTGTGGGCTCGTTGCTCTATCCAACGTTGTTTGGCTGCTCCTGGGGTGTCGACTGGATTCACAGGATGCTCCTCCCTTGGGAGAGTCTGATGCTGTGTTGCATTGGCCAAGGAGTTGGAAGTTTGTTGTTTCCAATGCTCCTCAACTGAGTTTTGTTTAAGGAGCTCTTTTGCTAGTGTCAGCAGCTCCTGTAACTCACAAGTAGGCGTGTCCAGCTGTCCTTGTGCAGCCTCCATTTGGCACCTCTGTGAAGGGTGTGGTGGATGATGTGGTGGAGGGCTGCGGTTGGACATGCCACGATGTCTGCACAATGAGGATGCCCTGCTCAATGGCTTCTCCCAGTGGTTGGTCTTGAACCTGGGTCTGTTGCCATTGTGATGGCTCTGTCCTCTGCTGACTAGTGTTTTTCTGTAGAAGGGCTTGGCATTGCGGTGATGCTGGGTACCCTCTGGTGCCTGCTTTGGATTCTGAGTTGTGCAGTTCAGAATCAGAAGGGTCTTACAAACACATTTGGTGGAGGCCATATGTTTGTTAAAGGCCTTTTGTGTCAAGTCACGCAATTGTTTCATAGGCATTGAGTGGGAGCAGGCTGAAATGCCATCCCATTGTGGTGGCTCACAATGGAATGGAGATTTCGGAGGAAGAGACTTTTGAAGTCAGGGTCCTCCTCCATCCCAGGTTCGTTGCGAGCTCGGAAGTAGGCTCGTCTGAGTCTGTGGAAGTAAGAATATGGAGTCTCTTGACGGCCCTGTTCTGTGGCTAGGGCAGGGATCAGTCCGTGATCAGAATCTGGTTCTGAGAATTCCATTATGATGGCTTGTCTTAACTGCTGGTAGTCAGATAGGATGTGTCCTGGCTGTCGAGCCAGGAAGCGTCGCACCTCTGGGCTAGAGGTGATTCCAAGCAGATAAAGTCTATCTTAGTAGGTCACATATTTCAGATACTGAAGGCAGAAGTCAATGTCTCTCAGGTAGGCATGAACGCCATGGTCTCCTGCAAGTTCTGGCGTGAATGCAGGGATGTTTCTGGCCAGTCGATGGAGTTCTTTGAGTGTCACTTCATGTGTCCCTTCAGGGTTTGTCTGACTTAACTCCTTTTCTGCGGCTGCAGAGGTTTTCTGGGAACTGACTTGTGAGGTGTCAAGCAGAAGGCTTTGGGTCCCCCCTTCGTATCTGTGTATGGAGGTACGGGGGTTTGCACTGCTGGTTGTGTGACATGCAGCAGGGGGTCTTTTACTCAGTCTGCAAGACTGTTTCAGTTCTCTCTGAAAATTATGGAGTTCCTCTTTAATGTTGCCGAATTGCTGGGTCAGGGTCTGAACTTCAGCTCTGGCTGTATGCAGATGGCCTTCTAAGGCCTTAACTTTAGTGTCTCTCATTAAGTTCTACATAGGCTGTTTTTAGCAGCGACTTTGTGTAAAACAGTTCTCTTTCCAAGTCTTGTCTGGTGGCCTTTTCAAGCTTCTCTCTGTGTCCGGCAGCTGTTAGAGCTTCCTGAAGGCTGGTGATTTCTTTCTGTTGCTCCATCTTGTCAGGTTCCTTGCATCTGTTCTGTTCATTCTCTTGCTGAGCAGGTGTCGGTTCCCTTTGGAGCTTTGTGACTTGCAGGTTCAGTTCATTTACCTCCTGTCTGAGGCCCTTGAAGGTGTGGGCCAAGGAGATGATGATGCTGGTCAGCTCCTGGTTGTTCAGGCTGGGTGTGAGTTGTCCACTTGTCTCGCAGTCCTGCTGTTCCTTTCGCTGCCACTGCAGGTCGTTGGCTGCTTTAGGCTGAAGGATGTCCATCACGGTGCTCTGCCCGTCTCCAGGTGGTCCCGTTGGGGCAGGGCTAGTTGTCTGAGCTGGGCTGGCTCACTTGTGGGAACACACAAGAGAGAAGGGAGAAGGCACATGCAAGTACATACAGAGGTGTTAAGCTCTCTGAAAGGGGAACATCTCTGAAGGCCGTGTAGGTGTGAATAGCTGGTTAGGGGCAGCTAGTGAGGTGGGGGCGCTAGGATTTTGTGCAGTTGAGCACAAAGAGAGGTGTTTGAGTAACTTTGACAGGGCTGTACGCAGGGGTCAGCTGATGACCAGGCTGTACGTGTGGTCAAATTATTACTCAGGCACTGATGGTTCACAGGTTTGGTTACTATGAAAATATAAAATAAAACAAAACTGAAATAAAATCAGAAAGAGACAGAGAGAGAGAGAGAGAAAGAAAGAAAAAGAAAGAAAGAAGGGTTTTCCTTATTCAGTTTAAGATAGGGAATATGACTTATCACTTGTTCAAGGACTGTAGCAGGGTCATAAAACTTAGGGGTCTGTTAGCTTTACTAGCAGGGACACATCAAATACCTCAAGGTAAACAAACAGAAACAATAGGAAGTGTTTCTAGTTTTGGCCTATGGCATGGTGAACAGTAACTGTACCTCATGTGACAGGCTTGACTGCTAAGGAGTAAGGAGGGGTGTGGGATAAACAGGAATTAGTTTACTAATAACCTGTACAGTTCATTAAGGGGACTACAGTTGCTAAAACTGCTAAAATCCTATACCAAGAGGGAAGAAGGTGATGGTCAATTAAACTAAAATAAGTTAAAAGTAAAAAGAAAATGTCCAAATAGCTTTGGGAAACTAAAGGGAAAGTTAAATAAGTTGATTTAATTAAATTTCTGAGTTAATTAAGGTCAACTTAGCTGAATTGTTAAAGTCAGGCAAAAAAAAAGTAAATAAATGAAATAAAATCAAAGAGAGGCAGAATAAAAATAAAAATAAAAAGAAGAATAAAAAGAACACAGTTAGAACCAAAGTATGTGGGGATGAGCTATCCTAACTTAGCCTAAACAGAAGCTAGTAACACAAACAGGAAGTTAAACTAAGAGTGAGGGAGAGGGAGAGGGAGAGAGAGGAGTGGTTCAAACATTACACTTACACTCACACGTATCTAAAAGTTAGTCGAATGCTAACAATTAACAGTTGAGGTAAGGGCTTAGCTTATATGCCTCTATGGCTGCTAAGAAATTAGCTTTTTGGCTAGTTGTTTAGTTACACAAGGGTCTGTGACACGTGTGCTGTTATCAGATTGAACTGGAAGAAGCTGCTCTCAACTTCTGGGGTCAGATGTTGTAAGAGGCCGATGCACACTTATAACAACGTACAAGTTTGAGCAGGACTTGCGCTGCTGTAAACACACATGGGAATCTTATGTACAGTCAGTTATGACTTTTGTATACAACTTCACTAATCAAAACAGCACGTTCATTTCACAGACAATGGCAAATTACTGGTTAGCTAGGCTAGAATTATACCATTAATTTGCTATTCAATTGTATAATCTTAATGATTACAATGATATGCAATAGTTATAAGAGACCTTAATTCTGAGAAATGAGGCTCAAATTACCATTAAAATAGTTATACTGTAATGAGATTGCTTCGTTGCTCAGTTCTAATATCAATGCAAGTGTGATTCCTTCACCATGCAGATAAATTCATGTTGTTAATCTGAGATTGTTTCGTCAGATAAGACTTACACATTTACAACTGAAAATGGGGGTTCTCGCCCAAAATCAGATTAATTTATTGTGGTACCATTTACACAAGCTGCTAATCTGAGTTTTTTTTTCATCAGAGAAGTCTTACGCTACTAACAACAGAAATTAGGATTTGCTTCACTAATATCAGGTTAGTTTCTTATCGTACGATTTAAACAGGCATTATAGCATTGAGGAACCTTCAACTGCTCTTAGTAAGGCACATTCGAGCTATAGTCTATCTGACTTTGTCAGAAACTGCACGTGTAAGACGTTAATAAAATTTATGAGACAAACACACAAGTTTGATTCTGAGTCTGCTTGCAAAATAATGTTTAAACGATTTGCCCGCATTCTCCACCATTATAAATGCAGGAATTATCACTCAAGGGGGAAATATTAATAATTAATCATAACTCATTATAATTAATTATAATATTTGGATAATTAAATAGAATTAGCTTGATAAATCAGAATTCACATTACAATCAACTGACCTGTTCGTCCAGCGAACATTCAGGGTAAATTCATATGTATTCAAAGAAAACTATTTTTCTTGGCCACAGAAAAGATCATTTTCTTTTATACTAATGCATTAGAGCATGTAGCTTGAATCGGAAACCGTAAAGTGACATTACTTTTGCAAGGCAGAATCAGAAACTCATGTAACTTGTGCACAAGAATTTTATTAACTAAGGTCCAAACACATAACTAATCTAAACAAACGAACGTACAGTCATTCATACAAGGGGAAGGGCAAGTGAGAAGGCATTAGAGAAAACAAGGAAAATGAAGCTATGAAAAGAGTCAGTTAACCTGTGAAACCATCTGTGCCATTTTTCAATGGGTCTATAGCTTATACTAAACCTCTGTTTGTTTAGTTAAATGTACGATATTTGCATTGCCTTGGTTGTTGACCCGTGTCCAAATGCAGTCCCGTATGAAGGTCTTGATGGTTTCAAGGGTTTGGATTTGCGATCACTTCCTTCCGGTTTGAAGAGTGTCCTCCAAGATGTCCTGACTCTGTGGTGATCGGGAGTTTTGCATAGGTGATTTGATTGGGTGTTGATGCAAATACTACTAAGGATTCTTAGAACACTAATATGTTGCACATCTAACAACAAATAACAAAAACCATCTTTTAGGTAATCAAACTAGGAGTTGAAATAGACCAAACATGGCATATACTGTATGTGGCTAAACCATATAGCATTCCTATCATAACACAAGCATAAAATGGTTACAAAATAAGAAATACAAAGTACATGGACAGTTGTAACATACACACACTGATATATGGGAACATGTGTGTCAGTTCACAGAAAGAATTAACAAATAAAAAGTCACTTTCAGTGGAAGAATGTTTTGCTTTAAGGACAGTCACGATGGGGGAGCCTAAATTCTTTTGGGTCATAAAAGTGACGTTATCAGTAGTTGCTAGAAGCGTCCTGGTTGCCATGGTAACCAGGCCTATCTTGAGACTTTGTGTCACCCACTGCTGGGTTGGGTGAGGGGAAGTCTGCTTCTTTGTTAATTCAATAAACTACTGATTTGGTTAATGAACCATTGTCTGATTGGTCCATACCCTACACCCCTATCAGTTAAGGCTGGGATACACTACACGATTTTTTGCCCCGATTTTCGTTCTATTTCCAGTCTGCAGAAGTTGACGCTAGTTGCCGAAAGTCAGAGCCAGTCTGCCGATTTCAGCTGACAGATTCGAAAGAAAATCGGGATGTGTATGATGGTCACAGATCCGATTTTACAGCGTCAGATTTTGATTCCATCCAGTCGGAGGTTATCAAACCATGTTTGATATTTTGAGGCGATTTTAGAACACATGATCATCTGTCATGCGTCTCCTAGCAACCAGGCGCGCGTTTCTGCGTGAGTTTATTGTGATCGGAATGACTTGAAATCTGTTAGTGTATGATCCTAATCGTGTAGTGTATGATGCTCAGTTGTTCTCTATAATCATTTATAAAGTCGGCAAGTGTATAATGCCTAGATTTTTAAAATCTGTTCAGATTTTAAAAGTCGTGTAGTGTATTCCAGCCTTTAACAACACATTTAATGCCACAAATCACCATTCTCCTACAAAGAGCATGCCTAATTTACACGATTAAACCATCGTACACCCCAAATTCACTTGCTTGCTGCAGCCAAGAATATTGAATGAAATGGGTCTGCAAGATATAGCTCATAGACTCGACAGTTCCATACAACCAGCCAGCCTAGGACATAGAAGAGATCGCAGCAGTGCCTCCAATAATTGATGCGTAATCGAATTGATGTCAGATGGAGAGATTGAAAAAGTCAAAAATGTATTCATAAGCTTACAAGTAATTATGCATAAAAAGTATTATCCCATTCAGGTAACACTTTATAATAACGTTCAGTTGTAAGTCATTTATAAGTGATTAGTTAATGATGAAATAATCATTTACAAAACATTCATAAACTATTAATAAAAGATATGCTAACAATTTATATATGTTTTGTTAATTCATTTACAAGTAATTTGCAAGAAATTAGTTAATGATGAACTAATCATTTACAAAACATTCATAAACTATTAATAAAAGATATGCTAACAATTTATATATGTTTTGTTAATTCATTTACAAGTAATTTGCAAGAAATTAGTTAATGATGAACTAATCATTTACAAAACATAACTATGCATTCATAAATGATTAATAAGTGATATGTTAGTAAGAGAGAGTATCCCGTATACTATGTGTCAAGATTATTGATTTATTGCCCCTCATAAAAATACCACCCACATCCATAACTGGACACCTGTTTGGACACCTGTTTTTGTACACCCCCCTCACCCCTCACCCCCACCCAGCCGGACATGTGTTTGTACATCTGTTTATTCAGTTCGCTGATTCAAAGGAATTTATGAGCGATCTTTTATTGTTTGGGAACGTGTTGTGAAGCGGGACATTGATAACTGTTCAAAAAACTATGTGCTTTTAAACTTTAAAATGTGCAACAGTGATATAGATTGGTAAAACGCGGATCAAGGGAAGTTTTTATTAAAATTGTTCACATGGTAGAAAGTGGTGTGACAACGGGTGTGTTTTCCAGAAAACAAAGTTTTATGCACCCTATTGTTAAACAATGAAAACGGTGATATGTTTTAAAGAAAAATGTATTAGACATGAACCGTGACAAAAATCTATCAGACACGACAGTGTAAAACGAAAGTATAGGATAGTTGTCAAAATCTTGTAGCATTACAGTTTTAAAAAGGTAGAGTTCGTTACAAGAGTTAAAGTAAAAGAAAAGAAGAAGTAAAGACTGCAGCATCTTAAGCTGATCTAAAACAAAAAAATATCAGTCACGAGCGTTAAGCAAGAGCATAAGATAGGCCCACTTGTCAAAATCTAGGTTGCAATCTGTCCTTACAATTAAAAAAAAGAGAAAACGAGTAAAAGAAAAGAAAATTAAAAGAAGCGAGCGTCTTACAGAATCCACGACATCTCCTCACTCACCGGTGTCAGAATGAACCACGTCATTACCGGTAAAACCACACCCCAAACCCTAGACTCAGACACACATCGTAAGCGCCGTAAGAGACCGGTGTAAAGATTTAAATGCATGGCAAAAGAAATGAACAAAAATACTCTTTTTCAACATTAGAACAAAATTATTTTTTTTAAAAAAAGGATGACATTTCTTAACTGATGAAAGCATTTTTCCTGTTTTTAACATCAATACAAGTAGTTTTGTTACTTTAAAGATTATAAAAACAGAGTGACAGAAATATAAGTTTTCTTCTGTGTTACTGGAAAATGTTTATTTATTTCAGTTGTGTACACTTGATCACTTTAATTTATTCATCCCTTTCTATTTTCTTCTGTTTCCAGAACTGATACAGCAAAATGTTTATTTATTTTTATTTATTTTATTTAGTTATTCAGAATTAATACAGTTATTCCTTTATTCCCTCTTTGATTTTGTCAATTTACTGTCTATTATCAATTCAAAATCAGTTTTACCATTAATACTAGTTTTTTTTTTTTTTTTTGTTTGTTTTTTTTACTTTAAAGATTATGAAAGCAGAAATATACGTTTTCTTCTGTGTTACAGGAAAAAAGTTTATTTATTTCAGTTATATACACTTTGAACTAATTTATCCATCTTTATTTTCTTCTGTTTCCAGAACTGTGTTACAGGAAAATATTTAGTTATTTATTTTTATTTATTTTATTTAGTTATTCAGAATTAATACAGTTATTCCTTTATTCCCTTTTTTATTTTTGTCAATTTACTGTGTAGTATGAATTCAAAATCACTTTTAACATTAATGCAAGTAGTTTTTTCTTTAAAGAGCATACCACCCTTCTTTTTAAACAAATGCCAGCTAAGCCACAGGAAAATGTTTATTTGTTTTATTTCATTTTATTTAGTTATTCACACTTAATTTGATTATTTCTTTAATCTGTCTTTGTTTTTAGAACTCATGGCCTGTTATATCAGTTGAAATGCATGTGAATTAACATGTACACTGTTAAAACTCAGAAGGGATGAAACCAATAGAAACAAGAGAAGATTACTCTTTGATTTTCAAGCTGTAAGACTTGCGGACTGTTCTAGTTAATGTTGTATTTAACTGTCTAAACTTTTTACACTTTTTTTAACTTTTTTTTTTATCATACAAAATCTTAATGTCTAACATAGATAACATATCACACAACCCAGTAAATTAGAGAAGTTGGTGAGGGTGTATAATTACAGATGCATTCTTATCAGATCTCCCAAGATTGTAAAATCTCTAAAGATGACTTTCTTATTTGCATTCTAACGACTTTTGAGGGTCTGGCATTTTAAAACTTTTGGGGGTTGTCATATAATGTTCAGTGTCTGGTCAAAGAATGTGCATTGGACCTTTTTTACCACATGCACCTGCGAGTGTGTATCCTTGTGAACTTTGTTAAAAGTTTAGGCAAAAGTTCAGCGGCTGGTCAAAGGATGTGCAGTGAACCTTTATTTACAACCCACAGCTGGATCTGGCATCTGGTGGAGAATATTTTTTCTAAGAAAAAAACAGGAATGTTTATTTCTAATGTGGATCTGGTGAATGTGACTTTAAACCAATGTTCAGGTTGAGATTAGATAGATAAAGAAAGCAACTAATAAACTTAAATAGGGTCCAAGATGACTGTTTTAACAAACGGTCTATGCTGTTAAAATATTCTTGTTTCATTTTAGTGAAATTTTTTTGTTTGTTTAGTTACATTTGTTATTTCTTTATATTTGCTCCTACATTTTTCAGGCCTCAAACACAAATGCAAAACTATACAAACTAAAACTTAATCAAATGCAAAAACATACAAACTAAAACTTAATCAAAAGCAAAATCATACAAACTAAAACTCAAATGCAAAAACATACAAACTCAAACTTAATCAAAAACAAAAACATACAAACTAAAACTCAAATGCAAAAACATACAAACTAAAACTCAAATGCAAAAACATACAAACTCAAACTTAATCAAAAACAAAAACATACAAACTAAAACTCAAATGCAAAAACATACAAACTAAAACTTAATCAAAAGCAAAATCATACAAACTAAAACTCAAATGCAAAAACATACAAACTAAAACTCAAATGCAAAATCATACAAACTAAAACTCAAATGCAAAAACATACAAACTCAAACTTAATCAAAAACAAAAACATACAAACTAAAACTCAAATGCAAAAACATACAAACTAAAACTTAATCAAGAGCAAAAACATACAAACTAAAACTTAATCAAAAGCAAAAACATACAAACTAAAACTCAAATGCAAAAACATACAAACTCAAATGCAAAAACATACAAACTAAAATTTAATCAAAAGCAAAAACATACAAACTAAAACTTAATCAAAAGCAAAAACATACAAACTAAAACTCAAAAGCAAAAACATACAAACTAAAACTCAAATGCAAAAACATACAAACTCCAACTTAATCAAAAACAAAAACAAAAACATACAAACTAAAACTCAAATGCAAAAACATACAAACTCCAACTTAATCAAAAACATACAAACTAAAACTCAAATGCAAAAACATACAAACTCAAACTTAATCAAAAACAAAAACATACAAACTAAAACTCAAATGCAAAAACATACAAACTCCAACTTAATCAAAAACAAAAACATACAAACTAAAACTCAAATGCAAAAACATACAAACTCAAACTTAATCAAAAACAAAAACATACAAACTAAAACTCAAATGCAAAAACATACAAACTCCAACTTAATCAAAAACAAAAAACATACAAACTAAAACTCAAATACGAAAACATACAAACTAAAACTCAAATGCAAAAACATACAAACTTAATCAAAAACAAAAACATACAAACTAAAACTCAAATGCAAAAACATACAAACTCAAATGCAAAAACATACAAACTAAAATTTAATCAAAAGCAAAAACATACAAACTAAAATTTAATCAAAAGCAAAAACATACAAACTAAAACTCACAAGCAAAAACATACAAACTCAAACTTAATCAAAAACAAAAACATACAAACTAAAACTCAAAAGCAAAAACATACAAACTAAAACTCAAAAGCAAAAACATACAAACTAAAACTTAATCAAAAGCAAAAACATACAAACTAAAACTCAAACGCAAAAACATACAAACTAAAATTTAATCAAAAGCAAAAACATACAAACTAAAACTCAAAAGCAAACACATACAAACTAAAACTCAAAAGCAAAAACATACAAACTAAAACTCAAAAGCAAAAACATACAAACTAAAACTCAAAAGCAAAAACATACAAACTAAAACTTAATCAAAAGCAAAAACATACAAACTAAAACTTAATCAAACGCAAAAACATACAAACTCAAACTTAATCAAAAACAAAAACATACAAACTAAAACTCAAAAGCAAAAACATACAAACTAAAACTCAAATGCAAAAACATACAAACCCAAACTTAATAAAAAACAAAAACATACAAACTAAAACTTAATCAAATGCAAAAAACATACAAACTAAAACTTAATCAAAAGCAAAAACATACAAACTAAAACTCAAAAGCAAAAACATACAAACTCAAACTTAATCAAAAACAAAAACATACAAACTAAAACTTAATCAAATGCAAAAAACATACAAACTAAAACTCAAATGCAAAAACATACAAACTCAAACTTAATCAAAAACAAAAACATACAAACTCAAATGCAAAAACATACAAACTAAAACTTAATCAAACGCAAAAACACAAACTCAAACTTAATCAAAAGCAAAAACATACAAACTAAAACTTAATCAAAAGCAAAAACATACAAACTCAAACTTAATAAAAAACAAAAACATACAAACTAAAACTTAACCAAATGCAAAAACATACAAACTAAAACTTAATCAAAAGCAAAAACATACAAACTAAAACTCAAAAGCAAAAACATACAAACTAAAACTCAAAAGCAAAAACATACAAACTAAAACTCAAAAGCAAAAACATACAAACTAAAACTCAAACAAAACCAAAAACATAAAAACAAACACGCAAACACAGTTAAACTTTTAAGATGTCTTATACGAACCTTTTATAATTAAAAACTTTTAGCATCACAACGAATATCTCTACTAGATGATGAAAAACAGTATGACAATGTTATAACTTTTGTCTCAACAAATCAGTTTTGTAGATTACAGATCTTTCACAGCTAAAAATATGATAAGGATTAGAAGCAGTCAAATGATCCTCTGGTGACAGCAAGGCACTTACCGAGATTTTTATTTATGAATTAGACCAAAATGAGACTGAAAATTAGTCGTCAGAAGTTTGTTTGCAACAAAAACTACTTCTTAAACAAGGCGCGAAAAATGTCTCACATAATCTTTACAACAGATTAGACTTTCTTAGAAATAGTATTATTAACCATGTTGTTCAAAACCTGCATATTTATTACAATAAAAAACAACGGGGGTCTTTATAGTTTTATTTTACTAAGATTTGATCAAATAATTGATATAAGAAACAATCCGTCTTATCAACCTGAAGTGATGTGTCTGATGGTTTGTCATGACATTAATATCTGTACGACATTCAGTTTGTTTTGTGTTTTGTAACAGAATCTTGATGGAATTATTTTACGCACAGTGTTGGGAAGCTTACTTTGGAAATGTAATAGATTATAGATTACAAGTTACCCTATTTAAAATAAAATAACTGGTGTAACTATTTCAATTACATTTTTTAACAATAATTGCCTAACTTTTCTAAATATGTAATGTCTTCAACTGTTAATGTTTTTAAAACATGTAAACCAGGAGGAGGTTAACAGGACTCAACAACTAATTACTGTCAGACTTTCAAAATCCTTCACCACTTGAATTGTTTTTGCTTTTGGGTTTTAGTTTGTATGTTTTTGCTTTTGATTAAGTTTTAGTTTGTATGTTTTTGCTTTTGATTAAGTTTGAGTTTGTGTGTTTTTGCTTTTGATTAAGTTTGAGTTTGTGTGTTTTTGCTTTTGAGTTTTAGTTTGTATGTTTTTGCTTTTGAGTTTTAGTTTGTATGTTTTTGCTTTTGAGTTTTAGTTTGTATGTTTTTGCTTTTGATTAAGTTTCAGTTTGTATGTTTTTGCTTTTGATTAAGTTTTAGTTTGTATGTTTTTGCATTTGGTTAAGTTTTAGTTTGTATGTTTTTGCTTTTGAGTTTTAGTTTGTATGTTTTTGCTTTTGATTAAGTTTGAGTTTGTGTTTTTGCGTTTGATTAAGTTTTAGTTTGTATGTTTTTGCTTTTGATTAAGTTTTAGTTTGTATGTTTTTGCTTTTGATTAAGTTTTAGTTTGTATGTTTTTTGCTTTTGATTAAGTTTTAGTTTGTATGTTTTTGCTTTTGAGTTTTAGTTTGTATGTTTTTTGCATTTGATTAAGTTTTAGTTTGTATGTTTTTGTTTTTTATTAAGTTTGAGTTTGTATGTTTTTGCATTTGAGTTTTAGTTTGTATGTTTTTGCATTTGAGTTTTAGTTTGTATGTTTTTGTTTTTGATTAAGTTTGAGTTTGTATGTTTTTGCATTTGAGTTTTAGTTTGTATGTTTTTGCATTTGAGTTTTAGTTTGTATGTTTTTGTTTTTTATTAAGTTTGAGTTTGTATGTTTTTGCATTTGAGTTTTAGTTTGTATGATTTTGCTTTTGATTAAGTTTTAGTTTGTATGTTTTTGCATTTGATTAAGTTTTAGTTTGTATAGTTTTGCATTTGTGTTTGAGGCCTGAAAAATGTAGGAGCGAATATAAAGAAATAACAAATGTAACTAAACAAACAAAAAAATTTCACTAAAATGAAACAAGAATTTTTTAACAGCATAGACCGTTTGTTAAAACAGTCATCTTGGTCCCTATTTATTAGTTGCTTTCTTTATCTATCTAATCTCAACCTGAACATTGGTTTAAAGTCACATTCACCAGATCCACATTAGAAATAAACATTCCTGTTTTTTTCTTAGAAAAAATATTCTCCACCAGATGCCAGATCCAGCTGTAGGTTGTAAATAAAGGTTCACTGCACATCCTTTGACCAGCCGCTGAACTTTTGCCTAAACTTTTAACAAAGTTCACAAGGATACACACTCGCAGGTGCATGTGGTAAAAAAGGTCCAATGCACATTCTTTGACCAGACACTGAACATTATATGACAACCCCCAAAAGTTTTAAAATGCCAGACCCTCAAAAGTCGTTAGAATGCAAATAAGAAAGTCATCTTTAGAGATTTTACAATCTTGGGAGATCTGATAAGAATGCATCTGTAATTATACACCCTCACCAACTTCTCTAATTTACTGGGTTGTGTGATATGTTATCTATGTTAGACATTAAGATTTTGTATGATAAAAAAAAAAAAGTTAAAAAAGTGTAAAAAGTTTAGACAATTAAATACAACATTAACTACAACAGTCCGCAAGTCTTACAGCTTGAAAATCAAAGAGTAATCTTCTCTTGTTTCTATTGGTTTCATCCCTTCTGAGTTTTAACAGTGTACATGTTAATTCACATGCATTTCAACTGATATAACAGGTCACGAGTTCTAAAAACAAAGACAGATTAAAGAAATAATCAAATTAAGTGTGAATAACTAAATAAAATGAAATAAAACAAATAAACATTTTCCTGTGGCTTAGCTGGCATTTGTTTAAAAACAAGGATGGTATGCTCTTTAAAGAAAAAACTACTTGCATTAATGTTAAAAGTGATTTTGAATTCATAATACACAGTAAATTGACAAAAATAAAAAAGGGGATAAAGGAATAACTGTATTAATTCTGAATAATAATAAATAACTAAATAAAATAAATAAAAAATAAATAACTAAACATTTTCCTGTAACACAGTTCTGGAAACAGAAGTTAATAAAGATGGATAAATAAATTAGTTCAGAGTGTATATAACTGAAATAAAGAAACTTTTTTTTTCCTGTAACACAGAAGAAAACAAATATTTCTGTCTCTCTGCTTTCATAATCTTTAAAAAAAAAAACTACTTGTATTAATGGTAAAACTGATTTTGAATTGATAATAGACAGTAAAATGACAAATCAAAGAGGGAATAAAAGGAATAACTGTATTAATTCTGAATAACTAAATAAAA
The DNA here is from genome assembly GCA_033026305.1 of Cirrhinus molitorella. Taxonomy (NCBI): domain Eukaryota; kingdom Metazoa; phylum Chordata; class Actinopteri; order Cypriniformes; family Cyprinidae; genus Cirrhinus; species Cirrhinus molitorella. Next base: position 27,365,001 of record CM065121.1, on the reverse strand, counting down.
TAAATGAAAATAAATAAACATTTTGCTGTAACAGTTCTGGAAAACAGAAGAAAATAGAGAGGGATGAATAAATTAAAGTGATCAACTGTATACAACTGAAATAAATAAACATTTTGCTGTAACACAGAAGAAACCTTATATTCTGTTTTCATAATCTTTAAAGTAACAAAACTACTTGTATTGATGTTAAAAACAGGAAAAATGCTTTCATCAATTAAGAAACGTCATCTTTTTTTAAATTTGTTCTAATGTTCTAATGTTAAAAAGAGTATTTTGTTCATTTCTTTTGCCATGCATTTAAATCTTTGCTCAGGTCTCTGCTTATGGTGTGTGTCAGAGTCTAGGGACTGTTTGTGGGTGTGGTTTTACCGGTAATGACGTGGTTCATTCTAGTTTAGACACCGGTGAGTGAGGAGATGTCGTGGATTCTGTAAGACGCTCGCTTCTTTTAATTTTCTTTTCTTTTACTCGCTTTCTCTTTTTTTTAATTGTAAGGACAGATTGCAACGTAGATTTTGACAAGTGGGCCTATCTTATGCTCTTGCTTAACGCTCGTGACTGATATTTTTTTGTTTTAGATCAGCTTAAGATGCTGCAGTCTTTACTTGTTTTTTTCTTTTACTTTAACTCTTGTAACGAACTCTACCTTTTTAAAACTGTAATGCTACAAGATTTTGACAACTATCCTATACTTTCGTTTTACACTGTCGTGTCTGATAGATTTTTGTCACGGTTCATGTCTAATACATTTTTCTTTAAAACATATCACCGTTTTCATTGTTTAACAATAGGGTGCATAAAACTTTGTTTTTTGGAAAACACACCCGTTGTCACACCACTTTCTACCATGTGAACAATTTTAATAAAAACTTCCCTTGATCCGCGTTTTACCAATCTATATCACTGTTGCACATTTTAAAGTTTAAAAGCACATAGTTTTTGAACAGTTATCAATGTCCCGCTTCACAACACGTTCCCAAACAATAAAAGATCGCTCATAAATTCCTTTGAATCAGCGAACTGAATAAACAGATGTACAAACACATGTCCGGCTGGGTGGGGGGTGAGGGGTGTGGGGGGTGTACAAAAACAGGTGTCCAAACAGGTGTCCAGTTATGGACGTGGGGGGTATTTTTATGAGGGGCAATAAATCAAAGATTTTGTCATATGGTATACGGGATACTCTCTCTTTAGTATTTCTAGCATAGAGCTTTGTCATTTAAGTTATAAATCATGTACAAGTAATTAGTTGATTAACTAATAATTTACAAAACATCACTATGTTCACAAATGATTATTAAGTAATATGCTAACAATTTACAAATCTGTCAAAAGTTGTCTTAAAAATAGCATATCATAAAATAATCAGATCCTTAGTAAATGGTTAATAAGATACTAGTTAATATATTACTAATCAATGTCTGTCACTGAAATGTTTACCCTCCATTGAAGATCACATCATGAACAAATCATTTACAAATCTTTCTGCATCCCCTATTCTAAAGTGTAAATAAGTCATCAGCTGTAAATGTTTTACTCATCATTTGTAGATCTTTCCCCCCAGTGCGTATACCCACACAACCTGCAACCGGCAGGTTTGAAAAACATTTACAACTGATTAGGGGATGCAGAAAGTGTTGTAAATGCCTTGTATACACCAGATCATTTGTGACATGTAAGAAAAATCTACAAATGATGTGTAACACATTTACGAGTGATGAATTGTTTACACTTTAGAATAGGGGATGCAGAAAGATTTGTAAATGATTTATTCATGCGTTTACACAACAGGTTTTCAATACTTTGTAGTGTGTACTGCAATGTAAGGGCTGATTGGTGAGGGTAAAGATGTCTTCTGTGACACACCTGGAGTATTTTAGAACTGCGCACCTGATGTGATCTTCAGTGGAGGGAAAACTGGTTTACATTACCAGAACACAAGCCTGTGCTGATGAGAGAAATAATTTAAATGTTTACTCAAATCATTTATTATTTAAAAAAAGAGTTTTAGATTAATTGCATTTTTTGCTTTTTAACATATCACTTATTAATCATTTATAAACACATTGTTATTTTTTTGTAAATGATGAGTTCATAATTAACTAATTACTTATAAATTCATTTGTAATTGACTTGTAAATTAATTAACAAAACACAAATTATTAGCGTATCACTTATTAATCGTTTGTGAATGTTTTGTAAATGATTATTTCATCATTAACTAATCACTTATAAATGACTTACAACTGAACATTATCATAAAGTGTTACCAATATTCATAAGGTAAAAGTATGAATGTCACAAGAAACATAACCAATACTTCACAATAATCAATAATCATTATGAATATCAAATGCCCAATTGAAAAATGTCAAAATAGCAAAAATATTAAGGATGTACAGAACTTTAAGAGTCTGTAGATCTAAAAGTACTACAGTAAGCATAAATCTTAATACCAATAAAAGTACAAGTTTAAAAATATAAGTATCAATGTATAAATCTAAAAGAATAAATCTGAGAAATCTGCTAAGTCTGAATAGAGGAAAATAGAGGTGCACCCAAAAGGCAGACCAGAGAAAAGGAGAAAGAGAATGTCACGTCTTTGCACCTTGTGTGTCACGTCTTCGCACCTTGGGATAGAGACACATTTAATTATAGCCTGGGGTTTCTTAGAATTGTTTCCTCTTTCATATTAACATCAACATCAAACTTTTACAGCTACTCTGCTCCTTGGGCATTGGACCCATATTGTTGTATCTTTTGTGGTTCCAAAGAAAATCTATGTATTGTCCCACAGGTAGTCAGTTCTTGGCTGAAATAAGTTGGCAAGCTGGACCAGATTTAGCCTACTTTTGCCAGATATTTTTTTGTCTCTGTCAACAGCTGTTTTTGAGAAGACTTGGTGTCTAAATAATTCAGTGAATGCTAACAACACAGACAACAGCAGCATCACAACAATCAGCCTCCTCAACACAACAGCGACCGTACAAAGCAACGCCCATACGGAAGTCACATAGATTGAAATATATGAGTAATAAATACATTTTCATGTATTTAAATGAATTAAAACTAAATAGAAGAAAATAGACCTTATACTTATATGTAAGTATATTTTGAAATATATGTCAAAAACATATTTAAATATTTGATTTTGGCCCCTTTTTAATATTTTTCACATATATTATATATGTAAATATATTTTTATTATAAATATTTAAATATATTTATTTGCTTTATTTGTAAATGAGCTCAAATATTAGCGTATATAAATGTATTTTTATTATAAATATTTACATATATTTATTTCCTTTATATTTACATATATATTTCCTTTATATGTAAATAGTGCATGTAAATATATTAATTTTAAATATATGTTCGCATATTAATTTCTGTATCTGTAAATATATTATACTTCTGTATATGTATATCTATTTTAAACATATATTCAAATGTATTCAATTAATGCTCCTTTTTAGAATATTTCACACAAGTAAATTAACCTTAACATGTTTACAGAGAATATTAAATAGTGCAACTTAAAAATATCAATCTTGTGGACATGATATAAATTTGCTTGCAACTGAGAAATACATTTAGAAGGGAAACACTTTTTACACAAAAATATGTAAGTTTTTATTAATATTTACAGAAAATACCAATACAAAGTGAAAATGGTCAAAATTATTGGCACCTTAACACATTACTCAATCTTACAACAAATACACAGTGGTGCAGGAATGACATCAGAACCTGAAAGACTAATTCTCACTGCTTTCTTCAAGATTTTCCTATGGGGTTTTACTATAGTAATATACTTGCTAAAGTATGTTGTATTACACTTAAAAAGTTGTCCAATGAACAGAATAACAAGTTACTATTCTATGATACATACTTTATTAAAGCACACACACCTCAAAATGGAAAGAGAATATAAATCATAAAACATGTAAGAACATGTTTACTTGTGACATAAAATGATTACAAACAATTTTTTTTTAAATATTAGAGATAAATACTGCAGTGCAGTAGTAAAGTAAGGTTTTAAACATAATACGAAATGTATTTACAAGAAATGAACAGTGATTTTAAAAATGTTTAAAATGATATTCACTCACATGAGAAGAAGACTTCAGTCAAATTCAAATCTTTTGGCCTAAAGTAAACTGTTTTATTCTATGTCACCTCATATGGGCAGATGAAGGCCAGCTGAGTACTCCACACTTCTTCTGTGTAAAGGTGATCTGTGTGTTCAGAAACATGTCCATGATGATGCATCCATTCCAGTAGCTGTCAATAAGACGTCCAAGAAGTCATATCTGCCAGTAGGTTACAGTCCAGATTAGGCTGCACAGTTGTGTATTATTGACTCTATTTGGACTCAGGACCTAAGAAAGAGAAAATATATCATATTGATACACAGCAATTATTTATTTACATGTCTACTTGCCATATAATAAATAATGTCCATTTAGATACTTTAAATATACTTTATACTTTAAATCATTTACTAGTCTCACACATAGCAATGTATCATGTAATTAAACAGAAAATGGGCTGAACTCATAGGAAAGAGATGGAGAAAAAACTAAGGGATAATTCACTTCAAAATGATAATTTTGTCAGTTCTTACTCACCCTGGTGTTGTTCTATTGTTCTTCTACCTTTTGGACCACAAAAGGAGAATAAAATAAAATGTCCTGCTCGTGCTCGTCCATATAATGGCAGTAAACAGCGATCAGCTTCAAGCTTTAAAAAAAAAAACAAAAACATAAGAAACACTGTTTTAAGTTCCCCAGCGGGAGTCGGCTGCATCCGAAAATGCTTTGGGAATGCCGTCAGCGAGACCATGCTCTGAACACGTGTGTAACAACAATAGAGAACGTGGCGTATGCGGTGCGCGTGATGTCGCGGCTGGTGACCAGACTGGCGACCAGGAAGCTATAAAGGCACGTGGGGCGCTTGCAGCCGGCAGCTTCTGCTCGTCAGTTAGCGTTCTGTGTGTCTATATCTTCCTGTTTTTTTGTGCCAGTTTGCAGAACTTTCTTTTGAGGAAGATATGTCTGATCCAAAAGCTAATGTTAAGGATATTTCCTGCCCTCGTTTCATCACGTGTGTGGATACACACAGTTTGTATGTCATCTGTTTGGGAGCGGAGCATGCAGCGTCAGCCCTTAAGGGGGCTGACTGCCCGCATTGCGAACGAATGTCTGTTCGCACGCTCCGTTCCCGGAGGGCTCTTTTCGAGGAAGGAGCCCTCTCCAGCATTCCCCGCAGTTCGGGTCCTGCTGTAGCTGAGGCTCAGCGGCGGCTGCGATCTTGGGGATCGCAAATGAATCTAGAGGAGGGAATGGAGACAGGCACGTCCCTTTCCCCTTCCTAACCCTCTAGATCTAGCCTCCTCCCCGAGGAGAGGGCTCGGGGCTTCACCTCTCTTCCTCTGAGGAGGGAGAGGGGGAGGCGGCTGAGGCGGCTCTTTCTGTCCTATTTGAGGAGCTGCTGGAGGTGGTGACTCGGGCCGTGTCCAATTTAAAAATCGACTGGCCCGATGAGAAGGTTTCAGAACCAGTCAAAAGCAAGCTGGATGAAAGGTTTCTGAAGCCTAACACACCACCTCCATGCCGAGGCCTGCCGTTCTTTCCGGTTACGCGGAAGCAGGTCTCCCTCGCCGCTCTTCAGCCATGTACCAGCTCCTCTTATAGAGACACCCAAAAACAGAGTGCTCAAAGCCGGGGTCTTCTAGGCCGAAGACCAACCTGAGTGTCTTTCTTCAGGCAAAGAAGGTTGTGGCTAAGAAGCCCTGACATCTCAGGACCTCCGAGGGCACGCCCCTCTGGGGTAGAGCAGTTGTCACCTCATCTTACAGTGCCCGTCTCTCCCCAGTGTCCTTGGGAAGCCGAGCTGTCCCCTCTGCTGCCTCAGAGCACAGCAGCTTCCAGTGGGTTCATTCTGCCGCCCCCTCCCCCTGCATGGGAAAGGCTGCAAGGCCCGCGGCCCTCTGTCGGGTCTCAAGTAAGACTGGAGAGGCCATCTCCTGCCGGTCCGCCGCTTCAGGGGTCCGTTCCAGTCTCTCCAGTAACACCGGAAGCTTCTGCCAAATGTCTCAAAGTGGGTCCTACTGTAGAGCTAGGCTACAGCATCCAGTTTGGTGCTGCACCGCCCTGGTTCAACGGGGTCCTTCCCACTCTGGTGGGCCGCGACAGGGCTCTGGTGTTGGAACAAGAAGTGCATGCTCTCTTGAGGAAGGAGGCCATCGAGGTGGTCCCTCCTCGTGAAAGACAGTCCGGGTTCTACAGCCGGTACTTCATAGTTGTAAAAAAGGATGGAGGGTTGCGTCCCATATTAGATCTTTGCGTACTGAACCGCGCCGCCATGCGCCTAGCGTTCAAAATATTGACCTTAATGCAAGTCATGCAACAGATCAGGTCCGAGGACTGGTTTGTGACGATAGATCTAAAGGACGCATACTTCCACGTCTCCATCCTTCCGCAGAACAGGAAGTTCCTGAGGTTCGCTTTCGGGGGCAAAGCATACCAATATCGAGTTCTTCCCTTTGGTCTGGCTCTCTCACCCCACACTTTCACCAAATGCGTAGATGCCAAGGTGGTGGAGCTCATTTGGACCACGTTTGGTCGAGCCCAAGTGGATCTCTTTGTGACGCAGGAGACATCACAATGTCCCCTTTGGTGCTTTCTGAGTCATCCAGCTCCCCTGGGGCTGGATGCCATGGTACAGACCTGACCGAGGATTCGTCTGTATGCTTTTCCCCCGATCGCTCTGCTCCCGAGAGTTCTGGCGAGAGTGCGCCGGGACGGGGTCCGTCTCTTATTAGTAGCCCCATTCTGGCCGACCCAAGTATGGTTCTCGGACCTGGTCTCTCTCCTCGATGGCTCTCCATGGGAGATTCCGGTCAGGAGGGACCTCCTCTCTCAAGTGGGCGGCACGATTCTTCACCCCCGCCCGGAGGTATGGAAGCTGTGGGTGTGGCCCCTGAGGGGGCACAGCCCGTATCTTCCAGTCTCTCAACCGAGGTTGTAGAGACCATCCTCCAGTCCAGAGCTCCCTCTATGAGGAAACACTACGCCCTGAAGTGGGGCGTTTTCACTTCATGTTGCGGCAGTCGCCAGCTCGACCCAGTTCACTGCCCAGTTGGTTCAGTGCTGGGGTTTTTGCAAGAGCGGCTCACTGCAGGGCAGGCCCACTCCACCCTGAAGGCATACGTGGTGGCATTCTCTGCTTACCACGCCCCTATCAGGGACCAGACAGTGGGAAGACACCCCTTAGAAGTTTGTTTCCTCCACGGTGTGCTGAGGCTGAGGTCTGTGGCACACTCCTGTTTTCCCCTGTGGGATCTGGCCGTGGTCCTGGAGGCCATGTGTCTACCTCCATTCGAGCCTATCGAAGAGATATCTCCCAGAGTGTTAGCGGTGGCCCCTTCTCATTTGGATTTTGTGCCTGGCATGGCCAAATCCTTTCTGTACCCTCGTGTGGGGTAGGTTCCTAAAGTCCCCTCCTTGGGTCCACGGCCCGTTGTGCTTGAGGGCCTTCTGTCCTCCTCCCTTTCGGGAGCCAGACCAGCAGAAGCTAAACTGTGTGTGTGTGAAGCTAAACCAGTTGTTTGTGTGCTATGGTCCCTCTAAGAAAGTGCTTCCCGCCTCTAAGCGGACCCTTAGTCGGTGGAAAGTGGAGGCCATCTCCCTTGCTTATGAGTCCTCTGACACCCCCACCCCTTTGGGGATCAAGGCTCACTCCACCCGAAGTATGGCGGCCTCCAACGCCTTCTGGTCAGGTGTACCCATGTCTGACATCTGTAATGCTGCGGGATGGTCAACGCCCCTCCCTTTCGTGAGATTCTATGGCCTTGACATGAGGGCCACTCCAGGCTCTGCCGTCCTCTTGCCCTAGCTGTGCTGCAGACACACTAGGCAGGGGCTTGCAAGTCTGGCATGGGCATTTCGTTCCCAAAACGTTTTCGGACGCAGCCGACTCCCGCTGGGGAACTTCCTAGGTTACGTATGTAACCCTAGTTCCCCTAGGGAACGAGGCTGCATCTCGTGCCATACTTCCGGCGCCCCGCGTCGCGCTAATGCACTTGAATTGCCAACAGAACAGAACAGGTCCTTATGGTAGGCTGCAAAAATAAGATTGTAGAAACAAAAATGTGAGATATACCATTCATTGTGTGTTAATGGCCTAACTTCATTTCTGTTCCAGGGCTCTTTACTCGTTTAAACTGCAAAGATTCTAGGTCAATAACATAAAATACAATATGAATTTAAAGTGATTATATTAATTAGTATTTTTAATAATTATTAATAAGTATTTTTAGGTTGGTTCTATTTAGTAAATAAAGCAATTTATCCCGTGAACAGTTTACTTTAAAAAGAGTTCAACCACAGCATCACAGGCCTTGCATTATAAAACAGGTATTCCATAAAAATATGCATTTAATATTAATTGTAAAATGTAGTTAGTTCTAGCAAAATGGTTGCAAATGCAGATGCAGTGGCACGGTACATACTAATTACAAATATAGCCTTGACTGTTTGAATAAATAAAAAATACAGTCCAGTACACAAACAAATCATTCTTAAAATTCGGTTCTTTTAATGAATTGTTCAAACTCGGCATGCCTGATCTGCAAGATATTACTTTATGTCCGTTTCAAAATGGTTTCATGTGTGTTCTGTTCGTATCGACTATCATGCATTTAGCCTTTAACAATCATAACGAACAGAAAGAATGAAACAATCACAACGACAACAATCACATTTATAAAGGCTGAAAGTACTAATAGATTTAATGCCACTCACCTGCAAAATGATTTGCAACAAACTGATGTCTGGTTTCTTCATGAAGGCCATTTGGTGATGCTTGGAAAAGTCTAATAACTTCGTTATTAAACTTAATTATGTCTCTACGTGAATGTGTGTGTCCTCCTCTAACTCAAAATGCCAATTTCGACCGTGCTGTTTGTTTTTTTAAATCGAATAAAACAAACGCACCGGACATTAAAAACATAGACATATATAAATACCTAGACGCCTCATTGGCCGCTCGACGGCACGTCAACGTCGCCGCCATATTGCTCCGGGCAAATCTCCGTAAGTCTCATATTGATACAAGAGAAAAGATACCTAACTCGGTGCAGTTTGGGCATCTACAAACCATCGCACAAGCATAAACACAGATCTCTGGGTATTATCTTTCACAGGTAAGACTGAACAGTTGTTTCTGCTTGTTTTTATTTGGTCATTTTTAACGTTAAGTTGACAGCTTAATTTACCAGTGGCAGACTATTAGCTAGCGATATCGCTATTCAGCTGAGACTTCATAAGAAAACATGAAGTTTAAATGGATTCTTAAGATTTAACTTATATTGTAGTTTATATTATAAAATAAACGGTGTTATGAGTACAATATGTAGAGTGAGCACTTTGACGAGACAATGTCAGACTGTCAGGATTAGGGATTGAGCTAAAGCAGTTCAATTTAATTTCCCTTATCATTTACAAAGAATGAGTTTATCATCACTAGATTATAAAGATTTGATACCTTATCATAAAACTGTGGGCTGATTTTTCCCCCTCCTTTTGAGCCAATTGCAAACAGGACAACACAAGCCTTGAAGAAAAGCTGAAGAAAGCTTGTCAGAAAGCCTGTCTCTTTCCAAGAGACTATACCTCCTCAGCCTAATGTCGTATTTGTACTAGTTAAAGCCCAGAACAGTCCTGAATGACCCTGAACATATTCAAACCACTGTCTCTCTCTCTCTGGCTCTCTCACTCTTGGTCAGGGTTAGAAATTAACTAAGGGAATAACAGTAATTCAGTATTGCACAATGAAAGAGTATTACGATGGTTCTGTTCAAAAGTTTTAACCCCCAGGTCTTAATACATCGTTTTCCCTTCTGGATCATCAGTGAGTGTTTAAACTTTCTGTAATAGCTGCATATGAGTCCCTCAGTTGTTTTCAATGAGAAAATGGATCTCAAAATCATACATTAATTGTTGGAAAGGGTTCAAATACACAAAAATGCTTAAGAACAGCAGGCAGTTTAACTGTTCAGGACAAACAAGGGATTCATGAACAACTATCACTAAACAAAAACAGCTGTGAATCATTAAGAATCAAGGGGGTGTAAACTTTTGAACAGGGTCATTTTTAAAAATTCAACTATTGTTTTCTCTTGTGGACTAAATGTAAACATCTTTTATGTGAAATCTCTTATTCAGGTCAGTACTAAATAAAAAATAACATGCATTTTGTATGATCCCTCTTATTTTGGTAAAATAATTAACATTTTATAAATATCTTTGTTTAATCATTTTACACAAATACTATTATTAAACTGTACTTTTAACTATTATTTAATTTACATTATAATTTACTAATAATTTATTATTGTCTATTCTGTATTATTGTGTATATATTACATATTCTACTGACTATTATTCATGTATTGTTATTCAATTATTAGGGTATTATACATATGTTTGCTATTATAAAACTACTATATTACTCATGATTTTGTACTGTTGTACTTGCTATTTTATTATATTATTCACTTTACTACAACATGTACTATACTTTTTAATATTACCGATATCACTTTCACTTTCTCTATTTTTACTGTGCACTGTATCAGTGCATAATATTTTACCAACGCAAGCAGGCCCGGATTGGCTAATCGGGAGGACCGGGAGAATTCCCGGTGGGCCGGTCCGTTTTTTGGCCGCGAGGGCCGGTGTCCCTAGCTGCCTGCACTCACAGCAGTCGCACTTTTTATTTATTTATTTATTTATTTATTTATTTTATTTTATTTTTTTACCATAGCCTCACTCTTTTTATTCATTATTTTACCGCAGCTCCACTCTTTTTATTTATTTTCTCGCAGCCCCATGAGCATAATTAATGATGACGTAATTATCATTCGACTCCCCCGACAGCGGCACCTTGCTCAACAGCAAAATAAGTTGTTAAGAGATACGCGAGAGATGAAGAATGGATAATAAAAAGCGCAAAGGTGGCGCTGAAAAGGCCAGATTAAAAAAAAAAAAAAGTTCTAGAAACTGACGCGGCCAAATGTACTAAGCTGAGTACATTTTTGTTAAAACCAGCGGCAGCGAGAGTACAACAACACAAGAAGATGATGAAACGGCCGGTAAGTTAACGTTAAGCTAGTTAGGAGCAGTGCAAAACAACGATGTCTGCAAACCACCTGTATCGAACTTTTTCTTGTACTGTAGCTCTTCAGCAGCAGCAGCAGCCTCTAGTCCAGTTTATTTATGAGCACTAATTCTTACAGAAAATAGATTCTGATACTGTTAAACATTACATTGTGTTAACTGTTCAAATAAATCTTCACTGTGAAGCAACACTTAGGCTACTGTATTTGCACTGAATTGGAAATTACTTTATTTTAATATAGTCAGTCGTGAACTAAAGTGGGCCGGTCTAAGGCTTGAAACTCCAGGGCTGAAAAGGAGTCCCACTCCGCAACGCAAGTTTTACTGGATCCATAAAGGATGATCAGTTGCATTTATTATTGTTTGTTGTGGAGTTTATATCTGCATAGAGTGCTATGAAAATAGAAAGCAGACTAACAGTGAATCACTTTTTGATATGTATTCCCTGGTTTTATTTCATTTTCTCAATGATGGTAAATCATTAGTACCTAAATATGTATTATTTCGATTTTTTTTTACCCAATATTGCAAAAAGAATGAGCCTTGTTCTGTCCTGAAGCACAAGAAGAGCTAAAATGTTAGGAAACAATGATTTTTTTTTTCATAATTTAATGAATTGTACATTAAAATTACATCAAATGTATCACAGTTATACTGTGTTATACATATTGGAACTGTGAAACGAAAAAAATCTACCAAATCAACAAGCGTGGTAAGTATGAACTTTCACAATTTCTTACGAAAATTATACATTTTCCTATCCTAACTTAATAACTGGAGGAAGAGCTATTTTTGAGTCCATGTAGATCACAATCCACTTAAATCGGCAGATAAATGTAAACGTCGTGTTTTTGTCTAAAAAACGCAGATCCCCCGTTTACCTCCGTTTGTTTTTAAAGCAGTCTTGCCCGGATAAACATGGCGGATTCGTTGACGTACCGCAGCAACGGACCAAAGCGGCCAATGGGGCGTCTAGGTATTTATATATGCCTATTAAAAACTTGCAAATTCGTCACACCAGAGCCGTTGATCTGCGTTACACTAAAGTTTAAAAACCAAAAGCGCGTCAAAGTCTTGCGAGATCCACCAATTATCGCCATGGAAACTGGAACTGGGGAAAATAACTGTAGATAGTTATTAAAGTCTTAAAAAATTAAACAATATCTTACTGCTGAGCTTATAATAACTATTTGACTTTATAGGATACACTAACAGTAGAAGCCATTATTTTATCAATTAATTAATTTATTTATTATTACTTTATTTCATATATATATATATATATATATATATATATATATATATATATCTTCTTTTTTTCTTTAAAAAATATTGTCACATATGTACATGCAACATGAAGATAAGTTAGAAATAGATAGTTAGAAATTTAATGCATTTGGAAAATATATTTTTGAAATATGTTTCAATATATTTAACAGTGTTTCAAAGCAATGACATCACAACAATCAGCCCCCTCGACACAACAGCGACCATACCGAGTCTGGTGTGCCAAAACAATGGTACCCTACAACATGGGATCTGCATCTGCCAAGATGACTGGACTGGAGTTATCTGCAACATTTGTAAAAACCCATTGAAATTATTGCATAATATATTGACTATATTAAATATATTGATATATTGAATAATCTTGACATGCATATATATATATATATATATATATATCTTCTTTTTTTTCTTTAAAAAATATTGTCACATATGTACATGCAACATGAAGATAAAAGTTTTAGTTAGAAATTTAATGCATTTGGAAAATAAATTTTTGAAATATGTTTCAATATATTTAACAGTGTTTCAAAGCAATGACATCACAACAATCAGCCCCCTCGACACAACAGCGACCATACCGAGTCTGGTGTGCCAAAACAATGGTACCCTACAACATGGGATCTGCATCTGCCAAGATGACTGGACTGGAGTTATCTGCAACATTTGTAAAAACCCATTGAAATTATTGCATAATATATTGACTATATTAAATATATTGATATATTGAATAATCTTGACATGCAAAAATATCTCAGTGTTACGAAAGGTCTTGCTTTTTTTTTTTTTTACAGCAAATTTCTGCCTTGAGCTGAAGCCCACACCAAGTAGACCATACACCTTTCCGAAAACTTTCTTAGACCAGTTTGCTTCCTCCATAGAGAGATGTCCACCAGAAACAGCAAATGGTACTGAAGTCTCTCTAGTTTCCTTTTTATTACAATATGCACTCAAAGTATGAATGTACTTTCTATATCTTGTTATTAAATGTGTTTATTTCCAGCTGGCATGCACCAGGCTTCAGCCCTCTGTAATAGAAATACTCATTTATTTGATCCTCCAAATATTCTAAACTGTAGTTTGACACTGGACAACATTAATGCATGGGTATGTAACCTAATGCCTAATTCTTGTAATATTTAGTCATATAAAACTTACACAAATTTTCCTCAGATTAATACATAAACAGTCTGATTTCATAACAAACTTTCTTTCTTTCTTTTTTTTTTTTTTTAATCAAGGTTTCTGGAGCTACTCAGGAACAAAAACAGAACTTAGCCTCCAGTACCCAGATCCTCACATCTATACCAGAGCGGCTAACACCCCAAAACATCACAAATGCAGCTCAAATAGCCAACGCCCTGCTCTCTGACCTACAACTGACACAAACTACAGTAATACGTCTTAAACAGATATTAACCCTTGTGCATCAATTTAAGTTACACATAGGTTCATAGAGGACAAAAATGCCCATGTCAAAAAAACTCATAAAAATTAGCTTTTGAAGCTTTGACTTAGGTAACATTTTAAAGACGACCCTTGGTAGATTATGGAAAAACCAAAAAAGTTATAGAGGTTTAAGTTTAATGAAAATGATTAATGAGTTTTTTTTTTTTTTTTTTTTTTTTTTTAATATAAAATATATATTTTTATATATAACTGAGAAATTGATAGAAAATCAAAGCCATAAATCTAAACAAGTTGTGTTACAAATTTGAGGTTGATGTTTCAAAAAACAAGCTTTTAGTAAGGTTTTGTTTGGGTGCAGTACCAAACTTCTCCCATTAGATTCCAGCAAAGCTCCACTGGCAAACACAGTGGTGGGATTTGAGATTCACAGTAGAGTATAATTTCACTCTCTCAAACATTACAGGTGCGCACACACAAATTGTATTTAGGACACCCATACAAACCACACTCTGACATCTATACCAAAATACCTTCACAATTATAGCTGCATAATTTATCCAATTGACTGTAATAGACTATAATTTGCATGAGCAAAAAACAGGAGTTAAAGTGAGTATTTGCTTTATATGCCAAACTTGAAGAAATTAATGATCTAGTAAAAAGTAGTCAACATTTTATTTTTGAAGACTTGTCGACAGAATAAATCCTATTAACAAACATTGCCTCATTTTATAGTTAAATGGCCCTAACATATAAAAATTGCAGTTTCAATTAAGACATTTTTGTCCAAAAGATGCTGAGAGGAACTATTTTTTGTACCTATAATGTAAAATCGATTTATTAAAGGAAATGAGGGAGAAATATTAAAATTCCAATAAAAACACACACCTGAGCAAAAATGTATGCAGTTAGCATTAACACAGGCAAAACAAACAAACAAACAAACAAAAAAAACAAATATAAATATAAAAAACTCAGCACATATAATTTAGCTAATACTCTTAGGGTGCTTTCACACTAGCACTTTTGGTGCACACCTGGGTTCGATTGACATCAGAGTACGGTACATTTGGATGGTGTGAACGCTGTCTTCCGAACTCGGGTGTGCACCCGCGAACTGTACCCGAGTCCACTTAAAAAGGGTGGTCTGGGGTACGGTTCGCTGCTGATATGAACGCAATCATACCAAACCGCAGAAGTGAACAAAGAAGTGAGCCACAGCCATATCACCCTGCAGCCCAAGACCAGTTGCCCACTGAAGCTAAGCAGGGTTGAGCCTGGTTAGTACCTGGATGGGAGACCTCCTGGGAAAACTAGCTAAAACTAGTGAGGCCAGTAAGGGGTGCTCACCCTGTGGTCTATGTGGGTCCTAATGCCCCAGTATAGTGATGGGGACACTATACTGTAAAAAAGCACTGTCCTTCGGATGAGATGCTAAACCAAGGTCCTGACTCTCTGTGGTCACTTAAAATCCCATGACACTTCTCGTAAAGAGCTTTATGTACTAAAGCTTTGAAAACAAAACTATTGTTTAAAAAACTAAATATATAAGTGAAGAGAGCAATGTTATGCATTTTGCCGCCTTCTCCTTGCCATTGTTACTAAGCAACGGGGAAAACAGCTGCTGGCTTGACGACGCAAACGGGTTTGGACCCAATTAAGTAAAATAATATGAACACAGTCCAGTGGGAGCAGGGAGAGCAATTGAACTCGGGTTCGGACCAGGCAATCGAACCAAATGTGACAGCACCTTTAGTTACCCTTTAACACAGATTGACTTGGTCTCATAAAAGCTGAGTATGGATTTTAAGAGGTCTATATTTTGTAATTATTTTACTATGTAACAGCCTTTTCATAAATGTCATAACAGCCCTGAGACTTTTTTCCCTCCTGCTCATTTTGTAGAAAAAAAAAAAAAGAAAATAAATCACTGATCATTACCATTGGTGCACCCGATTAGTTTGGGGACCTTGTTACAATTACAGTGTTTTTGCATTTTTGTGTTAAGGCCCGTTCACACCAAGAACGATGACGTTTTAAAAATTGTTTGAATGTTAGAGAATAGCAGAGTTCACACCAGGACTATAACGATAACGATTTTTTTTTTTGTTTTTTTTACAGCTGATAAATGATAAAACACTGAAAGCTAATCAGACTTCATTAAAGGGCTTGCGCATTTGAAATAGCAGGTGACATTGTAGTGAAGCAAACAAATATTGTACAGCAAACAGAGTAACATAAACCATAAAATTACCTCAGCGCTAGTTTGAACAACATTTTCTCGCCTCCTTTGAAGTTGCAGTAGAAAAGAGTCCGTATTATTTTTATTATACTACATTCACTGACTATAGATCAGATAGTTTACGCTAGATTCACTGTTTAGATGCGTGCGTGCTGAGGACATCTACTGGTTGAAGTCGTGTAAATACAACAAAAACAGACAGTTATCGTTCTCTGGTGTGGACGCAAATATCGTTATATATGTGTATTAATAGTTATCGTTATTAGTTATCGTCCTTTATTACTATTGCCAAATATTCACACTTAAACAATAATTTAGCATTCCTCTTCCAAATTCTCTTCCAAATCTGAGTTGTGAACGACCAGTGCTGAAACAGGGGATTTTATGACACTTTAAATGTTTTGGTTCAACATACTCACCAGCTAATCAATAATTTCCTTGAACTTGCACCAGAAGAAGTTGATTTTGTTTTATTTATCTTTCAGGAGGGCAAAGAGTAATTGCTGAATATGTGAAGTTTCATAGGGGTGTACTCATTATTAGAGTCCATTTTTTTTATTTTTTTTTATTTTTTTAAATGCCAGTAAATGTTTATCAGGCAAAAAATATAGAAAGTTATTTTTTACTCATTATGTCTTTTTCCATTCTCAATTTGCATGTAAAAATTGCATGTCAGTGTCAAATCTTTCAAACGTCACATGAAATAACCCAGGCTCCACACTGAATGCAATACACAATGTCATGTAATAACACTGTCCAGAAATATGGTGAGAAGTTGTTTTTGTTTCTTCGTTGTGCAGAATATTGCAGTATCAGCAGTCGCTACAGTCAGTCAGCTCCTGAACGCAAGTCACGAGATGTTCTCTTCTGTCAACATTACTGCAATTTCTGAGTAACAAAACATTTTCCACTCGCTGCCACTGACATACAGTACTATCTTACAGTATAATGCAAAATTCATTAGCACTCTAAATTTTACTAACTTTTGATGATGTTTGTCCAGACTAACACAGACTCTACTGGAAGTCTCTCTGCGTGAGGAACCAAATCCATTGTTGGTGCAACCGAATATGGCAGTGCAGTCACTGAAGGGGGAAATGAAACAAGTGCAATTAACTGCTTTTAAAGGCAAGTGTCTGAAGTGTAAATAATAATATTCAACAGCACAGCAGTTTTCAAAATGTGTGACTATAATGATGCTGAGAATTCAACTTTGCGTCACAGGAATAAATTACACTTTAATATATATTGAAATAGAAGACATCTATTTTAATTGTAATAATATTAAACAATATTACTGTTTTACTGCATTTTTGATTAAATAAATGAGACTTAGTGAGCATAAGAGAATATTTTGAAACTATTCCAAACTTATACCCAGATAGCACACGTACGTCTGCAAAATGTCTGTTAAAGATCTCTTGATGTGGAAAGCATTTGCTGTGTACAAACATCTGGCAGACATCTCTAAGATGTCAGTTTTACATACATTCTAAATCATAAACATCTTAAAGACATCTAATAGACATCTTTTTGACATCTGATAGGAAAAGTCCAATAGACGTATTGCAGATGTAAATGCAGACATCAAATAGACATCTCTGAGATGTACGTGTGCTGTCAGAGTATAATCAGTAGTGTGCTGTATTAAATATTGTTTTGGACAGTTGGTGTGTTTCTAAAAGATAGATTTATTTTAATTTTTCCAGGGCTGAGTGATAACTTTTCACCTGACAGAATACAACTGTATACAACAGAGGCTGAGGTTGACAAAAATAGAGTTGACCTTCAAATGAATGTCGCATTCAGCGGAGGTAAAACTGTATTCTTCATAATTATACTTCTCTGTTGTACTTTGTAATGATTTTATATTAAACAATCAGTTAAGAGTTTAATAGTAATCTCACTCTTTCTGTAGGTTTTGGTAAAGATGTTGGGTTTGTCCTCTATGATAACGATCAGTTCTTCCAGTCAAAAAGCTTTCAACCTTCTCTGGATACCAAGAGAAGAGTGATATCCGCTAATCTTCAAGAAACTCCTGAAATTGTTCAGTTTCAGTTTACAGTCACACCATCGGTGAGTAGTTAGTCTAACATCACACTTCCCTCTTCCCTCTTTAGGCTGAACCCTACAGTTTTAAGGTAACACTTATAATAACTTCCATGAATAAATCATTTAAAAAACTATAAATAATTAAATTAACATCTCTTTTTCCACATATCCACATAACTAGAAATAAATATAAAATAGAGATAATGTGCTTGTTATTGTTAATGAACATTACCTAATGATTAACAGATCATTATTTAATAAACGTCATCAAACTTTCAATTCATATGATCATGCATTTAAAAAAAAAAAAAAAAAAAATCTAAAGATTTAGACAGGTGGTTTATTGTATAATGCTTAACAGATCATTAGTTAATGTTCACAAATGTAATTAATCTGTCAATGCATTTTAAAAATCTACATGATTACACTCAAATTCTACAAAATGATTTTAACAGAAATGATAATTACATTATATTACATTGTTAATGTATTTTTGAATGCTTACAAATGGCATTAAACCTTAGTTCACATATTAGCTCATTTTTACATTCACAAATGTTGTGAAAATATAGCTTAATATTAATTTTAAGCACATCACAAACTATTCATGCTTATATATTTGGTCATATATTTGGTCTTTGTTTGTTGTGTAGACTTCTACTGTTTACACATCTTAAATCATTTATTCATTATTTGTTAATGTTTTATCTAAAGTGGAAACTATTCATCAACATGTTTATAAACATTTACTATTCATGATTACCTTTTGGAGCAGTCATTTTGATGACAAAAAGTGTCCCATATGACTGAAATTCACCCTATTTTCACATCCTTCCAAATCATTAACCATTTGGGTTACACTTTATTTTGATAGTCCACTTTAGACATTCTACTAACTGTAAGTAACTTTGTAGCTACATGTCAACTACTTGTCAACTACATATCAACTAAATCTCATTATTTGCAACTACATGTCCACTAACTCTCAGAGTAGACTTTAGGGTTAGTTTAGGGTAGGTTTAGTGTTAGTTGAATAAGTTGACAAAGAAAGTGTTAGAAGATATTAAGCAGACAGTCTACTAATACTCTACTAACTGCTAGTTGACATTTTGTTGCAAAGTTAATTACTGTTTACTATATCTAAAGTGGACTATCAAAATAAAGTGTTACCACCATTTGTTCCTGTTTTTGCATTACCCAATCTAACGGTGGGACTATTCATTGTTTGTAAATGTTTATAAACATGTATTTTTATTGTTTTATTGGCACTGGAATTTTAGCTATTGTAACAGCATTTGTGTAAAGATAGTTAGCTAAATGCTTGTTAAAGACAACATATTGCAATTTGGGTGCAAAACATATTTTTCTTACTACAACACTTATGTTACTTTATGTAACATTAAACAGAATATTCTTTGAATCATACATCACCAGGAGGGAAAAACAGTATATCAGTTGATTATCATTGAAAGTTCTTCATGGAACCATCAGTGCCAACAAAGAACGTTTATTTTTTCAAAGGGGTCATGAAATGGAGAATCAAAATGTGTTTTTTAAATTTGCAAATATGAAATGTGAATAAAATATCAAACATCTAAAGAACATTTTTCTATTATAAAAAAACCTTTTGTGGAACTGAAAGATTTCATTGATGTTATCATCAATGCCAATAAAGAACCTTTGTTTTTAAAGGGGTCGTGAAATAAAGAGAATCAAAATATTCTTGTTATTGGCATATATCGTCCATTCTTCAGAATTGCAGCAAACTGCAGTTCCACAACCAAAAAACACTTTTAAGCCTTAAATGCATGAATGTTTCAACAAACATTATTACATATTCGAGTCTTTAGCGACCCGGACCTATATATACAGCATGGTTGGATCTGTAACTTATGCAATACCAAAAAGCTCTCTTGATATTTTAAGAACAGGAGAATAAAATAAAGCATAATTTGTAACCTTTTGAAATTTAGAAGGGTTCAGTTTGAGCAGATGATTTTTATGATTGGCGCACTTCCACAGTATACTCAGCATCTGGCTGATTCACAATGTCAACCATATTCTTAAAGCTATCATTTTGATTGACTTCAAAGTCAATATTTTGATCGCTGACATCTTATTCACCACATCCACCTAAGGTCCACATTCATATCTTTACGAAGTTAGCAGAGGGTGCCCTGTACCCGCTTTGGGAGAAGGGCATCTGGATCCTCAACTCAATGACTGGCTTATATTAGCTCACACGCGAGATCTGTAGTGCAAGCAAAGAGATCTGGTGCTTCAGGGGTAAGCAGTTCCTTTTTGAGAGCGACCCTATTTATATATATATAGGCTGAACCATATATATCCATACAGGGGATAGAAACTCCCTGTTTTTATCCCACTTGTATGGGATAAAAACAGATAAGGAATGAAGAGTTGGGGTGGAGGAAGGATGCCAAGAAAGTTGTCGCAGGACAGAGGTAAGAAGGCTGTCTATATATAGGTGTTGAAGTAGTTAAGATGATTAGCCAAACGAGGCACACCAGTGATGAATGAATATATATATTTATTTTATTTTATTTATTTTTTTTTTTAATGAGTCTCCTGCTCTGCCTGCTATGGCCGGCCAGTGGGTGTGGCTAGGAGACTCATCAAGAGAATGATGTCCACCTGTTCTTACCTCTATAAAAGCTTTGGCCTTGTTTGTGGTGTGGTTGCTGTTTTTGCTCCCTATTATTTTGTTTATGTTTGGATTTTGGGACATTTATTTGGATTTTGTTGTGAGACTTGTTCATTTTTTTCCTCATTGTACATACAGCACCCCATATTGACAGAAAAACACAGAATTGTTGACATTTTTGCAGATTTATTAAAAAAGAAAAACTGAAATATCACATGGTCCTAAGTATTCAGACCCTTTGCTGTGACACTCATATATTTAACTCAGGTGCTGTCCATTTCTTCTGATCATCATTGTGATGGTTCTACACCTTCATTTGAGTCCAGCTGTGTTTAATTATACTAATTGGACTTGATTAGGAAAGACACACACCTGTCTATATAAGACCTTACAACTCACAGTGCATGTCAGAGCAAATGAGAATCATGAGGTCAAAGGAACTGCCTGAAGGGCTCAGAGACAGAACTGTGGTAAGGCACAGATCTGGCCAAGGTTACAAAAAAAAAAAAAATTCTGCTGCACTTAAGGTTCCTAAGAGCACAGTGGCCTCCATAATCCTTAAATGGAAGACATTTGGGACGACCAGAACCCTTTCTAGAGCTGTCCGTCTGGCCAAACTGAGCTATCGGGGGAGAAGAGCCTTGGTGAGAGAGGTAAAGAAGAACCCAAAGATCACTGTGGCTGAGCTCCAGAGATGCAGTCGGGAGATGGGAGAAAGTTGTAGAAAGTCAACCATCACTGCAGCCCTCCACCAGTCGGGGCTCTATGGCAAAGTGGCCCGACGGAAGCCTCTCCTCAGTGCAAGACACATGAAAGCCTACATGAAGGACTCCAAGATGGTGAGAAATAAGATTCTCTGGTCTGATGAGACCAAGATAGAACTTTTTGGCCTTAATTCTAAGCGGTATGTGTGGAGAAAACCAGGCACTGCTCATCAGCTGCAGGGACAAGACGACTGGTTGCAATGGAGGGAAAGATGAATGCGGCCAAGTACAGGGATATCCTGGACGAAAACCTTCTCCAGAGTTCTCAGGACCTCAGACTGGGCCGAAGGTTCACCTTCCAACAAGACAATGACCCTAAGCACACAGCTAAAATAATGAAGGAGTGGCTTCACAACAACTCCGTGACTGTTCTTGAATGGCCCAGCTAGAGCCCTGACTTAAACCCAATTGAGCATCTCTGGAGAGACCTGAAAATGGCTGTCCACCAACGTTTACCATCCAGCCTGAAAGAACTGGAGAGGATCTGCAAGGAGGAATGGCAGAGGATCCCCAAATCCAGGTGTGAAAAACTCCAACTTGCATCTTTCCCAAAAAAGGCTCATGGCTGTATTAGATCAAAACGGTGCTTCTACTAAATACTGAGCAAAGGGTCTGAATACTTAGTACCATGTGATATTTCAGTTTTTCTTCTTTAATAAATCTGCAAAAATGTCAACAATTCTGTGTTTTTATCTGTCAATATGGGGTGCTGTGTGTACATTAATGAGGAAAAAAATTAACTTAAATGATTTTAGCAAATGGCTGCAATATAACAAAAATGAAAAATTTAAGGGGGTCTGAATACTTTCCGTACCCACTATATATATATATATATATAAATAATCAAATGTCTTATTTGTCATTTTAACTGTTTGGAAGCAGAGTGTAAATGTTTTATTGTCCTGTTGCGTCCTCTATTTAGGACCAGCGACTAGTCGAAGTCAAGCTTAAAGTGGCAGAGCATTAAAGTCGACTAGTTGACTAATCGACTAGTCGGTACAACCCCTAGTAGGCTATATAATTTCCTCTGATCATCCTGGTGACCCATTTTTTAAGTCTCATGATCCATCCGAGGGTCACGACCCAGGGTTTGAAAACCACTGCTCTAAAACTATTTCAGAGGCTCCTGGGGTATATGGCAGCCACAGCTGCAGTAATGCTGCTCGGCCTGTTACATATGAGACTGCTTCATCACTGGTTGCACGACCGGAACCCGAGATGGGCATGGCACTCTCCAGGTCGGCATTACCCGGGTTGTTGCTACCTCTTCAGTACTTGGTCAGACCCTGCATTTCTACGTGCAGGAGTGCCTTTAGAAGAGGTGTCAGGTGTCAAGGCATGCCACTGTCACCACAGATGCCTCCACGACGAGCTGGGGCACCGTATGCAACTGTCATGCAGCCTCAGGCCCCTGGACAGGACCTCGACTGCAGTGGCAAATCAGTTGCCTTGAGTTGCTAGTAGTACTGCTTGCCCTTCGCCGGTTTTGAACATTGCTACAGGGCAAGCATGTGCTCTCGTTGCATGTTGCAACTCGCCTGCTATATCCTCCTCTGGAGTCACACGCACCTCAAATCGCTGCATGCCATTCATGTTCTGGGAGAGCTCAATCATGCAGTCGATGCACTTTCACAACAGCTTACCCTCCTCTGGAGTCACACGCACCTCAAATCGCTGCATGCCATTCATGTTCTGGGAGAGCTCAATCATGCAGTCGATGCACTTTCACAACAGCTTACCCTCCCTGGAGAATGGAGACTCCATGCCCAGATGGTTCAGCTCACTTGGAGTGTTTTTCTGGGAAGGCCAGGTATACCTGTTCACTTCCTGAGAGTCCTCTCACTATCCCACTGGGATATATTTGTTGAGAGGACCCTCAGAGATGCTTGATTGGTGTTGCTTACCTTCCTGCAGGAAAAGTTGGAATGGAGGCTGTCCCCCTCCACTTTAAGGGTGTATGTCGCTGCCATGGCAATTCACCAAGATTCAGTGGATAGTTCATCCTTGGGAAAGCATCATCTGATAATCAGGTTCCTGAGTGGTGTGAGGACTCTAAATCCTCCCAGGTCACACCTCATCCCCTCTTGTGATCTCTCCATAGTTCTGCTGGGATTGCAGAGAGCCCCCTTTAAGCCACTTGATTCAGCTGAGCTGAAACATCTGTCTCTCAAGACTTTGCTCCTGATCATGCTCACTTCTGTCATGTTTCAACTTGTCAGAAAAGTGGATCTTGAGGGCCAGATTTGAGAAACCCTGCTATACAATAAACATATACTGCAAGTTGCAGAACTCAAAAATCACTTCCCCATGTAAAATATGAAACTACCCTCCTGAAATGCCCGGATTTGACACCCCTAAACATGCATCATCACCATATGCAAAGAGGTGCATTCTGAGCAACTCATGTTTGTGCCGTTAGATAAAAATGTTAAGAACATCAAACATGTTCTGTCAGTGGACACAAAGAATAAAATTTTTTTGTTGTTGTTAACAAACTCAGTATATAACCGGTTCAGAAATGTTTGCTTGAGTTGGGAATATTTTTATTATGTGAGTTGAATATTGTAACTTGTATACTGTCTGTTTATTGGGTCATTCTGTTCACCTTTGTTCCCATTAATGATCTCATTTAGGTTCTGTGTATTTATTGACCCCTGCATTTCATGACCCCTTTAACTTTACTATCGTGTTACTCATTACCAAACATATTGAAAGAGGTTGGTATAAGTGTGGTGTTGATAAATGAATACACTTTTGAAATTTTAGGCTGATTCCATGTCCCTCAATGACTTTGCCTGTGTGTTTTGGAGTTACTCTGAAAATGACTGGATCACAGATGGTTGCACCAAACTTGAGAGCCCCTCAGGAAGTGCAGTTTGCAGCTGTAAAAATCAGCAAAAAGCATTAAAGCAAAAAGCAAACTTTGCTATTCTGATGGTAAGATATATTTTCATTAGGATGTAAATACCATTTATATTTGAGTTAAATTCATCATTAGAGTTGCATCCATTTCCACTATAGAATGTAATGCAAGTGTCATTTTCTGCAGACATATGGTATCAACTATAAATATTCTGAAGCTTTGCATTGGATCAGCATCACTGGGTGTGCTCTGTCTGTGTTGGGACTGTCTGCCACAGCATTGTACCAAATCAAAACCAGGTAAAAGTTTGCACTGTTAAGCATACAGCTTTCTGCAGTGGTGAAGCAGTTTTTATATATTGATGCACATACCACAGGAAGGCAAGAGGAGGCAGTCCTACTGTACTAGTGGTGAACATCTGCTTGAGCATGATGGTTTTCTACCTTCTCTTCATCTTCGGCATAAACAACCCCGTCCAATATGAGAATGTAGCAAAGGTGTCTGACCAGAATAAAATTCCTGAGTCTGACTATAACAAGTATCCAGATGAGGGACCCTGTACGGCATTTACAGCTTTGCTTCAGTATTTCCTGTTGGCCACGTTCACTTGGAACACTCTGTATGGCATACATGTGTACATGCTCTTCCAAAACTCAGTATCTGGAACACCTCGATGGTTTCCAAAGGTCTCCATGGCTGTTGGATGGGGTAGGAGACACTGAACATGCACAAACACTGATGTATTGTTTAATTTATGACCAGCTTCTTGGTAAAGTTGGGCAATATACAGTATAGGTTTATCCCCTTAGAATTCCTGTCAAACTTAACTCAATGCAAAACGTCCCATGGGTGGAACGTTGGAACACTAAGGGGTTAAGCAATATACACTGGAGATCAAAATTAGAGAACAATTTATAAACAATTGAACAATTCTTTAATAATGTCATCTTCACTGCTCAACAGTTGAAGGAGTTTTTGTCCTGTCTATACCACGCTACCAGAACACCTTTTCCACAAAATAACTAAGGCATTTCAACAAAAACCATTATTTTGCAGAAAACACACTGATCAAAATTAGAGAACACTTTCAGATACCTCCCAGTTGTTGGTGTTAATCTGGCACCTGGTGCTAATTTCCTTGATTATCTGTCAACCCCTATTTAACTGTCAGCCTAACTTCCAGTTTCACTGACTCTGCAAGATCTGGGCCGTTCTAAAGTGACTGAAAGCCTCTGGCAGCAGGTTGTCCAGATGAAG
The DNA here is from genome assembly GCA_033026305.1 of Cirrhinus molitorella. NCBI lineage: Eukaryota > Metazoa > Chordata > Actinopteri > Cypriniformes > Cyprinidae > Cirrhinus > Cirrhinus molitorella. The sequence goes on along the minus strand of CM065121.1, from coordinate 27,339,275 downwards.
GCCAAAGGGATGACCCTATCAGCCATAGCAAGACAAGTTGGTCGTTTCAAATCTGTGATTTCAAGAATATTGAATCTTTACAACATCACAAAGTCATTCAAGTCCCCCAAGAAGGCTGGTCGTCCACGGAAGACAAATACAAGAGAGGACAGGATACTGCGGAGGATCTCAATGTTTCCACACTGCAGCTGGAATTGCTCACCAGTTCAGCACAGGGTAAGGATCTGTCTCGTCATACAGCGTCTCGACGTTTAAGAGCATTTGGACTGAAAGCCCACTCTGCTGTGACCAAACCTCTCATTAGCAGAAAGAATCAAAAGGCTAGACTAAGCTTTGTTGAGGTGCATGTTGTGTGGACAGAGGAGAACTGGTCCAAAGTTCACTTCAGTGATGAAAGCAAGTTTAATTTATTGGGTCCGATGGGAAACATTATGTTCGGCGACAAACTGGAGAAAGACTGAACCCAAAGTGTGTAAAGAAGTCAGTGAAAAGTGGAGGAGGAAGTGTCATGGTTTGGGGCATGTTTTCTGCAGCAGAAGTTTGGGCCTCTTATACAGCTACATGGCAGAGTGAATGCAAATGTTTATCAGAACCTTCTTCAACAACATATGGTTCCTTCCCTGCGTTCATCACCCAATCAGCCCGCAGTGTTCATGCAGGACAACGCTCCATGTCACACAGCAAAACGGGTAAAGCAGTTCCTTGAAACTGAAAACACTGAAATAATGACATGGCCTGCCCAGAGTCCTGATCTCAACCCAATAGAGAACCTCTGGAAAATCCTTGGCGACAAAATTATGGCCAAGAAACCCACTACAGTCACCGAACTGTGGAGGAGACTGGAAGAAGAGTGGACCAAAATCACACCAGAGCGGTGTGAGAGACTAGTGCTGTCCTGTGATGTGCTGAAGTCATTCAGAGCAGAGGCCTGTACACTTCCTACTAATTGCTGACTGTTGTAACCTTCAGAAAATTTTGTTGTAATCTTTTTCCATGCTACAGTCATTGTTGTTCTCTAATTTTGATCAGTGTGTTTTCTGCAAAATAATGTTTTTTGTTGAAATGCCCTAGTTACTTTGTGAAAAAGGTGTTTTGGTAGCATGGTATAGACAGGACAAAAACTCCAACTGTTGAGCAGTGAAGATGACATTATTTCAGAATTGTTCAATTGTTTATAAATTGTTCTCTAATTTTGATCTCCAGTGTATAGCTATTATGTCTTCCATTTATATTCATATATTATATTTATATAATCATACAGATTTATGAATGAACCTTTTGTTTTAATGTTTTAATTTATGACATCCGAACATTGAACATTAATATGCTCAATAAATTTTTTGTAATTTTTATGTAGGCTACAAATGTGTATATCCCAGTCTGTACTGACTAAAACCTAACCATAAAATAATGGCTCCAATATGCTTTGCCATCAGTGTCAATAAAGCTTTTTATTTTTAGGTTTGCCTGCTGTTATTGTTGGCATCTCATTGGGTTCCACTTACCGTGTGGAAGACCCTTTAGGTTATCGACAAGAAGAGTTGTAAGTAACAAATAGTTTTGAACTTATAAATTCACTAAAAGGTTAAAAGTTGGATATGTTGGTTCAGTTGTCACTATTCTTTGCTGCAGTTGCTGGCTGGCTTCAGTGGACCACAAACAAAGATTCCATATAACGAAACCCATGTTTTGGGGATTTGTGCTTCCTTTAATGATCATGCTGATCTTAAACACAGCAATACTGCTGCACTTCTCTTACAAAATCTGCAAGACCAACCCTAACTTAAACAGGTAAGTGCCAGAAAAGGTAATCAGTTATCAACCAAAGTGGATTTATAAGAATAATTCCACCAATAACACACTGTTGATCTGTAGATCACGTACAACTCCTCTGAAGAAGAAGATTTTGAGTAGTTTTTCTCTGGCAGTGATGCTCGGCTTGTCTTGGGTCACAGGCTACATTTTGCTCATCACCCAAGAAAAAACTCTCAAATTAATTCTTAGTGTGGTTTTCTGTCTGTTAACCACAACACAGGTGAGTTAATGCACATTGCACAAAAATGCACAAAAAGCTTATAATGGACTATAAATGAAACTGTCAGTGCTTCTGTATTAATTACAAGTTTTCTTTCCATTTCCAAAGGGTGTTCAGATATTCATTTTATTCGCTCTGAGGCCTTTTTTAAACTCAAATCCAGCTATTCTTAACTCTCTGCATTTACCAGAAATAGGCCTTCACAAAAAATCTTTTAATTTATGGGAAAAAAAGACGCCAGAAACCAAAGAAAGCTTCCAATCCACAGATCTCTGACAGGACAAGGTAATAATACATATATCACAATATCTTAATAAATACAATACACAAACCACCTTCTACAAACTCTGCTTTTTATAGCCGATGTAGACCGTTGGTAAAGCTGTGGCCTTCACCTCAACAGTTATGAAGACAAGGAGGAATATCAGCTTGAGTCATTTTATCATTTGATCATTTACAAATGGTTTTGGTGTTTGTAAATTACATCCTCATTCAGTATTGAGTTAGCAGCTTCATTTTTTATTCTTACGCAAATGTCATTAAGAGCTTCTTGGGCTTTGTTCACATTTGGACTTTTTCCGCTTGTAAATGGGGGTTAATCTGTGCATAGTTCTTTCCTAATTCAGACTAGATGACTTTTTAGAATAAAACTTGTGACTTGCATTTTAGATGTAAACAATGGTTTAAAATTAAAACGCATCTTAATGATGGATTTGTTTTTACAGTTTTTGCCTATTGCTTGAACACTTTTTGCAAACCTTCGGCTCATTGTGTCAAAACTTTACACACAAGCACACAAGACACAACACTGGGAAATAAACTATTCACATCTATGTCGAATGGAAACCTATAGCAATCCTTTTCAAAATGTCACTCTGATGACAAAATGATACACACTTGCATCATATAAATACACTTTCAGATTAGCAGCAACACACTAGTGTACTTTATATAAAACTTTAATTTTCACTGTTTTTATTCAGTTAGCATTCTGTGAAGCTGAATGCAGCACTTACAGTTTTTGTTCTGTTTTTTTTTTTTTTTTCCAACAACCAAAAATGAAAGTACTGAAAGGTTACAAATGACATCAACTCAATATTGCGCATCACAGTACTATACAGTACAGTGCAGTAAATGCAGCAAAAAATTATACAAAAATAAAATACAAAATACACTACTGTAAATACAGAAAACAGTAAATACAGTGGGTGGGATTACAGATCCTGCCGTCTGTTTGGATCTGGCCACAGGATCTCATCAACGTCACAAGGGATATTTTCTCCTGCTAAGCAACGGGGAAAATAACGCCTTGTGTGCCAAATCCATCCATGGATTGACGTGACCTCAATGTCTTCACATGCCTCTTCCATTGCCTGTAGAAGAGGCATGCGGGCATGTGGTTGACGGTCATATACGCGCCATCTCCAAGCTTCGATAGGTTTTAGAAATGGCGAGTAAGGGGGCAAGTATACAACTTCAAATTGATTATGGATGGTGAACCAGTCCTGGACCAAAGCAGCCCGGTGGAAACTAACATTATCCCTAACAACAACAAACCTGGGCTGCTCTGATCTGTCCTGCACAACTGCATCATGAAGTGTATCGAGAAATGTGAGTATATGTTGCGTATTGTAGGGACCTAGTTTGTTATGATGGTGCAGTAGCCCTCGAAGGCTTATGGCGGCACACATTGTTTCCCCCACACTGCCCTGGGACGTGCACAATTGCCCCTTGTTTATTTTTATTTAACCTTTATTTAACCAGAAGTAAGCTCACTGAGATTAATAATCTCTTTTACAGGAGTGTCCTGGCCAGAGATGCACAGCAATACAATAAGTTTCGACACAGACGTACATAACACAAACAAGCTAAGAATTACAATTCACTGAATCATCACCAACAAGCTGTTGAATTATAACTTTAAATTGATCCAGGGACAGTAAATTTGTCGTAATATAATTTGGCCAATTATATTATGACCCCGTCGTCTACTTTTGCTGAGGTTGAAACCAGCCTCATCAATGTAAATTACTTCATGAGGCTGTGCAGTTCCATCCATGTCCAAGATTTTCTGCAACAACAAATGCATAGAATGGATGGCTGGCATTACTCAAAATACACAACTACAGTACTACAAATACAGAACGGATTGCATTGTTGCTCTGACCATTCCCACAATGGCAAGTTCCTGCTGTTGGGTGAACAGGTGTTGCCGACCACCCCCAGAAGGTCTTAGTCATTCTGTAGAAAAATTAAAACACAAATTGTTATTGGTTTGGTTCTTTTTTTACAGTACTGTATACAATGGTAAAGTGCTATGTACTATACTGTACTGTATGTTCCACAAAACTACCATTTTTTGTTACAAAAGGAGCACTAGCCAACTTGCAATGCAGTACATGTGATATAGTAATGTGATACTGTACAGTAATGTAAATACTGTAGATACAGTCTGGAGTGGAGAATTGAAGACATACCTGTTCTCCAGTCTGAATGTCCTTATGATGGATGCAACTGTGAACTGGCTTAGATGTGGGTGGACTCTCTGCCCATCTTCCCTCATTTTTAGGCCATGATTTATCACATGATCCACCAACGTTGCTCTAATATCATCTGAAATATTGTTCTGTGCATAGCCTCTTCGACCATGTCCTACTCCTCTTTGTCTTTGTCTTCCTCTTCCTCTACCTCTACCTCTACCTCTACCTCTTGCTCTCTCTGCCTCCATGCTTGCAACGTTCTCAAAATGGCTCAGCTGAGGCCTATTTGTGGTTGGCTGATTGGTGATAAGTTTTGTAAGTGTTTTCAGGTGTGTGTCTAAGTGTTTTCAATCACCCAATGTGTTTTATATTTTGAATAGATGTGTTTTCCCAAAGGTACCCATGAGATTTCATTTATGAACGAAGTGTGTTATGTATGAAATAGTGTGTAGTGTGCAGGAGCAAGTGTGTTGCAGAATTGCAACTGAAGTGCAAAGCAGCAATTTTGTTTAAGGTATTGTAGGGTAGGGACCAATCAGACAATGGTTCATTAGATTTAACCAAATCAGTGGTTTATTCAGTTAACAAAGAAGCAGACTTCCCCTCACCCCAACCCAACAGTGGGTGACAAAGTCTCAACCAGGACGCTTCTAGCAACCACTGATAATGTCAGTTTACGACGTAAAACTATGCAGGAGAATCTGCAACTATGCAGGCAGACTGTTTTTCTTCACTCACCTCCCCCCATAGGAAAGACACAATGCTCATAGAAATGGACTCTTTCCGATTTCATTCACAGACAAACGTTTCTGTGAACGAAGACACATAGCCCATATATCAGTGTGTGTATATTACGACTGTCCATGTCCTTTGTCTTCCTTACTTTGTATTTCTTACTTTATAACCGTTTTATGCTTGTGTCTTGATAGGATGCTAATGTAACCACATACAGTATATGCCATGTTTGGTCTCTTTTGACTCGTATGTAGATTTCCTGAAAGACGCTGTGTATTAGAGACTCATACCGGTGCAACATATTAGCGTTCTAATATGTCTTTAGTATTTCTGGCCTGAACCCCTATTGACTTAAATATGCAAACTGACATTTCTCTGAAACAAAGGGCCATAAAACGAAGACCCAGTTTCAAACCTCCCACTGAGAAAGCCAGCCTTCTCATTGGTCGGAACTACTTGGGAAGGTGTGACTCTGTCCAGACTTTAAAGGGCTCACACCCCGTCCGGCCCTCTCTTCTCTTCTCCTCTTCTTCTGAAAGATCTTCAGAGTTATCGTGGAGGTCCTCTACGGAAAGGCCATGGGGCAAACCCGTGGCCCAGCCACATGCGGTTTCCCCCAGCATGAGGCCGAACTCTCTCTTTCTATCCTGGCATCCACACCTCAGCCCCTTGGTAACCATCCGATCAGCCGATCAATGGAACAACGAAGGCTCCATCTCCATTACATCATCAGGACTACCTTTGAGCTGGCATCTGGACCCTTGCGTAAGCACCACACAAAAGGAAACCATTATGCAAGTAACCATTTAACTATTAGATGCAATAAGGAAGCTGTGCCCCTTGTAGGTCAAGGAGATTCAGGTTTTTCTGATGATTGGTTGTGCTGATGAAAAGATTGCCAGTCTACTCTCTCTCTCCTCCTCACTCACTCTCTCTACTCCCTCTCTCTTGCTTTGTTTTATGTGTGTCTGTTTAGTGTTCGTTATTTGCTAGCTAGTGTTTATTTTCCCCTTTTACGTATTCAATAAACCCGCATTTTGTATTCACAAATGAATTTCTTACTGTGTTCCTTGCTCACAAACCTCACGTCACTTAAACTGCTTTGATTTCGTTACAAAACTGATCCAGTCCTGTAACTTAGCCAATTACAGTGGGAAGGATTAATTTTCAAGGCTAGGAAGTTGATTTTTCTTAGAGTTAGAATAAAAGCGGCTAATACTCGCTGGACGAGGGCATTAGTTCGGTTTATTTTCGACTCGGCTGTTTCAGAGAAGTGTATAAAGTATGTGCAATTAATAACCATTAATTATACATAGTTTATTGTGCTTAAATTAATAACTTTTGTTACAGTATGGTTACACTGTGTTTAAGGTATAGTAACAAAAGCTTCAAATTTTGTTACTCTGGTCTAAGCATGTGTCTATAGTGTTCAAGCAATAGGCAAAAACTGTAATAAGAAACAATCTTGTATTTGATATATCTGATATAAACTAGGATAATATAATAACAATGTAGCGTAAATGTCTCGAATGAAGACAGAGTTTAAAAGTGGCATTTTATTAAATCAACCATATTCTTGTAATCAATAATCAACTATGACTTATACAAACAAAAAGGTCCCCAGTCATTTTTACATGGCAGTAAAATATAGGAAACAAAGAGTATAATGCCATAAGCGTAAGGCCTAACAATTACAATTAGGTTCTTTGAACAGATTCATTGAGCCGAACTGCTTAAATGAGTCGTTTTGCACAAAATGATTTGGATTTTGCATCACTAACACACATCACAAAAAAGGTTTTGTAACATCACAACACAGAAGGAGCCTATACTTCACAACAGTGTGTGGATTTAGAGCGCTGCCATGTGTGAGTGTTTTGCAATAGGGATCCCTGGTGACCATTTTTGAAGCCTGAGGTGGTGGGTATTGTAGTTCCCTGACCTGAAAGTGTACAGCATTTGAATGATGTATTGGTTATACGTGTTAGCATCTTTGTAAAAACAAAAAGAATGGTTAAAAACATACTTAGGCTAAACAGTTATATTTATTTAATACGAATAATACTTGACGTGTATGTTGTAATGGAGCAAATGTTGTTGTGTTATCTTGTGAAATAGCATTAGGATTTTGTGTGCTCTTGAAATCAAACAACTGTCTTTATCTTAAGAAAAAAGGAAATCAGGTCGTGCTGCTGCTGTCTGAATATTCAGTCGATATTCATAATGAAATAATGAACCATCATCACCCCATTCTGGAGAATGTGTGTTGTGTTAGACAGGGTGTTTTATGTTCCAAAGAGGTATGTTTTTTGAGTTCTGTGATTGTTAGCTCATGCCTATATTTTATATATTTTATATATTTCATCATAAAACTAGATAAGCAGGAACTTATAATAATACGTTTAACATTTGATAAGTTGGTCAATCACTCATCCGTAACTTTATCTTACTGTGGTGTTATAATACATTTTCTGCAATGGTTATACTTATTGTCAAACTAGTGTCAAGTGGTATTGTTCACATTTTTAATAAGGTTAATGAACTCTTTCACAATATATTATTGTAATAATGCATGAACAGTGTTTGGGAACTAGTTACATGTAACTAAATTATGTACTTTAATTGCTAAATAAATGTAATTGTAATTAGTTACAGCTACTGAGAAAAAAAGTGTAATTCAGTTACTCTGTTTTTCCAACCTGGTGTTAGATGCCAATGTTTTCTGTCATAGCTATGCATGGCTTTGATTTCAAAACAGTATCATACCTATTAAACTATCTTGTTATGGTTTTAAATGTGTAATTAATCTCAGAACAATCTCATAGTAAGATGGATGTGCTACAAAATTAAATTCTTATAATCGTAATTCAAGTGGTGAATGATTTTGAAAGTCTGACAGTAATTAATTGCTGAGTCCTGGTAACCCCATCTGGTTGACATGTTTTAAAAAACATTAACAGTTAAAAACATTACATATTTAGGAAAAGTAATAAAATTATTACTTTTATTATTACTATTAATGTAACTGGAATAGTTACACTACTTATTATATTTTAAATAAGCCAACTTGTAATCTATAATCTAATACATTTCCAAAGTAAGCCTCCCAACACTGTGCCTAAAATAATTCCATCAAGGTCTCAGCTACAGCCAAAAGATAAAACAAAACTTAAGGATTTGTGGATGTCTGTTAAAGTGTGTGCATGCATGAGTGAGTTTGAAAGAAAAGTGTTGGAAAGAAGAAAAGGGTTAAAGACGTGATTTTACTACAAACTATAAACTTGTTTTCCCCCTCCCCAACAAACCAGTTGTTCGACACATTTAAAAAAAGTTAAAAGAAAATGTATCATGTTTTGTTGAAAAAATGAGATATGATTTATAAATTAAGATTTATAATTTTATCTTATTATTATTATTATTATTGATTAATATGATTATTAATCAATGATCTGAATTTACAAGGTTATTTGTTTATACAATAATCATTCATGAACTCGCTGGTTACTATATACATATTCAAGAGAAATGCATAACTTCTGTTGATCTAGTCTTTAGTCGTTACAAATATCTTAAAAGTCTTTCATACATTCTATAATCGTTTGTCTCAGGACAAAAACCAACTGAATGTGGTCACAAATCCTACATGTAAGCTAAAAAGATCACTTTTTAAACTATTTTGAACAGTAACATTGAACTTTAACACATATTTTACATAACTTGACATCTTAACACATCTGTATCAGTAAGATATTAATGTCATCACGAACCATCGGACACGTCACCTTAAGGTGATAAGATGGTCTTATTGAATATTTGATTGTTTCTTATATCAATAATTTGATCAAATCTTAGTGAAATAGAACTATAAACCCTGTTGTTTTTATTGTAATAAAATAAACATTATAGTGTAAAATAAATATACACCTTTTAAACAACATGGTTAATAATACTATTTTTTATGAAGGTAAGAAAGAAGTCTAATCTGTTGTAAAGCTATGTGAGACATTTTTCGCTCTTGTTTAAGTTGTACTTTTGTTGCAAACAGCTTTATGACAACTAATTTTTCAGTCTAATTCATAAAGAAAAAATCTCTGTAAGTGTCTTGCAGTCATCAGGGGATCATTTGACCTGCTTTTGTTTTTAGTTGTGAAAGATCTAAAATCTACAAAACTTATTTGTTAAGACAAAAGTTATAACATTGTCATACTGTTTTTCATTATCTTGTAGATATTCATTGTAATGCTAAAAGTTTTGTAAAAGGTATGTATAAGACATTGTAATGTTTGCTTTTGTGTTTGTGTGTGTGTGTGCTTTTGTCAAGTCAAGTTTATTTGTATAACGCTTTTCACGAAACATAGCGTTTCAAAGCAGCTTTACAGCAAATTAAAGTTTGTACAATAATTAAAGTTTGTTAAATTAAAGTTTACTAAACAAACCAAATTCACTAAAATGAAACAAGAATATTATTACAGCATAGACTGATTTTGGTCCCTATTTAAGTTTGTTACTTGTCTTATTTATCTATCTAATCCCATTCTGAACATCAGTTTAAAGCCACATTCACCAGATCCACATTATAATCACCCCTTAGAAAAATGTTTTTCCACCAGATGCCAGAGCTGTGTGTAAAAAAGGCTCAATGCACATCCTTTGACCACTCAGTGAACTTTTACATAAACTGCTGACAAAGTTCATGACAACAGATGACACAGCTACTCTCACAGGTACATACCATAAAAAAAGGTTCAATGCACATTCTTTGACCTGACACTGAACATGTTAGAAAAATTATCTGTTTTGATCACTGAACCACAAAAGTTTTAAAATGCCAGACCCCTCAAAACTTGTTAGAATGCAAATGAGTCGCAAACCCCTCAGAAACGTTAAGAGTTTTTACAACCATGATGATCTGTTGGGATGATCTGATAAGAATGCTTCTGTAATCGTACACCCACTCACAGGTCTCTCTGGTTTATTGGTCTGTGTGATATACAAGATATTTAGATTTTGTGCAATGTTGTTAACTATGTTAGACATTAAGACATTAAGGTCTGGCCCCCCAGGATGTCAGATCATGTCAGAAAATATCAGTTTGTCCGGTAACAGAACAACTCATCAGCAGAGTAGTCTAACACCCAAACCATGTTAACAGGAGGTCTTGTCTGGTACTCGAAACACTTACAGTCTTCTGTCAGCCTAGAAGTTGACTGAGGATAAAAAAAAGGAGGAGACGATGTAATGATAGTAGCAGAGTTTATTGAATAGTCTTAGTTTTGTATGTCTCAATGATCAGACTTCGTCTGAAGAACACAAATCCCAAAAACTATTGTTATACCACACTCTTTCACAACGAAGTAAACCAAAACAACTCAGTAAACAAGCTGTTCCCTTTCAATACTTCACTTGTACTGCGGCGAAAGCCGCTATGGGGAAACCTGTTTTCCTCTGAAGACTGAAGCACTTTTTCAATAACATAGTTTTAACTGCAGGGCTATTGGCCGAGTCAGTGATAACTGAGCAAACCAATAGCCGAGCAGCGGTGCTGCGCACACCTATGTCGAAGCAGCCTGCTGAATTCTCACATGATCCCACCTCTAAAAGAGCATCGTTGTTGATTCAAATGCCGCGTCGTCGCTGTCACTCGTGCAGCGCTCCGCTGCATGCCTCTGACAGTCACGATGAGTATGCTTTGTGCTTGGGTGCCGTCCACGCCGAAGCCGTGCTTAACGAGACGGAATGTCCCCATTGCGAGGACATGAATCTCGCCTCTCTACACTCATGGGTAGCGCTCTTTTCAGAGCGTGATCCCACCTCTCTTGCCCTCCCGCTTTCTTCCTCCCAGGAGGCTGTGAGGAAAAAGCAGCGGGGCAGAGAGCCTCAGCGCTCGGCTGTGAGTGAGCTCACGCTGGCTCAGCCCCCGCGTGCCTCGCCGTTGCCACAGAGAGAAGTTTCTCCCATCCTCTTCTAGCGCCCCGACCAGCGTCCCATGGGCTCATGCGAGTGACCTGGTTTCCTTCGCATGTCCCTGCCCCCCCCGCCGTCTGGACTCCAGCGCCGCTGGCTCAGGGATGGATGCCGAGCTCTTCTGCATCCTCTCCAAGGCCGTCGAGGAGCTGGATTTGGAGTGGTCTCCACTGGAGGAGCCATCTCGCAGCCGCCTAGATGAATGGTTCCTGCCGGGGCGCCAGCAGGCCCCTCGTCAAAGAGCTGCACCATTCTTCCTGGAGGTCCATGAAGAGAACACCAAGTCGTGGCGAACCCCCTACTCAGCACATCCGTCCCTCCTCTTCCTCAGTACTCTCCTTTGTCGACGGTGCCGAAGAGAATGGTTATGACAGACTGCCTCCACTGGATGGATGGATGGAAGGCGAAGGTGGCTCACCCCTCCAAGCTGTGCAGAGCCACGTCAGCGCTGGCTGGTCGCGCTTACTCCTCTGCCGGTCAGCACTACATTCCATGGCCAGTTCTCCTTCAAGGACTTAAGGAGTGCCACCGACCTTGCCCTCAGGGCTACTAAGATGACTGCACAGGCGATCGGCAGATCCATGGCCAGCCTGGTGGTGCTAGAGCGATGTCTGTGGCTCAATCTAACAGAGATCAAGGACGCGGATAAGGTCCCCTTCCTCGACTCTCCAGTCTCTCCCACCATCCTCTTTGGACCTGCGGTTGAGGGTTTTGCAGAGCGCTTTACCGCGGCACAGAAGTCCCAAGCAATACGGCACTTCCTGCCCAAGCGATCCAGCTCAGCGGCTGCTTCGAGTCGCCCCAGGACGGCGCCGACTCAACAGCCCCCTAAACCTGCCCCGCCACCGTCTGCTGCGGCGTCAATGCCTGAACCTCGTCAGCGTTCACGCTCCACCAGACGCTATCCTTTTCCAAAGCGTCAGGGACCCCGGCCCAAGATAGCGCTGGACCCTGTGCCTCCAGCGTCCTTATAGTCAGAAGACAGGAAGAGGAAGGGCTCAGGTCCCGCCACGGCCGGACCCGCCCTCAAGCTGCCTCATTTACGCCTCTTGTCATCCCGTTCTGTTCCGGGTGCAGATGCTGCCGAGTTTGTGTTCAGCAACGTGTCACACAGGTCCACTCTGAGCGCGCCGACACAAAATGCCGTTGTTATGGCAAGCCAATTACACAAACACAAACATTTTCAAAAAGTGAGCAAAATTCCTCTTCCATTGGTCTCAGACCCATCCTCGATCTCAGATGTCTGAATCGTGCCTTCATGCAACGGCCGTTCAGAATGAGCACAACAAAACAGATCCTCTCGCAAGTTCGCCTAGGGAACTGGTTTTGTTCTCTGAAAGATGCCTACTTTCACATCCAGATTGCCCCCATCACAGGCCCTTCTTGAGATTCGCCTTCAAGGGTGTGGCTTATCAATACACAGTCCTTCCTTTCGGACTGTCTCTAGCTCCCCGCACTTTCCAAGTGCTCTCTCCCCCCTCAGACAGATGGGAATCCGCATCCTGAACTCACATCTCACATCCTGAACTCCGCATCTCGGCGACTGGCTCATCCTGGCCCAGTCCGAGACCGAGCTAATACATCACAGATCCCTTCTTCTCAGCCACTTACAGTGCCTAGGTCTCAGGGTCAACTTTGCCAAGAGCGCGCTGTCCCCCAGCAGGCAGATTACCTTTCTGGGTACAGTACTGGACTCCGCCCGCATGACAGCAGAGGTCTCGCCGAGCAGAGCTTGGGCCATCCAGCGGCTTGTGGCCTTTTTTCACTATCGGAGCCTCTCGCCCACTAAAGGTTTTTCAAAAGATGCTTGACCTTATGGCGGCGGCATCTCCAGTATCCAGAAAACCAGCACTGGCTGGCAGACCTAACGCAGTTACTGTCTGCAGCCCCATGGCCCATTCCCCCTCTCCATCTATGGCCTCTTGACGGGAGCCTGACGACCTCCCCGAGAATGTGCTAAACACTATATTTCAGGCCAGAGCACCGTCCACGAGACGCCTCTACAGCCATAAATGGTCTGTTTTTGCAGCCTGGTGCACAGCCCGCAATGCAGACCCAATGGCGTAGCCATATCAAACATATGTGAGGCGGCAGGCTGGGCCTCCCCGTCTACATTTGTTAGATTCTATAACCTAGAAATCCTGGCCCTACAGACCCGGATCCTTTCAGTTTGACCCTTGTTCAGGTACGCTCTCAGCCCTTTCAGAATTGCCGAGGCTGTACCCCTTGACACCGGTCATGACCTCTGAACTAACATCTAGAATCGCTTGTCATCCCCGCTAGCACGGTGGGATTATACTGGTTCCCCATAGCGGCTTTCGCCGCAGTACGAGTGAAGTATCGAAAGGGAATGTACTCGGTTACTAACTAACTATCGCTGCCGTAATCCCCACCATACAGGTATTTTAGAAAGAACACAGAAACTAGTGTGATTCTTACCACCTTGTGGATTTTAGAATGCGCCTGGAAGGCCAGGACACCAAATACCGTTCATGGAAGGAGGCTCTGGGAGCAGAGAACTCAAACCCAATCAGATGGAGGTTCTATTTCTCAGGGAGCAGAATCGTGCTCAAAATCACCATTTAATAAGAGGAGTACTGAAAAGCTCAAACTGGCAGTTCTTGGTGGAATACCCTGGAGCAGAGGGGTTCCATCTCCAGATAGGAGGAAGTTGCTCGACAGGGGACAGCATGCTCACAGAGGACCCTCATCTCATGAGAGGAGAGAAATAGGCTGATTTAGCAATATTCCACCAGGGCTACGACCTGGAATATCCAGAGCCATACAGAGCAGAGGCTCTAATCTGAGACCTGGGAGTGGCAAGCTCACAGAAAACCCTCAGTGAGAGGAGCATCGCCAGGCTCACGGAATGTCAAAAAGAGACATTACAGGCAGAGGGTAGTCTGATGGCCTGGGCTGCCATTTTAGGGGCTGCAGGAGACCAAGTGTTCAATACCTGAAAGGTCAGCAGCCTCCGCACAAAACAGTGTAGCGGGAGTCAAAACACATTGGGTGGCAGCAAGCGACGATTTATCCAATGAGGCTGTGACAAAGCTCTGCTCAAAGAATGGCAAGCATTCAGCAGCCATGGGGTAGATACTTAACCATCAATGAAGAGGAGGATCTATCCACTCTGCCCAGGCAGGCGTGCTCAAATGACTCTGTCTCAGCAGGGGAGCACAATCAGAGGAGGTTCTATCAACACTCAATATAATAGCCGGGGCAAGTAGGCAGCAGCCATGGGGTAGGTGTCCGATCATTTAATAGAGGATGATCTGCCCTTTTCACCCAGAAATAGCGTGCTCAAGCAACCCTGCCTTAGCGAGGGGAGCACTGCCAAGCCTCTCCAAGACTATAGAGACATAATAGTAGGCAGGAAAAGAGGTCTAACGACCTAAGCTGCTGAATTCAATAGAGCCCAGGAGCGAAAGGCCTGAAAAACCCAGCAAAGGGGCAAAGCAACCTTTGCATCAGCTTGTGTGGTGGAGGGATAACCCATCAGGCAGCAGCAGCGGCCGGCTTCTCTGATGAGGATGCTCTTTTAGAGTAGATTCAAAACTCACACTACTTAGTAATTGGTTGCTGCAAGGTGAATGCCTAGCCATTATAGGTAGGAAGGATCCACCCATACCTCCCATAGGTGGCGTGCTTCAAGTGACCCTGCTTGAGCGAGGGGAGCACTGCCATTCTCATTCCAAGCCGGGAAAGGTATCACAGGGAAGGCATAAAGGTCTAGGCCGCCATACCCAAGGGGCTTATAAGGCCCTTTAAAACCTCAAAAAAGGGTAGTGTGACCTCCGCCTGAGGCTTTAGCATGGCGGGGAGAAAGCACATCGGGTGGCAGCAAGCGCCAGCTTATCCAATGCGGTTGGTATGGGTATCCTGTGGCCATAGTGCTGGTACCAAACCTTCAATGGGGAGGAGGATCTACTCAGTGATGTAACAGACGGCGTGCTTCAGCTACCTCACCTTAGTGAGGGGAGCACTGCCTTGCTCACCCAGTGTCAGGGTAGATGTACAGAGAAGGCCTAGAAAGGCCTGGGCAGCTGCACCCAAGGGGCCCACCAGGACCATAGGTATACTGCCGTCAAAGAGTAGGAACCTAACCTCCAACGGGAAGGAGGACCTCCACAGCCTTGTAAAAGACGGCGTGCTACAACTACCTCGCTTTCGTGAGGGGAGCACTGCCATGCTCGTCCGATGTAAGAGGAACATACAAGGGTAGGAAAACAAATCTGATGAACCAAGCTGCTAGTCTAAAGACTCCAGAAGGCCAAGGGCCTTTAATACCCACAATAGAGTAACCTCACCACCGTACCATACAAAGGGGCGGAGAGAGTAACTCATCAGATGACAGCAAGAGGTCGATATCCGATGAGGTTATGTGGAGTAACTAGGAGTCACAGGGCAGGTGCTCAACTCTCCGCAGAGAGGAGGACCAACCCTAATTGACCAGCTCTAGATGACACCAGCAAGGGACGAGATCCAGCTTCGAGGGGGATTTCAAACGCCCACATAGTCAAATACCTGAAGTGGTATGGACATGCATTAATACCCTCAGCTAGAGTTGAAGAGGCACACAGCCAGCCTTCCCGAAGGGGGGGCCCTCAGGATAACCAATGGTAGCAGAAGCCCAAGATAGGTTTCTCAGACTTCTTGTAGAGACCAGAAGGAGCACCTGATGCATCAGAGGGGCCAGTTCCTTCAAACACCTTCACACAGAGGGGAGCGGCGCCACACCCTGATGCATCTAACCATAACAAACCCAAAGATCTGTGCTTTCTATCTTGATAGCAGCACGGGCCTCACTATAATCAGATCCGCAGATCATGGAAGAGTATAAGGCTCATCACTATTGCTTCTCAGAGCCAATGCTCAGAAAGGGTTTCCGCAGAAACACCTAAATCCAGTTTTCAGTGGCGAGGGTGAAATCAAGCTCAGTCCGCAGAAGAGCGATTCACCAGACCACTAGCGTGAGAGACTGGGTTGTATAGCCAGATGTCTAGCCAGGGATGTCCAGGGGCATCCAGTGAAGTGAAAACCTCAGAGAGCTCGCCTGGAGAAGGGACTAAATAGTCCAAAAGACAAGGAGAGAAACAGGTTACCTGCATAAGGGGACCAACAGGCCCTGGGACTGCAGTAATGTACGGGAAGCCCAACGTCAGGAAATACTCCTGTAGTGCCGCTTGATCTGGTTGCAGAGACTGGCGACCGAATCCACGAGCGGTAATCATCCAGCAGCAACCGGTGGCCCGACACGAAAAGAGGGTCCCACCTGAAACACAGGAAGAACACACAAACCAACCGTACATACTGTGAACTACAGTAGTTAGATGTTATTTATTACTCTGGCCCGGACAAGAGCGTTGGGAACGCCTCGTCTGGATCACCTCCCTCAGATCTTGACGACCTTGACGTCCTCTTTATGGCCCGTGCCGCTTCCCGGAACCACCAGCAGGTGGGGGAGGGGCGCGGGCCGTGACACTAGCCTTCTGTGCCCGTCTTCGATCCTCAGACTGAGACGGACCAGGACCCCTTTGCTGTTTGGGCTCATACCTGGTCCTTCGTGGAATGAAGGTTTTGAAGGCAGCAGAACGCGCCTTCACCTCCTTAACTCTTTAGGCGCCAGGGATTTTTTGGGAAAAATGCTGAATTTTGACATCAAGATTTCAAAAGCTTGTGGCTTAAAATGGCTTAAAGACAAAGATCCACTGTAAATTAGAAAAATGTTGTGCATGACTGAAAGTTTATGTGGGGCGTAAATATACTCATTTAATTTGCATATTATGATGTCATCGGGGCAGCAATCTTGAATTTCATAATATTCTGGAAATATTAGTGTTTTTTTTGGGGGTTGTCTTTTTAACGTAATTCCAAATTTCAGAAATATCAAATATCAGAAAACCATCAATAAATTAAGAGAAAGAATTAAATTACCACTGTATTAGGCTACTATACTATATAGTAGTAAAACACATGTGAACAGTAGCCAAATGTTGGATCGGTTCATCAGTAATTTTCAGAAAATAATAGAAATTGAATGAATGTTTGAACTTGTTTTCTTATTGCTTTATTTTGTTTTTTTTATCCTCATTTAAAACGATCAGAAAAGGGGAAACAAACAAAAAAACAGGAAAAAGTCCTACTATACTATATAGTAGTAAAACGCATGTGAACAGGTTTTGATCAGTTCATCAATAATATTCAGGAAATAACAGATATTGAATGGATGTTTGAACTTATTTGCATGTTTGTTTGTCTTTTTTACACTCATTTCAAATGATTAGGGAAGAGGAAATCAAACATAAAACAGGAAAAAGTACTAAATCATTACTGTACTATACAGTAGTAAAACGAATGAGCTATTGCTACTTCCAGCCCTATTTCTCCAACCACTGCTGCCTCTAACTCCTTTGCTGGTTTATGCTGATCTTTAGCTGGATTATGCTGGTCCTGTGCTGGTCCTGCACCAGCATAAACCAGCAAAAGGACCAGCAAAAACCAGATAAGGACCAGCATAAACCAGCAAAGAACCACCTTAAACCAGCAAAAACCAGCATACCAGCATCAAAACCTACCTAACCAGCATATGCTGTTTTTTCAGCAGGGTACAACTCTCTCAAGCCTCCACTAGCATTTATTCTTGGAAAGTGGCTGAACTTTGTTATGTAGACCCTCATATGAGGAGTTTTAATAATTAAAAATGTGACCTCAAATTAACTCATTAACTCAATTAAATTTTGTTTGTTGGATAATTTGTAAATTAGAGGCACGGGTAGCTTAGTATTTTGTTCCTCACCACTCACCTCCACACCAAGACCATCAAGTAAGTGTTGACCAAAGTAGACCAAACACGATTATACTACATAGAAATCTACCATAAACATGAATAAAACAGTTAATAAAACAAAAAGACAAAGTATCTGAACAGTCGTAATATACATAGTGATATATGGGCTATGTGTGTTCGTTCACAGGAAGGTTTGTCTGTGAACGTTTGTCTGTGAATTTCTATGGGCATAATGTCTTTGCTAAGGAATAGTGGGGGTTGCCTACATTCCTTTTTGGGCCATGCACTAGTTTTATCAGATGGCCGCCGTGACAGCCGAGCCTTTCTAGGGGGTTGTAGTTGATCTGGGGGTTGTAATCTGAACTCCACATTTAGTTGGCTTGTTGGTTTTAAAGATGATTTGCTAAATGTAACAAATAACTGTATGTCTGATTGGTCCAGACAAGACATAGGTTACTAACTTACCAACACATGCCCTCAGGAATATCTGCCGATAATGATCGTAAAATCGGATGCAAGAGTCATGTGTTCGCATGCTATGGCAATATCAACGCTAATGCTTATGTCTCGTTGTTATGGCAACGGCTTGTCAGAGTAACTGCATTGAACAATAGGGGGATTATCCAAACTTTGTTTAGAGTTATATTCTTTACTATTTTATACACATTCTCATATTGTTTATGATTCAAATGCATTTTATCGACCACAGTATTTTTGTTGATAAATATTGCGAGGGGGGCACTTTTAATTACTTTTGGAAAAAGGGCAGGGGCTCAAGCCCCCAAAGCCCTCCCCTCTACACGTGCCTGAACACTTTCACCCCTGCCAACCCCATCCCTGCTGGGCAAAGGGGCGAAATGGATGTCTGTTTGACACACTTTCGTTTTGCACGTCGGCACTAAGGTGCAACATAGATGTACTGGGAGACGCGCGATAATTAGATGGCCGATCGTCATTTCCAAAAGGCAAATATTGCCCTTCAGAGTCAGAAACGGCAAATAGCATGTGCAACACATCCTCATGGTATAAATTTGATCAGCCATTTGCCGATTTTTCTCTCACAAATCTTTTAATTGACTCGCACGCAATGAACTGATACGCTTCCGCATCAGTGCCACGATACATGACTTCTTCTACTGTTTTCGCCAACACTTCGAATAAGAACATGATATAATTTTGGTCTGGAATCAAAGTACTACATGTCTGCCAACTAGTGGTAGGGAATACAAATTAGATAATACACTGTAATAAGAACTACAGCCTATTTTATTAAGTATGACGTCCTGCCGCAATTTTGCGACTTTGGCGCGTAGAGGGTTAAACTTCTTGATAACCGTCTCAACGGAAGTACTGAAAAGCTCAGAAGGCGAAATCGGTGCATCGAGGAGAAAGCCCTTCTCTTTCTTCCCGATATCCGCCAGATTCACCCAGAGATGGCACTCCGTTACCACCATGGCCGCCATAGATCTGCCCATAGTAGTGGCGGCCTGCTTGGTAGCACGGAGAGCCAAATCCGTGGTCCGGCAGAGTTCTGCCATATCATCAGGGGAAAGCCCCTGCCTTTATCCAGGTCCTTCAGCAGGTCAGCCTGATAGGCCTGGAGCACCGCCATAGTGTGCAGTGAAGCCACAGCCTGACCTGCTGCTGCGTATGCCCTGCCATTCAAGCTAGATGTGCGTGGAAGGGGCTCAGATGGCAGGGAGGGAGCTTTAAGAGATGATGTCTTACCAACAGAGAGATAGCTAGCCAGCATCTCTTCTATCGGAGGCATCATCTCGTAGCCATTTTCACGCATTCCTTCAATATTTGAATAACTGGTTTGTGGAAACCTGTCTGTCATGAACTGTACCGTTGTGGCTCCCTTTTCTCTCCTCTAGAGGGAGCCACCTCTCCACTGTGGACTTTACATAGACTCTGTAGAGACTCCATTTCCCATAACCCCTCTCTCATGCCCCGTTCGTCACCTCTCACCTCTAATCCCACTGTCACTTCCTGTATAAATAGAACGTCATTTCAGTACCACTTTGCGAAGTCATAACTTGCCCCGGCCATTATTTCTGAGTGTTTTTCCCTTGTTCTGGTTTTCCACCCCCGTTGTCTCCTGGTTTCCTGATCATTCGCTGCCCGCCCTTTGACCCCCTTGCTTCGTCCCTGGATCACGATTTACGGATTACCTGTTCTGCTCTCTCTCGCTCCTGTCTGACCTCCTGCCTGCCTGACCATGAGTATGTATTCTAATAAAAGTCTGCATTTGGATCCGCACGCCTCCTGTCTCGTCTCTGGGGCTATCATTACACCTGTCAATGCGTGCAGAAAATGGCTTGTTCCATGTCTTCGCGACCTCTGTGTGGAGATCGGGAAGAAACGGAAGGCTCACTTGAGCTGGGGGGCTATGGTCAGAAAGGTAATGCTCATCGAGACGACCCCGCGGCGCCACCTTCCTTGTTCGCTTCCACGGGAGATCCAACCTTACCGTGGCGCGATCCATAAACTCCAACAGCTCTTCATACACAGGACAGAAGGAATGAGATGATTTAGTATGAAAATGCTCCTCCTCATCTAACATCTCCTGTTCTTGCTGGGGGGAACCCAGCAGAGCACTGGCTGCTGGATCAGATGATGTGAGGGAAAGACCCTTATCTAATTCATCAGCGAGTTCCACCTGCCACCCCCATGAGCTAATTTTCCTCCGTGCCTCAGCAGCGGCGGGTCCTGAGCCACAGGGAGCAGATGGCTGTCCCTCTTTCCTCAAAAGGATAGGCAGACGAGAGCGGAGCTGCCTCATAGGAAGCAGCTCGCAATGCACACAGACTGCCCCCTCGAGGACATCGCATGCGTGCTCTTCGCCCAAACAAATGCCGCAAAGATCGTGTGTGCCACCAGGTGCCAGAAAATGAGGGCACGGGTCCACACACTTCTTAAACGCCTTGCTAGTGCCAGCCATGATAAGACAAGAAATAAATTGCTTACTGTTTTGTAGATTGCACTTTTAACTTCAAACAAAGCAGTCGCTGAAGAAGAAGAGGATGATGTGTTTGACCGGCGCCCTTTTATACTGTGAGGGCGTGCTAGGTGACGTCATAGGCTGCCGCCGGCCGGTACTGTTGTAGTTTTTGCATATAAGCTTCAGACACGGGTCATGAAGGAGTCGTTCCCCAAAGTGACCTCTAGAGGACGCAGTTCGAGTTCCCTCGGAAGGGAACGTACTTTGTTTTCATAATCTTTAAAGTAAAAAACAAAACACTTGTATTAATGTTAAAAACAGGAAGAATGATTTCATTAGTTAAGAATTACCATCATATATATATATATATATATATATATATATATATATATATATAATTTACATTTACATTTAGACATTTAGCAGACGCTTTTATCCAAAAGGAGAACAGTGGAAGCAATCGAAATCAACAAAAGAGCAACAAAAACATACAAGTGCTATGACATGTCTCATATATATATATATATATATATATATATATATAAAGTTATATATGTATATAACTTTTATATATATATAATATATAAAAGTTATATATAACTTTGTTCTAATTTTAAAAAGAGTATTTTGTTTATTTCTTTTGCCATGCATTTAAATCTTTGCACTGGCCTCTGCTTACGGTGTGTGTGTTAGGGTCTAGGGTAGTGGGGGCGTGTTTTTTACCGGTCAGAACGTAGTTCATTCTAGTTTAGACAGCGGTGAGTGAGGAGATGTCAAGAGATGGTTCTTTTAACTGTATTTCATTTTACTCTTGTGACAAACTGTAACTAGTTTTTAAATTGTAAGGATAGACTACAACATAGATTTTGACAAGTAGGCCTAGCTTATACTGTTGCTTAACAATCGTGTCTGATCATTTTTGTTTTTAGATCAGTGTATGCCGCGGTCTTTACTTTTTCTTTTACTTTAACTCTTGTAACCAACTCTACCTTTTTAAAACTGTAATGTCAGACCACAAGATTTTGACAACTAGTGTATGCTTTTGTTTTACACAGAAGTTGTTTTAGATCTGCATAAGATGCACAACTTTTTTGTTTTGTTTTGTTTTTACATTTCTATCAGTAATGCTAGACTACAACATGGCTTTTGACAAGTATCTTATGCTGTCGTTTGACCGTTGTGCATGTCGACTAACTTCATTCTAAGTTTAAACAGCAAGAAGAGAGGATGTATTACTGCTGAACAGTATAAGGTGTTTGACTTATTTTCTTTTTACTTTATCTCTTGAAACAAACTCTAACCTTTTTAAAATTGTAATGCTAAGATTTTGACAACTCCTATGCTTTTGTTTTACACAGAAGTGTCTGATCACAGTTTTTCATTGTTTGCACAGTTTGCACATCTTGACTTAGTTTTTTTCTGGAAAACACATTGTTGTCACAGTGTTTCTACCATGTGAAAAAAAAAAAAAAAACTTTAATAAAAACTTCCCTTGACCCGTTTTACCAAACTATATCACTGTTTCACATTTTAAAGTTCAAAAGCACATAGTTTTGAACAGTTTTCAATGTCCCGCTTTACAACACATTCCCAAACAATAAAAGAACGCTCATAAATTCCTTTGAATCGTCGAGGTTAATAAACAGATGTACAAACAGATGCCCAGTAGGGAGGGGTGAGGGGTGTACAAAACAGATGTCCAAACAGGTGTCCAGTTATGGGAAGGGGGGTGGTAGTTTTATGAGGGGCAATAAGTCAAAGATCTTGACACATAGTATATTGTAACCTCTCTGAAAATGTATGTGGTTGTTTTATTTAACTTTTAAAAAATTGCTTTGAGGTTCAGCCGATGTGAGCAACACATAACTATACTTTATAGTAATATTTGTTATATATTAACACATTGTTGTGTATGTTTCACAAAAGGCAAGTAAGAGATCTAATCTAATCTAAGATCTAACTACTAATCTATTATAAAGAACTGTATTGCTCATAAAAATTGCTCATTGATATAAAAGTGAAGCCACTGTGCCACCTTATTGGTATTCTGTACTATTCCCATACATTCTATTCAGTGAATCCAATGAGCAGAAGGGAAAGACTATCTGCAAGCAGAGTTTGGCCCACTAAATAGTGGATGCCATCGTCTTGGCGTACCAAACCCAAGGCGTGCTGTGGCCCTTCAGTTTGAGAACTCACTCCACTAGGAGTATTTTTGCTTCTAGGGCATTGGCACACTGTGCCTCGCTGACAGGTATATGTAAAGCTGTGGGCTGAGTGATACCTAACATGTTAGCTAGTTTTTATAGCTTTCGTGTACAGTAGTGGTTTTCAATCCTGGACCTGGGGACCCACTGCTCTGCACATTTTGTATGTTTCCCTTATCTGACACACTCAGTTCAGTACACCGATCTCTCTCCTAACGGCTGATGATCTGAATCAGGTGTGTTAAATAAGGGAGACACACAAAATGTGTAGAGAGCAGTGGGTCCCCAAGACCAGGATTGAAAACCATGGGTGTAGAGCCAGTGTCCTCCAGTGTACTCACCTCAAGTAGCCAGTAAGCACCGGAGAGACTGCTCAGTGTCTTACTTGTTGCACCTTCCCTACTACAGACCTAATAACAAAACACAGTAAATTAACAGATTATGTGATTGTGGTCAACATGGTTAAACTATAGTAACCATGTTTTTTTGGTTTTATTTGTAGTAAAACCATGGTTAATTTTTGTAAGGGTCTGTTAGCCATGTCAGTGTCTACTGATGTTAGAATTTGACATTGTATGGACGTTACCATTGTGACATTTAGGAGACATTGGGTTTTGGTCACTGTACCTCGAGATTAAATGTTAGTATTTGACACTGGCTTGTTATCTAAATACATGTACATAGTATATTATGTTTTGTTACTTAAAAAATGTAGCAGGTAGAAGCAAATTAAATATTAAATTAACCAGTTTTTTTCTAATACAGTAGCTTTACTTAACATGTATACATTTATTTATATATTTTGTTTGAACCATTAGTGAGACAGACAGGTATTTAACTAGGCACCTGTCAATTAAGACAGAAAGAAACGTACACATCTAGCATTTACTGAACTGTTTATGTTCACCTGAGCCATAGCCGACTTTACGTGAGATTCTCTACACTGTAAAAAAATTCTGTAAAATTTACGGTAGAAAAATGGCAGCTGTGGTTGCCAGAATTGTACCGTAAAAAATATGGTAGCAATGTTTTACAGTTTACGGTTTTCAGTTAAATTGACAAGTAAATACTGTAATTTCATTAACTGATGTAATTATAATGTACCAACCTACTGAAGTACTGAAATGTGTTTTATACCTTTGTAATACACTGATAACCACCAAAACCAAGTGGTGATGAGAAAGTCACATGATAAACTAAAGCCCATCACAAGCAGCTTTTAAATATTAACATATATAGAAGGTGCACAGTGTCATTCACATGAACACTAAACACCATCATGAAAACACACATGAAACTAAAATGGCAGGGAATTCTGGGAATGTCATTTTACCATTATTTACGGTAAATTTTACAGCCTTTTACCGTTAACCATTTTACAGGTTTTTACTGTAGCATTTTTACAGTTGTTTACTGTTAAATTCACTGTAATTTTTTTCGTTGGACATTTTGACAACTGTGTTTTTGCATTTGACAATCTTGGCACAAGAAGAACTGATGTCAGATCTGGGATTGTGTGGGCGCGCGGCCAAGAGAGCCACTTTTGTTGTGTGTCATTCAACGTGATTCGCCCGCTTTTAATAACTACAAGTTAATCGATAACAAATTGTGATTTGATAATAATTGTGCTCTATGATGAGTTTATTTAACTTTGATTAGGCTGTTCTCACATGACAGAACACTACTAATACTCGCCCTGATCACCCAGTCATAAAGAAATTTTGAAATACGGGACAAAACATGATATTGAGCTGCAATACGGGACTATCTCGGGGAAAATGTTGACTTGACATTGAATTTTGGTCACCTGCATCACAACCATTAAAAAGGTTCTTCAGGGTGGTAAATAAAGACTATTACTGGATTGAAAGAACCAGTTTTTTAGTGTGGGAAACCAGGAACGAGGAACAAGACCAGGAACAGAGATGACTCCTATAAGTCTTGAATTGCAGCTGTAAACTATAAACAGCTTAAAAAAAAAAAAAATAATAAAAAAAAATAAATCCTACCTTTAGGCCATGCAGTGGTTGGACAAAATAAATGTGAATACCTGAGAAATGTACCACTATTTGTCTTCACTACAGATTTCAACATGCTTAGAATAGATTCATACAACGGTTGAATGATGTCTATAAAAACATTTATGAGCTGCTTTAGCAAAATTAAAAGGGGGATCATCTTCTCACTCTTCTCTCTGAAACTGTCCACAGTGGTTTGATAATATTAAAGTCAGCTGATTTGTCTGGCCAGGGCCAATGTTACAGTTCATCTAGGTTCTCCAACGGTCCAGGTTTTGTTATCGCGATACCATCTCTTTTGCATTTTAGCACTGGTGTCTGTGATTTAAGTTTCATGCATGTTGAATTTGTGAGGTTCACTGTGGTAGTTTTTTGTGGAAAAAGGGTCTTCAAGGTGAATATTGTCACTTTACTACAGTAGTTCTGTGTTGTTTGGAATTTCTTATACAGTGGGGCAAATAAGTATTTGATACACTGACGATTTTTCAAGTTTTCCCACTTACAAAGAATGGAGAGTTCCCTCCATAGATTTTCTATTGGATTCAGTTCTGGAGACTGGCTAGGCCACTCCAGGACCTTGAAATGCTTCTTACGGAGCCACTCCTTAGTTGCCCTGGCTGTGTGTTTGCAGTCATTGTCATGCTGGAAAGACCCAGCCACGACCCATCTTCAATGCTCTTACTGAGGTTGTTGCCCAAAATCTTACAATACATAGCCCCATCCATCCTCCCCTCAATATGGTGCAGTCGTCCTGTCCCCTTTGCAGAAAAGCACCCCCAAAGCATGATGTTTCCAGCCCCATGCTTCACAGTCAGGATGGTTTTCTTGGGACTGTATTCATCCTTCTTTTTCCTCAAAACATGGCGAGTAGCGTTTATACCAAAAAATTCTATTTTGGTCTCATCTGACTACATGACCTTCTCCCATGCCTCCTCTGGATCATCCAGATGGTCTTTGGCAAACTTCAGATGGGCCTGGACATGTGAGCAGGGGACCTTGCGTGCACTGCAGGATTTTAATCCATGACGGTGTAGTGTGTTACTAATGGTAACTGTTGAGACTGTGGTCCCAGCTCTCTTTAGGTCATTGACTAGGTCCTCCCGTGTAGTTCTAGGCTGATCCCTCACCTTTCTCAGGATCAATGATACTCCACGAGGCGAGATCTTGCATGGAGCCCCAGTCCGAGGAAGAATGACAGTCATCTTGAATTTATTCAATTTTCTAATAAATGTGCCGTCAGTTGTTGCCTTCTGACCAAGGTGTTTGCTTATTGTCCTGTAGCCCATCCCAGCCTTGTGCAGGTCTGCGATTTTGTCCCTAGTGTCCTTAGACAGCTCTTTGGTCTTACCCAGTGGTGTAGTGGTGCCTGGAGAAGTGGGTATATGCTTCATTCCACCCCAAACCCCAAATTAATATACTCAAAACCTTATTAAAATGTTTTATTCTTGTTCATTGGAGTGTGTTGTTCAGTAAAAAAAATAAATATATATACTTCAAAATGTAAACAGATTCAACAATTCAGTATTACTTGCAGCTTCTTTGTAATTATTTGAGAAAGTTACTAGCAGTGACAAATAATCCTGATTTTTAAAATAAACACTACATCAAATGTTATACCTTACCTGAGGAAAAGATTAAGAGCAGCAGTTTGTAGTCCATTTCGCATTTACTGGATATGGCTTTTGTAAAAATAACTACTAACTACTCTTGCTGCTGTCTGGTTTATAAAGCAGAGGTGGAGCTGGATCATTGCTCCATGGAATTTAGAGCCGTTTTGTGCTCACTACTTGAACTCATTCGTTTACTGGACCCCTTGACAGAAATGTTTTCAGGGGTTAAACCCATTTAAGAAATTTCTAATAGTAAAAACCTGCTTCTTTTTATTTCTTGTTTTTATTATTATTAACTGATTTGAATCAGTAATCAATAATAATTAGTACTTTTTCCACTCGCACACCTCCCCTGACATGCTCTCGCGTATGAACAGGCAACATCTGGGGTGCGGGAGACAGCGCGGATGCATCAGGCGCAATCATTAAACATATTTCAAAGCAAGCCGAAGCCATGGTCCTGACCGCATCATCACTGTCTTTAATGGGTGTTTTTAGTGAATATTTCCATTTATTTACATATGATTGGATGTGGTGAACAGTCATGATTTTGGATAATGCAGGACACAGCTGAATGATGTGCATCAGAGGCTATTAGAAGTGGGTATACGCAAAGCCGTCTGGTAAAGAAGTGGGTATACACCATATACCTGCATATACCCTCCACTACACCACTGGTCTTGCCCATAGTAGAGAGGCTGGAGTCTGATTGATTGAGTGTGTGGACAGGTGTCTTTTATACAGGTAACAATTTCAAACAGGTGCAATTAATACAGGTAATGAGTGGAGGATATGAGGGCTTCTTAAAGACAAACTAACAGGTCTGTGAGAGCCAGTATTCTTGCTAGTTGATAGGTGATCAAATACTTATGTCATGCAATAAAATGGAAAATAATTATTTAAAAATCATACAATGTGATTTCCTGATTTTTTTTTAGATTCTGTCTCTCACAGATGAGGTGTACGATGAAAATTACAGATCTCTTTGTAAGTGGGAAAACTTGAAAAATCGGCAGTGTATCAAATACTTATTTGCCCCACTGTACTTTGATGGTCCTTATCCTTCACTTTTAGTTTCAACCATGTTTTTTTTTTTTTTTTTTTTTTTGCAGAATAAGTGCCTTGCTTTTTCATCATCGTAAAAAGTCTATATACAATGGAAACATAAAATAAAACTGCAACATTGCTTTTTCACTGAATCATATTCATATTATTTTATCCAGCTATGTGCTGTGTGATTAACACCTAGTAATACGTTATATACTATTATTGTGTAATGCTGTTATTGTGTCTTTTTAGTTTCTCATTAATGTTCGTTTTATTGTGAATGGATGGCTGTTTTCATGACTGATGGACTTCCTTCTCCAGCAATGATGCAGCTCCACCTCTGCTTTATAAACCAGACAGCAGCAAGAGTAGTTAGTAGTTATTTTTACAAAAGCCATATCCAGTAAATGCGAAATGGACTACAAACTGCTGCTCTTAATCTTTTCCTCAGGTAAGGTATAACATTTGATGTAATGTTTATTTTAAAAATCAGGATTATTTGTCACTGCTAGTAACTTTCTCAAATAATTACAAAGAAGCTGCAAGTAATACTGAATTGTTGAATCTGTTTACATTTTGAAGTATATATATATATTTTTTTTTACTGAACAACACACTCCAATGAACAAGAATAAAACATTTTAATAAGGTTTTGAGTATATTAATTCTAATTAATAATGAGTATATTTTAAACAACAATTATTATTATTTTAATATGGTCTGTTTTTGCTTATTCATAATGTACATTTGTGGTGCTTTATCTGAGTAGTTTGTACAGTACCACCAGACACTTCACATGTTTAATTGATATCTTTGCCCTGTTTGCACAGCTTGTGTTTCTAATTGTTTGTTTGCCTATTTTTCCCAGTTAATTTACATACTGGCATTTGCATATGACAGTGCTGTGCAACCATTGTAGCTTTGCAGTGGGATGCAACCATTATGTTACTAGCTGTCATATCAACAATATATGGGGTAAAACACGCAAAAATTTGATAGCATGAAAGATAATGTATTTGTATAATATATTTGTGTACACGTTGAAAAAAGAAATATGCACAGTTACTATTTCTGATCTGACCCATATAAATGACTTTTGGTGTAACCAGATGTGGTATTGTAACAAGATCCAGAGGATACATTCTTCCTGAAGTCCACTTTATACACAAATGCGTCAATAATTTCCTTGCATTCTAGCACATTTGCATCCGCGCTCTACATGTGCTCGTTTGTTTCATTTTATTGTAGAGGTTGAAAATATCCCCCAGGTATGATGTCTGATAAGAAATTCTTTTGTCATTTCGTCAAACAGTTCTGGTTATTTTTTTCAGGAACTCCTTTATTTTTTCTTTGAGTTCAATAAACGAACCAACGTTTGGCCTCTTGGCAGCCAGCACACTTCAGTATGAAGGATACAGTAGGATACAGTCATTTGCCTTTCTGTCGAGTCTTTTACTGTATTATTGGACAGAGGTACAGTTTTTAGTTTTGAAGCCACCTGTGCCCCACACATTATTTCTGTGATTTTTACACATGTGAGTTTAAACAGTTTTTCCTCAATGGTGCGTGGATTTTTTGACTGGAAAATATGTTTGGTTTGTCAAGATATTTTTTTTTACTTTACTTCTTGTGAATGGTACAAAACTAGGTAAAGGTTTTGGCTGCCATGTGAACACACAACCAAACAAAACCCTGCATTAAACATGGACATGATTTAAAAAAGTTAAATTGTCCTGAAAATAAAGTAAAACTTGTACTGTTCAGAGTCAAAAATTAGCATATGGGAAATTACTGAGAAGCAAATTTCATCGAGTGGAAATGTTTCTTACTGAAAGCTCATTTTTTTAAGATATCAACCTCAAATTTGGAACACAGTTTAAGTTGGAAATACAACTAAAGTTTGAGTCAGAAATTTCATTTAGAAGTTTTTTCATTTTTCATAATTTAGTACCTTAAAATCCCCTAAAAATAAAAATGTAGTACATTAATTTAATTGAAATAAAAAATTTGGTCACTTTTGATTGCCATACGAGCAGCACCACAGTGTTAAACTATAAAAGAGTACTCCGATGAAACCTAAGCAGATGTATGTGTGTGAGGAAATATCATATATTGTATTAAAAAGTAAATAAATAACAGCGCACGAGGACAGTTCCCGTCTATGTTTTTATTTGATCTGCATCAGATAAGGCATGTGGTTCATATGTTTAAAAACCGTTATAAATTCACTGTAAACTTCCTGGGGCTTATTGCTTTATTAAACTCACTCATGCAGAAGAAAAATTCCAAAATGTCATTCAAATTTGAAAAATTATCAGTTTCTTATGCTTAATAATGTGGATTACAGGAAACTATTTTGGTATGAACCGTTACTTTCCATAAAAAATTGCACAAAAGTAGCAAAAACAGTTACTTTCTTTTGGAGTAACACAACATTGTAATGGATTACTTTTAAAAGTAATTTTTTTTTTTTGTCTCTGTCAACAGCTGTTTTTGAGAAGACTTGGTGTCTGAATAATTCAGTGAATGCCAACAACACAGACAACAGCAGCATCACAACAATCAGCCCCCTCAACACAACAGTCACCGTACCGATTCTGGTGTGCCAAAACGGGGGTACCCTACAACATGGGATCTGCATCTGCCAAGATGACTGGACTGGACCTATCTGCAACACTAGTAAAAATCCACTGAAATTATTGCACAATATATTGACTGAATAATCAATATAAAAAAATAAAATATCTCAGTGTTACGGTCTTGTTTTTTTGTTTTTTGTTTTTTTTACAGCAAATTTCTGCCTTGAGCCCCCATCAAGTACAAACTACACCTTTCCGAAAACTTTGTTAGGCCAGTTTGCTTCCTCCGTAGAGAGATGTCCACAAGGAACAACAAATGGTACTGAAGTCTCTCTACTAGTTTCCTTTTTATTACAATATGCACTCAATGCATGCATGTATTTTCCATATCTTGTTATTAAACTAATATTTATGTATTTATTTCCAGCTGGCATGCACCAGGCTTCAGCCCTCTGTAATAGAAATACTCACTTATTTGATCCTCCAAATATTCTAAATTGTAGTTTGACACTGGACAACATTAATGCATGGGTATGTAATCTATGCCTGATTATTGTAATATTTAGTCATATAAAACTTATACAAATTGTCCTCAGATGAATACATAAACAGTCTGATTTCATAACAGACTTTTTTTTTTTTAAATCAAGGTTTCTGGAGCTACTCCGGAACAAAAACAGAACTTAGCCTCCAGTACCCAGATCCTCACATCTATACCAGAGCGGCTAACACCCCACAACATCACAAATGCAGCTCAAATAGCCAACGCCCTGCTCTCTGACCTACAACTGACACAAACTACAGTAATACGTCTTAAACAGATATTAACCCTTGTGCATCAATTTTAAAAAAGTTGCATATAGGTTCATAGAGGACAAAAATGTCCATGTCAAAAAAACTGTCATAAAAATTCAGCTTTTTTCCCCCCGCAGCTTTAAAGCTTTTGAAGCTTTGACTTGGGTTTGGTCTCATTTTAAAGAAGACCCTTGATAGATTATTTAAACAAAGTAAAAAAGTTATAGACGTTTAAGTTTATGATAATGATTAATTATTAAAAATATAAAATATATATTTCATAAAACATTCTTAACTGAGAAATTGATAGAAAGTCAAAGCCATAAATCTAAACAAGTTGTATTCCAAATTTGAGGTTGATATTCAAAAAAACAAGCTTTTAGTACGGTTTTGTTTGGGTGCAGTACCAAACATTTCCCATTAGATTCCAGCAAAGCTCTGCTGGCAAACGCAGCGGTGGCATTCAAGATTCACAGTACAGTATAATTTCACTCTCTCAAACAAACACAAATTTTATTTAGGACACACATACGAACCACACTCTAACATCCATAACAAAATACATTCACAATTATAGCTGTATAATTTATCAAATTGACTCTGTAATTTGATAAGCAGAAAACAGGAATAAAGAGTATTTGCTTCATATGTCAAACATGAAAAAATGACACCATCTAGAAAAAAGTAGTCAACATTTTAATTTTGAAGCCTTGTCGACAGAATAAAAGCCTATTAACAAACATTGCATCATTTTATAGTTAAATGACCCTAGAATTAAAAATTGCAGTTTCAGTTATGACATTGTTGTCCAAAAGGTGCTGAGAGGAACTATTTATTGTACCCAGGGATGGGCAGTATTTTAGATAAATGTATTTAAAATATGTATTTGAAATACAAAATACTATTTTGTATTTTGTATTTTAAAGCCTTTGGGGAAAATCTAATATATTTTGTATTTAAATACATTTAAGATGAGTATTTTGTATTTTCAAAATACATAAAATACTTTGTGCCAATCAACCTCCTTATCAGGGTGCTGATTTAGTTCAGACACACCCCTCCCCCAACCTTAAAGGGATAGTTCACTTTGAAATTAAATTTTGATATGTTTTAGCTTACCCCAAGGGCATCCAAGATGTAGGTGTCTTTGTTTCCGTAGTAGTTTCAATTTTGATATTTTTAGGTCCAACCGTTCTTGTCTGTCAGTCATATAATGCATGCCTATGGTCACCTCATCAAAGAAAATGCACAGATTCAAATTAAACAGTCCAAATTAAACAATTCCACATCGTAAGTACACATTGATGGCCTAAGACACGAAACGAGCGGTTTGTGTGAGAAAACGAACAGTATTTATATCGTTTTTTTACCTCTTGAAAAACATCCTCTCGTGCGAGCATACGCAATTCTTTTCTTTTTAAACATCCCTAAACATATATATATATATATATATATATATATATATATTTAAACATTTCTTGTTTAAAACATCCCGGATAAGCGCAAACTAGTACCATTTCTGTTAGCCGTCTTACCTACAATCTCTGTTCTGTGTAAACAATGAGTGACGTTCACACGCAAGAGAGATCACTTCCGGTGCTTTCCGGGAGTTGCGCCGGCGCATCAATAAGCCAGAACGCGCTCACACACCAGGAAGCTCGCTCCCTCCAACTTGGACATGATGTTTTTCAAGAGGTAAAAAACGATATAAATACTGTTTGTTTTTTCACGCAAACTGCTCGTTTCGTGTCTTAGGTCATCAATGTGTACTTACAATGGGAAATTGTTTAATTTGGACTGTTTAAATTGAATCTGTGCATTTTCTTTGATGAGGTGACCATAGGCATGCATTATATGACTGACAGACAAGAACGGTTGGACCTAAAAATATCAAAATTGAAACTACTGCGGAAACAAAGACACCTACATCTTGGATGCCCTTGGGGTAAGCTAAAACATATCAAAATTTAATTTCAAAGTGAACTATCCCTTTAACACTCATGCAGCAGAGTCAACATTGGATCAGTGACTTTTCTCAGTTTTCTGCATTAAGGTAAGGGTGTCATCATGGTCAGTTCCTTGTTGATTAAAGTTAAAATGGTGCATCATTCAGATTTGCCTTCAGTAAACATGAAAGAATAAAAAAGCACCAACACGTGTAGGAGAAAAATAGCGTTAGCTGTTAGCCAATCAGTTTTGATAGTTAAAAATTTAGTTTTGTTTTTCCTACAGGGCAGGGGAAGGGAAGATCATTTCTAATCAGTTGTATACATCTAAATGTTTTTGTTTTGCATTTAGAATATGTCCAGATATATTTCAGCTTAATAGGGATGCCTGCACTTGATGGCCAATTTCACATGTATTTTGTGTATTTTAAAAATACAAAATACTGTATTTGTATTTAAATACATTTTTTACACAGTATTTTGTATTTGTATTTAAATACATTTTTCCACTCAGTATTTTGTATTTTTATTTTAAATACATTTCTATGTATTTATGCCCATCTCTGATTGTACCTAATGTAAAATCGATTTATTACAGGAAATGAGGAATATTAAAATTCCAATAAAAATACACACCTGAGCCAAAATTTACACAGTTAACATTAACACAGGCAAAATTATATAAAAACCTAAACAAAACAAAACTAAAATGGACAAAAATGTCCATAAATTTCCACAAAAATATCTAAACTATCATTAAAAGTTACTTGTCATGATTTTCTCAACTTTTTTTGTCTTTTTTTTTTTTTTAATAATCTATAGAAAAGTAACTGTAATCTTACTGTGTAATCCAGATTACATCAGTTACTGCTCATCACTATATAACTTAGCTAATACTCCTTTAACATTGATTGACTTGGTCTCACAAAAGCCAAGTATGGATTTTAATAGGTCTATATTTTGTAATTATTTTACTATGTAACAGCCTTTTCATAACTTTCATAAAGGCCCTGAGACCGTTTTTCCCTCCTGCTCATTTTGTAGCAAAAAATTAAATAAATCACTGACCATTGGTGCACCTGATTATTTTAGGAGCCTTGTTGCAATTACAGTGTTCTTGCATTTTTGTGTTAAGGCCCGTTCACACCAAGAACAATGACGTTTTAAAAATTGTTTAAATGTAAGAGAATAGCAGAGTTCACATCAGGACTATAATGATATCGATACAGGGATCGTTGGGATCACTTTCAGAATGATTTTTTTTTTTTTTTTTTTTTTACAGCTGATGAATGATAAAACACTGAAAGCTAATCAGACTTCATTCATATTTAAAGGGCTTGCGCATTTGAAATAGCAGGCGACATTGTAGTGAAGCAAACAAACATTGTACAGCAAACAGAGTAACAAAACATAAAATTACCTCAGGAATTCAGCGCTAGTTTGGACAACATTGTCTTGCCTCCTTTGAAGTTGCAGTAGACAAGAGTCCATATTATTTTTATTATACTACATTGACTATTTATAGATCAGATAGTTCCCTCTCAAGGGAACATCGAACTGCGTCCTCTAGGGGGCGCTAGGGGAACGTCGTCAGCGTGACTCGTGTCTGAAGCATACATCCAAAACTACAAGCGGTGGCCGGCGACAGCCTATGACGTCACTCTCGGCACGACTCGTCGCCGCCGGCGCGTCACTACCAGGCGCGACCATAGCATAAAAGGCCGCCGGTAGAACACATCATTCTCTTCTTCGTCTTCAGTGATTACTTTGTTTGAAGGCATGCATCTTTGGTAAGCTTTATCTATTCTTACCTCTTCTTTTGGCAAGCACAAGGCAGACGTTTTAGAAGTGTGTTTTAATCCGTGTCTTCTCATTTTTGACACTTGATGATACACACTCTCTTTAACGCCATATCGCACATGCACGCAATATCCCCGGTTGGGGCTGTTGTGTGCATTTTTGAGGAAGGAAAGGCAACTATCTGCTCCCTGCAAGTCACATCTTGCCGTTGCTGAGGCACGGAAGAGGGTGAATTTGCTGGGATTTCTGATGAGGTTGGCTGATGGGCTTCACTTAGGGGGGCTTAGGAGGTGTTTCCTGTGGGAATCTCTCCAGAGCTGGCCCGGTGGAGTGCTCATTAGCCTATTGTGGGACTGACTCTGATTGGAGACCTCTCTATTTTATCCATCCAGGATGGTTATGTTTTAGTCACTGTTATTACAGGACGGGCTGCTTGAATATGGCTATCTGCGGCTAGCTGTGTGTTAACTAGCCCTTTCCTGAGTATGTAGCTGTCTGAGGATAGCTATGTGCTAGTTCAGGGATTGCTTCCCTCTTTAGGGTTTAAGTAGCAGTCTTCTTGAGCTCTGCCTGGATAGTGCTGTCTTCCCCTTAGGGTTTATAATTAGACAGCCCACTACTGGTGGTCTTGGAAACTGCAGAGGTCCCCTTTCCTAGTGCATAGCTTTCTGAGGGAAGCTATGAGCTAGTTTGGTGATTGCTCCCCCTCCTAGGGTTTAAATTGCCGTCTCTTTTCACAGTCCACTCTCTGTACTCAGGTAGTCCTTCCTATACTCATAGCTATCTGAGAATATCTACGTGTTGAGTTCAGCGACTGTCTAAGTATACTCCTTATTTAGACAGTGCTGTCTCCCCTTCATGGTGAGCCTGGTGTTGCAGTATGTATGGCTGTTGTTGTGTTCTTCCTATGTTTCAGGGTTAGAGCCTCGTCAGTCTCTCTCTGTGGGATATGGGACCCTTGCCTCTGGAGTCTGCAGCTAAAGCACTTGAAGATAGTCTCCCTGGTTACTGGGCCCCTGGTACATGACTGCAACCCCTGAACTGCTGTGGTCCCTCTATGCAGGTAGATGAATCATTTCATGTTGCTCCAAGGAACTGCCTGTTTTTGGACGGATGAGTACGACCCTTTTTGTGTGTCCTGCCTCCTTTGCTATGTTTCGGGGACCTTTTTCTGTTGTGCTTTATTTACTTCTCGGTAGGCCCTCAACGAGTATCACCCTCTGGTCTGCTGACTACGGTTATGGCTTGCTCGTCTACTCTGGATCTGCTGTTACCTGCCTCAGATCCCTGTGGAACCTCCTGGCTTCCAGGTCCCCTATTAAAGCATGGTATCCTAGGACTCATAGTTCTTCCTTTAGGTAAGCTCTCTGGAAGTCTTTCTTCACAGAATGCGCCTGGACATCGCTGGCAGGACATCCTGCCTTAGAGGCCCGTCTTCTGAAAACTCACCCTAAGGGGCTTCCTGTTCTAGCCACCCAGCCTTCTCTAGTGGATTTATAATCATCCCGCTGCGGAGTGGGTTTGATTATGAGGTGTTTTTGCGAAAACTCTTCCTGAAGTGTTGGCTCCGAGGAGCAACATTTCTCCAGGCTTCTGGCTCTTCTAGACTCTGCGGGGTCTGGTTGAGTCAGAAGTCCATGCTTCTGTCGAGACAAAGCATGATCCACTTTGGGTTGGTTATAACCAATGTCCTTCGATACTACCCCCTACAGCTTGAGGGCAGGGGATGCTGCTTCTATGCAGGCATGTTGAGTGGAATATCTTGGTCCCTTTCTCAGGCCTCTTCGGTAAGGTATGGCATGGTCCCCTCTCCACGGAAGGGTTTCTTAAGAGCTCGCCACCCCTGGTGGATCAGGTGTTCCTCCCTGTCTTTCAGGAGTTAGGAACCTGTTCCTATCCATCTCTGGTGGGACACCACGCTTTGGAGGCCTGTCTCTGAGAACCCGCCCTGAGGGACTTCCTTTTAGCTATCCACTAGTGGTTTTTGCCACCCCTCTGCGGAGTGGGTCTGATTTTTAGGTGTTTTTGTGAAAGCCCCTCTGGAAATGCTGGCTCCGAGGAACCAGGTCATTTCTTCAGGCTTCTGTCGAGGCAGAAAGCCTAATCCACTGGGTTGGTCATAACTGTCTCTCATTCTCAGGCCTCTCTGGCTGTGTATGGCTATGCTCCCTCTCTGCGGAGGGGTTTCCTAAGAGCTCGCCACACCGTGAAGCTCAAGATATCTCGCTCCATGGCAGTATTACCAGTCGACCAGCAGCTTGAGAGCTACCTGTCCTGGTTGGGTGTAGCAATGCTCCCCTCGCCTAAGGGTTAACCTATAGATAGACCTCACTGCCCGTCACTCAGAGCCCTGTTGAGTGTGACCTCCCTGGCACACTATATCTAAAAATCCATTAGTGGTAGGTGTGCACGCAAGTCTTTGCGCACCTTTCTAAAATCCACATTAGTGGTAAGTGCACACGCAAGTCTCTGGGCACTTCTCTAATATCCACATGAGTGGTAAGTGCGCATTCATGTCTTTGTGCACTTTTCTAAAATCCTTTATGGTATGGGCTACGCGCTAGACTCGTTCCCATTCTCTGATTAGGTCATGCCCCGGTTACCTTGGGCCCCTCTCTATTTATGTATCCTAGCAGATACCTCTTGAGCTTCTGCTACCTAGGATTTGCTGAGGCATTCCTTGGTTAACCTCCCCTAAGTAACAGTTCTTCAAATCCATGTTCATGGTAAGTGCGTACGCAAGTCTCTGGGCACTTCTCTAAAATCCACCTGAGTGGTAAGTGCACAAGCAGGTCTTTGTGCACTTTCTAAATCCTATATGGTATGGGTTACATGCTAGACTTCGTTCCCATTCTTGAGTTGGTTACACCCCGGTCTCCTTGGGCTCCGCTCCACCCTCGTATCTTCTGATACCTCTTAGCTCTAGGACTTGCTGAGGCACTCCTAGGGTTAGACCGCCCCCTATGCTTAGACCGCCCCCGCTACCTGTGTTCTGTAAGTCGGCTCCTGAGGGAGCAGACCTTTTCGGAACAACTCGTAGCTCCTACTAGACAAGCAGGCCCAGTTTTCACTGGGCTCTTGCTGTATCCCCCTTAAAGGAGTCTGCTCGATTCCAAGCCTGAGCTCAATCCTTCTGCCCCCTTTCAGGTAGTCGGGTAGTGGCTCAGGCCTCTGGCCGAAGGGTGGTAATGTCTTGGACAGCCGTCACTTAACGTCTCTGGGGCAATTCTCTTAAAGATAAGTGAATTGGTACTTAGTGCTCGCCTCAATAGCATGCACTCCCCTCAGCATGGCAGCGTGGGTATAACCGTTCCCCTAGCGCCCCCTAGAGGATGCAGTTCGATGTTCCCTTGAGAGGAAACGTCTCAGGTTACGTATGTAACCATGGTTCCCTGATAGGGAACGAGACACTGCGTCCTCTAGGCTGGTCGCCATGCTTCGGACGTAAGCTTCAGACGAAGAAGCGAATGATGTGTTCTACTGGCGGCCTTTTATGCTATGGTCGTGCCTGGTAGTGACGCACCTGCGGCGACGAGTCATGCCGAGAGTGACGTCATAGGCTGTCGCCGGCCACCACTTGTAGTTTTGGATGTATGCTTCAGACACGAGTCACGCTGACGGCGTTCCCCTAGCGCCCCCTAGAGGACGCAGTGTCTCGTTCCCTATCAGGGAACCATGATTACATACGTAACCTGAGACGTTTACGCTAGATTCACTGTTTTGATGCGCTTGCAACGTGCGTGCCGAGGACATCCACTGGTTGAAGCCGCGTAAATGCAACAAAAACAGACAGTTATCGTTCTCTGGTGTGGACGCAAAATATAGTTATCAGTTATTCTTGGTGTGAACGGGCCTTTACTTTTGCCAAATATTCACAATGATTTAGCGCTCCTCTTCCAAATTGTCTTCCAAATCTGAGTTGTGAACGACCAGTGCTGACACAGGGGGGTTTTATGACACTTTAGATGGTTTGGTTCAACATACTCATCAGCTGGTCAAAAATTGCCTTGAACTTGCACCAGAAAAAAATTATTTAGTTTTATTTTATATCTTTCAGGAGGGCAAAGAGTAATTGCTGAATATGTGAAGTTTCATAGGGGGTGTACTTATTATTAGAGTCCAATTTTTAAATGTCAGTAAATGTTTATCAGGCTAAAAATATAGCAAGTTATTTTTTTTTTACTTATTTGTTCATGTCTTTTTCCATTCTCACTTCACTCTTGTATAAATTATTATTTTGTCATAATTTGCATGTTGTCATTTCCAGTGTAAACATTGCATGTCAGTTTTAAATCTTTCAAAAGTCACATGGAATAATCCAGGTTCCACACTGAATGCTATACACAATATCATGTAATAACACTGTCCAGAAATATGGTGAGAAGTTGTTTTTGTTTCTTCGTTGTGCAGAATATTGCAGTATCAGCAGTCGCTACAGTCAGTCAGCTCCTGAACGCAAGTCACGAGGTGTTCTCTTCTGTCAACACTACTGCAATTTCTGAGTAACAAAACATTTTCCACTCACTGCTACTGACATACAGTACTATATATATAGTATATGCAAAATTCATTAGTACTCTAATTTTGACTGACATTTGTGTCCAGACTAACACAGACTCTACAGGAAGTCTCTCTGCGTGAGGAACCAAATCCATTGTTGGTGCAACCGAATATGGCAGTGCAGTCACTGAAGGGGGAAATCAAACAAGTGCAATTAACTGCTTTTAAAGGCAAGTGTTTGAAGCGTCCACAATAATATTCAACATCACAACAGTTTTCAATTTATAATAATCAGAAATGTGTGACACTAAAGACTGGAGAAATGATGCTGAGAATTCAACTTTGCGTCACAGGAATAAATTACACTTGAATATATATATTGAAATAGAAGACATCTGTTTAAAATTGTAATAATATTAAACAATATTACTGTTTTTACTGCATTTTTGATTAAATAAATGGGACTTAGTGAGCATAATAGAATATTTTGTAGCTATTCCAAACTTAGCTTATACCCAGATAGCACACATACTTCTGCAAAATGTCTGTTAAAGATCTCTTGATCTGGAAAGTATCTGCTGTGTACAAACTTCTGGCAGACATCTCTAAGATGTCAGTTTTACATACATTCTAAATCGTAAAGGCGTCTCTGAGATGTACGTTTGCTATCAGAGTATAATCATTAGTGTGCTGTACTGTAAGGAGTTAAATATTGTTTTGGACTGTTGGCGTGTTTCTAAAAGACATGCTCATAATTTTTCCAGGGCAGAGTGATAACTTTTCACCTGACAGAATAAAACTGAATACAACAGAGGCTGAGTTTGGCAAAGAAGGAGTTGACCTTCAAATGAATGTCACATTCAGTGAAGGTAAAGCTGGATTCTATACTTTTCTGTTGTACTTTGTCATTATTTTATATTAAATGATCAGTTAAGAGTTTAATAGTAATCTCACTCTTTCTGTAGGTTTTGGTAAAAATGTTGGGTTTGTCCTCTATGATAACGATCAGTTCTTCCGGTCAAAAAGCTTTCAACCTTGTCTGGGTACCAAGAGAAGAGTGATATCCGCTAATCTTCAAGAAAATTCTGGAATCGTTCAGTTTAATTTTACAGTCACACCATCGGTGAGCAGCTAGTCTAACATCACACTTCCCTCTTGGCACAGTTTTAATTAAGATAACACTTATAATAACTTCCATTAATAAATCATTAAAAAACAATAAATAATGTTGAACTAATCAATACATAATATATATTCACATAACTAGAAATATGAGATAATGTGCTTGTTAATGTTAATAACTAATGAACTATACATTACCTAGTTATATATATATATATATATATTAATCTTCAAAACATTTAGACCAGTGTTTTTTTACACTGAAAATAATTATAAATGCAACACTTTTGTTTTTGCCTCCATTTTTCGTGAGCTGAACTCAAAGATCTAAGACTTTTGCACACAAAAGGCCTGTCTCTCTCAAATACTGTTCACAAATCTGTCTAAATCAGTGTTAGTGAGCACCTCTCCTTTGCCGAGATAATCCATCCACCTCACAGGTGTGGCATATCAAGATGCTGATTAGACAGCATGAATATTGCACAGGTGTGCCTTAGGCTGGCCACAATAAAAGGCCACTCTAAAATGTGCAGTTTTATCACACAGCACAATGCCACAGACGGCACAAGTTTTGAGGGAGCGTGCAATTGGCATGCTGACTGCAGGAATGTCCACCAGAGCTGTTGCCTGTGAATTGAATGTTAATTTCTATACCATAAGCCGTCTCCAAAGGCGTTTCAGAGAATTTGGCAGTACATCCAACTGGCCTCACAATCACAGACCACATGTAACCACACCTCCACAAGCCCAGGACCTCCACATCCAGCACTGTCCCATGTTGCAAGGATCTGTACACAATTCCTGGAAGCTGAAAACATCCCAGTTCTTGCATGGCCAGCATACTCACCGGACATGTCACCCACTGAGCATGTTTGGGATGCTCTGGATCGCCATATTCGACAGCATGTTCCAGTTCCTGCCAATATCCAGCAACTTTGTGCAGCCATTGAAGATGAGCAGACTAACTTTCCACAGGCCACAATCAACAACCTGATCAACTCTATTCAAAGGAGATGTTTCTGTGTGAGGCTGGAAAATGGAGATTCCATTCACTTCACTCCCACTGCTGGCTGACCAAGGACCCCCTCGGCACGGATGCGCTGGCTCACAGCTGGCCCCGGAATTTACTCAAGTACACCTTACTCCCAGTGAGCCTCCTTGCACAGGACAGGTTCCGTTGGTTGCGCCCTTTTGGCCCACCCAGACCTGATTTGCCAACCTCATGCTTGTCGCGACAGCCCCTGGAAGATTCCCTTGAGGAAGGACCTTCTTTCTCATTGGATGGCCATGATCTGTCACCTGCAACCCAATCAGGACCCTCAGAGATGCTTGATTGGTGTGGTCGTTTTCTTCTTGCAGAAAAAGCTGGAGCAGAGGCTGTCCCCCTCCACTTTAAGGGTGTATGTTGCTGCTATTGCAACTCACCACGATACAGTGGAAAAGTATCATCCGTGAAAAAGTATGAGGAGATTAAATCCTCCCAGTTCACATCTCATCTTCTCTTGTGATCTCTCCATAGTTCTGCTGGGATTGTGGAGAGCCCTCTCTGAGCTGCTTGATTCAGTTAAGCTGAAACATCTGTCTTTCAAGACTTTGCTCCTGATCGCGCTCACTTCTATCAGGAGGGCGGGGGACCTGCAAGCATTCTCTTTTTTTTTTTTTTTTTTTTTCCTCCGGCCTGTCAGTAACACAGATAACACATAACAGTGTGTATGTGTAGCTATGCTATCATCATTCACAGCCCTTTTTTTTTTTTTTTTTTTTTTTTATAATTTTTTTATATTTTAAATAATTTTTATATTTTATTTAGTTTGGTTCAGCAGATTTTCACGTTACCTTGAGACCCCGGCCTGGTTATGTGCCCAAGGTTCCCATCATTCCCTTTCGGGATCAGGTGGTGAGTCGGCTGCACTGCCTTCAGAGGAGGCAGACCCAGCCCTTGCGTTGCTGTCCAGTCCACACCTTCAGACACTCTGTGCAGCACTTTGTTTGTTTTGGAGGACAGCAGAAGGGGATGGCTATCTCAAAGCAAAGATTGGTTGCTGGATGCCATAACCTTGGTGTATTTCCTCTATTTCTACATCTATTTCAGATATTTACAGAGCTGCGGGCTGGGTGACACCTAACACCTTTGCAAGATTTGATAATCTTCGAGTGGAGCCTGTGTCCTTCCTTGTGTTGGGTAATATGAGGTAATTATCTGGAATCAGGCTTGGTGTTTGGCTTGCAGCGCCATTCCTACTTGGATACAAGTGCTCTATTCAGAGTTGTTTCCTATGGGCAAACTCTGGGTCCTCTGCAGTTGCAGACGTGACAGAGATGTCTCTTACTGCGTACGATATGGGTTTGCCATCTGTCTCTCCGGACCTGGCATTATGGCTCAGTTCTGCCATGGTTGGTCTTCCACTGTGTTCCCCTTGATTTTCCTTAACTTTTCCAAGTTTTCACATGACCTTACATTCTTTCATTGTGCTCCGCCCCTCAACAGTCACTGATAAAACTCTAGCACCTGTGGTGGGCCTGCTTGTCTGGTATACAGGGCGTTGAGATACATATGTTCTGAAACGCTTGCCTCTCAGTATTTGCATCTTTAATTTACATAACACAGTTTGCGTTCTGGCGTTTTCCAAAGGGACCCCATACGTCTGTATCATCGACGTAACATTGAACATGACTGACTGAGGGGGAACGTCTCGGTTATGTATGTGACCTTGAAAGATGGAATGAAGATAGTAAGTCCCTCATGCCACAACCTTGAACTGCACTGAATGCCGTAAGGACGTCTCGGCTCCTCAGCACAATCCTGAATGAGTGAATGCACGCTGCCATCTTATATACTCGTATGTACAATTCCACTCACCAATTCTGATTGGCCTTTTCTTCTAAAGCTCAGAGATGACTGGGGTTCCCATGTGAGACCTCATACATCAATGATGTTGATGTAACGTCTCTGTTCCCTCCTTTAGGGAAAGAGGATTACATACATAACCGAGACATTTTTATATGTATACCACTGTTCAGAACTGTGATAGCTAACCATGTGCTGATTAGCATCTTTGAGCTAGGTTCAAAAGTATCTAAAAAAAAAAAGTCACTGCCAAAATGTTTGGTGGAGTTTTGGTAGTGACATCTTTGTTTTTTGGGTGTTATCCCATAAAATTGTCACTACAGTAACAGACCAAATTACAGAACCATGTCATCATTATTTCGGTAGTGACAAACACATAATTCTCATATTTGGGGTAAATAAAATTTTAGTACAGGTTTGCATTTTTTTTTTTTTTTTTTGCATTTTAGTATGTTTAGTAGTGTTGTTAATTCTGTAATGGGATGTGGTTGCTACCAAAGCATTACTGTCACTACCGAAAATGTGCTGTCATAAACATGGATGTTTTGGATCTGAATTATCAACTAAATGTTATGGTTTTTGGTTCAATGTATATTCAAACTAATGAATCCTTAACTTTGAAATCAGCATGATCAACTTTTTGCCTTTTACAAAGAAAACTTGGATTTAAAATACAACAAATCTTATAAATTACACTTGAAATATTGTTAAAAATGTAACTGTTATTGACTTACCTCTGAAAATTTTTTAATAAAATAGCAAAAATCTAGATGTAAGCAAAATCTTAATAGGTCAATATAACCCTTCAATTATTATTACTGTGTTTCAGCAGTGATAAATTTGGGGAGAGGACACATTTTCTGAAAATACAAAATGATAATTACCTGCACAATTTGGGCCAGATTTGAGAAACCCTGCTCTACAATAAACACATTTTGCAAGTTTCAGAACTCAAAACTCAGCTTAAAATATGAAACTACCCTTCTGAAATGCCCAGATTTGACACCCCTAAACATGCGTCATCGTCGAATGTAATGTAATCGAGGAGGTGTGT
Source organism: Cirrhinus molitorella (assembly GCA_033026305.1). Lineage (NCBI taxonomy): Eukaryota > Metazoa > Chordata > Actinopteri > Cypriniformes > Cyprinidae > Cirrhinus > Cirrhinus molitorella. The sequence goes on along the minus strand of CM065121.1, from coordinate 27,294,801 downwards.
TCTGACCAACTCATGTCCATGTCCATTAATCATGTGAGCAATATGCTGTTAGATAAAAATGTTGAGTAAGAACATCACACTTGTTCTGTCAGTGGATGTAAAGAAACTGCACCTCTAAAACTTTGTGTTAATGCATGTCTATAATGGCATTATTTGATTTTTCTTAACAAATTTAGTACATATCTGGTTCAGAAATGTTTGCTCGAGTTGGGAATATTTTTTATTATGCAAGTTAAATGTCTATACTGTGTCTGTTTTTTATTGTGTTTTGGTTCTGCCATGTAACCTAGTTTTCTTCAGTCTGTTTACTGGGTCATCATGTTCACCTTTGTTCCTCATTCTGGCTGGTCTCTTTTTGTTCATAAAGATATATTATATACTACAAAATCTAAAACTGCATTTCATGACCCCTTTAAGAGTAGAACTACTATCATGTTCCTCATTACCAAACATATTGAAAGAGGTTGGTATAAGTTTGGTGTTGATAAATGAATACACTATTGAACTTTTAGGTTGATTCCATGTCCCTCCACGACTTTGCCTGTGTGTTTTGGAGTTACTCTAAAAATGATTGGATCACAGACGGTTGCACCAAACTTGAGAGCCCCTCAGGAAGTGCAGTTTGCAGCTGTAAAAATCAGCAAAAAGCAATAAACCAAAACAAAAACTTTGCTATTCTGATGGTAAGATATATTTTCACCAGGATGTTTAATTGATCATTAGAGTTACAGTCCATTTCCACTATAGAATTTAATGCAGGTGTCATTTTCTGCAGGCATATGATATTAACTATAAATATTCTGAAGCTTTGCATTGGATCAGCATCACTGGCTGTGCTCTGTCTGTGTTGGGACTGTCTGCCACAGCGTTGTACCAAATCATAACCAGGTAAAAGTTTATACTGTTAAGCATACAGCTTTCTGCAGTGGTGAAGCAGTTTTTATATATTGATGCACATACCACAGGAAGGCAAGAGGAGGCAGTCCTACTGTACTAGTGGTGAACATCTGCTTGAGCATGATGGTTTTCTACCTTCTCTTTGTCTGCGGCATAAACAACCCCATCCAACATGTGAATGTAACAAGGGTGCTCAACCAGAATAAAACTCTTAAGTCTGACTGCAACAAGTACCCAGATGAGGGACCCTGTACGGCATTTACAGCTTTGCTTCAGTATTTCCTGTTGGCTACATTCACTTGGAACACTCTGTATGGCATTAATGTGTTCATGCTCTTCCAAAACTCAGTATCTGGAACACCTCGATGGTTTCCAAAGGTCTCCATGGCTGTTGGATGGGGTAGGAGACACTGAACATGCACAAACACTGATGTATTGTTTAATTTATGACCAGCTTCTTGGTAATGTTGGGTAATATACAGTATAGGTTTAAGCAATATAAAGCTATTATGTCTTCCATTTCTATCTCCACAGCGTGAAGGTCATATGGATTTATGAATTAACCTTTTGTTTTAGTGACATTTGTTATGACATCCGAACATTGATCATTAAAATGCTCAATACTTTTTTAGTCATTTTTATATAGGCTACAAATGTGTATATCCCAGTCTGTATTGACTAAACCCTAACCATGAAATAATGTCTCCATAATGCTTTGCCATCAGTGTCTATAAAGCTTTTTCTTTTTAGGTTTGCCTGCTTTTGTTGTTGCCATCTCATTGGTTTCCACTTACCGTGTGGAAGACCCTTTAGGTTATCGACAAGAAGAGTTGTAAGTAACAAATAATTTTAACTTATAAATTCACTTAAAGTTTAAAAGTTGGATATGTTGGTTCAGTTGTCACTCTTCTTTGCTGCAGTTGCTGGCTGGCTTCAGTGGACCACAAACAAAGGTTCAGTATAAAGAAACCCATGTTTTGGGGATTTGTGCTTCCTTTACTGATCATGCTGATCACAAACACAGCAATACTGCTGCACTTCTCTTACAACATCTGCAAGACCAACCCTAACTTAAACAGGTAAGTGCCAGAAAATTAATCAGTTATCAACCAAAGTGGATTTATAAGAATAATTCCACCAATAACACACTGTTGATCTGTTAGATCACGTACAACTCCTCTGAAGAAGAAGATTTTGAGTAGTTTTTCTCTGGCAGTGATGCTCGGCTTGTCTTGGCTCACAGGCTACATTTTGCTCATCACCCAAGAAAAAACTGTCAAATTAATTCTCAGTGTGGTTTTCTGTCTCTTAACTACATCACAGGTGAGTTAATGCACATTGCATAAAAATGCACAAAAAGCTTATAATGGACTAAAAATGAAACTGTCAGTGCTTTTGTATTCATTACATGTTTTCTTTCCATTTCCAAAGGGTGTTCAAATATTCATTTTATTCGCTCTGAGGCCTTTTTTAAACTCAAACCCAGCTATTCTTAACTCTCTGAATTCACCAGAAATAGGCCTTCACAAAAAAACATTTTATTTATGGAAAAACAGCACGCCAGAAACCAAAGAAAGCTACCAATCCACAGATCACTGACAGGACAAGGTAATAAAATAATAAATATATATCACAATATCTTAATAAATACAATATACAAATCACCTTCTACAATCTCTGCTTTTTTATAGCCGATGTAGACCGTTGGTGAAGCTGTGGCCTTCACCTCAGCAGTGATGAAGACAAGGAGGAATATCAGCTTGAGTCATTTTCATTTGATCATTTACAAACGGTTTTGGTGTTTGTAAATTGTATCCTGATTCAGTATCGAGTTAGCAGCTCATTTTTTTTATTCTTACGCACATGTGATTAAGAGATTCTTGGACTTTGTTCACACTGAATACAAATCTGATTTAGTTCTTTCTTAATTCAGACTAGATGACTTTTTAGAATAAAAGACTTGTATTTTAGACGTAAACAAAGATTGAAAATTTGTTTTTAACAAACACAAAGCTTTTCACTCCACAAGACTTTAATAAAGTGGATTACTTGTGGACTGACATTCATTTTGACGGCACCCATTCACAGCAGAAGATTCATTGGTGAGCAAGTGATGCTACATTTCTCCAAATCTGTTTGGATTAAGAAACAAACTCATCTACATCGTGCATAGTTTGATGGTCAGATAAATTTTAGCAAATGTTTATTTTTGGGTGAACTATTCCTTTTGAGGATATAACAAAAGTGCTGTTTCTGCTTGAAATCTGATTCCAGTAAACAAGAAATCAATAGATATAGCTTTGTTAACACACTAACAAACTCGAAGTGTTTGAGATGAATGTGCCAGTCTGATTTTTGCTGCCTGTCTGAACAAAGCTTGACAAGTCAGGTTTGGCAGAACAAGCACATTGTCAGACGCCAGTTTGATTGATGTACTCTATTGTAAAATAATATAAATGTATTGTAAACATGCAAATCTTAAGAGTTTGACTCATTGCCTTTTTTTTTTTTTTTTTTTTTTTACTAATTGACTGTTGACATATGTTAAACATTGATGCAATGACGTGTGGACTGCTGGGTCTGAATTTATTTACGAGGTCTTATGTGTGGATTTCTTTACCAAATTAAAATAGATTTATTTTAAAACTTTATAATCCTGTGTTATCTGTTTTAGCAACCATGGTGATTTTAAGTTCGTTGGGTCATGGTAGAGTTTCTGTAATAGTCAGCAGAGCATCTCCACCAGGGGGAACCATATACAAGAAAATACATTTGTAATACCTAGCAGATAAGTCATTGTATTTTGCGTTAAGTAAGCACATACCTGTACATTGGATATGTATTTCCTCTTGCTCTGCTTTGATTCAAATCAGTGCCTGATGCTCATCGGTTTTGTATTGAGAAAAGACAAGCTAAAACAAAGAAACAAATAAATAAAAAGTTCCAGGGAAATCCAGAGTCTGTCATGAATTGTTTAGCCCTGTAACATGTTTTTATTTATCCAAGTATAGCTGTCAAACCAGTTTGATTAGCTGAAGTCCACAGAAATCTGACCACAGAAATTCAAAACAAGAGATGACCTTATTATCCCTCTTCTACAGAAATTCCAATTACATTACCAATTGCACATCTTCTATGCTAGTGAAAAACATGCTGAGGTTATTCCCAGTTCTTGTTATTAGCAAGTGGTTTCGGAGCAGGTGCCAGACAGAGCTGGGTAGATTACTTACAAATTGTAATCAGTCACAGATTCCAGAGTCCATGACAAAAATTTTAGTCAGTAATGTAATCAGTTACATTACATATGTCAGGTAATCTAATCAGATTACTTTGGGATTACTTTTAATTTGACTTATCACATTGATTTAAATAGCATTTAGATTATCTTGTAGCATAATGATATAAAAAAAAATGCAAAGAGTAAGAAAATGTTCCATTCTTTGTCATTTACAACATGAAGTGCATTTAACATTATATTACATCAAGGTTTCCCAAACTAGGGTTCATAAAGGAACTGCAGGGGGGTTGTGAGTTTAATGAAAGTTTACAATTAATTACATCATTAAAAAAAAAAAAAAAAAAAAACATTAAAATAAATTATTTTAAAACAAAGTCCCTTTCAAAGATAGTCTGTACAGCTCATACACAACCAAGTCTTAATGAATGGGTGAATCCTGAAATCTCAAAAGCTGCTTGCTGAACTCACAATTAAATTACATGTCAAATCAGCAAAAAAAAAAAAAAAAAAAAAAAAAAAAAGAACATAAAAAAAAGAACATAATTGCCCCATGAATGTAGTTTCTTATGCTCAAATAGCTATTAAAAAGCTTATTTTTCAGGGGTCTCAGGAGTAAAAAAATTCAGGGGTAGTTATAGTAAATACAGGTGCATCTCAATAAATTAGGATGTCATGGAAAAGTTCATTTAACAAATTACTGAAATAAATGTGAGCCAAAATCATCACAATTTGAGTTGAATTACTGAAATAAATGAACTTTTCCACGACATTCTAATTTACTGAGATCCACCTGTATATTTGGCATATAACGTTTAGATGTCAAACAGTTTTGGAATGCCTGCATGACATGTAAATAAGAAATAATGTGAATGTGTGTTTTTAATGAGTTGGAAAGACAAAAGCCTTCCAAAGACATAATAATACATGGTTAAAACAACCTGTTAAAATGAATGTGTTCACCAGTATTGCTGCAATGTTGAAACCCTTCTTATACCTGAAAAGATTTTTGTAAATCCTCAGTGGTCAAATGCTGTCACTACCTGTGGTGTGAACGTCCACAAAACTAAACTTTCTGAATGTAATTGGTAGGCTGTTTTAGAAATGAAAACTGAAAAGATAAAGAGAAATTATGGAGAATCAATGAATTATAAATAATTTATTGCTATTGTGTGAATAATATGTAATCATGTAATCCATGAAAAAGTAACTGTACTCTGATTACGAGTACTTTAAAATGTAACTTACTCTGATTACAAGTACTTCATTATTTGGAATCTGATTATGTAATCTAGATTACATGTAATCAGTACCCAGCTCTGGTGCCAGATCACTCTGGTTGTTATTTTCTGTCCTCACAGAGACACAAGTCAGAATATTACTCGGTCCTGCAATTTAGCATTTACATAAAACTGCTGTATAACTCATAATTCACTATTTATAGTTAGTAGTCTACACAGACTAAGACAACTATAAACCAAAGAAGCGAGTTAAATTTGGAGTTTACTTTTACCTCAGGTTGTCGACGGTAGTGGGTTGTCATGGCATCACGAGCAGGACCGCGAGCTACAGGAACAGACGGTAGCGACTTTCAGCACCGCGAGCGTGTGGCGCCACACTATCAGATGAGGTACTTATATTATATTGTTGTTAAGGTGAAAATATGATTTATAATATTTGAGTGCTGTATTTACACCTATTTCAGTTGTACAGTGCTTTATTTAATTTTAATAATATTTATTTAATTGTCATAGCAACAGAACAGCAGAAGAGAACAGCAGTCTGTAAGTGTTTTGTCTCTTTTTGTCATTAGATTTTAACGCGATTGTCGTTGCTAGGAGATATTTGTTTTGCTTACTTTGTTTACCATGTGAACCACTCGCTTAAGTCGCGTTCGGTCTCATGCAGTTTTGTAGTTTCGGTTAGCCAACTAGCAAGGCATGGCCTGCTGAATTCAATTAACGTGTCAGAATATACAAACGGGTATTACACCGCGGCAGCGGTCACGGCAGCCCTCATGTGACTCCTCCTCGTGCGAAGACCGACGAGTGTAAAGACCTTCGACTCTACCTTGCACGACTCCACCGAGCAAGGACACCGACAAGGCACTTGAGTATCACTTTCCCTTTCTTTACTTTTATACAGTCTACTCTTTCTTATAACTGATTAAATCTTTTATACTCACTATGTGTTTACAAATCCCTACTATTACTACCAACAGTCGCAACTCACGCACTTTACACTGGAGGCAGCGCAACCCTAATCATCTGCGCAATGTCTCTATATCCTCTACATCTAATTCAATCTTTGTTTCAATTGGGCTCTGGAACTGCCAGTCTGCAGTAAATAAAGCTGATTTTATTTCCTCAATTGCTAATCATTCATGTCTCAACCTTTTGGCCCTAACTGAGACTTGGATTAAACCTGACGACACAGCCACTTCGGCTGCCCTCTCCAATATGTACACTTTTTCACACACCCCTCGCCAAACTGGTAGGGGTGGAGGTACTGGTCTACTCATTTCAAATGATTGGAAATTCAGTCCTCTATCATCTTTCACCAACAACACATCATTTGAATCCCATGCAATTACTGTTACCCACCCTGTTACAATCCACCTTGTAGTTGTTTATCGTCCACCAGGTCAACTTGGTAATTTCTTGGAGGAGTTGGACATGCTACTCTCACACTTTCCAGAGGATGGTACTCCTCTGGTACTACTTGGAGACTTCAACATCCATCTAGAAAAACTCCAAGCTACAGACTTCAATACTCTTCTTACTTCATGCGACCTCAAACATACTACCACAACAAAATTAATAATTGTCCAGATTCTCGCACACTTTTTAAAACATTCTCTTCTCTCCTTTGTCCTCCTCCTCCCCCTCCTACATCAACTCTTACAGCTGATGACTTTGCAACATTTTTTATTAATAAGACAAGAACAATTAGCGACCAATTTTCCACACCACGTACTGATGCAAATTTCACAACAACTACTCACTCTCTCTCCACTTTCTCTCCACTCATGGAGACCGACGTCTCCAATCTTATTCTTTCCAATCATCCTACTACCGGTCCGCTTGATCCTATCCCCACTCACATTCTCCAAGCCATTTCTGCCTCCATTATACCAGCACTTACTCACATCATCAACACCTCGCTCCACACTGGCACATTTCCTACAGCATTTAAGCAGGCTCGGGTCATACCACTGCTCAAGAAACCTGCTCTAAATCCAGCTCTTTTAGAAAACTACAGACCAGTATCCCTTCTCCCATTCATCGCTAAGACACTTGAACGAGTTGTATTCAACCAACTCTCTATCTTTCTTGCACAGAACCATCTCCTGGACATAAACCAGTCTGGCTTCAAAAGTGGCCACTCAACTGAGACTGCCCTGCTCTCAGTCACTGAAGCCCTAAGATTGGCAAGAGCAGCATCCAAATCCTCAGTACTCATTTTGCTGGATCTGTCTGCTGCTTTTGACACAGTCAACCACCAGATCCTCCTGTCCACCCTCATGAAGATGGGCGTCTCAGGAACCGCACTCCAATGGTTCAAGTCTTACCTCTCAGGTAGGTCCTTCAAGGTGGCTTGGAGAAGTGAAGTCTCTGAGTCACAACTTCTTACTACTGGAGTTCCTCAGGGCTCAGTGCTTGGACCACTGCTCTTCTCCATCTACATGTCATCGTTAGGTTCTGTCATTCGGAAGCATGCTTTTTCCTATCACTGCTATGCTGATGACACGCAACTCTACTTCTCCTTCCATCCAGATGACCCCACGGTTCCTGCTCGCATCGCAGCTTGTCTGACCGACATCTCTGGCTGGATGAAAGAACACCATTTTCAGCTCAACCTTGCTAAGACTGAACTGATTGTGATCTCAGCCAACCCTGCACTTCATCACAACTTCTCTATACAGCTAAATTCATCAACCATAACTTCCTCTAGGACAGCTAGGAATCTTGGAGTTGTGATGGGTGACCAGTTAACCTTCACAGACCATATTGCTGCTACAGCTCGATCCTGCAGATTTGCCTTGTACAACATTAGGAAGATCAGATCCTTCCTATCAGAGCAGGCTACACAACTTCTTGTCCAAGCTCTTGTCCTATCCAGACTGGACTATTGTAATGCACTCCTGGCAGGCCTTCCTGCATGCACTTCCAAGCCTTTGCAGATGATTCAGAATGCAGCAGCAAGAGTGGTCTTTAATGAGCCGAAGAAAGCCCATGTCACACCTCTCTTCATCAGACTGCACTGGCTGCCAGTAGCTGCTCGCATCAAATTCAAGGTACTGGTGCTTGCCTACAAGACAACCACTGGCACTGCACCAGAATACCTAAACTGTCTAATCCAACCTTATGTCCCCTCCAGAAGCTTGCATTCTGCAAATGAACGACGCCTTGTGGTGCCATCCCAAAGAGGCTCAAAATCACTTTCACTGACCTTTTTGTGGACTGTTCCCAGCTGGTGGAACGACCTACCCATCTCAATTCGATCAGCTGAGTCATTGGCCATCTTCAAAAAACGTCTGAAAACCCATCTTTTTCGCCAGCACTTGACCAATTGACACTAGCACTTTCCTACTCCTTTCAGTTTTTCTATATACTTATTTAAAAAAAAAAAAAACCCTTGCAAGACTTATCATGTTTATCTAACTGAAATTTGCCTCAGCAGCACTTATACACTGTCGCTCTCTTGTTGCTCTGATTGCTTCTATTGTAAGTCGCTTTGGATAAAAGCGTCTGCCAAATGACTAAATGTAAATGTAAATGTAAATTATAAAAACAAATACAAAGAACATCCAGTTCTATTATTTACTAATATTTGTTCGTTGTAAATTGACAGTTTTAGTGCTTAGCACTTTGGGGACTTGGCATAATGCACTTGTGGTCCAAACCGGAGTGGTTAAATGCTTTAAATATCACATAACTATTGTGATATTGTGATAAATGATAGTAAACTAAAATGAGTCATTTTGCACAAATGATTTGGACTTTGATTCACTAACACAGATCACAAAAAAGGTTTTGTAACATCACAACACAGAAGGAGCCTATACTTCACAAACAGTGTGTGGAAATATGAGTGGTTTTAGGCTATCTGAGCATACATATGATCAGCAGTCCAATGATTTAGAGTGCTGCCATGTGTGAGTGTTTTGCAATAGGGATCCCTGGTGGCCATGTTTGAAGCCTGAGGTGGTGGGTAGTTCCCTGACCTGAAAGTGTACAGCATTTGAATGAGGTATTGGTTATACGTGTTAACATCTTTGTAAAAACAAAAAGAATGGTTAAAAACATACTTAGGCTAAACTGTTGTATTTATTTAATACAAATAATACTTGACGTGTATGTTGTTATGGAGCAGATGTTGTGTTATCTTGTAAAATAGCATTAGGATTTTTAGCTGTGTGCTCTTGAAATCAAACAATTGTCTTAAGAAAAAAGGAAATCAGGTCGTGCTACTGCTGTCTGAATATTCAGTCGATGTTCATAATGAAATAATGAAAGATCATCACCCCATTCTGGAGAATGTGTGTTGTGTTAGACAGGGTGTTTTATGTTCCACAGAGGTATGTTTGTTGAGTTCTGTGTTTAACTCATGTTTGTTGAGTTCTATGATTGATACCTATATTTTTACTTTCATCATAAAACTAGATAAGCAGGAACTTGTAATAATACGTTTAACATTTGGTAAATTGGTCAATCACTCATCCGTAACTTTATCTTACTGTGGTGTTATAATAAATTTTCTGCAATGGTTATACTTATTTCTTATTTAGAACTCTTTCACAATCTATTATTGTAATAATGCACGAACAGTATTTGGGTACAACTAGTTACATGTAACTAAATTATGTACTTTAATTGCTAAATAAATGTAATTGTAATTAGTTACAGCTACTGAAAAAAAAAAAAGTGTAATTCAGTTACTCAGTTTTTCCAATCTGGTGTTAGATGCCAATGTTTCCTGTCATAGCTATGCATGGCTTTGATTTCAAAACAGTATCATACCTATTAATCTATCTTGTTATGGTTTTAAACGTGTAATTAATCTCAGAACAATCTCATAGTAAGATGGCTGTGTCACAAACTGTACCGCTGTGGCTCCCTCTACTCCCCGCTAGAGGGAGCCTTCACATGTACTTATGGACTATTTACTCACTACATTGCCCATAATCCCTTTCTCATGAACTTCCTGTTACCTTTCTCCTCTCACCCCAGTCGGCCATCTTGTTCACACTGCATAAATAGCCCGGTTTGTTCACCATTTCCTCGCAAAGTCTTGATCAGTTTACTGTCATTTCTGAGCGTTTCCCGTGTTTGTTTTTCCCCGTTGTCGATTCCCTAGTTCCCTGGTTCCTGTGATTGTTCTCTGGCCTGGACTGATTACCCTGTGGATTACCTGTGTTGTACTCGGATGCTGTATTTTCGACCCTGCCTGTTCAACTACGATTTCTGCCAATAAAGCTAGCATATGGATACCCTCGCCTCTGCCTCGCTCATGATAGGCTGTGCTACAAAATTAAATTATTATAATTGTAATTCAAGTGGTGAATGATTTTGAAAGTCTGACAGTAATTAATTGCTGGAGTCCTGGTAACCCCACCTGGTTGACATGTTTTAAAAAACATTAACAGTTAAAGACAATCCCTATTATTTAGGGAAAGTAATAAAATTATTTAAAAAAATGTAATTGAAATAGTTACACTACTTATTATATTTTAAATAGGGTAACTTGTAATCTATAACTTAATACATTTCAGTACTTGAGCGAGCTCTTAAATTTGCTTTGACACAATCTGTATTGTAAAAAGCGCTATATAAATAAAGGTGAATTGACTTGACATTTCCGAAGTAAGCCTCCAAACACTGTGCCTAAAATAATTCCATCAGGGTCTCAGCTATAGCTAAATGATAAAACAAAACTTAAGGATGCTGTTGGCATTTGTAGGGGTCTGTTAAAGGTGTGTGCACGCATGAGTGAGTTTGAAAGAAAAGTGTTGGAAAGAAGAAAAGGGTTAAAGATGTGATTTTACTACAAAATATAAACTTATTTTCCCCCTCCCCAACAAACCAGTTGTTCGACACATTTAAAAAAGTTAAAAGAAAACGTATCGTGTTTTGTTGAGAAAGAGAGATATGATATATAAATTAAGATGTGTATTATTATTGATTAATATGATTTGATGTTATGTGTTTATACAACAATCATTCATTAACTCACTGGTTACTGTATACATATTCAAGAGAAATGCATAACCTCTGTTGATCTAGTCTTTAGTCATTACAAATATCTTAAAAGTCTTTCATACATTCTATATTCGTTTGTCTCAGGACAAAAAAAAAAAAAAAAAAAAAACAACTGAATGTGGTCACGAATCCTACATGAAAGCTAAAAAGATCAGTTTTTAAACTATTTTGAACAGTAATATTGAACTTTTACACATTTTACATATCTTGACATCTTAACACATCTGTATCAGTAAGATATTAATGTCATTACAAACCATCAGACACGTCACCTTAGGGTGATAAGATGGTCTTATCGAATATTTGATTGTTTCTTATATCAATTATTTGATCAAATCTTAGTGAAATAAAACTATAAAACCCTGTTGTTTTTAATTGTAATAAAATAAACAGTGTAAAATAAACATAAACCTTTTAAACAACATGGTTAATAATATTTTTAAGAAGGTAAGAAAGTCTAATCTGTTGTAAAGATATGTGAGACATTTTTCGCTCTTGTTTAAGATGTACTTTTGTTGCAAACAGCTTTATGACAATTTCAGTCTAATTCATAAAGAAAACATTTCTGTAAGTGTATTGCAGTCATCAGGGGATCATTTGACTTGCTTCTAATCCTCATGTTTTTAGTTGTGAAAGATCTAAAATCTACAAAATTTGTTAAGACAAAAGTTATAACTGTCACACAACGGGAGAGATGAGACCAGATGCAGAAGTGAGTAGGACAACAGGTTTTATGACAATAGAATGATAAACAACAGAAGTCCAGAGGAATGATGGCAAGATAAGCTTATCTGACTGTCCTTGGGTATTACTGTTGAAGAGAGTCCAATGGGAAGAGCGGGGAACCAGAATCCTAGAAGAGAAGTCCAGTAGAGTAGCTTGAGGTTTGGAGCTAGGGTGGGGAATGTGAACTGTAGACCAGACGATGAGGTACTGAATGAGCTGGATATAAATAGGGTGTGGCTAACTGGATTCAGGTGGGAGTGATTAGAATTCAGGTGATGTGGATCTGGTAGGCGGTGCTTCAGAGGGAGGTGGTTGTGGTGAATGCCTGACAATAACATTGTCATACTGTTTTTCATTATCTTGTAGAGATATTCATTGTAATGCTAAAGGTTTTTATTTGTAAAAGGTATGTATAAGACATTGTAAAAAAAAGTTTAACTGAAGGGCTTGTTTGTGTGTTTGCGTGTGTGTTTGTTTGTTTTTATGTGAGTGTGCACGCCTGTGTTTGCATGAGTGTTTTTGTCTGTGTTTTGTGTGTATGTTTGTGTTTTAGTTTGCATGTTTGCTTTTGTGTTTGTGTGTGTGTGTGTGTGTGTGTGTGCTTTAGTTTATTTGTGTTTGTGTTGAGGCTTGAGGAGTGAATATAAAGAAATAACAAATGAACTAAACAAACCAAATTCACTAAAATGAAACAAGAATATTTTTACAGCATAGACTGATTTTGGTCCCTATTTAAGTTTGTTACTTGTCTTGTTTATCTATCTAATCCCATTCTGAACATCAGTTTAAAGCCACATTCACCAGATCCACATTATAATCACCCCTTAGAAAAATATTTTTCCACTAGATGCCAAGGCTGTGTGTTGTAAAAAAGACTCCTTTGACCACTCAGTGAACTTTTACCTAAACTGCTGACAAAGTTCATGACAACAGATGACACAGCTAACCTCACAGGTACATACCATAAAAAAAGGTTCAATGCACATTCTTTGACCAGACACTGAACATGTTAGAAAAATGATCTGTTTTGATCACTGAACCACAAAAGTTTAAAATGCCAGACCCCTCAAAACTCGTTAGAATGCAAATGAGTCGCAAACCCCCCAGAAACGTTAGAGTTTTTACAGTCTTGGGATGATCTGATAAGAATGCTTCTGTAATCATACACCCACTCACCAATCTCTCTGGTTTATTGGTCTGTGTGATATACAAGATATTTAGATTTTGTGCAATGCTGTTAACTATGTTAGACATTAAGACATTAAGGTCTGGCCCCCCAGGATGTCAGATCACGTCAGAAAATATCAGTTTGTCCGGTAACAGAACAACCCATCAGCAGAGTAGTCTAACACCCAAACCATGTTAACAGGAGGTCTTGTCTGGTGCCTGAAACACTATTAACAGTCTTATGTCAGCCTAGAAGTTGACTGAGGATAAAAAAAAAAAAAAAAACAGTGAAAGTGTAGAGCAGAAGCAGGAGACGATGTAATGATAGTAGCAGAGTTTACTGAACAGTCTTAGTTGTGTATATCTCAATGATCAGACTTCGTCTGAAGAACACAAATCCAACAACTATTGTTATACCAAACTGTTTCACAACGACGTAAACCAAAACAACTCCGAAAACAAGCTGGTCTGATATTGATGAGTCACCGATTCTGCATCCCTGTCACGACCCTCTCTCTCATATCATAGCGCTGTGTGATAGTGATTCAAGATATTAGCATTTCGTATTATGTTGTTAAAGTTTAGATGGTCGCTTGTGCGTTTCAATTGCTAAAAATGACCTGCAAGTCTTACGGGTCGAATATCAAAGAGGGTTCCTCTTATGTTCCCTTTCAAAGGGAACTCGAACTGCGTCCTCTAGAGCAGTGGTTCCCAATTCCGGTCCTGGGGACCCCCTGCTCTGCACATTTTGCATGTCTCCCTTATTTAACACACCTGATTGAGATCATCAGCTCATTAGTTCCGTTCATGGCTCTCTCCCTTAACAAGCTGATGATGTTAATCAGGTGTGTTATATAAGGGAGATATGCAAAATGTGCAGAGCAGGGGGTCCCCAGGACTGGAATTGGGAACCACTGCTCTAGAGGTCTCTTTGGGGAACGACTCCTTCGTGACCCCTGTCTGAAGCTTGCATACAAAAACTACAACAGTACTGGCTGGCGACAGCCTATGACGTCACTGCTGACGTGACTCGTCGCTGCCGGCGCATCATTGTTGGTGCGGCGCACAGTATAAAAGGATGCCGGGAAAACATATCATCCTCTTCTTCTTCTTCAGCGAGCGTTTCTGTTTGAAGTCGTGCATCTTTGGTAAGCTTTGTCTTCTTACCTCATGTCAGCAAGCGTTGTTAGAAGTGTGTTTTGATCCGTGTCTTCTACATTAGACACTTGATGACTCACACTCTTTATCCCCACGGGGTCGTCACGTGCATTTGCCCCTCCCCCCGTGATTCTTAAACTCCGCTGCTGGGCACGGAAGGGATTAAGTTCGTGGGGGTCGCGGCTTCTCCTGGCTGATATTCTTACAAGGGGAGGTTGTCCTGAGCTATGATACCTATGGTATGTTGATACATTACTATTATCCATGGACCTGTTGGTCCTTCTGTGCAGGTTTTTGGACCTTCTTGTCAACGGGACCCCTGGATGGTTTGGTCTGGACATCTTGTCATCCTGGAACCATCGCTAGGCACTACAGGGTTAGTCTTCTGATTGCTGTGTCCCTGTTACATCCCTCAACCCTAGGACCTTGGCCCTTCTGTTCAGGTAAGCTCCAGTTGTCTTCACTTATTTTTGCGTTGGAACTTCTGTTGCTGAGGCACAGAACAACTTCGCCCGCTACCTCCACTCTGTGAATCCATCTCTCCGAGGAGTGAACTGGTTTTTCACTGTCCTTCCAGAGCCTTAGCGGGAAGTGTTTCTGCGGAAACCCTCCTTGACTGGCCTGAGGGCCAGTAGCTCTTCAGGTTGGACTTGTGGATCTAGCACAACCGTTGGTTACCCGAAGACACCCCTTCCCAGAGGGCTGGTCCAGGGGCTCGCCTCAGTTTCAAAACTGTAGGTGCTAGTGGGCTCCATGCTCATCTCAGGACTTGGCAGTGCTCCCCTCGCAGAGGCAGGGTTCTGTAGCACGCCATCCTAGGGCTAATTGGGTAGGTCCTCCCCTCCATGGAGGGCTACCCTATGGCTACTGAAAACTCCCTCAGGACCCCATCGAACTGTGGGCTGCTTGCTGCTACCCGATGGGCTTCCTGCCACTGCATGGTCATGTACATAGGTTGCCTTGCCCTCCGGGGTATTTAGGCCCTAATCTCGGGAGCTTTGCTATCAGTAGCCCAGGTCATAAACCTTCTTATAGCCCTTGTAATGCCTCAGGACATTAGATGAGCTTGGCAGTGCTCCGCCCCGCTGGCAGTGCTTCCCTTGCCGAGGTAGGGGTTTGTAGCACACCACCCTTAGTCTATTTGGGTAGGTACTCCCCTCTGCGGAGGGCTAGATACCTACCCTATGGCTCCTGAACGCTCTTTCAGGACCTCATCGGATTTTCGGCCGCTTGCTGCCGCCCGATGAGCTTCCCTGCCATCACACTGGCATAAATGGAGGTTGTCTGCCCTTCTGAGTACCAAGGGCTCTGACCTCGGGAGCTCTTGCTTCAGCAGCCCAGTTCGCCCTCATAATGTCTCCTCAGAGGGCTGGCAAGGGGCTTGCCTCAGTTCTAAAACTGTAGGCACTGCACGCTTCTCATCTTGATGCTCATCTCAGGACCTGGCTGTGCTCCCCTCGCCGAGGCAGGGTTCTGTAGCACGCCGTCCCATATAGAGGTAGCCCCACCCTGCTAGGGTGTTGCCTTACCTAGGAGTTTTCGCTATCAGCAGCCCAGGTCACAAGACCCCCTTTAAGCCCTTGTGCCTAGCCGAGCATTGGTAGCGCCTCACCCTTTGGCCATGCTTCCTTCGCCGAGGCAAGGTCGTTAAGCATACCCTCTTTGAACGGCTGAGTGTCCACTATGCGTGGGCACGACCTATAAATCCACATTGTGGTAAGAACGCACACTAGCTATCTGTGTTCTTTCTAAAACCCTGTATGGTGGGGATCACGCGCTCAGCTTCGTACCCCTTATTGAGATGTTAGGCCCCGGGATCTTGGGCCACTCTCCACTCCTATCGGATTCTCTGATAGCCTACCTGACCATCTTGACTGAGGTCATGCCGGTCTCTCAGCAAACCCTAGATGCTACCTAGGGTCTGACTCATCCCCTAAAGGAGTCTATCTTTCTGATTCCAAGCTTGAGCCCTGCCTCTGGTCAGGCTTTGAGGAGCCTTACCCTACAGGTAAGTCAGGTATGTGGCTCAGGCATTGGCCATGGGGATTAAGTCACTGACAGCCGCAGACGTCATTGGGGCAGCTCCCCTCAACTCGAGGGAAGCTGGTACTTAGTGCTCGCTTCATGTTAGCCTGCACTCCCCTCAGCATGGCAGCGTGGGTATTCCCGTTCCCCAAAGCGACCTCTAGAGGACGCAGTTCGAGTTCCCTTCGAAAGGGAACGTCTCTAGGTTACGAATGTAAACATGGTTCCCTGAGAGTAGGGAAAGAGACACTGCGTCCTCTAGGACTTAAAGCCATGCTTCGTTGTTCGCTTCGAAGAAGAAGTGGATGATATATTTGCATCCTTTTATACTGTGCACCGCACCAACAATGATGCGCCGACAGCGACGAGTCGCGCCAGCAGTGACGTCATAGGCTGTCGCCGGCCAGTACTGTTGTAGTTTTTGTATGTAAGCTTCAGACACGGGTCACGAAGGAGTCGTTCCCCAAAGCGACCTCTAGAGGACGCAGTGTCTCGTCCCCTACTCTCAGGGAACCATGGTTACAGTCGTAACCTAGAGACGTTTCTATTGGCTTCATCCTCCTGATATTTAACTATGTACCTGTACATACATACTGTGTTCCAGCTGATATAACAGGCTGTGAATTCTAAAAACAAAGACAGATTAAAGAAATAATCAAATTAAGTGTAAATAACTAAATAAAATGAAATAAAACAAAGAAACATTTTCCTGTGGCTTAGGTGTCGTGTCATACCAAGGAAAGCTGGTATGCCCTTTAAAGTAAAAAAAAAAAAAAAAAACCTACTTGTATTAATGTGAAAAGTGAATTTGACTTGATAATACACCGTAAATTCTACAATTGACAAAATTAAAGAGGGTGTAAATAAATTAAAGTGATGAAGTGTATACAAGTGAAATAAATAAACATTTTCCAGTAACACATATCTGGACACAGAAGAAAACTTACTTTGTTTTCATAATCTTTAAAGTAAAAAGTAGTGGGGGCGTGGTTTTTACTGGTCAGAACGTAGTTCATTCTAGTTTAGACAGCGGTGAGTGAGGAGATGTCAAGAGATGGTTCTTTTAACTGTATTTCATTTTACTCTTGTGACAAACTGTAACTAGTTTTTAAATTGTAAGGATAGACTACAATGTAGATTTTGAAAAGTAGGCCTAGCTTATGCTGTTACTTAACGTTTGTGTCTGATAATAGTTTTTAGATCAGTGTATACCACGGTCTTTACCTTTTCTTTTACTTTAACTCTTGCAACCAACTCTACCTTTTTAAAACTGTAATGTTAGACTACAAGATTTTGACAACTAGTGTATGCTTTTGTTTTACACAGAAGTTGTTTTAGATCTGCATAAGATGCACAACTCTTTTTGTTTTGTTTTTTTGTTTTTACATTTCTATCAGTAATGCTAGACTACAACATGGCTTTTGACAAGTATCTTATGCTGTTGTTTGACCACTGTGCATGTTTACTTACTTCATTCTAAGTTTAAACAGCAAGGAGATAGGATGTATTACTTCTGAACAGTATAAGGTGTTTGACTTATTTTCTTTTTACTTTAACAAACTCTAACCTTTTTAAAATTGTAATGCTAAGATTTTGACAACTGTCCTATGCTTTTGTTTTACACAGAAGTGTCTGATAGATTTTTGTTTTAAATATACCACAGTTTTTAACCATTGTTTAACAAGAGTTTACATAAATGCACATCTTGACTTTTTTTTTTTTTTTCTGGAAAACACATCGTTGTCACAGTGTTTCTACCATGTGAAAAAAAAAAAACTTTAATAAAAACTTCCCTTGACCCATTTTACCATTATATTAACTATATCACTGTTTCACATTTTAAAGTTTAAAAGCACATAGTCTTGAACAGTTTTCAATGTCCCGCTTTACAACACATTCCCAGAATGCTCATAAATTCCTTTGAATCTTCGAGGTTAATAAACAGATGTACAAACAGATCTTGACACATAGTATATTGTAACCTCTCTGAAAATGTATGTGGTTTGTTTTGTTTATTTAACTTTTAAAAAATTGCTTTGAGGTTCAGCCGATGTGAGCAACACATAACTATAGTTTATAGTAATATTTGTTATATATTAACACATTACCATGGGTATGTTCCACAAAAGGTATGTAAGATATCTAATCTAATCTAAGATCTAACTACTAATCTATTATAAAGAGCTCATGACATAAAAGTGAAGCCACTGCGCCGCCTTATTGGTATTCTGTACTATTCCCATACATTATATTCAATGAATCCAATGAGCAGAAGGGAAAGGCTATCTGCAAGCAGAGTTTGACCCAATAAATAGTGGATGCCATCGTCTTGGCATACCAAACCCAAGGCGTGCTGTGGCTCCTCAGTTTGAGAGCTCACTCTACTAGGAGTATTTTTACTTCTAGGGCATTGGCACACTGTGCCTCACTGACAGATATATGTGGAGCTGCGGGCTGAGTGATACCTAACATGTTAGATAGTTTTTATAGCTTTCATGTACAGTAGTGGTTTTCAATCCTGGTCCTGGGGACACACTGCTCTGCACATTTTGTATGTCTCCCTTACTTGACACACTCAGTTCAGTACACAGATCTCTTTCCTAATGAGCTGATGATCTGAATCAGGTGTGTTAACCCTTTCACACGTGAGTTTAAAATATTCTATCTGAGCCCCCCAGGGTGAGTTTTTTTAGGCGACCGTTATTTTAGAACGTATCGCTTTATTGTTTCCATGGCGACGCGTCATGCTTGTCACGTGGCACACCGCAGCCACAATAGAGCTGTAAGACAGATGGATCGCGTTTATTTCGTTTTTCTTATTTATTATTCATATTCACAAACGTGCTCACTATATTATGAAACATCTGATATTCCGATTCTGAAATATGTGCAAGTAAATGTATTTGGAAGTTTAAACACTTTAATAATGACCCTGTTAGTCACACTAAATCCGAGCGGTAACACACAAATTCATCCTCTCACATTAAAGTAAGTCTCCGATGAGCTAGGAGAAGAGCAGAGTAAACTTTACAGTTACCTACACAAATGTGTATATGATATTAATAAAACATGTGTTCAGATTTGTAAGATCATTATTGCCGCTTCCATAGACATCAGCGTGTGTTTTACAAACTATAAATGTATGGTTTTGCTAGTACTTATGTGTATTTAAATGTGTGGAACCTAAAATAAGCATTATATGGTTGAAAACACTTAATAGTTGTGATTATATGACACATATTATATGACACATATAATTTGGTTTTATTTGTAGTAAAACCATGGTTAATTTTTGTAAGGGTCCGTTAGCCATGTCAGTGTCTACTGATGTTAGAATTTGACATTGTATGGACGTTACCATTGTGACGTTTAGGAGACGTTGGGTTTTGGTCACTGTACCTTGAGATTAAATGTTAGTATTTGACACTGGCTAGTTATCTAAATACATGTACATAGTATATTATGTTTTGTTATTTAAAAAATGTAGAAGGTAGAAGCTAATTAAATATTCAATAAATCATTTTTTTTTTTCTAATACAGTAGCTTTATTTAACATGTATACATTTATGTATATCTGTAACGACTGACACAGCGGATTGGGGATCCAAATGCAACTTTATTGTAGGTATAAATCGTGGTAAAACAGGCAGGGTCAATCAACAACAAACAGTAGCAATATAGACAATTAAGAAAGCGAAGGTCAGTGTCCATGCAAGGGTCGGGGCCGGCAGCGAGCAACAGAATAATCCAATAAACAATCCAAGGGGTCAAAAGGCAGGCAGAGAAACAATCAGGAACCAGGAACACTCAGAGTCAGCAACAGGAAAGGAAACACGGGGAATAACGCTCAGAAATGTCAGACAGGCTAAACAAGACTTCTTGAATGGCTGTGAATGTGAATGGCTTTTATATTGTGTGTAATTAGGTGTAATGATTAGCAGGTGTGTGCAAGCAAGATGGCCGACAGGGGTGAGAGGTGAGAGGGCACAGGAAGTTCATGGGAATGGGGTCATGAGAAATGGAGTTTGTGAACCAGTTCTGTGTGTGAGTGTCAGTGAAGGCTCCCTCTAATGGTGAGAGGGAGCAGCAGCGGCACGATTTGTGACAGAGCCCCCCCCCAGGAGCGGCTTCCAGACGCTCATAACAGTCCATCTATAACCAAGAGTGCAGAAGTGGGGCCACCAAGATGGGCAGACACTGGAGTTTTGTGAGCACCTTCTGGACTGGACGGGACCAGCGGAGATGAAGGAGGGCTGGACGGGACCAGCGGAGACGAAGGAGGGCTGGATGGAACCAATGGAGACGAAGGAGGACTGGACGGGACCAGCGGAGATGAAAGAGGGCTGGACGGGACCAGTGGAGCAGACGAGTCAGACGCCCACCAGGGCGGATCGGGCGGAGCAGGCACCCTCCAGGGCAGAGCAGACGAGTCAGACGCCCTCCAGGGCGGATCGGGAACAGCTGGGACTTGACTTGGCTCTGGAGGAACAGCTGGGACTTGACTTGGGTCGGGGGGAACAGCTGGGACTTGACTTGGCTCGGAGGGAACTGCTGGGACTTGACTTGGCTCTGGAGGAACTGCTGTGACTTGACTTGGCTCTGGAGGAACTGCAGTGACTTGACTTGGCATGGGAGGCGGAGCTGCAGCTTGTTGTAACTCGCGGAGTGCAGCAAGGATGTTATCCAGCCGGTCGAGTGTTGTAGTGACATGAGAGACTTGACTTGACAGTGGCCGCTGTGACAGGACTTGATACTGGAAGGAGAGCTGCGACCGAATTCGACTCAGGATGGGCGGCCATGACAGGTGCTGACTCCGGACGGGCGGCCATGACAGGTGCTGACTCTGGACGGGCAGCCATCTTGTCATGTGCAGGCTGTGGTATCGGTTTGGCATAAAAAAAACTACCATGCCCCACGGTTGCCATTACTGTGGTGTCGCACTCCTCCTCCGCGCAACCCACAGTGAATGACGAGCCCTCACACCACAAAGCATAGTCCAGAAAGTGGATGAGGGATGTACGTGGGCCCTCAAGTCTCATCCGAGACTTGAGGGGTTCATTCAGTCCAAAGTAAAACAGTTCCACAAACAAAAACTCATCATAATAGGATACCTGGTCAATGAGGTCACAAAACACGCTGACATAGTCCTCAATTGACATACTGCCTTGCCTTAAACGAAGTAATTGGTCGACTGGATCCATGGTGAGCTGGGTGGTGGGAATAACGTTGCTGGATCCGGTTATGGCGAAGTCTTCTGTAACGACTGACACAGCGTATTGGGGATCCAAATGCAACTTTATTGTAGGTATAAATCGTGGTAAAACAGGCAGGGTCAATCAACAACAAACAGTAGCAATATAGACAATCCAGAAAGCGAAGGTCAGTGTCCATGCAAGGGTCGGGGCCGGCAGCGAGCAACAGAATAATCCAAACAACAATCCAAGGGGTCAAAAGGCAGGCAGAGAAACAATCAGGAACCAGGAACACTCAGAGTCAGCAACAGGAAAGGAAACACGGGGAATAACGCTCAGAAATGTCAGACAGGCTAAACAAGACTTCGCGAATGGCTGTGAATGTGAATGGCTTTTATATTGTGTGTAATTAGGTGTAATGATTAGCAGGTGTGTGCAAGCAAGATGGCCGACAGGGGTGAGAGGTGAGAGGGCACAGGAAGTTCATGGGAATGGGGTCATGGGAAATGGAGTTCGTGAACCAGTTCTGTGTGTGAGTGTCAGTGAAGGCTCCCTCTAATGGTGAGAGGGAGCAGCAGCGGCACGATTTGTGACAATATCTTTTGTTTGAACCATTAGTGAGACAAACAGGTATTTAATTAGGCGCCTGTCCATTAAGACCGAATGAACGTACACATCTAGCTTTTACTCAACTGTTTATGTTCACCTGAGCCTAGCTGACTTTACGTGAGATACTCTACACTGTAAAAAAAAATCTGTAAAATTTAGGGTAGAAAAATGGCAGCTGTGGTTGCCAGAATTGTACCGTAAAAAATACGGTTTAAGGTTTTCAGTTAAATTGACAAGTAATCAGTTTCATTAACTGATATAATTATAATGTACCAACCTACTGAAGTTTTATACCTTTGTAATACACTGATAACCACCAAAACCAGGTGGTGATGAGAAAGTCACATGATAAACTAAAGCCCATCACAAGCAGATATTAACATATATAGAAGGTGCACAGTGTCACTCACACAAACACTAAACACCATCATGAAAACACACAAAACTAAAATGTAACACAGGGAATTCTGGGAATGTAATTTTACCATTATTTACGGTAAATTGTATAGCCTTTTACCGTTAACCATTTAACAGGATTTTACTGTAGCATTTTTACAGTTGTTTACTGTTAAATTCACTGTCATTTTTTACAGTGTACACATTGGACATTTTGACAACTGTGTTTGCATTTGACAATCTTGGCACAAGAAGAACTGATGTCAGATCTGGGATTGTGTGGGCGCACGGCCAAGAGAGGCACTTTTGTTGTGTGTCATTCAACGTGATTCGCCCGCTTTTAATAACTGCAAGTTAATCGATAACAAATTGTGCATCTATGACGAGTTTATTTAACTTTGATTAGGCTGTTCTCACATGACAGAACGCTACTAATACTCGCCCTGATCACCCAGTCATAAATTTTGAAATAAGGGACAAAACATGATATTGAGCTGAAATACGGGGAAACTATCCCGGGGAAAATGTTGACTTGACATTGAATTTTGGTCACCTGCATCACAACCATTAAAAAGGTTCTTCAGGGTGGTAAATAAAAACTGTTACTGGATTGAAAGAACCAGTTTTTTTTTAGTGTGGGAAACCAGGAACAAGAAAATCAGAAAAGGAGGAAAATAAACTCAATATAAAAGACCAGCAACACAGATCCTATAAGTCTTGAATTGCAGCTGTAAACTATAAACAGCTTTAAAACAAACAAACAAACAAACAAACAAACAAAAACAAATCCTACCTCTAAGTCATGCAGTGGTTGGACAAAATAAATGTGAATACCTGAGAAATGTACCACTATTTGTCTTCACTACAGATTTCAACATGCTTAGAACAGATTCATACAACAGTTAAATGATGTCTATAAAAACATTTACGAGCTGCTTTAGAAAAATTGAAAGGGGGATCATCTTCTCACTCTTCTCTCTGAAACTGTCCACAGTGGTTTGATAATATTGAAGCCAGCTGATTTGTCTGGCCAGGGCCGATCTTACAGTTCATCTAGGTTCTCCAGCGGTCCAGGTTTTGTTATCGTGGCATCTCTTTTGCATTTTAGCACTGGTGTCTGTGATTTAAGTTTCATGCACGTTGGATTTGCGAGGTTCACTGTGGTAGTTTTTTGTGGAAAAAGGGTCTTCAAGGTGTCTTCAATACTGTCACTTTACTACAGTAGTTCTGTGTTGTTTGGACTTTCTTATTCAGTGGGGCAAATAAGTATGTGATACACTGCCGATTTTTCACGTTTTCCCACTTACAAAGAATGGAGAGATCTGTAATTTTCATCATACATACACCTCAGCTGTGAGAGACAGAATCTAAAAAAGTCCAGTAAATCACATTGGAAGGATACTGGAAGGAGAGCTGCGACCGAATTCGACTCAGGATGGGCGGCCATGACAGGTGCTGACTCCGGACGGGCGGCCATGACAGGTGCTGACTCTGGACGGGCAGCCATCTTGTCATGTGCAGGCTGTGGTATCGGTTTGGCATAAAAAAAACTACCATGCCCCACGGTTGCCATTACTGTGGTGTCGCACTCCTCCTCCGCGCAACCCACAGTGAATGACGAGCCCTCACACCACAAAGCATAGTCCAGAAAGTGGATGAGGGATGTACGTGGGCCCTCAAGTCTCATCCGAGACTTGAGGGGTTCATTCAGTCCAAAGTAAAACAGTTCCACAAACAAAAACTCATCATAATAGGATACCTGGTCAATGAGGTCACAAAACACGCTGACATAGTCCTCAATTGACATACTGCCTTGCCTTAAACGAAGTAATTGGTCGACTGGATCCATGGTGAGCTGGGTGGTGGGAATAACGTTGCTGGATCCGGTTATGGCGAAGTCTTCTGTAACGACTGACACGGCGTATTGGGGATCCAAATGCAACTTTATTGTAGGTATAAATCGTGGTAAAACAGGCAGGGTCAATCAACAACAAACAGTAGCAATATAGACAATCCAGAAAGCGAAGGTCAGTGTCCATGCAAGGGTCGGGGCCGGCAGCGAGCAACAGAATAATCCAAACAACAATCCAAGGGGTCAAAAGGCAGGCAGAGAAACAATCAGGAACCAGGAACACTCAGAGTCAGCAACAGGAAAGGAAACACGGGGAATAACGCTCAGAAATGTCAGACAGGCTAAACAAGACTTCGCAAATGGCTGTGAATGTGAATGGCTTTTATATTGTGTGTAATTAGGTGTAATGATTAGCAGGTGTGTGCAAGCAAGATGGCCGACAGGGGTGAGAGGTGAGAGGGCACAGGAAGTTCATGGGAATGGGGTCATGGGAAATGGAGTTCGTGAACCAGTTCTGTGTGTGAGTGTCAGTGAAGGCTCCCTCTAATGGTGAGAGGGAGCAGCAGCGGCACGATTTGTGACAATATCTTTTGTTTGAACCATTAGTGAGACAAACAGGTATTTAATTAGGCGCCTGTCCATTAAGACCGAATGAACGTACACATCTAGCTTTTACTCAACTGTTTATGTTCACCTGAGCCTAGCTGACTTTACGTGAGATACTCTACACTGTAAAAAAAAATCTGTAAAATTTAGGGTAGAAAAATGGCAGCTGTGGTTGCCAGAATTGTACCGTAAAAAATACGGTTTAAGGTTTTCAGTTAAATTGACAAGTAATCAGTTTCATTAACTGATATAATTATAATGTACCAACCTACTGAAGTTTTATACCTTTGTAATACACTGATAACCACCAAAACCAGGTGGTGATGAGAAAGTCACATGATAAACTAAAGCCCATCACAAGCAGATATTAACATATATAGAAGGTGCACAGTGTCACTCACACAAACACTAAACACCATCATGAAAAACACACAAAACTAAAATGTAACACAGGGAATTCTGGGAATGTAATTTTACCATTATTTACGGTAAATTGTATAGCCTTTTACCGTTAACCATTTAACAGGATTTTACTGTAGCATTTTTACAGTTGTTTACTGTTAAATTCACTGTCATTTTTTACAGTGTACACATTGGACATTTTGACAACTGTGTTTGCATTTGACAATCTTGGCACAAGAAGAACTGATGTCAGATCTGGGATTGTGTGGGCGCACGGCCAAGAGAGGCACTTTTGTTGTGTGTCATTCAACGTGATTCGCCCGCTTTTAATAACTGCAAGTTAATCGATAACAAATTGTGCATCTATGACGAGTTTATTTAACTTTGATTAGGCTGTTCTCACATGACAGAACGCTACTAATACTCGCCCTGATCACCCAGTCATAAATTTTGAAATAAGGGACAAAACATGATATTGAGCTGAAATACGGGGAAACTATCCCGGGGAAAATGTTGACTTGACATTGAATTTTGGTCACCTGCATCACAACCATTAAAAAGGTTCTTCAGGGTGGTAAATAAAAACTGTTACTGGATTGAAAGAACCAGTTTTTTTTTAGTGTGGGAAACCAGGAACAAGAAAATCAGAAAAGGAGGAAAATAAACTCAATATAAAAGACCAGCAACACAGATCCTATAAGTCTTGAATTGCAGCTGTAAACTATAAACAGCTTTAAAACAAACAAACAAACAAACAAACAAAAACAAATCCTACCTCTAAGTCATGCAGTGGTTGGACAAAATAAATGTGAATACCTGAGAAATGTACCACTATTTGTCTTCACTACAGATTTCAACATGCTTAGAACAGATTCATACAACAGTTAAATGATGTCTATAAAAACATTTACGAGCTGCTTTAGAAAAATTGAAAGGGGGATCATCTTCTCACTCTTCTCTCTGAAACTGTCCACAGTGGTTTGATAATATTGAAGCCAGCTGATTTGTCTGGCCAGGGCCGATCTTACAGTTCATCTAGGTTCTCCAACGGTCCAGGTTTTGTTATCGTGGCATCTCTTTTGCATTTTAGCACTGGTGTCTGTGATTTAAGTTTCATGCACGTTGGATTTGCGAGGTTCACTGTGGTAGTTTTTTGTGGAAAAAGGGTCTTCAAGGTGTCTTCAATACTGTCACTTTACTACAGTAGTTCTGTGTTGTTTGGACTTTCTTATTCAGTGGGGCAAATAAGTATGTGATACACTGCCGATTTTTCACGTTTTCCCACTTACAAAGAATGGAGAGATCTGTAATTTTCATCATACATACACCTCAGCTGTGAGAGACAGAATCTAAAAAAGTCCAGTAAATCACATTGTATGATTAAAATAATTATTTTCAGTTTTATTGCATGAAAAAAGTATTTGATACAATAGAATAGAACTTAATATTTGGTACAGAAACTTTTGTTTACAATTACAGAGATCAGACGTTTCCTGTAGTTCTTGACCAGGTTTGCACACACTGCAGCAGGGATTTTGGCCCACTCCTCCATACAAGTCTTCTCCTGATGTTTCAGGTTTTGGGGCTGTCGCTGGGCAACATAGAGTTTCAGCTCCCTCCATAGATTTTCTATTGGGTTCAGGTCTGGAGACTGACTAGTCCACTCCAGGACCTTGAAATGTTTCTTACAGAGCCACTCCTTAGTTGCCCTGGCTGTGTGTTTGTGACCCAGCCACGACCCATCTTCAATGCTATTGCTGAGGTTGTTGCCCAAAATCTCACGATACATGGCCCCATCCATCCTCCCCTCAATATAGTGCAGTCGTCCTGTCCCCTTTGCAGAAAAGCACCCCCAAAGCATGATGTTTCCACCCCCATGCTTCACAGTCGGGATGGTGTTCTTGGGATTGTGCTCATCCTTCTTCTTCCTCCAAACATGGAGAGTGGCGTTTATATCAAAAAATTCTGTTTTGGTCTCATCTGACTACATGACCTTCTCCCATACCTCCTCTGGATCATCCAGATGGTCTTTGGCAAACTTCAGATGGGCCTGGGCATGTGCTGGCTTGAGCAGGGGGACCTTGTGCACACTGCAGGATTTAAATCCACGACGGTGTAGTGTGTTACTAATGGTAACCGTTGAGACTGTGGTCCCAGCTCTCTTTGGGTCATTGACCAGGTCCTCCCATGTAGTTCTAGGCTGTTCCCTCACCTTTCTCAGGATCATTGATACTCCATGAGGTGAGATCTTGCATGGAGCCCCAGTCCGAGGAAGAATGACAGTCATCTTGAATCTAATAAATGTGCCGACAGTTGTTGCCTTCTCACCAAGGTGTTTGCTTATTGTCCTGTAGCCCATCCCAGCCTTGTGCAGGTCTGTGATTTTGTCCCTAGTGTCCTTGCACAGCTCTTTGGTCTTGCCCAGTGGTGTAGTGGTGCCTGGAGAAGTGGGTATACGCTTCATTCCACCCGAAACCCCCACGGGATTTAGAGCCGTTTTGTGCTTACTACTTGAACTCATTTGTTTACTGGACCCCTTGACAGTAAAGTTTTCAGGGGTTAAACCCATTTAAGAAATTTCTAATAGTAAAAACCTGCTTCTTTTTATTTCTAAGGTATTGTTTTTGTTATTATTAACTGATTTGAATCAGTAATCAATAATAATTAATACTTTTTCCACTCGCGCGCCTCCCCTGACATGCTCTCGCGTATGAACAGGCAACATCTGGAGTGTGGGAGACAGCGCGGATGCATCAGGCGCAATTATCAAACATATTTCAAAGCAAGCCGGAGCCACGGTCCTGACCGCATCATCACTGTCTTTAATGGGTGTTTTTGGTGAATATTTGCATTTATTTACATATGACTGGATGTGGTGGACAGTCATGATTTTGGATAATGCAAGACACAACTGAATGATGCGCATCAGAGGCTATTAGAAGTGGGTATACGCAAAGCCATCTGGTAAAGAAGTGGGTATACACCATATACCTGCATATACCCTCCTCTACACCACTGGTCTTGCCCATAGTAGAGAGATTGGAGTCTGATTGATTGAGTGTGTGGACAGGTGTCTTTTATAAAGGTAACAACTTCAAACAGGGGCAATTAATACAGGTAATGAGTGGAGGATATGAGGGCTTCGTAAAGACAAACTAGCAGGTCTGTGAGAGCCAGAATTCTTGCTGGTTGATAGGTGATCAAATACTTATTTCATGCAATAAAATGGAAATTAATAATTTAAAAATCATACAATGTGATTTCCTGGAATTTTTTTGTTTTGTTTTTGTTTGTTTTTTTTTTTTTTGCTTTCTCTCACAGCTGAGGTGTACCTACGATGAAAATTACAGATCTCTCCATTCTTTGTAAGTGGGAAAACTTGAAAAATCGGCAGTGTATCAAATACTTATTTGTCCCACTATACTTTGATGGTCCTTATCCTTCACTTTTAATTTTCAATCACATTTCTTTTTTTGCAGATTAAGTGCCTTGCTTTTTCATCATTGTAAAAAGTCTATATACAATGGAAACATAAAATAAAACTGCAACATTGCTTTTTCACTGAATCATTTCATTAATATGATTTTATCCAGCTATGTGCTGTCTGATTAACACCTAGTAATATGTTATATACTATTATTGTGTAATGCTCTTGTCTTTTTAGTTTCTCATTAACGTTTTATTGGTTTAATTTATTTTATTGTGACTGGATGGCTGTTTTCATGACTGATGGACTTCCTACTCCAACAATGATCCAGCTCCACCTCTGCTTTATAAACCAGACAGTAGCAAGAGTAGTTAGTAGTTAGTTTTACAAATGCCATATCCAGTAAATGCAAAATGGACTACAAACTGATGCTCTTAATCTTTTCCTCAGGTAAGGTATAACATTTGATATAGTGTTTATTTTGGAAATCAGATTATTTGTCACTGCTAGTAACTTTCTCAAATAATTACAAAGAAGCTTCAGGTAATACTGAATTGTTGAATCTGTTTACATTTTGAAGTAGATTTTTTTTACTGAACAATGTACTCCAATGAACAAGAAAAAAAAACATTTTTGAGTTATTAATTCTAATTAATAATGAGCATATTTTAAACAACAATTATTATTATTATTATTATTATTATTTTAATATGGTCTGTTTTTTTTTGTGTTTCTTATTCATAATGTACATTTTTGGTGCTTTATCTGAACAGTTCGTACAGTACCACCAGACTGTCACGAACTGTGCTGTCATAGCTCCCTCTTTCCTCCTCTAGAGGGAGCCTTCATCTCATCATGGACAATTAACTCACTACATTTCCCATCATCCCATTGTCATGAACTTCCTGTTTCCTCTCACCTCTCACCCCTGTCGGCCATCTTGCCTTCACTCGCACACACCTGACAGTCATTACACCTCATCTCACACAGTATAAAAGCCATTCACATGCACCGTTCGCGAAGTCTTGATTCATTTCTCCTGGTCAATTC
This sequence comes from Cirrhinus molitorella, assembly GCA_033026305.1. Lineage (NCBI taxonomy): Eukaryota > Metazoa > Chordata > Actinopteri > Cypriniformes > Cyprinidae > Cirrhinus > Cirrhinus molitorella. Next base: position 27,264,797 of record CM065121.1, on the reverse strand, counting down.
CGAGCGTTTTCCTAGTTTGTTTTCCCAGTTTGTTTTCCCTTTGCCGTTACCGTCTGTTCCCTGGTTCCTGACTGTTCTCCGCCGGCCTGTCGACCCCCTTGCTTGTCTCTGGATTATCCCTGCTTTCCACCAGCCCCGACCATTGCATGAACTCCGACTATTCTCTCTGGATTATCTTTGCCACTCCTTTATCTGAATAAAGTTTTTGCATATGGATCCACATGCCTATGACTCCTCCGTGACAGAAGACTTCGCCGCCTACGGATCCAGCAGCTTTATTCCCTCCCCCAGTTCGACCATGGACCCGTTCAAACAACTTCTCCAGCTAAAACAACACGGTATGCTCATTGAGGATTTTGTGTATGAATTTAGTAATCTGATGTACCAAATTTCCTTCTATGATGAGATACTCTTTATGGACATTTTTTGTGATGCGCTCGATGAACCACTCAGGTCAAGGCTGCGACTTGAGGGTCCTCATTCGTGTTTTTCGGACTGTATAGACTGTGCTTTGGGGTGCGGGGTTTCATCACCCACCCCTGCAGATTTTGTGGAGTGGGAGCATGACCACGCTATGACAACCGCACTGGCGTGCAATTACATACTGCCGCGTTCCTGTTTTTTAGCCACACAGGACTATACTTTATGGGATGGGGACTCCTCAGATTCTGTGGCTTACACCAAGGAGGAGTGCGACATCGCAGTCATGGCGGCCTCGGTACATTGTTGTGACTTGGACACTGCTTGTGAGATGGAGGCTGCACATGTGCCTGATCACAACATGGCCGCCCTTCCAGAGTCAGCACCCGTCATGGCCGCCCTTCCAGAGTCAGCACCCGTCATGGCCGCCCTTCCAGAGTCAGCACACGTCATGGCCGCACTTCCTGAGCCAAGCCATATCACAGCGACACTCAACCGGCTGGAGGACATCCTCGCTTCACTCCGCAAGCTGCAAGCTGCAGCTGTCCCGCATCCTGTGTCAAGCCTTGTCCTCGCAGCCGCTCAGCCTCCACAGTCAAGCCCTGTCTTCGCAGCCGCTCCGCCTCCAGAGTCAAGCGTCGCCGCAGCTGCTCCGCCTCCTGAGTCAAGCGTCGCCGCAGCTGCTCCGCCTCCTGAGTCAAGCGTCGCCGCAGCTGCTCCGCCTCCTGAGTCAAGCGTCTTCGCAGCTGCTCCGCCTCCTGAGTCAACAGTATTCACAGTTGCTCTCCTTTCAGTATCAAGTCCCACCGATGTATCTCCAGAGTCTAGTTCAGCCGCTGTTCCAGAACCAAGTCAAAAGTCACGTCCTGCATCAACTGTCCATCTAGTATCAAGTCCGGCCACAGCTGTCCATCCAGTGTCAAGTCCAGCAGCCGTTCCAGTGTCAGGGCCAGCCGATGTTCCAGAGCCAAGTACAACCACAGCTGTTCTTCCAGAGCCAAGTCATTTTGTCACAGCTGCTCCTCCCACTGAGTCAAGTGTCGTCGCTAGTTCGCCCAAGTCAAGCTCCAATGCAGCTGCTCCTCCAGAGTCAAGCCTCGTCACTGCTGCTGCTGAACCCTGTCTCTACACAGCTGCACACACCCCCAGTCAAGCCACAGTTCCAGTCCTTACACCCGGGCAAGTTACAGCCGTTGCTCCTGAGCCAAGCCCTATCACAACTAGCATCCCTGAGCTGGCTTTCACTGAGGCCACATTCCTCCTGAGATTGGCTCTAGGGTTCATCTGGGCCGCGTATACCACCACCGAGTCCTCAGAGGTGGCGGCTCTCGCTGCAGAACCTCTGAGGGTGGCTCCCCCGGAGGAGGTGGTCGAGACCACGGATCCTCGTGCCGAGGGGGGAGCCGCACCTGCTCCTTGCACGGTGGTAGCGCCCAGCAACCCACATCCCTCTGGTGAGCCCTCACCCAGTTCTGATTCGGCCACTGAGGTCTTCTATAAGCTGGGGGCCCAGCTTGACCAAGCCAAGAACTTGGGTTCCGAGCCCTCTATCTCTCTGTGTGTTTGTTTGTCTATGTTCTGTGTTCCAGGCCTGCCTGTTCCACTCTGGGGGTTTCCTGTCCCGTCAGTTCTGCCCTGGAGGGTTCCAGTCCTGTCTGCTCCACCCTGGGGGGATTCCGCTTCGCCCTGGAGGGCTCCTGTCCTGTCTGCTCCACCCTGGGGGGCTCCTGTCCTGTCTGCTCCGCCCTGGGTAGATTCCGCTCTGCCCTGGAGGGTCTCAGTCCTGTCTGCTCTGCCCTGGGGGGATTCCGCTCAGCCTTGGAGGGTTCCTGTCCTGTCAGATCTGCCCTGGAGGGCGTCTGATTTGCCTGATCCACCCTGGAGGGTGTCTGACTCTCTCTCTCTCGGTGTGTCTCTCTCTATGCTCTACATTACAGACCTGTCTGCTCCGCCCTGGGGGGATTCCGCTCTACCCTGGAGGGCTCCAGACCCGTCTGCTCCGCCCTGGGGGGATCCCGTTCTGCTCTGGAGGGTTCCTGTCCTGTCTGCTCCGCCCTGGGAGGATCCCGTTCCCGCCCGGAGGGTTCCTGTCCTGTCTACTCCGCCCTGGGGGGATCCCGTTCTGCCCTGGAGGGTTCCTGTCCTGTCTGCTCCGCCCTCGGGGGGTCCCGTTCCGCCCTGGAGGGTTCCTGTCCTGTCTGCTCCGCCCTGGGGGGATCCCGTTCCGCCCTGGAGGGTTCCTGTCCTGTCTGCTCCGCCCTCGGGGGGTCCCGTTCCGCCCTGGAGGGTTCCTGTCCTGTCTGCTCCGCCCTGGGGGGATCCCGTTCCGCCCTGGAGGGTTCCTGTCCTCTCTGCTCCGCCCTGGGAGGATCCCGTTCCCACCTGGAGGGTTCCTGTCCTGTCTGCTCCGCCCTGGGGGACTTCTGTGCCGCCCTGGAGGGTTCTAGTCCTGCCCGATCCGCCCTGGAGGGCGTCAGATTCGTATGATCCGCCCTGGAGGGCGTCCGACTCGCCCGATCCGCCCTGGAGGGCGTCTGATTCATCTGATCTGCCCTGGAGGCTGTCTGCTCTGCCCTGGAGGGCATCTGCTCCGCCGGCTCCACCCTGGAGGGCATCTGCTCCGCCGGCTCCGCCCTGGAGGCTGTCTGCTCCGCCCTGGAGGCTGTCTGCTCTGTCTTGGTGGTCCCCTGAACATTTTTGGCAGTTCTGTTGCTCTGCTGCCATTCCGACAGTTCCTGAACTCTCTGCCCCTCCGAACTCAGTCAGCCCGCATGGACCTGGTCCACCTCTTTGCACTCTGTCCCACCCCCCCACCCTTTGGTACTATTGGACTGTCTTTAGCGTCTGGAATCCGCTCCTAGGGGGGAGGCTCTGTCACGAACTGTGCTGTCATAGCTCCCTCTTTCCTCCTCTAGAGGGAGCCTTCATCTCATCATGGACAATTAACTCACTACATTTCCCATCATCCCATTGTCATGAACTTCCTGTTTCCTCTCACCTCTCACCCCTGTCGGCCATCTTGCCTTCACTCGCACACACCTGACAGTCATTACACCTCATCTCACACAGTATAAAAGCCATTCACATGCACCGTTCGCGAAGTCTTGATTCATTTCTCCTGGTCAATTCCGAGCGTTTTCCTAGTTTGTTTTCCCAGTTTGTTTTCCCTTTGCCGTTACCGTCTGTTCCCTGGTTCCTGACTGTTCTCTGCCGGCCTGTCGACCCCCTTGCTTGTCTCTGGATTATCCCTGCTTTCCACCAGCCCCGACCATTGCATGAACTCCGACTATTCTCTCTGGATTATCTTTGCCACTCCTGTTTGTTGTTTATTGACCCTGCTTGTCGACCTCAACTTATTATCTGAATAAAGTTTTTGCATATGGATCCACATGCCTATGACTCCTCTGTGACACAGACACTTCATATGTTTCATTTATTTATTTGCCCTGTTTGCACAGCTTGTGTTTCTAATTGTTTGTTTGCTTGTTTTTCCCAGTTAATTTACATACTGGCATTTGCATATGACAGTGCTGTGCAACCATTGTAGCTTTGCAGTGGTATGCAACCATTATGTTACTAGCTGTCATATCAATAATATATGGGGGTAAAACACGGCAAAATTTGATAGATAGATAGATAGATAGATAGATAGATAGCATTTTAAGCTGTTATATAGTCCTTTTACAACGTGATATTTCACTTTCATTCTTTTGGGGTAAATAAAGAAAAAGTATATACTGTTTTATTGAATCAAACAAGACATTGTTCACAGTCAAAAATTAGCATATTGGAAATTACTGAGAAGCAAATTTCATCTATAGCAGAAATTTTTCTTACTGAAAGCTCTTTTTTTTTTTTTTTTTTTTTTTTTTTTTTTAAGATATCAACCTCAAATTTGGAACACAGTTTAAGTTGGAAATACAACTAAAGTTTGAGTCAGAAATTTCATTTTGAGGTCTATGCTCAAAACGTAGTTAACAGGTGTCATAACTATTTCATAAATACAATTTAGTACCTTAAAATCCCCTAAAAATAAAAATGTAGTACATTAATTTAATTGAAATAAAAAAAGGTCACTTTTGATTACCAAACGAGCAGCACCAGAGTGTTAAACTATAAAAGAGTACTCGCTGAAACCTAAGCAGATGTATGTGTGTGAGGAAATATCATATATTGTATTAAAAAGTAAATAAATAACAGCGCAGGAGGACAGTTCCCGTCTATGTTTTTATTTGATCTGCATCAGATAAGGCATGTGGTTCATATGCTTAAAAACAGTTATAAATTTACTGTAAACTTCCTGGGGCTTATTGCTTTAGTAAACTCACTCATGCAGAAGAAAATCCAAAATGTCATTCAAATTTGAAAAATGATCAGTTTCTTATGCTTAATAATGTGGATTACAGGAAACTCTTTTGGTATGAACTGTTACTTTCCATAAAAAAATTAACTAAGTAGCACAATCAGTTACTTTCTTATGGAGTAACACAACATTGTAATGGATTACAAAAAAATGGATTTTAAAAGTAACTTTTCCCAACACCAGCTCTTCATTGAAATTACTTGGATCATGCTGTTGGTGGCATAAATAGGGCTTTAGGCAGACTGGGTAGACAGGTGTCTAAGTTGTAACGGAAACGAACTACAGAGCCCATAATGCAATGCAACAAGTAGGAGGAGTCAGTAAGGAGATAGGAGAAATCAAATCCAATTAGACGCAGGTGTGTGTGAATGTGAGGAAGTTTGGTCTTCTATTGTTACAACTGAGAGCAAGTTGGGAGAAGTTTTGCACTGTTTGGAAGTCTTTAGACGTTTAAAATGTTTTAAAATCACGACGAGACAAAAGATTACCGTGTTATCAAAGCTTTTATTGCCGCACTGCGGAAGAGTGCTTCGACTATTACTGTTCCAGCAAGCTGCTCCTTCTCTTGGCTGTGTTTTGGCTATATGAAAGCTGTATCAACGGATTATAAGTGCGGTGAAGAAATGATGCTGACAATGAAACGGCGAAACTGAAGATTACCGTGTCGCAGGAGCGGCGCCGGCTGCGCAGTGGACGAGTGTTCGGACGTTCATTGCCATTCGTTTTCGGCTGGGTTGAACAGCGCGGGGTTGGCTTGGAACGCTGTGACTGTGAGTTTCGTTTGGTCTTGGACAGGCCGCAAAATCTTCTGACTGTACGTTGGACTTCAGGTAGGCCTTGAACAGTCATCCTTACTCCTCAATGAAGTCGTGAAAGACCATTGACTCTCGGAAAGATGGGTTTAGCGGACACTTAATGCACTGCCGATCTCTTTACTACACACAGCACACACTCATACCTGCACACAAACATCGATCATCCTTCTTTTGAACTCTTTGCTCAAGAATATGAACATTCACATGCAATCTGGAACTGTAAAAAGACATGAGCTAACGTGTTGCACTTGATTTACTTGTATTATGGACTTTAAAAGAGAGGACTATTTTAATAAGCACTGCCGATCTCTATTGAGTGTCACTGAATGTGCATTGAATTCTGTTTCTTGCTTAAGATGATTATGTGATTTATTTGACGGTGATTTGGGCTTTGTTGTGCGTTTCGCTTTTTTGATGTGCTTGAATAGGCAAGGTATAGAGAAAAGTCCCCCTTTGAGTAAATTAAAAAGAATGTTTTTTGCAATTTGTATTGTTCTGTGAAGTGTGATTTGAGGTAACGGGCATATTTAGAATCACTACGTCACAGAAAATGGCGCCCGAACAGGGACAGAACATTTGAATACCTTGTAGCACTTGAAGCAAAGTATGTACTGACCTTCATTTTGATAAGCACTCTGTGTTTGCTTTAGAAAGTGAACTGAATTGAAATGCAAGCAAGCCTGTGATAGTTACAAACAAACAAACAAACAAATTTTTTGCTGGGAATTTTGATGTTTGTTCATTGTACACTATATAATTGTTTTATTTGCACTTAACTTATTGAGGACAAAAGTGATGAACTTATTTGATGTAAACGGAAATTTATAACTAAGTGCAGATACTAGATGTGAATTGTGTAGAATCCACTTTCAGATTTGTGGTGTTAAGCTTGTATTTGTTAACCAAAGAGGGTCTAAACCCAGTTGTGAACTGTCAGTTATCACAAGTGTTTATATGTGATCGGTATTATTGTGAAGTTATCAATTGTTTTTGTTTTTGCACTATACTGACAACATATACACCATCTTATCTTTCTTAAGCAGTACATAATGGCAGATGCTTTTCACCCATCATCAACCTTCGTGGACATTGATGTTCCAGATGTTGCTACTCCAGTCTGGACGCCTGGCCTGCAAACTCGGATGTCTGGTTTTCCCTATACCCCCATTCAATCCACTGTATTGCAGTCAAGAACCCATGTGCAGTTTGCTCCTTCAGCCCTTTCCCCTAACACGCCTGTGCGATCTCTTGTATGGGATGGAACCCAGGACCAGATGCAGCTGTGTACTCCCTCTCCAGCTGGGACAGTAGGAGATGGTTCCCAAGTGTCTGCAGGGGCCCAGTATGATTTGCCTGAGACGTTTCCCATACCTGCAAGGGAGATTGGACATCTCACTACTCAGGTTCAGGGTAACTGGGATAAATTGTTTGACCTCCTGGAGAAACAAGAGACAGCTGTAAGTACACTTACTAGTGAACTGAAACAGTTTTTCGCAACATGAAAGCCAATTGAAAAGTCTTGCTGATGAAGTGGACAACCACACTCAGCAAATTTCAAAGATTTTGTCTGATAACAAACAACAGACTGAAACTGAGACTGATCAAATGGTAAAGACAATGAAGTTGTTAATAACTTGAATAAAATGAACTTCAAAAGAGCGAAAAATCACTGGTATCTGATATTCGTTTCATGGTAGAGCAACTTCAAAAAGAGGTACAACAAGACATTAAAGCTGTCCAGAAAAACTTCCAAAAAAGTCATGATGGACTTGCTAAAGATTTCTCAGGCGTTAAAGCTGTCCAACAAAACTTTCAAATAAGTCACAATGAATTTCTTAAAGATTTTGCACATTGGACCCGTCAACTTGACAGCCTTAGTGCTAAAGTAAATGAACTGCCAGTGAGCACTGAACAGAAAACTGTTTTGAACCCACAAGAAAATGAATTATCACAGCCTTCCACTGCTGTATCAGCTCCGTCAAATCCTGTTGCTTTCAAAAGTGATCATCTCAAGTTAACGTTTCCCACTTTTGGAAGACCGTCGGATGACTTGGATCCTTTGTTGTATTTGACCAAGTGTAAGGATTTTCTTTCTCTACACCCTCTGTCTGATTCTGAAATTTTGGCTACTTTCAGAACTGTCCTACATGGCACTGCCCGAGATTGGTGGGAGGTAGCAAGAACTACGATATCTACCTGGTGTGAGTTCGAGTCTTCCTTCCTTACAGCTTTTCTTTCCGAAGACTACGAGGATGAACTCGCTGAACGTGTCCGAATTAGAGCTCAAGGTGAGAGAGAGTCTGTACGAGACTTTGCCTTTACCTATAGAGCGCTTTGTAAAAGGTGGAAACCTACTTTAACAGAGTTCGAATTAGTCAAGATGATTTTAAAGAACATAAAGCCTTACTTGGCCAGTCAGCTACGTGGTCGTGTGTCAACTGTGGAAGAATTAGTACGACTTGGACAACAACTGGAGAAGGATCATCTTCAACAGTTGCAGTATGACTACCGTTTGAGTTCTAAACACAGTCAAACTGTGCCTAAAGGTCCAAATGTCAACCAACTTGCAGATAATCCACAAGTACAGTGCTGGAGGTGTAAAGGCCATCATGCTCCTGGTAGTTGCCCACAGTTTACCTTGTCCTTGCCGTCTACTCCATCATCAAGCCAGCATACTATGAACGTGCAACGAACCTTTCCTTCAAAATCCAGAGGTAGACCCAGTAACAATTCTATGGTTACTGCAAATACTTTACCTGTAAAAGTCAGTTCCACCTCTGGACAAAGATCAGCGGTTGTACCACAACAATTAATTGTGCCAGTCAGTATTGGTACTTGGATGGGTAAAGCCATTGTCGACACGGGGGCGAGCTATACTCTAATTCATGAGAGTTTATGGAAAGACCTAGATCCCTTAGAACAAAGCCTGAGTCCTTGGACCCTTGGACCGTTATATTTGGCTAATGGAAAGGCTGAAGTGCCGTTGGGATGGTTGAAAGTTTCACTTAAAGTATGTGAGCAAATCTGCCCCTTACCTGTTGCTGTGTTGACAACCAAAGCTCTTGCTTATTGTCTTGTTTTGGGACTAGACTTTATCTTCTTTAGTGGCATGCAGATAAAGGTCTCGCAGGGGAAGTATTCATTTACCTCTGATGTGGACTACCTTTTCCAGCCCGGCCATGCCAGTGTGCCTTCACGGATGGAGTCCCAATGTCTGCCAGTTGGAAATACAGTTCACTGTTCCAAAGCCAGTATTTCATTGTTAAGCTCTATTCCACCCTTAATGTTACCTTTATTATTGAATGACAGTGGTAGTGAGGATATCACCACACTTATTCACCAAGCAGTTGATGCAGCTCATTTATCCTCTGATCAGAAGTTACAGTTAAAACACATGCTGCAAACGAATCCTCAGGTATGCACTCTTCGTTTGGGACGGACGGATGTACTTCAGCATAAAATCTACACACATCACCCGATACCTATCAAGCAAAGACCGTATCGAATGTCCCCTTTTAAACAAGACATTGTGAACCAGCAGCTCCAGGAAATGTTGGAGAACGGCATTGTGGAACCTTCACAATCAGGATGGTCTTCACCAGTAGTCCTAGTGCCGAAAAAAAATGGTCAGCTTCGATTCTGTGTTGATTATCGTCGATTAAATGCTACAACTGACAGCGATGCATATCCAATGCCAAATCTTGCTGAAATCCTGGAATCACTTTCAGGATCCGCTATCTTCTCCACTTTAGACCTTAATAGTGGATACTGGCAAGTTACCATGGATGCTTCCAGTAAAGCAAAGACTGCTTTTACCACCCCTGCTGGACTATTTCACTTCAATGTAATGCCTTTTGGGCTCAAGAATGCCCCAGCCACTTTTCAACGTCTCATGGAGACTGTCTTGGGAAAGCTACGTGGGAGTATTTGTTTTGTGTATATCGACGATATTATCGTCTATTCTCCGTCTGTTGCTCAGCATTTTCTTGATCTCCAAGCTGTCTTCCATAAGTTACAAGAAGCTGGCTTAACCATCAATCTTCGGAAGAGTAAGTTCTGCTTGCCGGAAGTGACATTCTTAGGTCATGTAATTAACATCTATGGCATTACAGCGGATCCGAGCAAAGTAGAAGCAATTCGAAACTATCCAGTTCCGAAAAGTCTGAAGGAAGTCCAACGATTTCTTGGACTAGCAGGGTGGTATCACCGATTTGTAGCAAACTTTTCCAGAATTGCAGAACCACTTAATTCTTTAAAGAAAAAGGGCAGACCTTTTCAATGGACACCACAGTGCCAACAGGCTTTTGAAGACCTGAAAACATGTTTGATGACACCACCTATCCTCGGACACCCCAACTTTGAGCATCCCTTTATTGTATATACCGATGCCAGCGAGACAGGACTGGGTGCGGTACTGACCCAAAAGAGAGGACCAGGTATGGAGGAGGTAATCGCCTATGCCAGCCGCAATCTTAATCCTGCTGAATCAAACTATTCTGCGACAGAAAAAGAATGCTTAGCCGTAATATGGGCATTAGAGAAATGGCAGCACTATATCGAACATAGAATGTTCACTGTCGTTACAGACCACTCAGCCCTGCAGTGGGTGATGAATTCACCAAGAACCACCAGCCGTCTTATTCGATGGGCTCTGCAGTTGCAGAAGTATGATTTCATCGTTGAATACCGGAAAGGGAAATTAAATGCAGCACCTGATGCCCTTTCACGAATTTCCCCTTGTACAAGTTGTAACCTGTATTCAAATCAAAAGGAAATGAATACCCTCCCAGTTACAGATGAAGTAATCTGGGAGAAACAGCACAGTGATCCAATGATTGTGAAAATATTCCAAACTTTGGCTGATGACAAGGGAGGCCAGCAGGCAAAGTATGAGGTCATAGAAGACAAATTATATCTAAAAACAGAGTCTGAGAATCATTCACACTATCGTATTTTCCTTCCTAAAGATCTCACACCATCTATACTAGAACACTATCACTGTGACCCCACGAGTGGACACGCAGGGATCTTCAAAACCTACAAAAGAATTCAGGAAGTCGCTTTCTGGCCTGGAATGTGGTCTGATATTAAACAGTTTGTAAAGAGATGTGTGAAGTGTCAAACCCTAAAAACAGACCAACGGAAACCTGCTGGAAGAATGCAGAAGATTAACAGCACACGACCAAATCAGATCATGGGTGTAGACCTCATGGGACCATTGCCCCGTAGCACTAATCAAAATGAATACCTATTAGTATTTGTTGACTACTTTACTCGCTGGGTAGAACGGTTTCCAATTCGTACAGCTACGGCCAAGACTGTTGCAACCATATTTAGAAAAGAGATACTAACCCGATGGGGAGTCCCAGACTTTCTTGTATCGGACAGAGGCACCCAGTTTGTGTCAGGAATATTTAAAGAAGTATGTGAGAATTAGAATGTCAAGCCAAAATTAACGACTGCGTACCACCCACAGACAAACATGACTGAACGGGTAAATCGAACTCTTAAAAGTATGATTGCAGCAAACATAGAGGACAGTCATAAACGATGGGACCAATACTTACCAGAAATCAGGTTTGCTCTTAACTCCGCAGTGCAGGAAACCACAGGAATGTCTCCTGCAGAACTTCACTTGGGAAGGAAGCTACAAGGGCCTATGGACAAGATTCTGAAAGGTAAAAGCCGTGATTTGTCACCAAATGCACCTCACTACGACACTGTGCACCATTTAAAGCAACTGCAAGAAAGAGCAAGAGAGAACTGTAAGAAAGCACATCTAAGACAACTTCGAAATTATAACAAGAATCGTCGAGACATCCTATTCAAAGAAAGAGACAGAGTATGGATGAGGCACTTTCCACAATCCAGTGCAAAGGATTATTTCACTGCTAAACTTGCACTAAAATGGAAAGGACCCTATAGGATAATCCAGCAAATGGGGCCAGTAAATTACCAAATATCACTAGAATCAACAGGTGAAGACGTTCGAGTTGTTCATGTCTGCAATTTAAAGCCCTGTTTTCCAACAGCCACTGAATTAGAAGCACAAAACAGACAAAAACTTGATCTCTTTCAAGAGTCCTTCGATGAAGATGAAGAGTTCTTGGGATTCTAATGTTTAATGTTTCAACATCTCACAAGGAATTATGAGATGTTTTGTCCACGGGAGGGGGAGTGTAACGGAAACGAACTACAGAGCCCATAATGCAATGCAACAAGTAGGAGGAGTCAGTAAGGAGATAGGAGAAATCAAATCCAATTAGACGCAGGTGTGTGTGAATGTGAGGAAGTTTGGTCTTCTATTGTTACAACTGAGAGCAAGTTGGGAGAAGTTTTGCACTGTTTGGAAGTCTTTAGACGTTTAAAATGTTTTAAAATCACGACGAGACAAAAGATTACCGTGTTATCAAAGCTTTTATTGCCGCACTGCGGAAGAGTGCTTCGACTATTACTGTTCCAGCAAGCTGCTCCTTCTCTTGGCTGTGTTTTGGCTATATGAAAGCTGTATCAACGGATTATAAGTGCGGTGAAGAAATGATGCTGACAATGAAACGGCGAAACTGAAGATTACCGTGTCGCAGGAGCGGCGCCGGCTGCGCAGTGGACGAGTGTTCGGACGTTCATTGCCATTCGTTTTCGGCTGGGTTGAACAGCGCGGGGTTGGCTTGGAACGCTGTGACTGTGAGATTCGTTTGGTCTTGGACAGGCCGCAAAATCTTCTGACTGTACGTTGGACTTCAGGTAGGCCTTGAACAGTCATCCTTACTCCTCAATGAAGTCGTGAAAGACCATTGACTCTCGGAAAGATGGGTTTAGCGGACATTTAATGCACTGCCGATCTCTTTACTACACACAGCACACACTCATACCTGCACACAAACATCGATCATCCTTCTTTTGAACTCTTTGCTCAAGAATATGAACATTCACATGCAATCTGGAACTGTAAAAAGACATGAGCTAACGTGTTGCACTTGATTTACTTGTATTATGGACTTTAAAAGAGAGGACTATTTTAATAAGCACTGCCGATCTCTATTGAGTGTCACTGAATGTGCATTGAATTCTGTTTCTTGCTTAAGATGATTATGTGATTTATTTGACGGTGATTTGGGCTTTGTTGTGCGTTTCGCTTTTTTGATGTGCTTGAATAGGCAAGGTATAGAGAAAAGTCCCCCTTTGAGTAAATTAAAAAGAATGTTTTTTGCAATTTGTATTGTTCTGTGAAGTGTGACTTGAGGTAACGGGCATATTTAGAATCACTACGTCACAAAGTAGTCAGTTCTTGGCTGAAATAAGTTTGCAAGCTGGACCAGATTTAGCCTACTTTTGCCAGATTATTATTATTATTATTATTATTATTATTATTATTATTATTATTTGTCTCTGTCAACAGCTGTTTTTGAGAAGACCTGGTGTCTAAATAATTCAGTGAATGCCAACAACACAGACAACAGCAGCACAACAATCACCACCCTTGACCCAACAACGACCGATCAAAGCAGCACCCTATACTCAACAACGACCGATCAAAGCAGCAGCATCACAACAATCACCACCCTCGACCCAACAACGACCGATCAAAGCAGCAGCATCACAACAATCACCACCCTCGACCCAACAACGACCGATCAAAGCAGCAGCATCACAACAATCACCACCCTCGACCCAACAACGACCGATCAAAGCAGCAGCATCACAACAATCACCACCCTTGACCCAACAACGACCGATCAAAGCAGCACCCTATACTCAACAACAACCGATCAAAGCAGCAGCATCACAACAATCACCACCCTCGACCCAACAGCGACCGAACAAAACAACAGCATCACAACAATCAGCCCCTTCAACACAACAGTGACCCTACAAAACAACAGCATCACAACAATTAGTCCCCTCCACACAACAGTCACCATACCAAGTCTGGTGTGCCAAAACAATGGTACCCTACAACATGGGATCTGCATCTGCCAAGATGACTGGACTGGACCTATCTGCAACACTTGTAAAAATCCACTGAAATTATTGCATAGTATATTGACTGAATAATCTTGTAAAATATCTCAGTGTTACTAAAGGTCTTTTTTTTTTTTTTTTTACAGCAAATTTCTGCCTTGAACAAAAGCCCACACCAAGTAGAAACTACACCTTTCCGAAAACCAGTTTAGGCCAGTTTGCTTCCTCCGTAGAGAGATGTCCACCAGAAACAGCAAATGGTACTGAAGTCTCTCTGCTAGTTTCCTTTTTATTACCATATGCACTCAAAGTATGAATGTACTTTCCATATGTTGTTATGAAACTAATATATATTTATTTATTTCCAGCTGGCATGCACCAGGCTTCAGCCCTCTGTAATAGAAATACTCACTTATTTGATCCTCCAAATATTCTAAACTGTAGTTTGACACTGGACAACATTAATGCATGGGTATGTAACCTATGCCTGATTATTGTAATATTTAGTCATATAAAACTTATACAAATTTTCCTCAGATTAATGCATAAACAGTCTGATTTCATAACAGACTTTTTTTTTTTTTTTTTTTTTTTAATCAAGCTTTCTGGAGCTACTCCGAAAGAAAAACAGAATTGGGCCTCCAGTACCCAGATCCTCACATCTATACCAGAGCGGCTAACACCCCAAAACATCACAAATGCAGCTCAAATAGCCAACGCCCTGCTCTCTGACCTACAACTGACACAAACTACAGTAATACGTCTTAAACAGATATTAACCCTTGTGCATCAATTTAAAAAAGTTACACATAGGTTCATAGAGGATAAAAATGTCCATGTCAAAAAAACTGTCATAAAAATTAGAAGCTTTGAAGCTTTGGTCTCATTTTAAAGAAGACCCTTGGTAGATTATTGAAACAAAGTAAGAAAAAATAAATAAATAATAATAAATAATTAAACCAAAAAAGTTATAGAGGTTTAGTGAAAGCGAAAGTGACGTGACGTGTTGCCAATTATGGTGACCCATACTCGAAATTTGTGCTCTGCATTTGACCCATCCAAGTGCACACACACAGTAGTGAACACACACACGCCGTGAATATACACCCGGAGCAGTGGGCAGCCATATTGCTATCGCTGCGGCGCCCGGGGAGCAGTTGGGAGTTCGGTGCCTTGCTCAAGGGTCTCACCTCAGTTGTGGTATTGAGGGTGGAGAGAGCATTCACCATTCAACCTTTCGGTTACAAGTCCGACTCCCTAACAATTAGGCCACGACTGCCCCAGTTTAAGTTTAAGTTTATGAAAATGATTAATGAGAATTTGTTTAATATAAAATATATATTTTATAAAACATTTTGAACTGAGTAATTGATAGAAAATCAAAGCCATAAATCTAAACAAGTTGTATTCCAAATCTGAGGTTGATATTTAAAAAAAAACAAGCTTTTAGTAAGGTTTTGTTTGAGTGCAGTACCAAACTTTTCCCATTAGATTCCAGCAAAGCTCAGCTGGCAAACGCAGAGGTGGGATTTGAGATTCACAGTGCAGTATAATTTCACTCTCTCAAACATTACAGGTGCGCACACACAAATTTTATTTAGGACACACATACGAACCACACTCTGACATCTATACCAAAATACCTTCACAATTATAGCTGTATAATTTATCCAATTGACTCTATAATAGACTATAATTTGGTAAGCAGAAAACAGGAATAAATAGTATTTGCTTTATATGCCAAACGTGAAGAAATGACACCATCTAGAAAAAAGTAGTCAACATTTTAATTTTTAATTTTGAAAACATTGCATTATTTTATAGTTAAATGGCCCTAGAATTAAAAATTGCAGTTTCAGTTAGGACATTGTTGTCCAAAAGGTGCTGAGAGAAACTATTTAGTTTAAAATTGATTTATTAAAGGAAACAAGGAATATTAAAATTTCATTAAAAATACACACCTGAGCCAAAATTTACACAGTTAGCATTAACACAGGCAAAATTATATATATATATATATATATATATATATATATATATATATATATATATATATATATATATATACACATAGGTTTAGGTTTATAAACCTATGTTTATATATATATATATATATATATATATATATATATACACATAGGTTTAGGTTTATAAACCTATGTTTATATATATATATATATATATATATATATACATAGGTTTAGGTTTATAAACCTATGTTTATATATATATATATATATATATACATAGGTTTAGGTTTATAAACCTATGTTTATATATATATATATATATATATATATATATATATATATAAACCTAAACTAAACTAAAATGGGCAAAAATGTCCATAAGGTTGCACAAAAAATATCTAAACTATCATTAAGTTACTTGTCATGATTTTCCCCATTTTCCCCATTTCTTTCTCTTTTTTTTGTGTAATCTATAGAAAAGTAACTGTAATCTTAATGTGTAATCCAGATTACATCACTTACTGCTCATCACTATATAATTTAGCTAATACTCCTTTAACATACATTGACTTGGTCTCAAAAAAGCCAAGTATGGATTTTAATAGGTCTATATTTTGTAATTATTTTACTATGTAACAGCCTTTTCATAACTTTCATAACAGCCCTGAGAGTGTTTTTTCCCTCCTGCTCATTTTGTAGCAAAAAATAAAATAAATCACTGCTCATTACCATTGGTGCACCCGATTATTTTAGGGGCCTTGTTACAATTACAGTGTTCTTGCATTTTTGTGTTAAGGCCCGTTCACACCAAGCAAACATCGTACAGCAAACAGAGTAACAAACATAAAATTACCTCAGGAATTCAGCGATAGTTTGGACAACATTGTCTTGCCTCCTCTGAAGTTGCAGTAGACAAGAATCCTTATTTTTATTATACTACATTAACTATTTATAGATCAGATAGTTTACGCTAGATTCACTGTTTTGATGCGCTTGAAACGTGCGTGCTGAGGACATCTACTGGTTGAAGACGTGTAAATGCAACAAAAACAGACAGTTATCGTTAGTGTGGACGCAGATATAGTTATCGTTGTATTAATAGTTATCATTATCGTTCTTGGTGTGAACAGGCCTTTACTTTTGCCAAATATTCACACTTAAACAATGATTTTTTTTCCTCTTCCAAATTCTCTTCCAAATCTGAGTTGTAAATGACCAGTGCTGAAACAAGAAAAATTTCTTTTTCCATTCTCACTTCACTCTTGCATAAATTATTTTTTGTCACAATTTGCATGTAAAAATTGCATGTCAGTGTCAAATCTTTTAAAGGTCACATGAAATAATCCAGGTTCCGCACTGAATGCTATAGACAATGTCATGTAATAACACTACCCAGAAATATGGTGAGAAGTTGTTTTTGTTTCTTCGTTGTGCAGAATATTGCAGTATCAGCAGTCGCTACAGTCAGTCAGCTCTTGAGCGCAAGTCACGAGATGTTCTCTACTGTCAACACTACTGCAATTTCTGAGTAACAAAACATTTTACACTCACTGCTACTGACATACAGTACTATATTACAGTATAATGCAAAATTCATTAGCACTCTAATTTTGACTGACATTTGATTATGTTTGTCCAGACTAACACAGACTCTACAGGAAGTCTCTCTGCGTGAGGAACCAAATCCATTGTTGGTGCAACCGAATATGGCAGTGCAGTCACTGAAGGGGGAAATCAAACAAGTGCAATTAACTGCTTTTAAAGGCAAGTGTCTGAAGTGTCCATAATAATATTCAACAGCACAACAGTTTTCAATTAATAATAATCAGAAATGTGTGACTGGAGTAATGATGCTGAGAATTCAACTTTGCGTCACAGGAATAAATTACACTTTAACATATATTGAAATAGAAGACATCTATTTCAAATGGCAGCGGCTATTTACACTAAGTGAAAACAGCATATTTTCTTAGTGAGAGATGCTATTTACACTAAGTGCAAATAACGATAGATGCTAGGGTTCTATTTGCACTTTAAGGATTTTCTGCTATTTATAATACTTATTGTAAATAGATGCAATTATCTGCACCTCAGTATTGTAGTACATTAAAACAGTATGCAGTAATTACGCATTGAGTGTAAATTATTGTTTTAATTCAATTTATTAAATGGATGCTGCCTTATTGGGACAATAAGCCCTCCCTACACCTACCCTAACCCTTTTTTGCCCCGATTTTCGTTTTATTTCCAGTCTGCAGAAGTTGACGCTAGTTGCCGAAAGTCAGAGCCAGTCTGCCGATTTCAGCTGACAGATTCGATAGAAAATCGGGATGTGTATGATGGTCACAGATCTGATTTTACAGCATCAGATTTTGATTCCATCCAGTCGGAGGTTATCAAACCATGTTTGATATTTTGATCCGATTTTAGAACACGTGACCTAGCGTATGACGCATCGCTACCGAAACCGGAAATCATAGTACGCTGACCTGCCAAAGGTAAACAAAGGTCTAAAATGGAAACGCAAAGGACCGCGAAGTGGAGCTCCGCCATGGAAGAAAGATTTCTTCAACTGTGGCAGGAGAATGAGTGCCTTTTTTTCTTTTGATTCAGCACACAGAGTCGCTACAAAAAGTACTGCTCACATCTCCTGCACATCCATGTTTGTTACATTGGTCATGCGTCTCCTAGCAACCAGGCACGCCTTTCTGCGTGAGTTTGTTGTGATCGGAATGACTTGAAATCTGTTAGTGTATGATCCTAATCGTGTAGTGTATGATGCCCAGTTGTTCTCTGTAATTATTTGTAAAGTCTGCAAGTGTATGATGCCTAGATTTTAAAAATCTGTTCATATTTTAAAAGTCGTGTAGTGTATTCCAGCCTTAACCAATATTTTATTTTACATTTTTTCAATTATTTCTGTAAGATGTCAGTTTTACATACATTCTAAATCATATACATCTCAAAGACATCTAATAGACATCTTTTTGACATCTGATAGGAAATGTCCAATAGACATATTGCAGATGTAAATGCAGACATCAAATAGACATCTCTGAGATGTACGTGTGCTATCAGGGTATAATCAGTAGTGTTCTGTACTGTAAGGAGTTCAATATTGTTTTGGACTGTTGGCGTGTTTCTAAAAGACATATTTATTTTATTTTTTTCCAGGGCAGAGTCATAACTTTTCACCTGACAGAATACAACTGTATACAACAGAGGCTGAGGTTGACAAAGAAAGAGTTGACCTTCAAATGAATGTCGCATTCAGCGAAGGTAGCGCTGAATTCTTCATAACTATAATTATCTGTTGTACTTTGTCATTATTTTATATTAAATGATCAGTTAAGTGTTTAATAGTAATCTCACTCTTTCTGTAGGTTTTGGTAAAGATGTTGGGTTTGTCCTCTATGATAACGATCAGTTCTTCCAGTCAAAAAACTTTCAACCTTCTCTGGATACCAAAAGAAGAGTGATATCCGCTAATCTTCAAGAAAATTCTGGAATCGTTCAGTTTAATTTTACAGTCACACCATCGGTGAGCAGCTAGTCTAGCATCACACTTACTTCTTGGCACAGTTTTAATTAAGATAACACTTATAATAACTTCCATTAATAAATCATTTAAAAACAATAAATAATGTTTAACTAATCATTACTTAATATATATTCACATAACTAGAAATATGAGATAATGTGCTTGTTAATGATAACTAAAGAAGTTACTATACATTACCTAATTTACATATATATATATATATATATATATATATATATATAATCTTCAAAAGATTTAGACAGGTGGTTTATTACACTGAACAAAATTATAAATGCAACACTTTTTGTTTTTGCCCCCATTTTTCATGAGCTGAACTCAAAGATCTAAAACTTTTTCTATGTACACAAAAGGCCTGTTTCTCTCAAATTGTCAGCTCAGTCACCAGTTCAGTCACCAGTCACTACATAAAGGACTCCATTTCCCAGCATCCCACTTGTCTCACACCTGCACCTGATTGCTAATCACCTCCACCTGTTTTCTATTAACTCTGCTACTCACACAGTATTTAAGCACACACCTCATTTCCTCCAGTGTCCGATCTTGTAACAACTCGATGGAAGCTTTCTCTGAGCACATTCTAGTCCCGATCTGTACTTACCTGTCTGCTTACCTTTTGTTCCAGCATTAAGCTCCAAGCCAGCAGTCAGTGAGTCTCCAGCGTTAATCTCCAGTGTCAGGCTCCGAGCTAGCAGTCAGCCTACAGTGAGTCTCCAGCGTCAAACTCTAGTGTTAAGCTCTAAGCCTGCATTCAGCCAACAGTGAGGTGTGTGCTGCTCCTCTGTTTACCACCTTCTTCTGAACTTCCTACAAGGAAAGGAAAGGACTATTATTCACTGGCATATATTCTGAACGTTTACTAATTCACTCTACTCACCTGCTTATCCCTTTGATTCTCCTCTGCTCACCTGTTGCAATTAATAAAGACTGTTGTGTTCACTTACCTGTGTCTCAGAGTACTTGCATTACAGAAGATCGGACCCTACACCGGCGACAGGTTGAGCTATAGCGATCCATTTTTATGAAGTTGTGGATTCGCTCCAGAGAGTGTTACGGCACACCTGTCTCCATTCACCTCGTTACCAGAACCAGATCCTCAAGCGAGAAGGATGGACTCAACAAGACCTTATTTTGACCCTGAAGCTTATCTCTGCGCAATTTTTCAAGATGGTCGGGAGTTGGAGGTGTATGTGAAAGAATTTTTAGAGTACATTCATCTGACAACATGGAGTGATCATATCCTCATCCGCTGTTTCAAGGAGGGTTTAGATGATGAGGTCTGCCAGGTATTATCCAGGATTAAAGTATGTAAGAATCTGGAGCAATTCTTGGACCTTGCTTTGAAGCAGTATGCATCATCTTTTACAGTTGGTCCTGTGGATGATGGAAATGTCGTTATTCCCACTTCCCGTGCCTCTGCCTGTCCAAATTTCCCTTGTCACCTTGTCTCTACATATATCTTCTCTCACCTATTTACAATCATTAGCAGCCATTCCAGACACAGTAAAATTGATGTCAAAAGTAACAGATCCACCTATTGTATCAGTTAGAACAGCGCAAAAGTTTTTCGACCCAAAAAAGAAAGCAAGTCTGAGTACCAAGAGTCAGTTTCCATTCTCCATTAGTCACAATGGGCGATCAATGGTAGACTTTATATTAGAGTTCATGGAGCTGGCCAAAACTTCCTCACTAAGAGAATCTGAGTTAAAAGCTTTGTTTCTGGGAGGTTTAGATGATCAGTGGTACTCCCAAATGCCTGAGCACATTCTTACCGGCTCGCTCATGGAGTGCCAGTATTATGCCCTGCAGTTGAACCGATCCATTTCATCCAATCCTTCGCCTCATTCAGCACCTGTCATGGCCACCCTTCCAGAGTCAGCACCTGTCATGGCCGCCCTTCCTGATTCAGCACCTGTCATGGTCGTCCATTCAGTGTCAAGGCCAGTTGTAGTTCCAGAGTCAAGTCTTGAAACAGCCATCTTTTCGCAGTCAAGCCAAGTCATAACCAGTGTTCCAGTTTCCAGTCAAGTCACAGCTGTTGTTCCAGAATCTAGTAAAGTCAAAGCTGAGCTTCCAGAGCCAAGTCAAGTCACAGTTGTTCCCTCAGAGTGAAGTCAAGTTGCAGCCGCCGCTGCCCCTGAGTCAAGTGACGCCGCAGCCGCCGCAGCTCCTGAGTCAAGTGACCTCATGGCTTCTGCTCCAGAATCTAATCCCATCGCAGCTGCTCCGCCCAAGTCAAGCCATGTCGCAGCTGCCCCACCTGAACCCAACCTAGTTACAACTGCGGTTCCTGAGTCAAGCCCCCTCGCAGCTGCCTCACCTCATGAGTTAAGCCCCGTTGCAGCTGCTCTGTCTCCTGAGTCAAGCCCCCTCGCAGCTGTCCTGCCTGCGTCAAGCCCTGTCGCAGCTGCTCCTCCTGAGTTAAGCTCTGTTGCAAGAGCCCTGTCTGATTCCTGTCACAACACAGCCACTGTCTCTGTGCTGGCCCTCACAGAGGCCACACTCCTCATGAAAGTTGCACTGTGGGTTGTCTGGGCCGCGTACACCTCCATTGAGTCCCCAGGGGTGGCAGCTCACCCTGCGGAACCCCTGGGGGCAGCACTGCCTACTTCGGCTTCCCCTAGGGTAATTGGGGGGTCGCTGTCGGCAGTGCTGGATCTGGCTCCTTGCACGGAGGTGGCGCCCAGCAACCCACACCATTTCAAAGAGCCCTCACCCAATTCCGATTTGGCCACTGAGGTCTTCTATAAGCTGGGGGCCCAGCTTGACCAGGCAAAGAACTTGAACTCAGAGCTTTCTCTCTCTCTCTTCGTTTGTTTGTCTTTGTACTGTGTTATAGACCTGTCCACTCCGCCCTGGGGGGATTCCGCTCCACCCTGGAGGGCTCCTGTCCCGTCTGCTCCGCCCTGGGGGGATCCCGTTCCGCCCTGGAGGGCTTCTGTCCTGTTTGCTCCACCCGGGGGGATCCCGTTCCGCCCTGTAGGGCATCTGTGCTATCTGATCCGCCCTGGAGGGCGTCTGACTCGCCTGATCCACCCTGGAGGGCGTCTGACTCGCCTGATCCACCCTGGAGGGCGTCTGACTCGCCTGATCCACCCTGGAGGGCGTCTGACTCGCCTGATCCACCCTGGAGGGCGTCTGACTCGCCTGATCCACCCTGGAGGCTGTCTGCTCCATCTTGGTGGTCCTCCGAGCTCCTTGCTCCATCCTGGCCTCCTAAGCTCTCTGATCTGCCATGGCTTCCCAAACTGTCTGCTCCACCTGCACCACCCTGGAACCAACCACCTCCATTCTGGATCCAGCCTCTGTCGGTTCTGCCCTGGCTTCCCCTATCTCAATCAAAGTTCCTTTACGGCGTGAGGACACGCCTTTTGTGGAGGTTCAGTCACTACATAAAGGACTCCATTTCCCAGCATCCCACTTGTCTCACACCTGCACCTGATTGCTAATCACCTCCACCTGTTTTCCATTAACTCTGCTACTCACACAGTATTTAAGCAACACACCTCGTTTCCTCCAGTGTCCGATCTCGTAACAACTTGATGGAAGCTTTCTCTGAGCATGTTCTAGTCCCGATCTGTACTTGCCTGTCTGCTTACCTTTTGTTCCAGTCTCCAGCGTTAAGCTCCAAGCCAGCGTTCAGTGAGTCTCCAGTGTTTAGATTCCGAGCTAGCAGTCAGCCTACAGTGAGTCTCCAGCGTCAATCTCTAGTGTTTAGATCTAAGCCTGCATTCAGGTAACAGTGAGGTGCGTGCTGCTCCTCTGTTTATCTTCTTCCGAACTTCCTGCAAGGAAAGGAAAGGACTATTATTCATTGGCATATATTCTGAACGTTTACTTCTTTACTCTACTCACCTGCTTATCCCTTTGATTCTCCTCCGCTCACCTGTTGCAATTAATAAAGACTGTTGTGTTCACCTGTGTCTCAGAGTACTTGCGTTACATAAATACTGTTCACAAATCTGTCTAAATCTGTGTTAGTGAACACTTCTCCTTTGCCGAGATAATCCATCCACCTCACAGGTGTGGCATATCAAGATGCTGATTAGACTGCATGAATTTTGCACAGGTGTGCCTTAGGCTGGCCACAATAAAAGGCCACTCTAAAATGTGCAGTTTTATCACAAAGCACAATGCCACAGATGCTGCAAGTTATGAGAGAGCATGCAATTGGCAGGCATGTCCACCAGAGCTGTTGCCTATGAATTGAATGTTAATTTCTCTACCATAAGCCATCTCCAAAGGTGTTTCAGAGAATTTGGCAGTACATCCAACCCGCCTCACAACCACAGACCACATGTAACCACACAAGCCCAGGACCTCCACATCCAGCACTGCCCCATGTTGCAAGAATCTGTACACAATTCCTGGAAGCTGAAAACATCCCAGTTTTTGCATGGCCAGCATACTCACCAGTAGAGCTGGGTAGATTACTTACAAATTGTAATCAGTTACTGATTCCAGATTACATGACAAAAATTGTAGTCAGTAATGTAATCAGTTAAATTACATATTTTAGGTAATCTAATCAGATTACTTTTAGATTACTTTTGATTTAACTTGTTTATCACATTGATTTAAATAGGATTATCTTGTAGCATAATGATGTAAAAAATGCAATGTTTCATTCATTGTACTTTACAACATGAAGTGCATTAAACATTTTATTACATCAAGGTTTCCCAAACTAGGATTCGAACAGGAACTGCAGAGGGTTTGTGGGTTTAATGAAAAGCTAACAATTAATTAAATCATAAAAAATAAATAAATCATTTTAAAACAAAGTCCTTTTCAAGGAATGTCTCTTTACTTGGTGGCCATATTTGTAACGCCAAGTCCATACAAGACGTCATACAAGACCAAGTCCTATCTTAATGATTTGGGGAATCCTGAAATCTCAAAAAATGCTCGCTGAATTCACAATTAAATTACATATATCAAATCAGCAACAAAAATCTTAAATTAATTGCCCCATGAATGTTTTTTCTTTTGCTCAAATAGTGTTTAAAAGGCTTATTTTTCAGGCTAGACCAGCCAATGCGCATGTGCAGTAATAAGTACGTTATGACTGCGCATGCACGTTTTCTGGTCTAACCTGAAAAATAAGCCTTTTAAACACTATTTCCGTGAACATGCAAATGTGAAACTTAATTATTGAAATATTTCATTTAAAATTTCAGGGGTACTTAAAGTAAATATATTTGGTGAATAAGGTTTAGATGACAAAAAGTTTGGGAATGCCTGCATTGCATTTAAATAAGAAATAATGTTGCATTTTAATGAGTATGAAAGGCAAAAGCCTTCCAAAGACACAATACATGGTTACAAAAACCTACAGAGTGATAATTCAAATAAAAAATTAATGTGTTTATCAGTAGCTGATGCAATGTTGAAACCCTTTAGCAAATCCAGTGGTCAAATGCTGTGTAGCCACCCAACTAATGACTAGTCTATGTGTGAATGTCCACAACTGGACTTTCTGAATGTATATAATCAGTAGGCTATTTTAGAAAGGAAAATTTAAAAATGAAAAAGAGAAATTAGGGGGAATCGATGAATTATGAATAATTTATTGCTATTGTGTGAATAATATGTAATCATGTAATCCATAAAAAAGTAACTGTAGTCTGATTACGAGTCCTTTGAAATGTAATTTACAAGTACTTCATTTTTGGAATCGGATTACATAATCCAGATTACATGTAATCAGTTACTCACCGGACATGTCACACATTGAGCATATTTGGGGTGTTCTGGATCCACAAATACGACAACGTGTTCCAGTTCCTGCCAACATCCAGCAACTTTGCACAGCCATTGAAGAGGAGTGGACCAACATTCCACAGGCCACAATCAACAACCTGATCAACTCTATGCGAAGGAGATGTTTTGCCCTGTATTTTGATCCCCCAGTCACCAATCACTGTTACATATTCGGGTCTTTAGCGACCCAGACCTATATATCCAGCATGGATGAATCTCTAACTTCTGCAATAGCAAAAAAAGAACAGAATAATAAAATAAAGCATATTTCGTTATCTTTTGAAATTTAGAAGGGTTCAATTTGAGCAGATGATTTTACGATCGACATAATCTCTAGAATGCACTATATTCAGCATCTGGCTGATATTCACAATCTCAACCATATTCTCAAAGCTATGGTTTTCAGTGACTTAAAAGTCAATATTTTGATCACTGGCAGATTATTCACCACATCCACTTAAGGTCCACATCTATATCTTTACGAAGTTAGTGGAGGGAGCCCTGTACCTGCTCTCACCAGGTTGGCAGGAGTGCCCTTAGAACAGGTGTCAGGTGTTGAGGCATGTCGCTGTCACCACTGATACCTCCAAGACAAGGCTCCTGGACAGGACCTTGACTGCAGTGGCACATCAAATGCTTTCAGTTGCTAGCAGTACTGCTTGTCCTTCACCAGTTTCGAACATTGCTACAGGGCAAGCATGTGTTCTTGTCACGTGTCGCAACTCGCCTACCATCTCCTCCTCTGAAGTCACATGTGCCTTAAATCGCTGCATGCCGTTCATGTTCCGGGAGAGCTCCATCATGCAGCCGATGCACTTTCACAACAATTTACCCTCTCTGGACAATGGAGACTCCATTCGCTTCCCGAGAGTCCTCCCACTGCTGGCTGACCAAGGACCCCCTCAGCACGGATGCGCTGGCTCACAGCTGGCCCCGGGAATTACGCAAGTACACCTTATGGATGAGGAGCAGGTACCGCTGGTTGCGCCAGACCTGGTTTGTCAACCTCATGCTTGTTGCGACAGCCCCTGGAAGATTCCCCTAAGGAAGACCTTCTTTCTCAGGGGATGGCCGTGATCTGTCACCCAATCTGTGGAACCTGCACATCTGGCTTCTGGGTGGGATATGGTAGACCTCTTTGGCCCTTCTCAGGTTGTGATAGATACTATCACTCAAGCTAGAGCCCCTCTATGAGGCAGGCCTATGCTTTGAAGTGGGGTCTATTCATTGAGAGGACCCTCAGAGATGCTTTATCGGTGTGGTGCATTCTTTCCTGCAGGAAAAGCTGGAGCAGAGGCTGTTCCCCTCCACTTTAAGAGTATATGTTGCTGCAATTGCAAATCACCATGATACAGTGGAAAAGCATCATCCATGGAAAAGTATCATCTGATCATCAGGTTCCTGAGAGGTGTGAGGAGATTAAATCCTCCAAGTTCGCATCTCATCTCCTCTTGGGATCTCTCCATAGTTCTGCTGGGATTGTGGAGAGCTGCTTGATTCAGTTGAGCTGAAGCATCTTTCATTCAAGACTTTGCTCCTGATCGTGCTCACTTCTATCAAGAAGGTCCCCACCTGCAGGCATTCTCGGCTGATGAAACGTGCCTCGAGTTTGGTTCGCCTGATGTTCACTTTACCTTGAGACCCCGGGCCTGGTTATGTGCCCAAAGGTCCCATTATTCCCTTTTGGGATCAAGTGGTGAGTCAGCAAGCACTGCCCTCAGAGAAGGCAGACCCGGCCCTTGCGTTGCTGTGTCCAGTCTGTGCCTTCAGACACTCTCTGTGCAGCTCTTTGTTTGTTTTGGAGGACAGCAGAAGGGGATGGCTCTCTCAATGCAAAGATTGGTTGGTGGATGCCATAACCTTGGCTTATTTCCTCTATTTCTATATTTACAGAGCTGCGGTCTGGTTGATACCTAACACCTTCGCAAGATTTGATAATCTTCGAGTGGAGCCTTTGTCCTCCCTTGTGTTGGGTAATATGAGGTAATTATCAGGAATCAGGCTTGCGGCGCCATTCCTACTTGGATACAAGTGCTCTATTCACAGTTGCTTCCTACCGGCAAACTCTGTTGACCAGCAGTTGCAGACTTGACAGAGATGTCTCTTACTGCGTACGATACATCTTTCTCTCCAGACCTGGCATTATGGCTCAGTTCCAAGTTTTCACATGATCTTACATTCTTTCATTGTGCTCCGCCCCTCAACAGTTGCTGATAAAACTCTAGCACCCGTGGTGGGCCTATGTGAGCCTGGTATACAGTGCGTTGAGATACATATGTTCTGAAACGCTTGCCTGTCAGTATTTGCATCTTCAATTTACATAACACAGTTCATGTTGTGGTGTTTTCCAAAGGGACCCAATACGTCTGTAACATCGACGTTAACATTGAACATGACTGACTGAAAGGGAACGTCTCGGTTATGTATGTGACCTTGAAAGATGGAATGAAGATGGTAAGTCCCTCATGCCACCACCTTGAACTGCGCTGAATGCCATAAGGACGTCTCGGCTCCTCAGCACAAACCTAAATGAGTGGATGCACGCCACCATCTTATATACTCGTATAATTCCACTCGCCAATTCTCACTGGCCTTTTCTTTTAAAGCTTAGAGATGACCGGGGCTCCCAAGTGAGATCCCATACATCAATGATGTTGACGTAACGTCTCTGTTCCCTCCTTTAGGGAAAGAGGATTACATACGTAACCGAGACATTTTTATATGTCTACCACAGTTCAGAACTGTGATAGCTAACCATGTGCTGATTAGCATCTTTGAGCTAGGTTCGAAAGTATCTAAAAAAGTCACTGCCAAAGTGATTGGTGGAGTTTTGGTAGTGACATCTTTGTTTTTTGAGTGTTATCCTATAAAATTGTCACTACAGTAACAGACCAAATTACAGAAACTTCGTCATTATTTTGGTAGTGACAAAAGGGAACACATAATCCTCATATTTGGGGGAAATAAACTAAATTTTAGTACAGGTTTGCGTTTATTTTTTTGTATTTTTTTTTGTATTTTAGTATGTTTTAGTAGTGTTTATAAAATTCTGTAATGGGATGTAGTTGCTACCAAAGCATTACTGTCACTACCGACCATGTCACTACTGAAACATGGATGTTTTGGATCTGAATTATCAACTAAATGTTATGGTTTTTGGTTCATATTCAAACTAATGAATCCTTAACTCTGAAATCAGCATGATCAACTTTTTGCCTTTTACAAAGCAAAATTGGATTTAAAATACAATTCTTATAAATTACACTTGAAATATTGTTAAAAATATAGCCGTTATTGATTTACCTCTGAAAAAAATGTTAATAAAATAGCAAAAATCTAGATGTAAGCAAAATCTTAATAGTTCAATATAACCCTTCAGTTATTATTACTGTGTTTCAGCAGTGATAAATTTGGGGAGAGGACACATTTTCTGAAAATACAAAATAAGAATTACCTGCACAATTTGGGCCAGATTTGAGAAACCCTGCTCTACAGTAAACACATACTGCAAGTTTCTGAACTCAAAACTCAAAATGTAAAATATTAAAATACCCTTCTGAAATGCCCAGATTTTAAACCCCTAAACATGTGCCATTGCCGAATGTAATCGAAGAGGTGTGTTTTGAGCAACTCATGTCCATCAATCATGAGAGCAATATGCTGTTAGATAAAAATGTTGAGTAAGAACATCAAACTTGTTCTGTCAGTGGATGTAAAGAAACTGCACCTCCAAAACTTTGTGTTAATGCATGGCTAAAATGGCTAATGACACAAAGAATAACATTATTTGATTTTTCTTAACAAACTCAGTACATATCTGGTTCAGAAATGTTTGCTTGAGTTCGGAATATTTTTATTATGCGAGTTAAATATTGTAACGTGTATACTGTGTCTGTTTTTTTATTGTGTTTTGGTTCTGCCCTGTAACCTAGTTTCCTTCAGTCTGTTTACTGGGTCATCATGTTCACCTTTGTTCCTCATTTTTTGTTCATAAAGATATATTATATACTATAAAATCTAAAACTGCATTTTATGACCCCTTTAAGAGTAGAACTTTACTATCATGTTCCTCATTACCAAACACATTGAAAGAGGTTGGTATAAGTATGGTGTTGATAAATAAATACACTGCTAAACTTTTAGGCTGATTCCATGTTCCTCAACGACTTTGCCTGTGTGTTTTGGAGTTACTCTGAAAATGATTGGATCACAGATGGTTGCACCAAAATTGAGAGCCCCTCAGGAAGTGCAGTTTGCAGCTGTAAAAATCAGCAAAAAGCAATAAAGCAAAAAACTAACTTTGCTATTCTGATGGTAAGATATATTTTCACCAGGATGTAAATACCATTGATATTTGAGTTAAATTTATCATTAGAGTTGCAGTCCATTTCCACTATAGAATTTAATGCAGTGTAATTTTCTGCAGACATATGGTATCAACTATAAATATTCTGAAGCTTTGCATTGGATCAGCATCACTGGCTGTGCCTGTCTGTGTTGGGACTGTCTCCCACAGCATTGTACCAAATCAAAACCAGGTAAAAGTTTATACTGTTAAGCATACAGCTTTCGCAGTGGTGAAGCAGTTTTTATATATTCATGCACATGCCACAGGAAGGCAAGAGGAGGCAGTCCTACTCTACTAGTGGTGAACATCTGCTTGAGCATGATGGTTTTCTACCTTCTCTTCATCTTTGGCATAAACAACCCTATCCAACATGAGAATGTAACAAAGGTGTCTGACCAGAATAAAATTCCTGAGTCTGACTATAACAAGTATCCAGATGAGGGACCCTGTACGGCATTTACAGCTTTGCTTCAGTATTTCCTGTTGGCTACGTTCACTTGGAACACTCTGTATGGCATTAATGTGTTCATGCTCTTCCAAAACTCAGTATCTGGAACACCTCGATGGTTTCCAAAGGTCTCCATGGCTGTCGGATGGGGTAGGAGACACTGAACATACACAAACACTGATGTATTGTTTAATTTATGACCAGCTTCTTGGTAAAGTTGGGCAACATACAGTATAGGTTTAAGCAATATATAGCTATTATGTCTTCCATTTATATTTCCACAGCACGAAGGTCATACAGATTTATGAATGAACCTCTTGTTTTAGTGACATTTGTTATGACATCCGAACACCGAACATTGAAATGCTCAATACGTTTTTAGTCATTTTTATATAGGCTACAAATGTGTATATCCCAGTCTTTAATGACTAAACCCTAACTATGAAATAATATCTTTTCCTTTTTAGGTTTGCCTGCTGTTATTGTTGGCATCTCATTGGCTTCCACTTACCGTGTGAAAGACCCTTTAGGTTATCGGCAAGAAGAGTTGTAAGTAACAAATAGTTTGAACTTATAAATTCACTTAAAGTTTAAAAGTTGGATATGTTGGTTCAGTTGTCACTCTTCTTTGCTGCAGTTGCTGGCTGGCTTCAGTGGACCACAAACAAAGGTTCAATAAAGAAACCCATGTTTTGGGGATTTGTGCTTCCTTTAATGATCATGCTGATCACAAACACAGCAATACTGCTGCACTTCTCTTACAACATCTGCAAGACCAACCCTAACTTAAACAGGTAAGTGCCAGAAAAGGTCATCAGTTATCAACCAAAGTGGTTTTATGAGAATAATTCCACCAATAATGCACTGTTGATCTGTAGATCACGTACAACTCCTCTGAAGAAGAAGCTTTTGAGTAGTTTTTCTCTGGCAGTGATGCTCGGCTTGTCTTGGCTCACAGGCTACATTTTGCTCATCAACCAAGACAAAGTAATAGTTGTGAGTGTGGTTTTCTGTCTCTTAACCACATCACAGGTGAGTTAATGCACATTGCATAAAAAAAAAAGCGTATAATGCACTATAAATGAAACTGTCAGTGCTTTTGTATTAATTACATGTTTTCTTTTCATTTCCAAAGGGTGTTCAGATATTCATTTTATTCACTCTGAGGCCTTTTTTAAACTCAAATCCAGCTATTCTTAACTCTCTGCATTCACCAGAAATAGGCCTTCACAAAAAAACATTTTATTTATGGAAAAACAACACGCCAGAAACCAAAGAAAGCTACCAATCCACAGATCACTGACAGGACAAGGTAATAAAAATAATAAATATATATCACAATATCTTAATAAATACAATATACAAACCATCTTTTATAATCTCTGCTTTTTATAGCCGATGTAGAACATTGGTGAAGCTCAGCAGTGATGAAGACAAGGAGGAATATCGGCTTGAGTCATTTTATCATTTGATCATTTGCGAATGGTCTTGGTGTTTGTAAATTTTATCCTGATTCAGTATTGAGTTAGCAGCTCAGTTTTTTTTTCTTACTCACATGTCATTAAGAGATTTGTGGACTTTGTTCACACTGCATACAAATCTGATTTAGTTCTTTCTTAATTCAGACTAGATAACTTTTTAGAATAAAAGACTTGTATTTTAGACGTAAACAATGATTTAAAATTCATTTTTAACAAACACAAAGCTTTTCACTCCACAAGACGTTAATAAAGTGGATTACTTGTGGATTACTGTGATGTTTGTATCTGATGTTTGGGCTCTCATTCTGACGGCACCCATTCACGAAGATTCATTGGTGAGCAAGTGATGCTACATTTCTCCAAATCTGTTCGGATTAAGAAACAAACTACATCTTGCATGGCTTGATGGTCAGACAAATTTTAGCAAATGTTTATTTTTGGGTGAACTATTCCTTTTGAGGATATACAAAGGAGGACCATAGTTACTACGAAAACAACTGGTAATGCACTATGCTGCAGCGCCCGCAAGGTCCACCTGCTCAAGAAAGCACATGTACAGGCTTGTCTGAAGTTTGCCAATGAACATCTGAATGATTCAGAGGAGAACTGGGTAAAAGTGTTGTGGTCAGATGAGTCCACAATCTAACTTTTTGGCATCAACTCAAATTGCTGTTTGGAGCAGGAGGAATGCTGCCTATGACCCCCAAGAACACCATCCCCACTGTCAAACATGGAGGTGGAAACATATGCTTTGGGGTTGTTTTTCTGCTAAGGGGACAGGACAACTGCATCTCAT
Source organism: Cirrhinus molitorella (assembly GCA_033026305.1). Taxonomy (NCBI): domain Eukaryota; kingdom Metazoa; phylum Chordata; class Actinopteri; order Cypriniformes; family Cyprinidae; genus Cirrhinus; species Cirrhinus molitorella. The sequence goes on along the minus strand of CM065121.1, from coordinate 27,232,872 downwards.
CAAAGGGACGATGGATGGGGCCATGTACTGTCAAATCTTGGGTGAGAACCTCAAACAGGGCATTTGAAAATGAGTCGTGGATGGGTATTCCAGCATGACAGTGGCCCAAAACACATGACAAAGGCAACAAAGGAGTGGCTCAAGAAAAAACACATTAAGGTCCTGGAGTAGACAACTTTATTCCCATAGAAAATCTGTGGAGGGAGCAGAAGGTTCGAGTTGCCAAAGGTCAGCCTTGAAACCTTAATGACTTGGAGAGGATCTGCAAAGAGGAGTGGGACAAAATCCACTGAGATGTGTGCAAACCTGGTGGCCAACTACAAGAAATGTCTGACCTCTGTGATTGCCAACAAGATTTTTGCCACCAAGTACTAAGTCATGTTTTGGAAGAGGACAAATACTCATTTCACTCATTAAAATGCAAATCAAGTTATAACTTTTTTGAAATATGTTTTTCTGGATGTTTTTGTTATTATTCTCACTGCTCAAATAAACCTACCATTAAAATTATAGACTGATCGTTTCTTTGTCAGTGGGTAAATGTACAAAATCAACAGGGGATCAAATAATTCTTTCCCTCACTGTATATATCTATTGCCAAGGTGTCCGTGGGTTGTTAATATTTACAATAATTTACTGAATTTAACAGATATCTCAATAGGTGTTTAATAACATATTTAACATGATTTAACATATTTAATATTGGGGATATCCAAGTAATTTTACATATTTTAATAAAAAAAAAAAAAAAGTAACACAATAGTAATTTTCCCTGGTAATTAGTTACTTTTATAATGATGTAAAACAGCTACTGATTAGAGAGAAGTAACTAGTAACTATAACTATTTACTTTATAAAGTAATATGCCCAACACTGGTTAGGAGCGTCGAGATGCGCCGTTAATTTGCCTGTTGTTCAGTGGCGTATCTGCAATGCCTGAACAACAGCAATTTGCATCTAATGCACAGCTCGCTTTGAATAACAAAATGCATTTTTTTTTAAAGTAATTTATCTTGAAATGTGTGACGCACGCCAATCTTGTACACAATACAGTGTTTATTTGGACTTGAAATCAGTTTGTTTGGCAATGGCACATTGGTAGAGTGCAAGCACGCATAGTCGTATTGTGGTATCAATCGCGTGTGCGCGCCTGCTTTGAATTTCTCCAGAATATTCTACAAAGATTTGTTTTTATGTAAAAAGATATTAGACTGTGTATACAAATGTCAAATTATTCACATGATATCATTACTCATCTACGCACATTTGCCAAAGCTTAAAATACAAAGAAAACATCAGCAGTTTATTTATTTGTATTATTATTAAACGGCTAAAACACCCAAAAATAAAACCATTTATTTTTCACAATCATAACATCCTCAGACGTACAGACTGACAATCCATTTAAAATAGCCTATATTTTTTGTAATTACAACTACACTTATATTCAAACTAATTACTAAAGTCTAGATAGGCCTATTGTATGTATGCTTATTAGGTCTGTCTAGTAGGAAAATGATACGACCTGCCTGACACGACATGTTTATTGTCATTTTTGTTTTTTGCAAAACATTGCACATTACCATGTCCATAGCTCTTTTCTCCACCTTAAAAATGCAAATATATAATGTCAAATATGTAACTCAACATCTGGGATCCTCCTACATAAGTCATAACCAGACATTTTTCTAGAACCAGATCTGGATCATTAATGGGATGATGATGGATCGCTTCATGCTGCTGCTGCTCATATTTCTTTCAGGTAAGGGATTATTGTAACATTACAGATTATCTTTCAGAAAAAAAATAAAAATAAATAAATAAATCGATGTAGGCAAGTTGTTTATATATATATATATATATATATATATATATATATACATACATAAATATATATATATATATATATATATATATGGGACCCCCATCTACAGACTTTCAGCCATCCCTAACATGTCTCTCTTTCTCTTAAATTTAAATAGCTTACTCTTTATTTGAAATATTTTTGTTTGGTTTGTGCCAATAATAATGATTGCTATAATATATTTTGAAACAACTTAAAGTTATATTAGATGTAAAAAAATTATACTCAACAAATAAAAAAAAAAAAAACATGTTTGTTAACCCTGTTGTTTTGACTAAAATACCTTAGTTTGTAATATTATTATTATTATGATTTTATTGTATATTCATACATATTTGACTAAGCTTAATTTAAAAAAAATATATAGAACTTCATAAAATGCCATTATATATTATATCTCCATATGCACTTTTACTATATATACCATAAACATATTTTATTTTATTGGTTGTCAGATATTTCAGTTTCTCCAGTTTAGATCATTTGCATGTGTCACAGGGATTTACAGAATTATGTGCTGGAGTTTCACTTGCAAATTATATCTAAGTGCAGAGCTGTCATTGGGTGGTCTTTATGGTATACCATAATTATTGGGCCAAGGAATAGGCAGCCCACCCATAAAAATACTGCCTTGGCCCTTTTTTGGGTGCATAAATACACTGCGTAGAGGAACCATTTTGGTGTCCCAAAGAACCTTCCAGTGAAAAGCTCTTAAAAGAACCTTTTTTTTTAATATAGTGTAATGAATATTTTAGAATCTACACCCTTAAAAATGCAAGTTCTTTATTGATATGTTTGGTTCCATGAAGAACCTTCAACATCCATGGAATCTCTCCTAACTTTAAAGTTCTTTGGGAAGCAAAAAGTATTTACAAAAATTCCCTTTTGGAACCTTTGATTTTAAGAGTGTTCTTCATAGTGGAATAAAGTTATTTAGATATTCTTCACACTTCACTGTATGGTGACTATGGTCTTGAGATCCACTGAGGGACTCATATTACTCAAGGTTCAAATGCTCACTGATGCTTCAGAAGTAAACACGATGCATTAAGAGTAGGAGGTGAAACCTTTTTGAAGTAAATTCTAAGTAAAACTTATTTTGTCTTATTTTGTGGAAACATGTAACATGTAACCCCCCCCCCCCCCCCCCCCCCCCCTTAATCTATTGTTTTTCCTTCTGGAGCATCAGTGAGCGCTTGAACCACCTGTAATTGTTGCATATGAGTCCCTCAGTTGTCCTCAGTATAAAAAAGATGGATCTCAAAATCATACTGTCATTGTTTGAAAGGGTTTAAATAAACACAAATGCTAAAAAAAAAAAAAAAACTAAGAGTTTGTGGGACATGAAGGATTTTTCTGAATAACAGCAGGCAAACAAGGGACTCGTGAACAACTTTCACTAAATATACAAAACAAACACATCTGTGGATCATTCAGGTAACAACACAGTATTAAGAATCAAGTGTATGTAAACTTTTGAACGAGGTAAGTTTTATAAATTCAGCTATTATTTTCTCTTGTGGGCCGTATGTAAACATCTTTTATGTTTAATATCTTGTTTAGGTCAGTACTAAATAAACAATAACATGCGTTTTGTATAATCCCTCTTATTTTGGTTAATATAATTAACATTTTGCAGATTCTGCAAGGTTTATGTAAACCTTTGACTTTGACTGTATAAAATTATATTGTACCAAAAATATAGCACTGATCTAAAATGAATTGTTTCCTTCTTTTTGTTTGACCACCAGTTACAAATGAGGGGATACTACAAATAACTCCTGGCGTTTACCAGAATGAATTTTAAAGTACTATTTAATAGACTACAGATTGGCACAATGGTTTTGGCTTTACTTGTTTGGTTTAGGGGACTCTAGAGGAGAATATGTTTGTTGCCTCCAGTGTCCAGATGCTCACATCCAAACCCGAGCAGCTCACGTCCCAGAACATCACCTCAGCTGCTACCATTGTTAACAACCTGCTGTCTGCCACCATGTTAAATGAGGTAAAATATGTTGGTATGTTTGTCTGTCTGTATGACTAGATTGATAATAAACTGACTAGATTTTTATTACAGTCAGTTGCAGAGTCAGTGGTGGCCACTATCAGTCAGCTCATGCACACTGATGAAGACCAATACTCTGAAGACACTTACGATGCGCTTGAGAGGTGTTTACACTGCACACATACCTATCCCACACAAACACTACTCATATAAACTATATAATATAAAAACCACACTTTTCTGTGTGAAGCAGTTAAATAAAGTACCCACTAAAGCTTTGAGAACAACAGCTAAAGCCTTGCTGATCTGCTATTTAAGCTTCTTCTACTGAGCCAAAATTTAGTCAGAATCTCATTCTAGAGTTTTAAAGCTACAACCACCAAATTTGGGTCAGACTTTCAGACTGGTCTGAAGTTAGTTGCTATATCTTTTCTAACTGATCCAGCTTATGTTTTTTTGTAAACCAGGCTATCAATCTACCAAAAATCCTATAGACTATCATTGAAAACATTTGTACAGTGAGATTGTGGTGTATTTAAGATGTCTGTTGATATAGCAGAGCTTAACAACTCCCTACTTGAAAACAGCTAATACCAGTCTAAGCTGGTTGGCTGCTTTGTCTGGTCTCCCAGGTGGGTTTTAAAGTGGTTTTGAACACTTTTTGGCTGGTCTTAGCTGGTCAAGCTGGGAGACCTGATTCAAGACCAAGCAAGCTTAAATCAGCTAATTGCAGCTTAAACCAAGTAAAACTACTAGACAACCAGTTTGAGCTAGTTTTATGTATGTATGTATTTAGAGGGTTTTTTTTTTTTTTTTTTTTTTGGCTTTAAAAACTGAAATAGCTGGTTGTTAATTTATTTTTGCTAAGTCAGCTGGTTTTAATGGGGTTTTATTGGTGCCTTTTTATCTTCCAATTCTGCCTTTATTTATTCAGAAATGCATGATATGAACTCACAATTCTGAATTTTTTTTCTCAGAATTGTGTGAAAGTCCAATTTTTAGGGTGTTCTCAGAAGAGTTTATATCTCACAATTCTGACTTTATAACATGCAATTGAATATAAAATTGCAATTCTAAGAAAATATTCAGAATTGTGAGTTTATATCCTGTAATTCTGGACTTTATTTCTCAGTATTTTGAGTTTAAAACAACAGTTTATACCTCACAATTCTGATGTTATAACTGGCAGTTGAATATAAACTTGCAATACTATAAAAAAAAACAACAGTTTATACCTCGCAATTTTGATTTTATAACTGGCAATTGAATATAAACTTGCAATACTAAGAAAAAACAACAATTTATACCTCACAATTCTGATGTTATAACTACCAGTTGAATATTGACTTGCAATACTATAAAAAAAACAACAGTTTATACCTCACAATTCTGATTTTATAACTGGCAGTTGAATATAAACTTGCAATACTATAAAAAAACAAAAACAACAGTTTATACCTCGCAATTCTGATATTTTAACTTTCCAATTGAATATAAACTTGTAATACTAAGAAAAAACGTCTTGGTTACGTATGGTAACCCTCGTTCCCTGATGGAGGGAACGGAGACGTTGTGTCGAAGTGACGACTAGGGGTCGCTCTTGAGAGCCCGAACACCTCTGACAGCTTTGAGAAAAGGCCAATGAAATTGGTACGCAGTATTTGCATAGCCCGCTCCGCCCCGGAGATCCGGGCATAAGAGGGGGGGGCTAGGCAACACTCATTGTTCTGATCTGAGGAGCCGAAGCACCCGGCTACACTCAGAGGCGGTCCGAGGTTGTGGCAAGGGGGACACAACGTCTCCGTTCCCTCCATCAGGGAACGAGGGTTACCATACGTAACCAAGACGTTCCCCGTCTGTCGTTCACGTTCGACGTTGTGTCGAAGTGACGACTAGGGGTCCCAGTTGAAAACGCCACAACCAGCGGACCGCGTCACGAGTGCATGGAGTGCAAATATTAACAGGTCTTGCGTGTTAGATAAATGTCACTCACCTCTACGTGACCTTCCAATGCCCAAGAGCTTCAGCCAGCCTTTCCTCACCTTTGGTTGAACATCCTGGAGAACATTGGGCCAGTGTCCGTCCTCCCCGGGGGGCGATGGGCACTACGGAGACCACACCCTGCCCGGAGGGAGGTATTTGTGTGGAGAATACACTTGAGGGCTCGCACTAGGGGAGCACAACAAGGGGACGATCCTGAGGCAGGCTCCGCATGAGGAGAGACTGCTGAGCTCAGGGTCGGAGACAAGTTTTGTCTTAAGGGAAACACCGCATCTCTGGGAGTATAGGTGGAGATACACACATGGGGCCGCATTAGGAGCCACTACATGTGGGGCACCAACCTAATATGAGAGTTCACAAGAGGCAACCTAACCTCATATTAGATTCTGATAGCTAGTTCCTCCGCTGAACATAGCTACGTTGCGGGTGCAACATGATGGAAATTGTCGTTCAGGGTTCACGCCAGGAAACTTACTGAACTGGGGAAGCGTCATCACCCGTGGGGAACGACGCTTCAGCAAGCTTCTACACCGTGTCAGCTTCAGGAGTTACTGGGCTTGCGTTCAGGACTCCCGAAGAGACTGGTTCTACACGCAGATTGTAGAACCTGGCAAACGTGTTAGGTGTAGCCCAACCTGCAGCTCTGCAAATGTCTGTTAAAGAGATCCCGTTCGCCAGCGCAACCGACGCTGCGACGCCCCTGGTGGAGTGGGCGTGCACCCCCAGCGGGCAGGGCACCCCTGTGGCCTGGTAGGCCAAACGAATCGCATCCACAATCCAGTGGGAAATTCTTTTTTTTTTTTGGAGACAGCTTTCCCCTTCTGCTGTCCTCCAAAACAGACAAAGAGCTGACTCGACCGTCTGAAGCTTTCAGTACGTTCCAAGTAAATGCTCAGGGCACGGACTGGGCATAACAAGGAGAGGTTGGGGTCGCCTTCCTGAGAAGGGATAGCTTGCAGAGTGACCACCTGGTCCCTGAAGGGAGTGGTGGGCACTTTGGGCACATAACCGGGCCGGGGTCTCAGGATAACGTGAGAGTTAGCCGGCCCGAATTCGAGGCACGAGTCACTGACGGAGAGGGCTTGGAGGTCTCCCACTCTTTTGATCGATGTGAGCGCAGTCAGGAGAGCCGTCTTTTGGGAGAGAGCACTGAGTTCGACTGACTGGAGCGGCTCAAAGGGACCTGACTGTAGGCCCCGGAGGACCACAGACAGATCCCAAGAGGGGACAAGGCGCGGTCTGACGGGGTTCAGCCTGCGTGCACCTTTAAGGAATCGTATAACCAAATTGTGCTTCCCAACCGATCTACCTTCCACCAGGTCGTGGTTAGCGGCAATAGCGGCTACCTGGACCTTAAGTGTTGAAGCAGAAAGGTGTCTATCCAGTCCTCCTTGGAGGAAGGAAAGCACCGTTCGGATGCCACATCTCCGTGGGTTCTCCCCCCGGGAGGAACACCAGTTTGTGAATTTGCGTCAACTGAGGTCGTACAGCCGCCTCGTGGAGGGAGCTCTCGACTGCAACAGAGTGTTTACCACTGCCAGTGGGAGATCTCTGAAATCCTCCTGGTCGCGTCCAGGGACCATACGTGGAGGTTCCAGAGATCTGGGCGCGGGTGCCATATCGTGTCCTTCCCCTGTGAAAGGAGGTCCTTCCTCAGGGGAATGCGCCAGGGAGGAACGGGGGAGAGGAGCACCAGCTCTGAGAACCAAACCCTGTTGGGCCAGTAGGGGGCCACCAGCAGGATCTGTTCTCTGTCCTCCCTGACTTTGCACAGGGTCTGTGCAATTAGGCTCACTGGTGGAAACGCATACTTGAGGAGGCCCTGAGGCCAGCTGTGTGCCAGTGCATCTGTGCCGAGGGGCGCCTCGGACAGACCGTACCACAACTGGCAGTGAGTGTTCTCGATCGAGGCAAACAGGTCGACCTGGGCCTGACCGAAAAGACTCCAGATCAGCTGAACCGTCTGAGGGTGAAGTCTCCACTCGCCCCGAAGCGAAGTCTGTCGGGAGAGCGCGTCCGCTACCCAATTGAGTTCGCCCGGTATGTGGGTGGGTCGTAGAGACCTGACATTGTTTCGACACCAAAGGAGGAGATGGCGGGCTAGCTGTGACATGCGAAAGGAGCGTACACCGCCCTGGTGATTGATGTAGGCTACAGTCGCAGTGCTGTCTGTGCGGACCAGCACGTGTTTGCCCTGAACCAAAGGTCGGAACCTCTTCAGGGCCAAAAACACTGTCAGCAGCTCGAGGCAATTGATATGCCAATGCAGCCGAGGGCCCGACCAGAGCCCTGCAGCTGCTTGCCCATTGCATACGGCGCCCCAGCCTGTGTTGGATGCATCTGTCGTAACCAAAATGCACCTGGACACTTGTCCTAAGGGCACCCCGGCCCGTAGGAACGAAATGTCTTTCCAAGGACCGAGGGTTTTTAGACATACGGGTGTGACGTGCACCCGGTATGAACCCTGGCGCCATGGCCATCTCGGGACTCGGGAACGCAGCCAGTGTTGTAACGGTCTCATGTGCATCAGGCCCAGCGGCGTGACGGCGGCTGCGGATGCCATGTGACCCAGGAGCCTCTGAAATTGTTTGAGGGGGACCGTCAGGCTGCGTGAGAGATTCTGGACGCAGCTCAGCACTGACTGTACACGCACTGGGGAGAGCCGTGCACTCATGGCAACCGAGTCTAGTTGTATACCGAGAAAAGAGATGCTCCGTACCGGGACGAGCTTGCTCTTTTCCCAGTTGACCCGAAACCCCAGATGGGCCAGATGGTTGAGAACCACATCCCTGTGTTTGCATACCAACTCCTGAGAGTGTGCTATGACCAGCCAGTCGTCGAGGTAATTGAGAATGCGGATGCCCCTCTCCCGGAGAGGGGCAAGGGCTGCCTCTGCGACTTTCGTAAAGACGCGGGGAGACAGGGAGAGCCCAAATGGAAGGACTTTGTACTGAAATGCTCGACCTTCGAAGGCAAACCGCAGGAAGGGCCTGTGTCTTGGAAGAATCGAGACATGAAAGTACGCGTCTTTCAGGTCTATCGCCACCAACCAATCCTGGAATCTGATGCACGTGAGAATGCGTTTGAGCGTTAGCATTCTGAAGGGGAGCTTGTGAAGGGCCCGATTCAGAATCCTCAGATCCAGGATTGGTCTTAAACCGCCACCTTTCTTGGGTACAATGAAGTAGGGGCTGTAGAACCCTTTCTTCATGTCGGCCGAGGGGACCGGCTCTATCGCGTCCTTCGCCAGAAGGGTCGCGATCTCCGCCCGAAGAACCGCAGCATTCTCGTCCCGAACCGCGGTAGAGAAGATGCCGCTGAACTTGGGCGGGTTGCGTGCGAATTGGATAGCATAGCCGAGTCGGATGGTTCTGAGAAGCCAGCGAGAGAGGTTGGGTATCTCGAGCCAAGCTGTAAAACTCTCTGCCAACGGTCTCAGGGGGACCACCGACGTACCTCGGGTGGGTACGGTGTGACTGAGTTGTGGTGAAAGCCCTTTGTTCGGGGGCGTGCTGTCCCGGAGGACACAAGGTGCTTTGATCGCCATAACCGACATACAAGGATCCGTGAGAAGATCGCCTGAGCTCAGGGGATCGACTGACGGATGCGCTTGTTTCTCTGTCAAAGTATGCAGAAGCGCAAGTTTTGCGGTTGAGCATGCTTTGATGTGTTTTGGTGGCTGGGTACCCCGGAGGGACCCAGCCATGGAAGGATCGACCATCGGAACCGACAGACAAGGATCCATCAGAAGATCGCCTGAGCTCAGGGGATCGACTGATGGATGCACTTGATTCGTCAAAGCATGCCGAAGCGCAGGCCCTGCGGTTGAGCATGCTTTGATGTGTTCTGGTGGCTGGGTACCCCGGAGGGACCCAACCATGGTGGGTGTACCGATCATCGTAACCGACAAGGATCCAACGGAGGACCGCCTGAGTTCAGGGGGTCGACTGAAGGATGCACTTGGTTTGTCAAAGCATGCAGAAGCGCCTGAGATGCGGTCGAGCATGCTTTGACGTGCTTCAGTGGCTGGGTACCCCGGAGGGACGCAGTCGCACTGGTTTTTACGCCCAGAGAAGAAAGAAATTGCTCTTAAATTGACCATGTGGTGGCTGTCCGCCGTGAGGCAGACAGCCAGGAAGGAGCCGAAGCCCACACTCGTCCCCTCGCCGAGTGTGGATCTAGACAGGTCAGCAGATCTCTCTCCCCTGGGCGGCTCACTTCAGGAGCGCTTCGAAGCCTGATGAGGGTTCCTAGCGGCCTGAAAATGAGCTAACGGCGCCACCTTCTTGCGAGAACTCGACGGCAAGGCTGGTTTGGGTGCAGGACCAGCCTGAGGCGGGCCCTGAACCAGTCTGGAGAAATGGGGGCATCAAGAAAGCGAACTTTCTCAGTGTCCTTCATTTCCGCCAGATTTAGCCAAAGGTGGCGCTCCTGGACCACCGTAGTGGACATCGCTCTACCCAGAGCCTGCGTTGCGACATTTGATGCTCGGAAGCATACACAGAACTGAACGCAGTTCCTGCGACACTCTGAGGCGAGATCTCCCTCGTGCAGATCTTATAACACTTTGCCTGGCAGCCAGCAGGATGGCAAAAGTGTGCATGGTGGACACAGCCTGTCCAGAAGACGTGAACCCCTTCACGCTCTGGACGAGAGCCTATGTGGTCCCACCAGGGGGCAGGGCATCAGATATGCAGGCGCTGTACTGAAGCGCCCACCCGCCTGGAGAATCCACGAAGCCTCTCGCGCTGGACCGCCATCGAGGGAAATGAGGGAGGAGGACCTGATATATCGTGTTTCAGCCGAAAAAAAAAAGGCCTATCACGATATAGTCAATCTCGTACGTTACCGAAGCCATGAACACACAGGATGAGGCGGAGGGTTTTTTCTCACTCAAACCTGATGTGTTTCGGTTATCTTGTTCAAGCACGCCCACCACTTCAGCGTCTGCTCAAACTGAGACTCGCTCCCCAGCTTGCTCAGTCGAAGCATCAGCTTCCCATGGTTCAAGTCCTCCCTCCGATGCTGCAGCCAACCTCTCAACCAGCTTTTAAGGTTTTGAACAGAGTAAAGTTGTAAAAAGAACTAATAATCTGTCCAAAAACCTAAACGGGGGTCGCGAGGAACGAGCGATCCGCGGGGGGAAACCCGGCGGAACTAACTCATTTCCTATTGCTCGCCATCGACGCACATCGCAGCGGCCCTCGTACCCGGAAGTAGAAGGGCCGAACGGAAGCGGTCGCGGTGAGCCGCGGCTTCGCGGCTCGTGAGCAGCAACCCATAGTTATGTTCCCTTCCGCAAGCAGAACACAAACTATCAACGAAGCGATGTATCAGCGTGAGACTAGCTCAACCCTGAGCACAACGATCGTGCCGATTGTTATTGTTTATGAGGAAACCGCAACCAGGAAGACACGGACGGAAAGGCAAATGTAAACACAATCCATCCGTGTCGGCTCTTTCAGAGAAATTACTCCTTTTCAGGAGGAAAAGCTCTTTAGAGATCGTCGTCGAAGCACCCAGGGGTATTCTCGCTTACCAAGAGAAGGGTTAAAGGGAGAGACCGCTGCTCGTGCCATAGATCCAACGACGAAGAGGTGAGTAATGCTGTTTTCCCCTAAGAGAATACTGCATTCGGCTCCGAAGAAACAGAACAATGAGTGTTGCCTAGCCCCCCCCTCTTATGCCCGGATCTCCGGGGCGGAGCGGGCTATGCAAATACTGCGTACCAATTTCATTGGCCTTTTCTCAAAGCTGTCAGAGGTGTTCGGGCTCTCAAGAGCGACCCCTAGTCGTCACTTCGACACAACGTCGAACGTGAACGACAGACGGGGAACAACAGTTTATACCTCACAATTCTGATTTTATAACTGGCAATTGAATATAAACTTGCAATACTAAGAAAAAACAACAATTTATACCTCACAATTCTGATTTACAACTGGCAATTGAATATAAACTTGCAATTCTGAGAAAAAAAAGTCAGAATTGTCAGTTTATATCCTGCAATTCTGATTTTATTTCTCAGAATTGTAACTTTATTTCTCACAGTTCTTACTTTATAACTTGCAACTGAATACAACCTTGCAATTCTGAGAGAAAAAGTCAGAATTGTGAGTTTATATCCTTCTGTTCTGATTTTATTCATCAGAATTGTGACTTTATAACCTGCAACTGAATATAAACTTGCAATTCTGAGAAAAAAGTCAGAATTGTCAGTTTATATCCTACAATTTTGAGGGGAAAAAAAAAATTCTGAATTAAGAGTTCGTATCACAATTGCAAGAAAAAAAAGTCAGAATTATGATATACAAAGTTGCAATTACCTTTTTTTATTTACGTGCAGAAACAGGCTTCCATATTTTTTATCTATCAAAACTGTCTGTTTTGCTATCTATTGAACACTCTAGCTTTGAAAACTATTAAACTACAACTAAAAATTATTTAAAACTTAAAACATTTACACTTAAAGCTGTTAAAACTTCTTCAAACATTCTGCTTAGACTTTCTCAAGCCAAGTTAAAGTTTGTCTACAAATTTTACTCATCTAGTTACTATTATTATTATAGCATGAAATATTATTACACTAAAATTTATTTTAAAAAGTATTAATTTCTTTGCTTGTAAAATGTATTTTATTTAGAAAAACAAATTACTGAGTGGATTATCTACTTCTTTGCTCATTATGAAACAATTAACATGCAATATTAAAACTGATTTTTTAAATAGTTTTGCCCAATGTGCCCCTTATAAAATTTATATTTAGATATATTAATTACTCAACAAAACTTCAGGGAAAAAAAAAAAATACAATGGGAAAATTAACATCTTTATGTGTAAAACATTTTTTATTTAGATTATTTAGATTGTTGTTATTATTAGGATGGACATGTTTAACTTTTGCGTGTGTATTATATCTGCAGTCTCACAAAGGCTTTGGAGGATTTTGCTTTGAACATGAGTAACATTAACTCCAATGTTATGGTGCAACCAAACCTAGCAGTGCAAAGCATCAAGTTGTCAAACTGGACTTCACAAGTGCAATTCTATCCTGTAACAGGTCAGTGCCAAAAGCTCAGCTCCAGGTGTAGTTACTGTATCTGTGTTGATATCAGAAAGGCATTGCCACTTCTCCCATTAAACTAAGCTGTTTTTCACTAGGACTATCACAGAATTCTCCTGAAAGAATCGGTCAAACGCTAAGAGGAAATGCTTTTAACATGACATCCTCTTCAGGACATCCTGTTGATCTCCTATTAACTATCAAACTGCAGAACAAATCCCAGAAAGACTTGGGTAGACTGCTTCTGTTCTCATTTTGAGGGATATAATTAAAAGTCAAGTTTCCCCACAGGGAATAGAAATCTCAGTATTGGAGTGGTGCTTTATGAAAATGATTGCTTTTTCAACTCAAAACTATTTAACAGTGAACTCGATACCAAGAGAAGGGTGGTGGCAGCCAGCCTGACAGACAAAAACTTCCTTGATAATGTGGAGTTTGCCATGTGGCCCGAGGTAAACGACTGTAAACTCATAATGATTACATAAAATATAGCAGCTTCTGAATCACTCATGTTATAAAACACCTACATACAAATTAACGTACAGCCAGTCATTCCCACAAAATAAACAGTCAATGTGATGATAATCAGGTATGTATATGATTTATGTTTTCAGAATATATCCAGTTCGACATCTTACGACTTTGCATGTGTGTTTTGGGACTACACTCACAGAGACTGGAGAACAGAAGGTTGTGTCAAAATTCTTGATTCCACTGGAGTGCACTGTGAATGCAACCACACCACCAACTTCTTGTGGTTAGTTTAACAGACATGTTTTAAAGAAACTGCTGGAACCTTACTTTAAAAGCTAGTGAGCTACTTATATAGACAGCATAATGGAACATTTTTAGAAACTTTCTATATGCAGAAAATGATGTTCCTTTTGCAAAGAACACGGAAAACACAATTTACAACTGATTTCAAGAGAATCTGTTGTTAGCATGATGCTAAGCTAGCTTCATTTGTTATGTTAGGTGTATATATAACTGTATATATGTATTATCAAAATTCCTCTCTCTTTGTAGAGCTTTAGAGCAGACTACACTTATTCAGGGGTTTTAAACTGGATCAGCATTGTGGGATGCAGTTTGTCAGTTGTGGGTTTGGTCCTCACTGCAGTTTATCAAATTAAGAGGTAAAAACACCACAAAAATTTAAGAATACACGTAGAATAACATACGAGTCCCATTGTAAAGTAATACTATATAGCATTATATAGGACTTTGGTTTTATGCTACTGAATGAACCATATTAGGGTGACCATACGTCCTCTTTTCCTCAGACATGTCCTTTTTGCAGTCCGGCCGGGATTCCTAAATTGCCCAAAATGTCCAAGATTTGGTTTTTGCGTTTTTTTATTAAAGCCTTGCGCTGGACTGTTTTCTTAATCCCGCTCCCACAAACATTCTAATATTGAATTACATTTTCGCGCATCACAGAGTCGCTATCAATATGCAGATTTTTTAAATTGCTTTGGATGCAGCTCATGTTGGATGTAGGGTTGCCAAATCCAGATTTTTTTCCACAGAATTGGGCTGATTTTCTCCCGTGGGTTTGATATATTGCATAAATTCCTTTTGACTGAAATGCTTGTATTGAAACGTTTGGAGAAACGGAACGGAATAGAATGGAAAGAGATGCAGGGATGTATTAGGATGGAGGTGGTAACAAATAAATATAAGGTTATTGCACAATGGGGTGAACATTTAGCTGTTCATAAGGTGGATTGCCCGGGGGAAAAAAACTGTTCTTGTGCCTGGTTGTCCTGGTATTTGAGGCTCTGTATCGCTGGCCAGATGGCAAAAGTTCAATGAGGGGATGGCTTGGATGTGAGGGATCCAGAGTGATTTGCTGAGCTCTTTTTCTCACTCTGCATGTAGACAGTTCTTGAAGAGTGGGCAGGGGAGCACCAACGATCCTCTCAGCAGTCTGAACCGTTCTCTGTAATCTTCTGATGTCTGATTTTGTAGCTGACCCAAACCAGACAGTTATTGATGTGCACATGGCATAACGGTAACTGTTAAACGGTGACCCCCCAGCCCCCGTCGTACGTCCTCTTTTTTGAAAACTAAAATATGGTCACTGTTACGTTCCTGGAATATTTGATATTTTGTTGATTGTTTTTTTTTTTGTGTGTGTGGCTCGAGTTGGCAGGTCGCCCTGACAGCTGACCATGAGTCATCGCGTATATCGTGGTTGACGCTAATCAGGAGGCGTCAGCTGTTTAAAAGGACTCTGATGAAATCAGATGGCAGCAAGCGGCTTGGCAAACTCATTCACCTGAACACTCTCCTCGGACGTTTCCAGCCAGACACCTTTGTGTAACGTAATGGTTTATGTTAGAGCCTTTGAATGGCTTCTGTGAAATGTTTTAGTGCACTGTTAAAGCTCTCGTCACATTCTAGAATTCGCTCAGCTTCACGTGCACTTAAAGCTCTCGTTACATTTCAGAACTCGCTCAACTTAAGTGCATTTAAACCTCTCGTTACATTCCAGAGCTTGCTCAGCTCAACGTGCATTTAAACCTCTCGTTATATGGTGCGTTTCTCACAGGTAGTTCTGTTTGTGTTAGTTATTAAGTGTGTTCGCCAACCTTGTATTTTTGTTTGTATGTAGCGCAGTTTATTTAGGCGTCGTATACGCCGAAGACCACGGTTTTGTTTTCACATTTTTCTTTGACGGATAGATTAGAGAAAGGGGTTAAGTTATTGGGGTTTTGTTTTGATTATTTCTTTTGTTTGGCGACGCACTCTTTTCTTTCCGTTTACTTCACTATTTCAACTTTTGATTCTTGCCTACTTCTGGCATATCTGGATTTGATAAAAATAAATACTTTTGTCAAACTGAATGTGGCAATCTTTGTTCATTCCTCACTGCACAACGCAATTAGCACAAGCTCACATTAAATGTTGCGCCATCATCCTTTTACCAGCTCATAAGTGCGTAACAGTCACCCTAAACCATATTCATGTACTGCAATGTTTCCATGGTACTTCTGCTTTAAATAATACCACAATATTACCATGTTACACGGAGGAAAAAAGCCTTTCTGAGTCAGTACTTTTGTCTTATGTTCCAGTTAAAAATACTGAAAGATTCTTAATCATGGTAAATGTATTTAGAAACAAAACTAATAACTTGTTTACATAGAATACATATTGAAACATATTGAAGTGTATTTCTTAATACTCTAATTTAAGCATAATTATAGCATTTTATAGTAATATAGTTATAGTGTGCTTAACACATTTTGCCAGTAATATAAGATCAAATCTAGTCTAGTCGTATTATCTTTATTTTATTGTATTGTTTAGGGATACCCCATATATTGGGACCATATGTATAAAAATACTGTTTTAACACATTTTTCATACTGTACAATATAATGTTACATAGCCTAAATTTACCAGCAAATAAATTAGCATTTAAATTTGTAACTTTTTCCGTGTTTTATTTTAAATTTATTTGTACAAAATAATATAGAATTTTAATATTGGACATGTGTCGTAATTCACCATAAAAAATAAAATAACTTTCATCATACTAGCCAGAATTTATTACTGGTGCCTCTGGAATATTTTTACTGGAAAACACAACAAAAAATACTGTTAGGAACATTTTTGCAGACCATGTATTTGTTTCATATAATTTCCAGCAAACTAATGCTAATTCCATAGAACTCGTTTGTGAAACAGGCAAAATTTAAAGGTATAGTTCATTCAAAAATAAAAATTACCCTATGATTTACTCACACCCAAGCCACCCTAGGTGTATATGACTTTCTTCTTTCAGATAACTACAGGCAGATATATATATTACAAAATATATAGGCTTTTCCAAGATTTATAATGGCAGTAAATGGCTATTGAAAATTTAAAGCCCAAAAAAGTGCATCCATCAATCATAAAAAGTGCTCCACATATTGTAAGACCATCAATGGAAAGCTTCTTTATTCAGTTTTCAGATGATATATAAATCTAATTTTTTATAAATTAACTGGACATACTGAAAATATGAATGGTTTTGTAGTCCAGGGGCACAAATGTGAATTTAAGATTCACAACATTGTAATATACAAGGTGGAAATGGATAGTCTTTTAAAAATTTGCTGAAGATGATATTTAATGGTTATTCATGAGCAAAAGTAGCCTGATCTCAAGATAAAAAAAAAAAAAAAAAAAAAAATAGGATAATCATAAAGCTTATAATAATAATTTTGATCAATCATATAATATGTCTAGGTCTGCCTGCTGTTATTGTTGGCATCTCACTGTCCACCACCTACAGCTTTAGGAACCCTTTAGGTTATCGACAAGAGGAGCTTCATTAGCCGCTATAGTTAAATAACTAAAAGAATAACATGCAGTAAAAACTCTTAATACAAACGTACAAACCAGTGTATGATTACTAAAGTAATTTACAATTATATGTTGACACATACTAGTTTGTAACATCAAACAGCATAACGGACTGTTCTTGTAGTCTTTAACAAACTGTTTTTGAAACCGGAAGCCTTGCACATTAAAATGACAAATAATGTGAATACTCCACATGAAAATATAGCAATTTAATTGTAGTATTAGGTTTAAACAAAATATTTTGAATGTAGTACATTACTTACACATTCCCTGGCATTTCACGTTATCTTATTATTAATCTCTTATTATTGTTGCTATCAATGTGCAGATTTTTTAAATCGCTTTGGATGCAGCTCATGTTGGATGTAGGGTTGGCAAATCCAGATTTTTTTCCACGGAATTGGGCTGATTTTCTCCCGTGGGTTTGATATATTGCATAAATTCCTTGTTGGTTGGCATCTCTGACAAGACGGGAAGGTTTGATCCGAAGCGGCCGATGTTGTGGGGTTTCTTGCTCCCTCTAGCGGTCATGTTGTGTTTTAACATATCTCTGCTTGTCTACTTCTTTCAAACCATCAGCTGTGGAAATCCCAATCTCAAGAGGTACGTAACCGAATCGACAACTAATGTTCCGGGTTTAAAACAAGCTCAAGGTTAATGCAAACCTCAGAGTTTCTGATGTTTTTTTTTTTTTTTTTTTTGAAAAATTCTGTAATATTTAATATATTCTGAACCACTCCTATGAAGAAAAAGATTTTGAGTAGTTTCTCTCTGGCTGTGGTACTTGGATTGTCCTGGGTCATTGGTTACTTTGTGCTCATCACTCATGACAAGACACTTTATATCATTCTCAGTGTGGTGTTCTGTCTTTGCAGCCGTGGCCTAATGGTTAGGGAGTCGGACTTGTGACTGAAAGGTTGCAGGTTCGAGTCCCAGGTCCGGCAGGGATTGTCGGTGGGGTGAGTGATTAATCAGCGCTCTCTCCACCCTCAATACCACGACTGAGGTGAGACCCTTGAGCAAGGCACCGAACCCCCAAACTGCTCCCCGGGCGCCGCAGCGATAGCAATATGGCTGCCCACTGCTCCGGGTGTATGTTCACGGTGTGTGTGTGTTCACTACTGTGTGTGTGCACTTGGATGGGTTAAATGCAGAGCACAAATTCCGAGTATGGGTCACCATACTTGGCCACATGTCACGTCACTCACTCACTCACTCACTCACTCACTCACTCGTCACTCACTCACTCACTCAACACGACACAGGTGTGTTAATACAATATATTTATTATTAAGGACAGTATTTCATATTTAGAATAAGGTCACTGTTGGATTTATTCAAGCTGATGTTTTAAGATATTTTGTATATCTTTAGGGGTTGGACAATGAAAGTGAAACACCTGGTTTTAGATCACAATTAGTATAGTGTTGGGTCATTTTGTGTGTGTATTGGTGCATTGTCATCCTGAGAAATGGCACCACCGTCAGGATACGATGTTTGAACCACTGGGTGAACACTGTCAACCTTCACAATCTGCTGAAATTATTTGTGGTATTTAATAAAAAAAAAAAAAAAAAAAAAAAACCCACAAACCTGGCATTTTAACAGGGGTGTGTAAACTTTTTATATCCACTGTAAACATTTATTTATATCTTTTGTTTGAACTTTACTAACTGCAAGTTAATCAATAACAAATTGTGATTTGATAGTAATTGTGTTCTATGACGAGTTTATTTAACTTTGATTGGGCTGTTCTTACATGACAGAACACTACTAATACTCGCTCTGATCACCCAGTCCTAAAGATATTTTGAAAACAGGACAAAGCATGATATTGAGCTGAAATACGGGACTGTCCCCAGGAAAATGTTGACTTGACATTAAATTTTGGTCATCTGCATCACAACCATTGAAAAGGTTCTTCAGGGTGGTGAATAAGACTGTTACTGCATTGAAAGAACCATTTTTTTTAGTGTGGGAAACCGGGAAACGAGGAACGCAGAAAAGGAGGAAAATATTCTAAATATAAAAGACCAGAAACACAGATGAATACTATAAGTCTTGAATTGCAGCTGTAAACTATATATATATATATATATATATATATATATATATATATTTTTTTTTTTTTTTTTTTAAGTCAGGGGTTCTCAACCTTTTTTACATCGCCCCTCTTCTTCTACGTTTGGAGTTTCAGCTCCCTCCATAGATTCTCTATTGGATTCAGTTCTGGAGACTGGCTAGGCCACTCCAGGACTTTGAAATGCTTCTTATGGAGCCATTCCTTAGTTGCCCTGGCTGTGTGTTTGGGGTCATTGTCATGCTGGAAGACCCAGCCACAACCCATCTTCAATTATCTTACTGAGGGAAGGAGGTTGTTGCCCAAAATCTTGCGATACATGGCCCCATCCATCCTCCCCTCAATACAGTACAGTAGTCCTGTCCTCTTTGCAGAAAAGCACCCCCAAAGCATGATGTTTCCACCCCCATGCTTCACGGTTGGGATAGTGATCTTGGGATTGTACCTATCCTTCGAGTGGAGTTTATACCAAAAAGTTCTATTTTAGTCTCATCTGACTACATGACCTTTTCCCATGCCTCCTCTGGATCATCCAGATGGTCTTTGGCAAACTTCAGATGGGCCTGGACATGTGCTGGCTTGAGCAGGGGGACCTTGCGCACACTGCAGGATTTGAATCCATGACGGTGTAGTGTGTTACTAATGGTAACCGTTGAGACTGTGGTCCCTGCTTTCTTCAGGTCATTGACCAGGTCCTCCCGTGTAGTTCTAGGCTGATCCCTCATCTTTCTCAGGATCATTGATACTTCATGAGGCAAGATCTTGCATGGAGCCCCAGTCCGAGGGAGATTGACAGTCATCTTGAATATCTTCAATTTTTGAATATCGTCAATTGTCCCTAGTGTCCTTAGACAGCTCTTTGGTCTTGCCCAGTGGTGAAGTGGTGCCTGGAGAAGTGGGTATATGCTTCATTCCACCCCAAACCCCTGAGGGTTTTCTCTGTGTTAGAGCCGTTTTGTGCTCACTACTTGAACTCATTTGTTTACTGGCCACGGTCCTGACAGCATCATGATTGTCTTTACTGGGTGTTTTTAGTGAATATTTGCATTTATTTACATAATGTGGTGGGCAGTCATGATTTTGGATAATGCAGGACCCAACTGAATGATGCGCATCAGAGGGTATTAGAAGTGGGTATACACAAAGCCGCCTGGTAAAAAAGTGGGTATACATTGTATACCCGCATATACCCTCCACTACACCAGTGGTTCCCAATTCCAGTCCTGGGGACCCCCTGCTCTGCACATTTTGCATGTCTCCCTTATTTAACACAGCTGATTGAGATCAGCTCATTAGTTCAGTTCATGGCTCTCTACCCTAACAAGCAGATGATCTCAATCAGCTGTGTTAAATAAGTGAGACATGCAAAATGTGCAGAGCAGGGGGTCCCCAGGACTGGAATTGGGAACCACTGCACTACACCACTGGTCTTGCCCATAGTGGAGAGGTTGGAGTCTGATTGACTGAGTGTGTGAACAGGTGTCTTTTATACAGGTAATGACTTCAAACAGGTGCAATTAATACAGGTAATGAGTGGAGGATATGATGGCTTCTTAAAGTCAAGTCAGAATTCTTGCTAGTTGGTAGATGATCAAATACTTATTTCATGCAATAAAATGAAAATTGCTTTGCTTTTTCATCATCGTAAAAAGTCTGTTGTTCGTAAAACACCATACAATAGGGCTGTTAAAGTTACAGGTGCTCCTGCTAAATGGGCTCCCATGATTTGTCCTTTCTGGATGTCTGACAAGTCACACATTTCACCCATGGCTTGTAAACACTAATAGAGAATATACAATTGAAACATAAAATAAAACTGCAACATTGCTTTTTCACTAAATCATATTCATATGATTTTATCCAGCTATGTGCTGTGTGATTAACACCTAGTAATACATTATATACTATTATTGTGTAATGCTGTTGTCTTTTTAGTTTCTCATTAATGTTGGTTTTATTGTGACTGGATGGCTGTTTTCATGACTGATGGACTTCCTACTGCAGCAATGATCCAGCTCCACCTCTCCTTTATAAACCAGACAGTAGCAAGAGTAGTTAGTAGTTAGTTTTACAAATGCCATATCCAGTAAATGCGAAATGGACTACAAACTGCTGCTCTTAATCTTTACCTCAGGTAAGCTATAAAATTTAATGTAGTGTTTATTTTAAAACTCAGGATTATTTGTCATGCTAGTAACTTTCTCAAATAATTACAAAGAAAGTAAGACTGAATTGTTGAATCTGTTTACATTTTGAAGTAGAATTATTTTTACTGAACAATGCACTCCAATGAACAAGAATAAAACAACATTTTAATAAGGTTTTGAGTATATTAATTCTAATTAATAATGAGTATATTTTAAACAACAGTTATTATTATTATTATTATTATTTAATTATGGTCTGTTTTTTGTTTCTTATTCATAATGTACATTTTTTTGTGCTTTATCTGAGTAGTTTGCAGAGTACCACCAGACACTTCATATGTTTAATTTATATCTTTGCCCTGTTTGCACAGCCTGTTTTTCCCAGTAAATTTACATACTGGCATTTGCATATGACAGTGCTGTGCAACCATTGTAGCTCTACAGTGGGATGCAACCATTATGTTACTAGCTGTCATATCAACAATATATGGGGGTAAAACACGCTAAAATTTGATAGATAGATAGATAGAATCAGATACTATCAGATAGCATTTTAAGCTGTTATATAGTCCTTTTACAACGTGATATTTCACTTTCATTCTTTTGGGGTAAATAATGAAAGTATATACTGTTTTATTGAATGAAACAAGGCCACATATTTGACCTAAACTTGTGGAATTAATGTGAAAAAAAGAGAAACATTTTGAACCCTGAAGGGGATTTAAACAAACTAAGAAAGAAAAAAAGTGCTGTGCTATCCCCAACTAATTTGACTACACACAACAATATAAACAAATAAAACCAAGTAGCATGAAAGATAATGTATTTGTGTAATATATTTGTGTACACGCTGAAAAAAGAAATATGCAAAGTTACTATCTTGAGCAATTTCTAATCTGACCCACAGAAATGATATTTTGTGTAACCAGATGTATGTTATTTGTGGTATTGTAAGTCACAGAGGATCCAAGTGCAAGCTCTTAAAAAAAAAAAAATCCCCTAAAAACTTAAGCAGATGTATGTGTGTGAGGAAATATACATTATGTTAAAAAGTAAATAAATAACAGCACAGGAGGACAGTTCCAGTTTATGTTTTCATTTGATCTGCATCAGATAAGGCATGTGGTTCATATGCTTAAAAACACTTATAAATTCACTGTAAAGAGAAGAAAAATTCCAAAATGTCATTCAAATTTGAAAAATTATCAGTTTCTTGTTCTTAATAATGTGGATTACAGGAAACTCTTTTGGTATGAACTGTTACTTTCCATAAAAATTAACTAAGTAGCACAATCAGTTCACAAACAATCTTATTTAGAAACACAACATTGTAACGGATTACTTTTAAAAGTAATTTTTCCCAACACCAGCTCCCCACTGAATTTACTTGGATCATGCCATTGGTGGCATAAATAGGGCTTTAGTCAAACTGGGTTTTCCTTTCTAAGTAGTCAGTTCTTGGCTGAAATAAGTTGGCAAGCTGGACCAGATTTAGCCTACTTTTGCCAGATTTTTTTTTGTCTCTGTCAACAGCTGTTTTAGAGAAGACTTGGTGTCTAAATAACACCAACAACACAGACAACAGCAGCACAACAATCACCCCCCTCCTCACAACAGCGACCAAACAAAGCAGCGACATCACAACAATCAGCCCCCTCGACACAACAGTCACCGTACCAAGTCTGGTGTGCCAAAACGATGGTACCCTACAACATGGGATCTGCATCTGCCAAGATGACTGGACTGGAGTTATCTGCAACATTTGTAAAAAACCATTAAAATTATTGCATAATATATTGACTGAATAATCTTTACATGCAAAAATATTTCAGTGTTACTAAAGGTCTTGCTTTTTTTTTTTTTTTTTTTTTTACAGCAAATTTCTGCCTTGAACTAAAGCCCACACCAAGTAGACCATACACCTTTCCGAAAACTTTGTTAGGCCAGTTTGCATCCTCCGTAGAGAGATGTCCACCAGTAACAGCAAATGGTACTGAAGTCTCTCTACTAGTTTCCTTTTTATTACAATATGCACTCAAAGTATGAATGTACTTTCCATATCTTGTTATTAAACTAATATTTATATATTTATTTCCAGCTGGCATGCACCAGGCTTCAGCCCTCTGTAATAGAAATACTCACTTATTTGATCCTCCAAATATTCTAAACTGTAGTTTGACACTGGACAACATTAATGCATGGGTATGTAACCTATGCCTGATTATTGTAATATTCAGTCATATAAAACACACAAATTTTCCTCAGATTAATACATAAACAGTCAGATTTCATAACAGACTTTTTTTTTTTTTTTTTAAATCAAGGTTTCTGGAGCTACTCAGGAACAAAAACAGAACTTAGCCTCCAGTACCCAGATCCTCACATCTATACCAGAGCGGCTAACACCCCACAACATCACAAATGCAGCTCAAATAGCCAACGCCCTGCTCTCTGACCTACAACTGACACAAACTACAGTAATACGTCTTAAACAGATATTAACCCTTGTGCATCAATTTAAGACATCAAGATAACTGTTGTGCATCAATTTAAAAACATTACACATAGGTTCATAGAGAACAAAAATGTTCTTGTAAAAAAAACTGTCATAAAAATTTTAAGCTTTTGAAGCTTTGACTATGGTTTGGTCTCATTTTAAAGAAGACCCTTGATTATTGTTGTTTAAAAGATAAAAAGTTGTAAGAAATTGCAATCAAAAAAGTTATAGAGGTTTAAGTTTGATTTAAAATGATTTATGAGAATATATATATATATATATATATATATATATATATATATATTTATAAAGTAGTCAACATTTTAATTTTGAAGCTTAGCCTACAGAATAAAAGCCTAATAACAAATATTGCATCATTTTATAGTTAAATAGCCCTAGGATTAAACATTGCAGTTTTAATGGGTTTCAATGAGGACATTTTTGTCCAAAAGGTGCTAAAAGGAACTATTTTTTGTACCTAGTGTAAAATAGATTTTTTTAAAGGAAATGAGGGAGAAATATTAAAATTCCAATAAAAAATACACACCTGAGGCAGTTAGCATTAACACAGGCAAAATTATATGTTAAAAAAAAAAAAAACTAAACTGGACAAAAATGTCCATAAGGTTGCACAAAAAATATATAAAATATATTTATTTATATTTTAAAATATATGTGTTACTTGTCATGATTTTACCCATTTTTTCCACAGTTTCCATGTTTTCTTTTTTGTAATCTATAGAAAAGTAACTCTAATCTGATTACATAATCCATCAGTTACTTCTCAGCACTATAACATAGCTAATACTCTTAGTTACCATTTAACATTGATTGACTTGGTCTCATAAAACCAGATTATGGATTTTAAGAGGTCTATATTTTGTAATGATTTTACTATGTAAGACGAAACAGCTTTTTCATAACACTTTTTTTCTCATTTGGTAGCAAAAAAATTAAATAAAATAAATCACTGCTCATTACCATTGGTGCACCTGATTATTTTAGGGACCTTGTTACAATTACAGTGTTTTTGCATTTTTGTGTTAAGGCCAGTTCACACCAAGAATGATAAGTATAACTATAAAAATAAGGTCTTAAAAATTGTTCACATCAAAACTAATGATAATGATACAGGGCAACAATATTTTTGGGATCACTTTCAGAATTATTATTATTATTATTATTTTGTTTTTTTTTACAGCTGATGAATGATAAAACACTGAAAGCTAATCAGACTTCATTCACATTTGTACGTCTGCAAGATGTCTGTTAAAAATCTCTTGATCTGAAAAGCATCTGCTGTGTACAAACGTCTGGTAGACATCTGTAAGATGTCAGTTTTACATACATTCTAAATTATAAACGCCTTAAAGACATCTAACAGACGTCTATTTGACATCTGATAGGAAAAGTCCAATAGACGTATTGCAGATGAGCAAACTACGTCTTGCAGATGTAAATGCAGACATCAAATAGACATCTTCAAGATGTACGTGTGCTATCAGGGAGGACTTAGGCATTTGAAATAGCAGGCGACATTGTAGAGAAGCAAACAAACATTGTACAGCAAACAGAGTAACAAAACATAAAATTACCTCAGGAATTCAGCACTAGTTTGGACAACGTTGTCTCGTCTCCTTTGAAGTTGCAGTAGACAAGAGTCTGTATTATTTTTATTATACTACATTGACTATTTATAGATCAGATAGTTTACGCTTGAAACGTGCGTGCTGAGGACATCTACTGGTTGAAGCCGTGCAAATACAACAAAAACAGACAGTTATCGTTCTCTGGTGTGGACACAAATATATATATATCCAGAAATATGGTGAGAAGTTGTTTTTGTTTCTTTGTTGTGCAGAATATTGCAGTATCAGCAGTCGCTACAGTCAGTCAGCTCTTGAGCGCAAGTCACGAGATGTTCACTTCTGTCAACACTACTGCAATTTCTGAGTAAAAAAACATTTTCCATTCACTGCCACTCACATACACTACTAGCTTACAGTATAATGCAAAATTCACTCTAATTTTGACTGATTTTTGATGATGTTTGTCCAGACTAACACAGACTCTACTGGAAGTCTCTCTGCGTGAGAAACCAAATCCATTGTTGGTGCAACCGAATATGGCAGTGCAGTCACTGAAGGGGGAAATCAAACAAGTGCAATTAACTGCTTTTAAAGGCAAGTGTTTTAAGTGTCCACAATAATATTCAACAGCACAACAGTTTTCCATTTATAATAATCAGAAATGTGTGACACTAAAGACTGGAGTAATGATGCTGATATTACAATATTACAGGTATGTGCCAAAAATTTGAATATCGAGGGAAAGTCCATTTATTTCAATAATTTGTTTCAAAAAGTGAAACTTGTATGTTACATTACTTCACTACACACAAAGTGAAATATTTCAAGCCTTTATTTGTTTCAATTTTGATGATTATGGATTAAGGACAAAAAAAAAAAAAAACACAAATCCAGTATTTCACAAAATTAGAATATTTCATGTGACCAATAAAAAAAAGGATCTTAAACACATGTTGGCCTTCTGAAAAGTGTGTTAATGTACTGTATTATGTCCTCAGTACTTTGTTGGACTTGATAAAAGACAATGGACCCACACCAGCAGATGACATGGCTCCCCAAACCATCACTGACTGTGGAACTTCACACTGGACTTTAAGCAGCTTGACTTTTGTGCCTCTCCGGTCTTCCTCCAGACTCTGGGTCCTTGATTTCCAAATGAAATGCAAAAATTGCTTTCATCTGAAAACAGGACTTGGGACCACTGGGCAACAGACCAGTATTTTTTCTCCTTAGCCCAGCACAGACGCTTCTGACGTTGTTTTTGGTTCAGGAGTGGCGTTCCGCATTGGAATTCTGCAGCTGTAGCCCCTGTCATGCAGACGTCTGTATGTGGTGGTTCTTGATGCACTGACACCAGCCTCAGTCCACTCCTTATGAAGCTCCCCCAGATTTCTGAATCGCCCTTGCTTGACAATCCTCTCAAGGCTGCGGTCATCCCTGTCACTTATGCACGTTTTCCGGCCACATTTTTCCCTTCCTCTTAACACTCTGTTAATATACTTCGATACTGCGCTCTGTGAGCATCTAACTTCTTTTGCAATTGCCTTTTGAGACTTTTCCTCCTTATGGAGGATGTCAATGATGGTCTTCTGCACAACCGTCAAGTCAGCAGTCTTCCCCATGATTCTGAAGCCTACTAAACAAGACTGAGACAATTTCAGGGCTGAGGTGTTTTGCGTTAATTAGCTGACTAGATTGGGACACAGGGAGCCTACAATGTTGAACTCCATAATCATTAAAATTTAAACAAATAAAAGCTTGAATTATTTCACTTTGAGTGTAGTGAACTAATATAACATACAAATTTCACTTTTTAAAACAAATTATTAAAATAAATGGACCTTCCCTCGATATTCAAATTTTTTAGCACATACCTGTACTGTTTTTACTGCATTTTTGATTAAATAAATGAGACTTGAGTGAGCATAAGAGAATATTTTTTAATTATTTCAAACTTATACCCAGATAGCACACATACGTCTGCAAAATGTCTGTTAAAGATCTCTTGATCTGGAAAGCATTTGCTGTGTACAAACATCTGGCAGACATCTGTAAGATGTCAGTTTTACATACATTCTAAATCATAAACATCTTAAAGACATCTAATAGGCATCTTTTTGACATCTGATAGGAAATGTCCAATAGACGTATTGCAGATGTAAATGCAGACGTCGATTAGACGTCTCTACGTTTACTATAAGGGTATAATCAGTAGTGTGCTGTACTGTAAAGAGTTAAAAATTGTTTTGGACTGTTGGCGTGTTTCTAAAAGACATATTTATTTTAAATTTTCCAGGGCTGAGTGATACATTTTCACCTGACAGAATACAACTGTATACAACAGAGGCTCAGGTTAACAAAGAAAGAGTTGACCTTCAAATGAATGTCACATTCAGTGAAGGTAAAGCTATATTTTTTATAACTATACTTCTCTGTTGTACTTTGTCATTATTTTATATTAAATTATCAGTTAAGTGTTTAATAGTAATCTCACTCTTTCTGTAGGTTTTGGTAAAGATGTTGGGTTTGTCCTCTATGATAACGATCAGTTCTTCCAGTCAAAAAGCTTTCAACCTTCTCTAGATACCAAGAGAAGAGTGATATCCGCTAATCTTCAAGAAACTCCTGGAATCGTTCAGTTTCAGTTTACAGTCAAACCATCAGTGAGCAGCCAGTCTAACATCACACTTCCTTCTTGGCACAGTTTTAATTAAGATAACACTCATAATAACTTCCATTAATAAATCATTAAAAAACTATAAATAATGTTTAACTAATCATTACTTAATATATATTCACATAACTAGAAATATGCGATAATGTGCTTGTTAATGATAACTAATGAACTTACTATACATTACCTAATTATTAAAATATATGTATTTTAAAAATCTTCAAAGGATTTAGACATGTGGTTTATTACATTGAACACAATTATAAATGCAACACTTTTGTTTTTGCCCCCATTTTTCATGAGCTGAACTCAAAGATCTAAGACTTTTTCTATGTACATAAAAAGCCTATTTCTCTCAAATATTGTTCACAAATCTGTCTAAATCTGTGTTAGTGAGCATTTCTCCGTTGCCGAGATAATCATCCACCTCACAGGTGTGGCATATCAAGATGCTAATTAGACAGCATGAATACTGCACAGGTGTGCCTTAGGCTGGCCACAATAAAAGGTCACTCTAAAATGTGCAGTTTTATCACAAAGCACAATGCCACAGACGCCACAAGTTTTGAGGGAGCGTGCAATTGGTATGCTGACTGCAGGAATGTCCACCAGTGCTGTTGCCTATGAACTGAATGATAATTTCTCTACCATAAGCCGTCTCCAAAGGCATTTCAGAGAATTTGGCAGAACATCCAACCAGCCTCACAACCACAGACCACATGTAGCCACACCAGCCCAGGACCTCCACATCCAGCACTGCCTCATGTTGCAAGGATCTGTACACAATTCCTGGAAGCTGAAAGCATCTCAGTTCTTGCATGGCCAGCATATTCACCGGACATGTCACACATTGAGCATGTTTAGGATGTTCTGGATCCGCATATATGAGATTATAGCGACTCAGACCTATATATCCAGCATGGATGAATCTCTAACCTCAGGATCTATAATCTATAACTTTTTGAAGGGTTCAATTTGAGCAGATGATTTTACGATCAACGCAATCTCTAGAATGCGCTTCCACAGTATATTCAGCATCTGGCTGATATTCATGATCTCAACCATATTCTCAATACTATGGTTTTCAATGACTTCAAAGTCAATATTTTGATCGCTGGCAGATTTTTCACCACATCCACTAAAGGTCCACATCTTTACAAAATTAGCCCTAAGAACAGGCGTCAGGTGTTGAGGCATGTCGCTGTCACCAAGACAAGGCTCCTGGACAGGACCTTGACTGCAGTGGCACATCAAATGCTTTCAGTTGCTAGCAGTACTGCTTGCCCTTCGTAACATCTCAGCACTCTAAATATGCCTAGACATATACTTAGCCTTTTATTTATTTATAAATAAATAAAAATGAGTCTTTCTTAACAAATTAAATTAAGATAAACTCTAAATTACGACGAGTATTTGGCAATAACCGAATTAAGATAAAGGCTTTGCGGGATATGCTTTGCCACTTCTCTCCACAATCCAGCCTCAACGTGACGGTGAGTAGCAGCAGAAATTTAATAAAAAAATAATGCCAACATTAGCCTATATACTCTGTCTACATTATGCATTTAAGACTCAAATAATATTTCATTATTATTTGAAAAACTCGCATTAAGGCTACGTGTTTTTGTGGAGGAAAATTATTTAATCCACTGTAGATAACTTCAGCTCGGTCCTGCGCTCACTGATGATGCGTCCAGCAGCACTGAACATCCTTTTACCGCTGCTGCCACTGGCAGGGATGCATAGTTTCTAGTGCAACCATGATCTGTCACTCGCGCCCCAATCTGTGGAACCTGCACGTCTAGACCTCTCTGGCCTTTCTCAGGTCATGATAGATACTATCACTCAAGCTAGAGCCCCTCTACGAGGCAGGCCTATGCTTTGAAGTGGGGTCTATATGTTGAGAGGACCCTCAGAGATGCTTGATCGGTGTGGTGCTTTCCTTCCTGCAGGAAAAGCTGGAGCAGAGGCTGTCCCCCTCCACTTTAAGGGTGTATGTTGCTGCTATTGCAACTCACCACGATACAGTGGAAAAGTATAATCTGTGTAAAAGTATCATCTGATCATCAGGTTCCTGAGAGGTGTGAGGAGATTAAATCCTCCCAGTTCGCATCTCATCTCCTCTTGTGATCTCTCCATAGTTCTACTGGGATTGCGGAGAGCCCCCTTTGAGCTGCTTGATTCAGTTGAGCTGAAACATCTTTCTTTCAAGACTTTGCTCCTGATCGTGCTCACTTCTATCAGGAGGGTCCTCACCTACAGGCATTCTTGGTTGATGAAACGTGGTTCGGCTGATTTTCATGTTACCTTGAGACCCCGGCCTGGTTATGTGCCCAAGGTTTCCATCATTCCCTTTTGGGATCAGGTGGTGAGTCGGCAACAGAGCATGTGAGCGGAGCGGAGTGGGGAGCGGAGCGGTAATATTTCCTTAAGAGCGCAGAGCGCCTTTCTGAAGTTTCCGCTCCGCTCGCTCAATACGCTCAGCGCCGCTCGCTCAACCCAGAATACCCTTTGGTGATTTACTTGTTCGCGATCGATAAGCTGTAGAGATCGAGAACAGTAGAGCAGTTATGGAGTTCAGATATTGTTTCAACGAACTTGCAAGCCTTATACATAAGTGTAAAGTACTACGCAAACATGGTGTAGGCTAAGGTTATATTCGGTCGTACGGAGCCCCGATCATCACGGCATGCAGACAAGACAGTTCAGTTTTTATGCGAATTAAATTCATTTTTTCGTTTAGTCTAAATTATGGCCACGAATTAAGCATTCGTTCTCTTGTTTAGGCTTAGCTGCCAGCCTGCCACGAATTCATTCGTTCGTTAATTCGTTCCTTCCCTAGATTTGGCTTAAATTTTGGAACGAATTATTAGGATATATTTCGTAATTAGGCCTACTTATTAAAATAATTATTGCTTAAAATTAATAAATAATAGGTAGACCTAGGCTACAGAATGTAGGCTAGATAGGCTATATGCATCAGTAATTTATAATCTAATATAACGCACGCAGATTTGTTCTTTACAAAAAAAAAACTGCAAAAGGCCAAAGGGAGATAAACAATTTTTTCCCTCTCCATTGTCCCCAGTTCCCCGTGTCCGTGTGTTTACTTTAACAGGCTTTATAATAGAGGTGAATTTTGTAAAGATCTGCGCACAGTTCATCTCATGTGTGTCCGTTTGTGTTTTAAATGTTCTATTACACAACAACGGCAGCTATTCACGGAAATAAAGTTAACGAAAATCAAATACAAGTTTTTGCATTTTAGGTAGGTTTGCTAAGGTTATTCGTGTATTTAATAGCCTACATTTTAATTAATACAATTAAGAAGAATGTAAGAATTTTGCTCTGAAACATGCATGCTTAATTTTAGACAATTATCCAAGAATTTCGGTACAAACAGTAAACAATAGGCCTACTAGAGAAATTTTATGTCAGAGCGGGATCTGAGCGGGATTTGGTTTACCGGTGAGCGTGAGCGGAACATTAGCGGAGCGTTTTGCTTTGGCCATGAGCGACTGAGCGGAGCGCACGCCCCCAGAGCGGAGTGCTGAGCGGAGCGTCACGCCGCTCCGCTTCGCTCACATGCTCTGGTCGGCAAGCACTGCCCTCACAGAAGGCAGACCCGGCCCTTGCGTTGCTGTGTCCAGTCCGAGCCCCCCAGACAGCAGAAGGGGATGGCTGACTCAAAGCAAAGATTGGTTGGTGGATGCCATAACCTTTGCGTATTTCCTTTATTTCTACCTCCATTTCAGATATTTACAGAGCTGTGGGCTAGGTGATACCTAACACCTTTGCAAGATTTGATAATCTCCGAGTGGAGCCTGTGTCCTTCCTTGTGTTGGGTAATATGTGTAAATTATCGGGAATCAGGCTTGGTGTTCGGCTTGCGGCACCATTCCTTCTTGGATACAAGTGCTTTTTTCACAGTTGTTTCCTACCGGCGAGCTCTGGGTCCTCTGTTGCCCTGCAGTTGCAGACTTGACAGAGATGTCTCTTACTGCGTACGATATGGGTTTGCCATCTTTCTCTCCGGACCTGGCATTATGGCTCAGTGGTTGGTCTTCCACTGTGTTCTCCTTGATTTTCCTTAATTTTTCCAAATTTTCACATGAACTTACATTCTTTCATTGTGCTCCGCCCCTCAACAGTCACTGATAAAACTCTAGCACCTGTGGTGGGCCTGCTTGTCTGGTTACAGGGCGTTGAGATACATATGTTCTGAAACGCTTGCCTCTCAGTATTTGCATCTTTAATTTACATAACACAGTTCGTGTTCTGGCGTTTTCCAAAGGGGCCCCATACGTCTGTATCATCGATGTAACATTGAACATGTCTGACTGAAGGGGAACATTTCGGATATGTATGTAACCCTGAAAGATGGAACAAAGATGGTAAGTCCTTCATGCCACCACCTTGAACTGTGCTGAATGCCATAAGGACATCTCGGCTCCTCAGTACAAACCTGAATGAGTGGATGCACGCCGCCATCTTATATACTCATATGAACAGTTTCACTTCTAAAGCTCAGAGATGATTGGGGCTCCCTGTTGAGACCTCATACATCTACCCTTCTGAAATGCCCAGATTTGACACCCCTATGCAGGGCTGGTCTCTTTTTGTTCATAAAAAGATATATTATATACTATAAAATCTGAAACTGCATTTCATGATCCCTTTAAGAGTAGAATTTTACTATAGTGTTCCTCATTACCAAACATATTGAAAGAGGTTGTATAAGAATGGAGTTGATAAATGAATACACTGCTAAACTTTTAGGCTGATTCCATGTCCCTCAACGACTTTGCCTGTGTGTTTTGGAGT
Source organism: Cirrhinus molitorella (assembly GCA_033026305.1). NCBI lineage: Eukaryota > Metazoa > Chordata > Actinopteri > Cypriniformes > Cyprinidae > Cirrhinus > Cirrhinus molitorella. The sequence continues at coordinate 27,199,769 of CM065121.1, read as the reverse complement.
TACTCTAAAAATGATTGGATCACAGACGGTTGCACCAAAATTGAGAGCCCCTCAGGAAGTGCAGTTTGCAGATGTGAAAAGCAGCAAAAAGCAATAAATCAAAAAGCAAACTTTGCTATTCTGATGGTAAGATATATTTTCACCAGGATGTAAATACCATTGATATTTGAGTTAAATTGATCAGTGGAGCTGTAGTCCATTTCCACTAGAATTTAATGCAGGTGTCATTTTCTGCAGGCATATGACACCAACTATAAATATTCTGAAGCTTTGCATTGGATCAGCATCACTGGGTGTGCTCTGTCTGTGTTGGGACTGTCTGCCACAGCGTTGTACCAAATCATAACCAGGTAAAAGTTTATACTGTTAAGCATACAGCTTTCTGCAGTGGTGAAGCAGTTTTTATTTATTGATGCACATGCCACAGGAAGGCAAGAGGAGGCAGTCCTACTCTACTAGTGGTGAACATCTGCTTGAGCATGATGGTTTTCTACCTTCTTTTCATCTTCGGCATAAACAACCCCATCCAACATGAGAATGTAGCAAAGGTGTCTGACCAGAATAAAATTCCTGAGTCTGACTACAAGAAGTACCCAGATGAGGGACCCTGTACGGCATTTACAGCTTTGCTTCAGTATTTCCTGTTGGCCACGTTCACTTGGAACACTCTGTATGGCATAAATGTGTACATGCTCTTCCAAAACTCAGTATCTGGAACACCTCGATGGTTTCCAAAGGTCTCCATGCCTGTTGGATGGGGTAGGAGACACTGAACATGCACAAACACTGATGTATTGTTTAATTTATGACCAGCTTCTTGGTAAAGTTGGGCAATATACAGTATAGGTTTAAGCAATATAAAGCTATTATGTCTTCCATTTATATTTCCACAGCACGAAGGTCATACGGATTTATGAATGAACCTTTTTTTTTAGTGAAATTTGTTATGACATCCGAACATTGATCATTAATATGCTCAATATTTTTTTTTGTCATTTTTATATAGGCTACAAATGTGTATATCCCAGTCTGTACTGACTAAAACCTAACCATAAAATAATGTCTCCATAATGCTTTGCCATCCGTGTCTATAAAGCTTTTTCTTTTTAGGTTTGCCTGCTGTTATTGTTGGCATCTCATTGGGTTCCACTTACCGTGTGGAAGACCCTTTAGGTTATCGACAAGAAGAGTTGTAAGTAACAAATAGTTTTGAACTTATAAATTCACTAAAAGTTTAAAAGTTGGATATGTTGGTTCAGTTGTCACTCTTCTTTGCTGCAGTTGCTGGCTGGCTTCAGTGGACCACAAACAAAGGTTCAATATAAAGAAACCCATGTTTTGGGGATTTGTGCTTCCTTTAATGATCATGCTGATCACAAACACAGCAATACTGCTGCACTTCTCTTACAACATCTGCAAGACCAACCCTAACTTAAACAGGTAAGTGCCAGAAAAGGTAATCAGTTATCAACCAAAGTGGATTTATAAGAATAATTCCACCAATAACACACTGTTGATCTGTAGATCACGTACAACTCCTCTGAAGAAGAAGCTTTTGAGTAGTTTTTCTCTGGCAGTGATGCTCGGCTTGTCTTGGGTCACAGGCTACATTTTGCTCATCACCCAAGAAAAAACTCTCCAATTAATTCTCAGTGTGGTTTTCTGTCTCTTAAACACAACACAGGTGGGTTAATGCACATTGCATAAAAATGCAAAAAAGCTTATAATGGACTATAAATGAAACTGTCAGTGCTTTATTAATTACAAGTTTTCTTTCCATTTCCAAAGGGTGTTCAGATATTCATTTTATTCGCTCTGAGGCCTTTTTTAAACTCAAATCCAGCTATTCTTAACTCTCTGCATTCACCAGAAATAGGCCTTCACAAAAAAACATTTTATTTATGGAAAAAAAAGGCACCAGAAACCAAAGAAAGCTACCAATCCACAGATCACTGACAGGACAAGGTAATAATAATACATATATCACAATATCTTAATAAATACAATACACAAACCACCTTCTACAAACTCTGCTTTTTATAGCCGATGTAGACCGTTGGTAAAGCTGTGGCCTTCACCTCAGCAGTGATGAAGACATGGAGGAATATCAGCTTGAGTCATTTTATCATTTACAAATGGTCTTGGTGTTTGTAAATTGTATCCTGATTCAGTATCGAGTTAGCAGCTCAATTTTTTATTCTTACGCACATGTCATTAAGAGATTCTTGGGCTTTGTTCACACTGAATACGAATCTAATTTGGTTTTAATTTTCACTGTCGACAATTTTTTTTTTTTTTTTTAGGTTATGCAATTTGACCATCTAATTCCAAAAGTATTAGTACTATTCACTACCTAATGAATGTCACATATTTTGAATAATAGTTCACCCAAAAATGAAAAATTGCAGAATTTTTAGTGGCATTCAGGCCATCCAAGATCAAGATGAGTTTGTTTCTTCATGGGAACGGATTTAGAGAAAGCTTCACATCACAATAATCCACAAGTAATCTATACAACTTTAGTCCATCAAAAAATCATCCAGTCCAAGAAAAAAAAAATCACTTCTTAACATAATATGAGTCCTAAATCAATAAAAACGCCTTCTCCAGTGAAAAAAAGTCTGTCCCCTGATGTCCTCTTTATAACCCAATGTTTGTTTAGAATGGTTTTGGACTTCTTCTGCTTGCGCATAATTCTTTCCTAATTCCTAATTCAGACTAGATGACTTTTTAGAATAAGACTTGCATTTTAGACGTAAACAATGGTTTAAAATTAAAACGCGTCTTAATGATGGATTTGTTTTTAACAAACACAGTGCTTTTCACTCCACAAGACGTTAATAAAGTGGATTACTTGTGGATTACTGTGATGTTTTTATCTGATGTTTGGGCTCTCATTCTGACGGCACCCATTCACTGCAGAGGATTCATTGGTGAGCAAGTGATGCTACATTTCTCCAAATCTGTTTGGATTAAGAAACAAACTCATCTACATCTTGCATGGCTTGATGGTCAGATAAATTTTAGCAAATGTTTATTTTTGGGTGAACTATTCCTTTTGAGGATATACAAAAAGTGCTGTTTCTGCTTGAAATCTGATTCCAGTAAACCAGAAATCAATAGATATAGCTTTGTTAACACACTAACAAACGTTTGAGATGAATGTGCCAGTCTGATTTTTGCTGCCTGTCTGAACAAAGCTTGACAAGTCAGGTTTGGCAGAACAAGCACATTGTCAGATGCCGGTTTTTGCCATGTCTGATTGATGCACTCTATTGTAAAATAATATAAATGTACTGTAAACACAAATCTTAAGAGTTTGACTCATTGCCTTTTTTTTTTTTTTTTTTTTTTTTTTTTTTTACTACTTCACTGTTGACATATGTTAAACATTGGTGAAATTACGTGTGGACTGCTGGGTCTGAATTTATTTACGAGGTCTTATGTATGGATTTCTTTATCAAATTAAAATAGATTTATTTTAAAACCGTATAATCCTGTGTTATCTGTTTTAGCAACCATGGTGATTTTAAGTTCATTGGGTCATGGTAGAGTTTCTGTAATAGTCAGCAGAGCATCTCCACCAGGGGGAACCATTTACAAGAAAATACATTTGTAATACCTAGCAGATAAGTCATTGTATTTTGCGTTAAGTAAGTACATACCTGTACATTGGATATTTATTTCCTCTTGCTCTGCTTTGATTCAAATCAGTGCCTGATGCTCATCGGTTTTGTATTGAGGAAAGACAAGCTAAAACAAAGAAACAAATAAATAAAAAGTTCCAGGGAAATCCAGTCTGTCATGAATTGTTTAGCCCTGTAACATGTTTTTATTTATCCAAGTATAGCTGTCAAACCAGTTTGATTACCAGTTTGAAGTCCACAGAAATCTGACCACAGAAATTCAAAACAAGAGATGACCTTTTTATCCCTCTTCTACAGAAATTCATAATTACATTACCAAATGCAAATCTTCTATGCTAGCGAAAAACATGCTGAGGTTATTCCCAGTTCTTGTTATTAGCAAGTGGTTTCGGAGCAGGTGCCAGACCACTCTGGTTGTTATTTTCTGTCCTCACCGAGACACAAGTCGGAATATTACTCGGTCCTGCAGTTTAGCATTGAAATAAAACTGTTGTATAACTCATAATTCACTATTTATAGTTGGTAGTCTACACAGACTAAGGCGTTTTCTCTTCCTTTGTAGACGATGACCTCATGGCCGTCGTCATAGCGGTTCTGACCTCTTCTGTCATGTGTATGTGAACGCTAAAATGTGAAAGGTAAAATAACCTGGCCATAATGTCACTCTATGACACTCGTAATTCCCTCGTATGCCGCAAGAGGGCGCACACATTCTGTTCCAGTCAACACCTAAAGAAGAAATTACAATAAACGAACACGTTCGTCACAGATGTGCTGTTTGACAAACAGGTAAACACAAAGGTATGTTGATTAAATTGCATATACAAATAACAGACCTTCTCGCTTTTCTTCCACACAAGATTTGAAGCCTGCAGTTTTCAGGATTGTTTTTGAAGAGCCAACTGGCTAAGAACGCCAATTACTGTGTTTGAACTAGTTGTTTAACTTTAAATCCAGCTCAGGATGTCTGGAATTGAGCACAGAGCTCCGGGTTCTCCTTTCTGGTTCGCTGGTTTTACCACTTTTGGGGTATGGATTGCCAAAAGGTTTCCGAAAACAGCTGACAACACATTTTCGGCCTGTTTTGTTCACACTTCACGATTAACTGCAAAGGTAATTAGATTTCCGTGTCCTACGTCGTTCCTGTGATTACGTGTCCTTCTTTCAGAAAGAGAGCACCGTGTTCTGGGAATTCCTGGCTATCGTGTGTCTCTGTGATCTCAATTGATGCCGGTAAGTGACCCGTTAACGTCACACTCAACAGTCAAATGTACAGCTCGTACAAAGAACACTGGCCTCTGTCAGTGTGAGGGATTTGTGTTGGCACACGTTTTGACTGCTTATGAGAGGGCAGAGGATTTCCTGTCAGTATGGTGGTTCTTTTTGGCGGCCTTTTTAATGATTCTGACTTGGATCCGGGTCACAAGACTGTTATTTTGACTGGTCATATGACTGTATTTTTTAGATATTAGTAACATATCTGAGCAGATATTTACATCTAATTATGGCTGTATCATTTTACAACTTTTTAAAACTTTATTTAAAACTTGAAATTATTTTATAAGTGTGTAATTTGTACAGAAGTGCCAACAACCACTGTTCTTAAACAGGTTTCCCAAAACACTCACCTTAACTGTCATTGGTTGGTGGAGTGGCTTCAAACGCACGCCATTGGCTGAGCAGGTGTTGCTATGCTGGATATTTGGATCAAACAAAACAGAGCACTTTTATGAGTAAATCAACCTACAGACTGTTTACATATTGAGTGTTTACACGACGCGTCAGAGAAAAAAAAACATTTGGAGTATTATAGACTACCAAAAGTTCTAACAAATCGAGGAGAAGAATGCAGAAACTGTCTGAGGAACAAAAGGGGTTTTATGGTTGGCCAAACTGAACCAGGATTTCCAGGGCAAGAATCTTAACGTTTAACGTCTTAATCATTTTTGTTTGTTCTTATCATTTCTGGTCAGGTAGGTGAAATATTAGGCTATCCTAATTAATATTGCTTGTATGTATCTTACCATCTATTAACTGTAGTTTGTCAAAATATTGTGCCCTTTCCGGCTTACTAAGTCTTTCTCTATATGATTTAGAAGCTTCCACACGTTTTTTTTTTTTTTTTCGTAGTTTAGACAGCATAAATTAGCAGAACAATGTATTCAGTAGTACATTAACTGTGCAATCTATGCTGTTGTTTACATCCAAGTATCTCCAATATGGCTGCGCATCTGGGTAATTGACCAAACTGTGACGTAAGTGTAAACCCTCTATAGTTGCTATTGCATATTAAACTGAAAAAAAAAAAAAAAACCTAATAGAAAGTTTTTCAACATAAAAAAATTCTTTAAAAAGCCAACCAATCCTAAAAATTTGTTTTATACTAAACTGGCTTTTATGTTACGAAACTATTATATTATTCCAGAATCCTTACAGATGATCAGAAGTAGCAGATGATTTTAATTGGTCACTTCCAGTGCTGTTACATAATGATCTGTATGTTCCTTATTAAAGCCCCCATGGCCTCTGTATCATCATGCGAACTCAATTATTATTGAATTATTGCTGGAAACGCCTTAGGCCTGTTTTGTCCAGAGATGCTTTGACAGTCTTTAATCTGTCTTTCTGTCAGTCCCTCCAAACAAAATGTGTTCGCCGTCTCTCTCAACTTGTCAAAATACAACTGTTTGTTTCGAACCATTGATAGCAACAGTGCAATAACACCAGAGGGGATGGGAGGTGAATGAAGCCTGGTTTATTTTATAGCTGTCATTGTAAGTCATTATTCACTTGCAAATCAGCTCGTTCATGTGTTAAACGAATCAGTGGATTTAACTGAAGTGGATATTCTTGTTTTGGTTCTTGTCTCTTGTTTTGGCCACCTACCGTTACCTGGGTAGATAGAGTCAAGTTTGCCTGCATTGCTTCACGGGTCGAGCATAAACAAGTTTTGATAATGCAAGACTCCTTCATAACTGAGTCATTCCGTCATCTTCGCCAAATATCCCTGTGTTTGTTTTGGTTGCTCAGCAGGGGGTTCAGTTCTGGGCTCTGAATCAGATCGTAAGATTTAGGGTTCACAGGAATGTCCGGATCTATATGTTTGTGTCCGTGTATGCGTTTGTGGTTTTGGCTGTTGTTGCTGTTGTGGCCCACCGAGCTTGTGAATCAGTGGGAAGGTATGGGAAGACACTCTCCTGCTGTGTTCCATGTTGGCATTTGTTCAGGTTCTCCACCTTCGTTGTCTTTCTCTTCCTAGCCATTCTTCTCCTTTCCCATCTGATAAATGATCCAATAAGCAATGTATGTTAACCACAAGTTTGACAATCCATGATTCAGTGCACTTTTTCCCATGCCACAATTCATCACAGGCCAGGAATGGCCAAATGCTGTTTGACATCAGCCTGCATAGAGTTAGATGAAGCGGACCACATCTCCTTAATGTTCTTCATTGCTTTTGAGACGTTCCTACTTGACTGTAGTATCAGGACAAAACAGTATCCGAGATTAAGAATAGAGGGTTTGCACTTATGTCAAATGTTTTTCCAGGTCTGACTGATTAGTAAAGATCCAAACATGACAATAATTCACAACAATATTCAGCAAAATATGCGAGTTTAATTCGGTTCAGTGGCATTGATTACACTGAGTGCCGCCAATATGGCAGATTGATTACATGTTGTGAACACCCTCTATAAAAGTTGACACTTTGTTGGTTCATGTTTCTTAAAACATGTTGAGATATATTCAAGTCTGAATTGCCTTTTAATGCACTTTTGTATAAATCAACATATCCTGATGAAAAACGGACCACATTGTGGTTGACCTGTGTTACTTTCTGCACCCTCTTTGGTTCCTACCTTAAAGTTATGGACCTAGATTGTAGTGTACAAGTCTACAATCTAAGCGAAGGTCACAACTGTGGCTAACGGTTGATACTTGAGTAGTTTAGACAGGCAAAGTGTGTTTATCTCACTGTAAAAGCGGCCTACCTCAGGCGGTCAGCCCAAGTGCTTCCCACTTCCTGATCTGTCAGTACTTTTCTCTACTTTTCAACCAACTTCTAACCTCTTGCTAAAATTAGAACAAGAGTGGTAAAATAGCGATGGAAGGAAAAAGAAAACATTTACCAAGGAATTTGGTTTGACCCCAGACATTAGTAGCGCACAGCTTTGTTAAAGGTTGACTGCACGTGGAGGAAAGATGACCTCACGTGTGCTCATGGAGACAAAACGTGCGCCTGAGCGAGACCATCATACTTCTGTCTGGACGCTGGGAGAGGGAGAGATTTGAACTGATAAGGTATTCATGAAAGTTTGATTTGGACTACAGCGTCGGCCTGAAGCGAAACCTCAGCTCTTTCATTGAGATGAATTCCAATGTTAATGCTAATGTTTTATCCAGACTCCTTTCATATTGGTTTATTGTGCTGGTATGTTACTGGTACAGCTGATTGGTTGAGGAAGAACTTGCAAGAACTTGCTTGGTGGAGATGGCAGAACATAAGCATCTTACGCAGGGTGTGCTGCTCTCCTTAATGCACGCATCGAAATTAGACCACCCGGGCTTACTCTGGTTTTACCAGCTGTTCTGAACATAAACATTAAATGTTAAAAATAATAGAGATGATGAAGTGTTGGATTTGTTATTATTGGATGCTGTTGCCAAGGCACATGCTGATTCCCAATTGGACACGCTCTGATTGACACGTCCTCCTGCTTCGTCCCGCATAGTGATACATTTGGTCTGTTTGGAGCTTCCGTCCCAACGGACCTCCACTCGGAGCACGGGCTGATGAATGGCATGTCATGGATAGACGTTGGGGAATGGAGAAAGTGAAAGATAGAGACAGAAACTGCTCGGATCTCTCAGAGTATTCCTAGCCTAGTGAGAAGTGATATTAAACATATGACTCTGGAATCTCGGGGTCTGAATACTGATTATAATTCCCTGAAAGCCGTGATAATTGGGTCTTCTTAGTTGTTGAGTTACACGAAACATGACAATAGCTATGTTCCCATCACCCTTTTTATGCACATCTTGAAGTATCGCATCAGAAACGAGTGATGGAAATATGGCAGACTTTGCTCAGGCATCTCAGAATGACTATAACAACATTTTTGCAAATTAATGCAAAAATGTTGTTATTGTCATTCTGAGATGCCTGAGCAAAGTCTGCCGTCAAAGTATTTCTACTACATTCCCATACACTTTCGAAAGCTTTGACAATATTTATTGTTTTCCATCTGCTCGCTCTGAGGAGCAAGTCATTTATTCTACCTGATCTCATGACGAAAACGTACCTGTGGGAGCTTTTTCGCAAAATGCGAAATACATACCAAACGGTACATATCACTGCAGTTTCCAACAGAAATAAACACTAGAGCTACCAAGGATTTGGAATCCTTAGGATGTGGAATCCTTGGATACGAATTCCGTGAAAAACATGAATCACGATAAAAGAGCTGAAAGATGGGAGATTGAAAAACAAGCTAAAATGGCATGCTTTCGATTGTGTTCTTACATTACATTCGCTTTTGTTCATACCATCAGGTAGGTTTAGGTGTAGTGCAGATGGTATGTTATTTTGAAACGTCACAGAGCATTAGAGTTATAGCACCACTCAAAAGACATTTCAAGTGAGGACTGCAGTGACACGTACAAAACCAGCGTCAAATAAAACGGACCATATGTATCTTTTAGCGCCACTCAGTGGACATTTCGGATCTAATATGTCATGGAAATATATGGCGGTACGCATTTCGCGTCTTGCGAAAAAATTCCCACAGGTATGTTTTCATCATGAGATCAGGTTGAATTTATTATACACTCAAACGTCGAAATTAAGGTTTGTGTACGTTTTATTTCGTCTATAAGGTCTTTATTGTGCTGTAAATTATTTTATTTAATGCAACACAACATACAGATGAGAATCACTCAGCTAAATGCATCAGCAAAGTCATTTCGCGTGATGGAACATTTCATTGTGTAACTACGAGTGAAACACGAGGCAGCGGTCTAAAGTTTGCGGTGTCCCCAGGGAATAGCAGCCCATCGCCGGCTATTTTGATTAAAACGAATAACAGAGAACCGTTTGATACACTTGAATTAAATATTACTTTTAAATGTTATTTTTTTATTTCTAAAATGCTTGTTAAACGAGCTTATGCAGCATAGTTTTCAACTTTACATACATTTAAAGCAATTTGTCTTATATTTTTATCCATGTATGTTTTCACGTATTAATAAATGTTCATGTTTTGATTATTAATGTTGCCTCTAGTAATTCCGTTTCAGGAAGTGACGATTTTGTTCTCTTTGGCTCGTTGGATGGAATTATCGATATTCCAATTTTACGCATAAGTTAAATTCGCAAATTTGAATGGAAACCCAGCTAATGAAAGCTTACTCTTTGGTACTGAAAATTTACTGACCATAAGAGCCATTTGGGATATTTTTACCATCTATAAGTAAACAGTGTCATGTATAAAGTTTAAATGAATTCCAAATAAAACAAAAAGTTATTTTGAGTGTTGTGATCTTTGGATTTGGATCATGAATTGTGAATCTTTGGCTCAGATTCACTCAGGGAGTAGAACAACATGCAAGCATGTTTTGGGTTTTACTAATTGTGTTATAGACTGTTATTTATTTAAACGCCTAAGATTTGTCACATTCATGCTCAAAAACAGACATTTGTGTAATGGGCTACAATGTGCATCCGGTGCAAAAAGCACTACATGTGTAGTTAATTGCAATTTCCAGCATGATCTCTTGACAAAAATATGTACATTTGTTTTCATTTTTCTTTGTTTCTTTCTTCTGTTGAACACAAAAGAAGATATTTTGAAGAATGGTGTTAGCCATTGACGAAAAATAGGTAGCCACAATTCAACATTCTTCAAAATATCTTCTTTTGTTCCTGAGGGTGAGTAAATTACAACAATCTTTTCATTTTAACATGAACTATTCCTTTAATTCCCTTTCACTCCAAAACGTATATTTTGAATCCAGGTTTAAATATATTTGAGGCACTTGATGGCACTGGGATTCAAACCCATGACTTTGACCTTGCGAGAACAGTGGTAGATCCACAACACAGTGATTATTTAACATTCAAATGGAACTAAAAGTTATACTGGTTTTAGCACCACCTGATGGACATTAAAACATGTAACCAAAGCTCCTTTTATGGGTTTTTGGCACATTCTCATTGGTTGGGTTGTGAGATGGATGACTTGCTCAACTGATTTGCATTAGCAGGATAATTACCCGAAGATGTTCATTCTCAGGATCTGCTAATTCTCCACCTTTGGCCTTTGATTCAAATCCACACACAGAGAAATCTCCATCTCTGGCTTTAGAAGGAGGGAATTCCATTCGGTCTCGCTTTAAGGATCAGTGAGCTTCAACAAGGTCTGTTTAAGAAAAGCATAATCTCTTGGTTTACGATACCTCATAAGGCCAAAGAAGTGGAAATGTGTGACAGTTGTGCTTCTGATGAGGACTGCTGCCCGTTTTCATATATTAGCCTTCTCTAAGCCCTTTGGTGCACTTTCATTGTGTACCGCTGAGATGATAGATCATCCCTCGCTTTATTTTCATCCCATGATTTGACGTGAAAGCTTTTGGGACTCAGTACGCCATGTGCAGCGCAGTGAAAGACAAGCTCTGGCTCACTAAAAATGCTAGGTCTCTTAAAATATATTCCATTATTCAATTCCTCGTAGACATTTGAGAAGCTAGTTTATGCGAAGAGATATATGTGTTGCCACAGATAGTCTGTTGCACCTGCTTGAGCTCATCTTTTGTGGTTAAAGCTTAGGTTTATTTTTATGTGTTTGGTTAAGCTATTTTAGACATGAGTGTATTATATGGTATGAGGTGAACGAATACTTGGCTGGTCACGATGTTGGGTGCCTGACAAAGGAAGGGCTGGACGGCAGGAGCTTCATCACTGCGATGTGGATTAATGGCCTCGTCTTTGTCGTGCTGAGCCATGATGAAAGGCGATCGATAGTTAGAGTGTGTATTTGTGGTTGCTGGTAAAATATATTGCGTGTTTAATGAAGAGTAAGATGCAGTTGCAACAAGAGATGGCTAGAGGAACATTTTACTGCTCTGAGGTGATTTAATTGGAGATTTGTTTCTCCTTACATTTTATTGAATATATAAAAATAGACACAAATGAAGACTTATTGTACAGTAAGAGTATCAAGTGAATGTGGATAGCAGCTCAAGTCTTTTGGTCTTGGAAGAGTTTGATGGGAAATTCTTGAGATCTCAGAATTTTTGCAATATTTAGATCCTCCATGATGGTAATTTAAAGTGTCCTAATATCATGTTGGAATCCCCTATAACTGATTTTAGTGTTATTTAAAATGACAGTCTACATGAATTGACACATTTTTAGGAAATAGTGGGTTCACAGTGAATTATCAGAACTATTTAAGTAAGACTAATATTGTGTTTTACCTGGAAACCTAAAGCTGCACTAGGTATACATCACATGTTAGCACAAAAATATATATATTTTAAGCGCTCAGTTGAAAAGGTACACATAACATAATAATCGTACTTACAGGTTGTGGTTTGGAGACGCTTGTTGGTCCAAATAAAGAAGGTATGGAGTTATCTTTCATGGACAAGCGGTTAGCGAATCCTGCATTGAACTCATCGAGATTAGAGAAGCAGCACAGAACACAGCGTCTTCTCGAAATGATGTAAACACACTAACTATTGGAAGTGTTTTGGGGCAGGTCCGAGTGTTTGTATTTCGTGGGCAGGCAGGGATTATGCTAATGTGTTACCTAGTGACATTTATCGGTAACTGGCAGAAGATTCAAAAATATGACGACTTAAGTTGACACTTTCTTTTGAGAGACAGTATCTTTATTTATTTACGTGTTTACATTACAAACTGCAAAAAAAGATATTTTTCGAAAACCAGTATGTTTCATTTAAATGCTCTTAAAAATAATAAAAAAATGCTGGCCGTATTGTAGGGCTGGGTATCGATTCAGGTGTCCCGATTCGATTTCGATTCACAAGCTCATGATTTGATTCTTTTTTTTTTTTTTTTTTTTTTTCTTCTCTTTTTTTTGTTCAGTGAATATAGTTTTAATACATACGACAGCGTTTTAGTGCCATGTAAAAAAAAAAATAAAAATCGAAGATTCCGAGATTAAAGTCTAAATGTTTCGAGATTAAAGTCGAATTGTTTCGAGAATAAAGTCGAAATACTTCGAGAATAAAGCCGAAATACTTCGAGAATAAAGTCGAAATACTTCGAGAATAAAGTCGAAATGTTCCGAAATACTTCCGTGCGGAAACAAAGGCCGCTGTGACGGTGACCTGCTTGATTTATTAGCCTAATGTTTATTTGATGTCTGTTTTTAAAAGCACGGAAGAGAATTTGTGCTGTTCTGTTTATGCATTTAGAAACGGAACATAACAAAACATAACGTTTAGATATTGTTTCAGCTATTAAAACTGTTCCATTTTGTATGTATGGCATTTCGTTTCTGTTTTAAGTTACCGCAGTAAAGATAGTTTGCGGATTTCGTTTGTCTATAAATACACCTTGCGCTGTCATAGACATGAAAATAAAACTGAATGCCATTCTCCATGGTTTATGAATTTAGGTGACGGCGTCCTCCTGGCCGAAATAATGTTTTAATCATTGATACTTTTAATTGTATAATGCCTATCGCTCAGAAAGTTGGACACTTAGAAGATTGAAACTGTCATTTTCATCAGCTTGATTTGTGAATTTTTTTGCAGCAAAGCTCTTGTCCGTAAACCCCTTGGTAAGTCCGCCAGGAAGGAATGTGAAAGATAGGTGTTCTATATCAATAAACACGCAAGCTTCTCGAATACAAAAACATTGTTTTTAGGTCAAACCTGATTTGTGAAAAGTTTTTATCGCTTGTCTTTGCACTGCTCCCATTTTCTTGTATCATAATGTTTGCCATTCCAGCGAATAACGGTTTCCAAGCCATTAGATGCATCATACCCAGCTGTGATAGACTGATAGACTATTGTGACTATCGCGATTTGTATTTTGATTGTGACCTTCCACAGTTTGATTGTTATAGGCTTTCCTTAAGTCCTTGGGTTCTATTTTCTGATAAAGGTTTTAAAGTATAATTTTGTCAGTAAACCCTTTCCTGTGTCACTAACATCACTATTCTGATCTGTAAAAACTGTAAAAACTCACAGTTAAATGTTTATCTAAGATAGTGGAATTTTCATATTTATTTGGTTCCACAGTGTTTGCTGATTTGTATTTATTAAAACGATATACGATATGCGTTATTTTATTTTATATTAGTCTACATCAAGGTGTATTCCTTTAAATAACAAATAACAAATGCATGTGTGGGAGGGTAAGGGGACATTTGAATTATTTATGAATAAACTAGTGTATTCTGAATCAGTGTCGCAAATATCCTGACTAGAAATCTCCACTTTGAAATGCATCTTTACAGATTAGCTACATTATGAAAGAGTTTTTGGTTTTGATTTGTTTTAATTCGTTAAGCAATAATTTAAAGCTCTCCATATATGTTTTTTTCATGCCTGTAAGGCATGTATTGTTATGATGGATAATTTTAAATTGTTTCCACTGGAAAAAAGTGCAAGTGACGGCGCTGGCGCCTGCATGCCTTTAGCTTCCACTCTCCGCACAAACGAATGGATAATCGCCTATAACACGATATTTAACGTTTAAACCAACATTGTTTTATACTTTAACTGTTTTATATCTATAGATTTTATTTTAGTCAATTTGTGATGATTTGAGAAGGCAAAATGATCAAACAAACAGTCTTCTGCTGGCAGCTGTTCGTTACTTAAAAAAAAAAAAAAAAAAACATTTATATTTGACAAATAAAAAATCCTCCCAACAACATTCCAACTTAACTTAATAAAAACAGACACGAAATCACTTTGCCATACATACAAAACGGAACTGTTTCAATAGCTGAAACAATATCTAAACGTTATGTTTTGTTATGTTCTGTCTCTAAATGCATACAGAACAGCACAAATTATCTTCCGTGCTTATAAAAACAGACATCAAATAAACATTAGGCTAATAAATCAAGCAGGTCACCGTCACGGCGGCCTTTGTTTCCGCACGGAAGTATTTCGGAACATTTCGACTTTATTCTCGAAGTATTTCGACTTTATTCTCTGAATATTTCGACTTTATTCTCTGAATATTTCGACTTTATTCTCGAAGTATTTCGACTTTATTCTCTGAATATTTCGGCTTTATTCTCGAAGTATTTTGACTTTATTCTCGAAACAATTCAACTTTAATCTCGAAACATTTCGACTTTAATCTCGGAGTTTCGACTTTAATCTCAGAATCTTAGATTTTTTTTTTTTTACATGGCACTAAAACGCCGTCGTAAATACAAAGGCTACTGATATTTCTACAAAATGAACAGTTAGCATCAGTTTACAAATGGTGAATTAATAAAAAGAAATTAAGAGCCACAGGCCTGTATTTTAAACCTATCCTCTTTTTTTGGTATATTTTCAAACAATAATAGGGTTCTATAAAATGTATTTAATTTTTTATCTTAATTTTTCTGGTAATCAAATGAAGGCATAAAACAATAATTTATCCTGAGGTTTACTGTAAAAACTTAAAAGAAAACAAATATGATTACTCATTTAAAAATAAAGATGTATTAATATTTATTAGCAGCCGTAGTAGTAGTAGTAAGTCTTAAGACTTAAGTGTTAAATAGTAATATTTCTGAGGGTTTTTTTTTTTTTATGTTCAACTAAACTTTTATTCTGACGGGTTGCTGTGAAGAACGTGCAGCTTCTTAGTATCATACTAAGCAGTTGCAAGTTCTTCATACTAAAAGTAGCTGGAGATGATATTGTGTGTTCATATAATCATATAGGGAGACGGCAGAAGCTATAAAACATAGTGAATGTCGTCCGTGCTTTATGTGTGTATTAAACAAAAGAGTCCGTTGCGTATTCATTCATTGCGGAAATGACGCCTTTACACTTGATGTAAAATGCTTCTGCAGATTTGTAGTATTACTATAGCATTTCACCTTTAGCATTGCTTAGGCAAATAAGAGGGTGACATCTAGTGGAGAGGACCGATGACAAGATTCACTTAAATCAGATCTTGTTTTAAACGTTTGCTGAAATAAATACCAGAAATGATTGTTTTGCGCCTTTTGAGAGTTGATATCAAATCGTCGTCATTTAAAAAAAATAATAATAATAATAAATAAATATTGTTGTTCTTTTTTTTTTTGCCCAGCCCTTCTGTATTGGTAGTTTGATGAGAGTTGAATACATTAGGGTTTGTTTTTTGTTTTGTTTTTTTGTTTTTTTTGTACATGTATTTTACAATATAATTTAATTGCTGGGAAACAACTAAGACATTTTCTGTCCAGTGAGAACTTAATTACAGTGCAAACCATCTTTGGTACCCCTCCATTGCACCATTACTCTTGACCTCAGTGGAACTGATGAGAAAAATGTTCAATTTCTTTTTTACATTTTTGAGTTATTTTAACTAGGTGTCGAGACTTATCGGCCTGGAGTGTGTTTCCCAAAAGCATCGTTAGCTAACTATGGTGGTAAGTTCCATTGAACTCTATCGGCAAAGTTGAAACTTGCGATGATAGTTGGTGTTGAGAAGCATACCCCAGGCCAATATTAAGCATTTTTATGGTTATTGGTAATTTTTAAAGCTGAATTGCTGGTAAAATAATTTAAAAGCATTTAAAGTAAGGTTTTGTCAGAGCTTTTGTTATTCTTAATTTTACACCATTTTATTCTTATTTTTACACCAGACATATCAGTTCAAAATATTGGTTATCGGCCTACTTGATCTATAATAATCGGTATCAGCATCAGCCCTGAAAAACACATATCGGTCAGCCTCTAATTTCAACAACAGTCTTAACAATTGCCCCTATTATTACTACTTTTTTTTTTTTTTTTTTTTGCCAGTTTGAATTTGGCTAAATTCTAAACTTTTCAGCCAATGAATGTTTGTCAAGGCAAAAGATTTCTTTGAATTTCTAAAGATTTATTGTCTGAAAAAATGCAAGAAATTCCATTACTATGAAATTAACATCATCAGTGTTGAGGGTAAAACATTACAAGTAATCAACATGAGTTATGTAACATTTTTTACATTTTTGAGTTACATTTTTTTTAAATAAGTAATGCCAGTTATCCACCCCCCCCCCCCATCAACAGTAATTAAGAGTAACTAAGATGTTACTTTAGTACTAGAATGAATGTGAGCATGCATTAATTCCTCTCACTCACAAAAATTCAATATGAATAAAAAACTGTGAAAAGCAACCCAGAATATGATGCAAACCTACAATAATTAAATATGTTAAATAATACAAATATCCTTTATGTATTTAATTCCATTTTTTAAACAGTGTCATTGCTGCTGACCTCGATGATTTGATTCAACCATAGTAATAATGAAAAATTACTCAAGATAAACTAAAATTAGTTCTTCTTCTTTTTTTTTCTTGCTGAGGAGTGTTGAACTTTCTTCTTCTGCATTCTACTGTACAGACGTGAATTTACTTTTCCTTCAGCCTGAGGCTTTTTGGTATGAAAATAGAACTTTTATATTAAAACAAACAAACAAGCCCTGCCCAGATTTAAAAAGTAACGCAAAAGTAACACAATGCGCTACTTTCAAGTAAAAGTGACATAATTAGTTTTTAAGGGAGTACTGCAATATTGTAATGCATTACTCTAAAAGTTTTCCCAACACTGAACATCATAATATTTGTGAAGAAAGCAAAGGCATTGCATGTTGTCATTTTATATAGATGCAAATAAACGTCAACAATTTTAAGTAAGAAGACAAGCTCTTAACATGACCACAACAAACAACTAACAGTGACGACAAAAATATCGTCTGCATAGCTGAACATGAAATCAGCAAACAACAAAGCATTCTGAGAACACTAACCGCATAATTTAACTGCAGTGCATGTTGGAAACATGCAAACCCTTTACAAATCAACGCCGTCTCTCAATATGAAACTCTTTAGACAACTTTGTTAGGCTTCGAGGGATATTGTTGCTCTAGCTAGCATGTGTTGCTGTAGTAAAAGCAGAATGTTGTTCCACAGGAAATAGATCTTTCCTCTCTTTGTAATCTCAAGACTACCATAGCGAGATGAATTGAAAGCTGAAGGGAAGCAGAACTGGTGAATCTGATGGAACAAAAGTCTCCATAAACCCTCCTGGTGGTCTCCTCCTGAGATTGGGAGTGCATATTCGAGGTCTGAGTTGTGTCAAAGGTTCTGTCAAAGAGGTTAAAGAACATCTGTATCCAGCCAAAACATTGACGTCCCAGCATTCCCAAGATCTATATTCGAGTGTGCAACCCTGGTATAAATGAAAACGCTGTGCAGATGATGGATTTCTTCAAATAATATTCTGTGTTCAATACAGGTTAAATGAATAGTTCACACAAAAATGAAAATTCTGTCAGTAATTTCTGACCCTCATGTCGTTTCGTAACACAAATGAAGATATTTTTGATGAAATCCAAGAGCTTTCTGACCCCTAATAGACAGCAACGCAACTGACACATTCAAGATCCAGAAAAAGAGTAAGAGGGTAAGTAATTACCAAAAAAATAAAATTTTGGGGTGAACTATGCCTTTAAGCTCAGGTTATATTTTTGCCACAGTGTTGATTACTGCAGACAATTATTTTGAGCCACTCCTCATTTTCTTTTAAAGAAAAAAATAAAGGTTACAGTGAGGCATATTTTCAGTGAAAGTGAATGGGGCCAATTGTTGAATGATTTAAAAACGTAAATGTGAAGCATATTATTTTAAAAAGCATAATTATTAGTTGTTTTATGGTGTTGGCATGATACCAAAGTTGTAAAAATTGCATATAACATAGAAAAGGTTAGGTAAATTCATGTTAATATGTTATTTTATGATTTATGGCTATACTTGTTTATACTTATGTTTACAGATTGGCCTCCATTCATTTTCATTGTAACGGCTGACTGTAAAACAGTTTTTCCTTTGTTTTTTTATGGAAACGACTTTTGTTGTGGTACTGAGTATTATGCCACAAATGCTGCTGATTTGAGCTGAACTTTAGTAAAAGTTTAGATGAACTAAAAAAAAAAAAACAAAAAAAAAAATATATATATATAAAATAAAACTAGCCCTACAAAAATACTAAATGTAATTAAAAATAATAAAACGTTAATTGAAATTAAAATGAAATCAGAAAATACAAATATTTAAAAACATTAATTAACACTGGAATAGTATGTCAGTGGTACTAAAAAAACACTACCCAGAATATTCCTTCAGGTAATCCTGTCTTGAAAGCAAACCATTGTATTTACAGTACACCCAGCTTGGCCTATGAAAGACTGAATCTTGATGCATCATGTGAGATATCCAGCAGAAGTAGGTCAACATTTCGCAGATAATCCAGGTGTGTAGTGGAGAAAAATATATTTAGGTTCTGTATGACATCTACAGAGCAATAAGAGAGATGGAAGGGATAAATAATGATGTACTGTGCTCTTGGCAATGAGAAGAAAAAAGTGTGCTTGTTAATTTTAGGTCATAAATAAAGCCCATTAATCTGTCCTCTCCGCTCTCTGTGGTTAAAGGAAAAGATTCCTAGGAGTTAAAGTATTCCTGGCAGGTATTGTTTATCCCTCATTTTCTCATACACATGCCCTCTGGTCTCTTCCCCTCATTCGCATTTTCTGTATGGTACTGCTGAAAGCTTCAATGATTTGGCACAGAGTCTTATTGTATTTACTATAATAGATGAGGTAGCCAAAAACCACGTTTCACTCGCTTTTTTTGGCATCTGCGGAGATCCGAGGCAGACGGTCTCACAGACGATGGATGGCTGATGGTCTAATCCAAGACTTGCAGAACAGGTATATATCATCTGCAGCTAATAGCCACCATCACATCACTATCTTTACCAGAAATCTTAGTAGTTATAATAAAGGACAAATGTAGCAAATAAGCTCCAGCTCATTTTATCAATTTGATAATGAAACAAATTTTAATAAACCTAAATCTACAAGCTTGTTTCAGCCATGGGTAATTGCAAATGTTTATCCCACAATTCAGACTTCTTTTTTTTTTTTGCACAATACTGAGTTTATGTATTGCAATTACCTTAGAATTGCTGTAATTCCATGCAAAGGTAAAGCTTACCATGAAAAAATTATGTTTTTACCAAAGGTTTTTACTGTACTGATAGCACAGATGTCAACATTTGTTGGTTCAAATACCCATTTGAGGTCTCTCTGAAAGTTTTATGGCATTTTTAGCATGATTTTGCTAAGTGCTATTTTCTGGCTTGTCACATCCATAACAGTACATACATCCCTATAAGGAGACACACACACACACACACACACACACACACACACACAAAAAAACATTTAATAAAGTAACAATTATATGTTTTGCAAATTTGTTGAGTATTATTGCATCTAGTTTGCAGCATTTCTAAAAATTTAAATACACAAAGTATGTCTCAAAAACATTGGTCTTTTTTTGTTACATCCATAACACATGATTATTTCCTTTTTTAACATAGAAAACTTGATATTTTTCTGATGTTTGTAGATTTCTGATCAGCAGCCAACTTGCTGCTTCACATTCAAATATTTTTTAGTACTTGCTGTAGTAGTGGCAGTGTGTTTCAGAAACCCTTCACCTTCCCCAGCTCCACCTGTCTAGATCTGCTGCGAGGTGATTTCATGTAATTTCCATGCTAAACTCTTCGAGAGCTGTCATGACAGAACTGAGAATTGTCCGAAAAAAGAATTGCAAATCTGAGAGAGAGAAAAAAGTAATTGTAACTACTTTTAATTACCCTTTATATTTCATATTTTGTGGTGGAAAAAAAGACATAATGTTTAATGCTCTTCATGATGTTGATAACAAAGAATGGATATATTTTCATGTGAGTTGGGTCAAATGTAATCCCAATGTAATCCAAAAGTAGTCAGAATACTGTATACTACCTGGTGTGTAATCCAATATATTACATTACTAGATACGATTTTTGCCGTCAAATTTGTAATCAGTAATGGACTGCAGTTTGTAAGTAATTTCTACTTAACCTAAATTGTTATTATTTTCTTCATTTGTAAAGTATGATTCATTGTCAGAAATCAATTCAATTCAATACATATATATATATATATATATCATTTATTTATTATTATTATTATTTTTTTCTAACTTCATCTTTAAACCTCTGGAACAGATTTTCTATTTATTTTATTTTATTTTTTTTTTTGCATCAGTTGAATAGAAATAGGTTTTCCATTCAGTTTTGCCCTAGTTAAATGATGTAGGGGTGGACTGAACTACTAACCTTGATATAACACAGACGTCTTTCCCTGTCAACCTAAGGACTACACAGATTTTCCAAGCTTTAGCTGGTTATGTCGAAGTCAGACACAGAAAAGCAGATGTTTGTGCAATATTTATGTGTTCATATCATTCATCAGGGGAGAGCCGCAGATTACGCTGGAAATATAGATGGATGAGCGAGTAGAAAAAGACACAGGGGACCTTTAGCATGTGCGTTGTATAGCTGCTTCCATCTGGATTTTGTCCTTGTCGCTCGGCAGTAATTATGAGGTGAGCAGAGTATCTCCAAGGTTTATTTTATGTTGAGCATCCAATAAAGCAAGAGTATTTAATCAGAACTCTAAGACCTCAGTGTCTACATGTCCTCTCCAGACAATCATAAGTTTTTCAAGTTGTTTCAGAAGCCAATACGAGGTAAATGAATGTGCATTTTGGGAATAATCATTGTGAATTTCCAAGTTGGCAGTTTCTAAAAGTCATAATAATAAATCCTAAATAATCTGCCATTAACTTTTCCTTAGCATGGGCTGTTTTTGAATAGCAAAATGAATAGACAGAATGTCAGGCCTAAATATCAGGCAAATTGGTATTAATTCACACATGTATTTGTAAATAAATGTATTTAAGAAACTGAAAAGCTGTGTCAGAACAGAAAAAAGTGTGTCAGGAAGAAAAAAGGGGACGTGTGTTATCTAGTACTCAACAGCAAATCAATGTCATGAGGTAATTTTTCTTCAGCTTCAGAATGATCACATGGGATTTATGGCTTAGGTGATTGGCCCGAAGCTTTGTTGTCCTACAAGCAAAAATGGCTGATTAACAGCCATCCAGCTGCCATAGAGATGAATGGGAATGCTAACGGATAGCTTTCTTCATGTTTAATAGATTTTTTGGTAGAACAAATGCTCTTTTATTCATCTGAATGACTTCATAGGAGCTGTTTTCACAGCTAATACTGCAGTTACCCTCTCCATGTTAACCCTTATGAATTAACCAGGGTTTCGCTACACTAACCATAGTTAAACCATGGTATTTGTGGTAAAACTGTGGTTATACAAATGGTAATCAATATGCCAAAAAAAAAAACATACTACACACTTTTACTACAAAGGTTAATTTCCGTAAGGGAATCCAGATACATTTATATTAGGGCTGGGCTGATTGACAATGCCAACAACCTTTGCTGTTGGCTGAGGGCTGTGCCGATATTCGGACGCCATATCATGCGTGTCCCATCAGTAATGCCGGTTCTGTGATTAGTCGTAAATCTAGTCGTAAATTCACATGTTCATTCATGCAGCTGCGTTTACTACACAGAGCCGTAGTTCACTGACAAGCTACGCAATATTGCCTTCATTATCGCAGGCGATACATATCGATAATTCACGCAAAACTGCGTAGCTTGTCAGTGAACTACAGCTGTGTAGTAAACGCGGCAGCATGAATGAACACGTGAATGAGATGCTTGATAGGCCCGGCATTGTGATTCCTCCTTCCACCACCTCTTCTGCAACCCGCCAAATCTGAATACCGTGTTCAGAAAGGAAATTACATGTACTACGGAATCCCTAAAGGGAATATGAGATGGGAGGGAAAAATATATATTTCAGTACTTTCTCTCGCAATTACATTGTTGATTAATTCGTTGAATACTGTATGAGCCATTCTACAGAACTGGCCCAAACTGCTGTCCCACAACCCCCAAAAAATAAAATAAAAACACATTTAAAAAGCATTTAATTATTCAAATCTTAGATGTTTATTAAGATCCTTTTATTATCTATTGTAACCCACAATAATCTTGAAAATATCAGTAAGCTTAATATATACAGTTGAAGACAAAATTATTAGCCCCTTATAAAATATTTAATTATTTTTCAAATAACTACCAAGTGTTGTTTAACAGAAAGACGATTTGATCAACACAGCATTTTTAAACATAATACTTTATTCAGGAAGCTTTTAGGGTTTGAAATACAAATAGAAATAAATGTATAACCAAGTCAAAATGATTAGCCCTCTGATGTTAATAGCAATAGTGTATCCCTTTTGCTTGATAACAACCTTTAGTCGTTTGCTGTAGTTCTCAAAGAGTTTCAAGCATGTCTCCTGAAGAATGACAGCCCATTCTTCCTTAGCAAATCTCTCAAGCTCCTCCAGATTTGTTGGTCTTCTGGCACAAACTCTGGACTTTGGTGTGCCCCACAGATTTTCTATTATATTCAAGTCTGGGCTTTGTGCAGGCCAGTCAGTTACACTCACTTTGCTCATTTGGAAGTATTTCTTCACCAGAAGTGAGGTATGCTTTGGTTCGTTATCATGCAGGAAGACAAAATGTCTACCCAAACCAAGTTTTCTTGCAGACTGTCTGAGGTTGTCTTTCGAAATCTTATAGTCTTCCTTTTTCATGTTTCCTTCAACCCTGACGAGATTCCCAGTTCCAAACACACTGAAACATCCCCACAGCTTTATACTCCCACCACCATGTTTCACTGTGGGAACGCTGTTCTTGGGGTTGAATGCCTCTCCCTTTTTTCTCCAAACATAGGCAACATCTCTATGGCCAAAAAGCTTGTTTTGTTTCATCTGACCAAAGGACACATTTCCAGTATGCATCACCCAGGTTGTCCTTAGCAAACTTCATTCTAGCTTGGAGGTGTCTCTTCTTCAGAAGTGGAGTCTTTCTTGGTCGGCAACCTCACAGTTCATTCCTGTGCAGGGCTCTAGTGACTGTCTTCATTGAGACATCAATTCCAGACTTGGCTAGGTCATTCACTAGTGTCTTGGTGGTCTTTAGAAACCTCTCTCACTAGTTTTCTTTCCAAAGTTTTTGAAATCTTTAGCTTCCTGCCTCTGCCCGTCTTGTTCTGTGTTGGTCTCTTTAAACTTCTTGATAATGCATCTCACTGCAGTTCTTAACACTTGAAAACGCTTTGATAAACGTGTGTATCCTTCTCCATCTTTATGAGCATTAACAATTCTTTCTCTCAAGTCCAAACTAATTTCTTTTGTCTTTGCCATGATGGCAGTGCATATTATTTTACTAGTCGTTTTGCAAGATACTAATCCTCAGCTTAAAGAGCAATTTAAAGACTTAACTAGGTTAATTAGCTTAATCAGGCAAATTTGGCAAGTCATTGAACAACAGTGGTTTGTTCTGTAGCTAATCAAACTAATCAATAGCTAATCAAATAATTTCTTAAGGGGGATAATAATGTTGACCTTAGCAGTTTTTTCTTTATTTATTTATTTTTTAATTATTTTATTGAAGCAACTATAAGAAATCAGACTTTCTCTAGAGGAAAAAAATAATAGTAAATAATGTGAAAACATTCTCTTGCTTTGTTAAACATCACTTGGGAAATATTCTAAAAAAAAAATTAAAATTTCACAGGGGGGCTAATAATTTTGTCTTCAATTGTATAAAAACCCTCTAAATACCATCTCAGTTAAAAATGAGACAATGATATGATATAAGTGAATGCTCTCAACACATTATACATCCATCTAATATGTTTACTTCAAACTCGCTTAAATCCAATCCTCAGCAGGAGTCAGAAGTACTGGTACTTAGGTAAAAACCTATACATCGGAGCCTGATAAAAATACCTTTTTAAAGAAAGATGTCAGATAGATTTAGAGGCTATATACATGTTACTGCATGTCATAAACAGTGTACGTTATTAGTATATTGGCTGAGATTATAACTACACTCCTACGTTTATGATCAGGAAATATTCATGTGTTGCTCTCTCTCATAGTTACAAATTGTGAGTAGATAGGCCCCATCATTTTGAGGTAAATGTCTTCAAAATATGAAAAACTGTATGAGTAATATATGAGTAACTAAAGAATTTCATTATCGAACACACATTTTTTCAGGAGTTACATAACATTTAGTTTTTAGTCCTAATTAACACCTTTGAGCTAGGTTCAAAAATATATAAAATTGTCACTACTGAAACAGTCACAACTAGTGGTGCAACGGATCACAAAACGGATCACATGGCAAAAAATCAAAAATTATGGCAAAAATCTTTTTTAATTTTTTAAATGTAATTTAATGTAATTAACTGAATGGAAAATAAAACAGCATAGTCTTCACTGTAAGAAATAAACATGTTTGTTTCTTATAAAAACTACAAAAGTCCATCCGTCTAGAGCATTAAGTGATTTCGTCTTTTGTTGTTTGATTAACATTAACCGCAAAGACGGCAGAAGGAATATTACTTGTGGCTGCTTTAAGAGCTGCACGGATCCAATTTACTGTTACAGACGTATTTTCATTCTCAGCTATTTACATTAATTTGAGACAACTGACGAAGGATTACACGAATAATCACCAAACACCGCATTTTTACATATATTTGCATGTATTTGACCGTTTAGGTAACATCTTAAGCTAAACGTTCACTTTACTTGTCCGTGTTCTGTTCTGTCTCTGAGCGCATAACGTTACACAGAACAGCGCACATGCTCGATGTATTGCCGCTTTCATACGGCTTTCTCGTGCCACAGTGCCTACACACTGTAACAATTTTGTCCACCACCACCCTTCTTCCATCATCAGTATATTTTACAGGGAAGACAAAATACATGCGATTTGAGTGACGCGGGAGGCTTTTCAAGTTCTTCTGTTCCTCCACTAGGCATTGTTGACTGATTAACATCCTTTTTCTCTACGATTGTTAAAAATTTAGGATTAAATTTAGGATTATCTAGAAGTTAAAAAAATTTGTTATTAATCCATGGGTCACGTGCATGCCGAACCGTGGGTCGTGATCTGCGCGGATCACAGATCAACTGCGATCCGTTGCACCCCTAGTCACAGCCAAACCTTTGGTGGCGTTTTGGTAGTGGCATCTTTGTTTTTTTGGTGTTATCGATATAAAATTTTCACTACATAACAGTCACAACCGAAACATTTAGTGAAGTTTCGGTAGTGACATCTTTGTTTTTTGGGTGTTATCCCATAAAATTGTCACTAACGTAACAGTCCTGACCAAAATATGAAAATTGTCAGTACTTCATTTGGTGAAGTTTCGGTTCATCTTTGTTTGTTTTTTTGGCTGTTGTTGTTGTTTTTTTTTTTGTTTTTTTTATAAAATTGTCACTACTGTAAGTCACAAATGAAACATTCAGCTTGGCAGTACTGAAACAATCATGACTGAAACATTTGGTGGCATTTTGGTAGTGACATTTTTTTTTTTTTTGTTTAGGTGTTATCCCATAAAATTTACACTACCGTAAGTCACGACTGAAACATTTGGTGAAATGTTAGTAGTGACATCTTTGGGTTTTTTTTTGGTTTTTTTAGGTGTTATCCCATAAAATTGTCACTAGCGTAACAGTCACTAACAAAATATGAAAATTGTCAGTACTGAAACAGTCACAAACAAAAGATTTGGTGGCGTTTTGTTAGTGAAAGGTTTTTTTTTTCGGGTGTTATCCCATAAAATTGTCACTACCGAAACTGTCACGACCAAAATATGAAAATTGTCAGTACTGAAACAGTCACAAACAAAAGATTTGGTGGCGTTTTGTTAGTGAAAGGTTTTTTTTTTCGGGTGTTATCCCATAAAATTGTCACTACCAAAACTGTCACGACAGAAACATTTATTGAAGTTTTCGGTAGTGACATCTTTGTGTTTTTGGGTGTTATCCCACAAAATTGTCACTAACGTAACAGTCACAAAAAAAACATTTGGTGGCATTTTGGTAGTGACATCTTTGTTTTGTTTTTTTTAGGTGCTATCCCGTAAAATTGTCACTAACGTAACAGTCACAACTGAAACATTTGTTGGCGTTTCCGTAGTGACGTCTTTGTTTTTTTGGGTCTTATCTCATAAAATTGTCACTACCGAAACATGTCATCATTGTTTCGGTAGTGACAAAAGGGAACACATAATCCTTTATTTGGGGAAATAAACAAATTTTTTGTGAATTTATTTTTATATTTTAGTATGTTTTAGTAGTGTTTTAGTATGGAAATTAAAATTCTGTAATTTGATGTGGTCACTATCAAAGCATTACTGTCACTAACGAAAATGTTCGGTCATGACCGAAACTTGGGGTGTTTTATCAAAAAATGTATTGAAATATCAACAAAGATGGTATGATAGTGTTTGGTTCAATGTATAATAGATCTTAAAGTTTAAAAATCAGTATGATCATCTTTTTGCCCTTTACTAAGAAAATTGGATTCAAAATACAATGAATCATATAAATCACACTTGAAATGTTAAAATTGTAACGGTTACTGATTTACTTCTGAAAACCTTTTAATAAAATGGAACAAAAATATATTTACAGTGTTTATATAACCTTTCTAATGAAATATTATTACTATAATTAAGCTATTATTATTACGGTAGTGACAAATTTGAGGAGAGGACAAATATTCCAAAACATTCTGAAAATACAATATGAGAATTAACTGCACAATTGCTAGAAATGTGTACCTTGGATATTATACATGCATACAAAATTTGTGGAAAAAGACATTTCCAACACTGTCTTTGAACCAATTCAATATAAACCGCATGGATCAGGGAGCGGCTATTAATATGCGGGGTATTGAAATTGCTTTTGAATGCTTTTTACTTTCACTTTCGAGATTCACGATCACACAGTACTTACTACACATTTTACAAAATACGTTTTTCATTGGTGCTCAGGTTCTGTCAGTCATCTGTGCTTACTCTGTTTAAATAGTTAAGTGAAATTTTCTGTATTGTAGTAATGCAGCAGGCTATACTTTATTTCATCTAATGCCTCACAAGACGCCAGCTATTTGCCTTTAAAGTAAACACTACCCTCAAGCTACTTGATTTCTCCTTCGTGTTTCTTTTCATTTTTTTTTCTTTTCTTGTTAATTCATGTTATATTAACAATGCGAGAGGAAAAGCATAAATACGCAGGTCACGTTGTTGCTACATGTGAGCTTGCGCTTGATAAGACCTCTGCTTGTGTTTTCTGCTCTTCAGCTCAGAAAGCCTCTAAAGACTAGTTTGGCGGGCAGTACAGATGAGTCAGTTGAGATTTGTGTGAGACGTTAGCAGACACACTGTGCAACCTGTTAAGTATTTGAAATGCGCATGGAAATGCTAGCATTGTAGCATGGTAGCGTTTGTTGTTGTTTTTCCACAGAAATGTGGCGTCTATCTTGGTGGTTCTTAGTGCGCAACAACTCAACAATGTGTTATCCAACATCTTTTCATGAAAAACAACCATAATAAACTATAATAATCCAAAAACGATCGTATTCTGGAAGCCATGCACTTCTATATACAATTTAGACAGAGCCAAAATGGCTTTGTTTAATTTTTCAGGCCTTTTCTGCCAGATGGGCAACAGGTGGGATTGTTCTCTCAATCTATTCACGTTGTAAAATCAACTTAGCATGGTTTATTAGCCACCTGTTTGTGTTCACGTGATTTACATAGCATTGTTTGCAGGTTAACCTCTGTCTATCTTTTGGCAGGGCTACGTTTTGGCCACTCTTTCATCTGGTTATGGAACAGACAAGGTTGTCTGCCCTAAGCTAGATGTTATGTTGTACTTCGTCACGGGAAGAACTAAAATTTATTTGAAGGTAATTATTTCTCTGTCTGCATTCCACATGATGAAATGTGATCGCAAAACCTGGGTTTGCAAAACACATGTTCTCTCATAACACATTTCCTCGAAATGAGGTTGCACAAAAATCATTGTTTTCATTGGTGTTTTTTTCCTCAGTAAAATTATCCAGACATCTTTAATGCAAGACACCCCATGTGGATAGGATTAAAAGGAACTTTAAAATAAATAAATAAATAAAATCTTTTATAAAAGTTTTATAATTTACTATTAAAAATATTCTTAAAATAAAATTAATAACTAAAATAATTTATTTAGAAATAAACTAATAGATATCACCATACTTACCCAGTTTGAATTGAATTAGCATTTTTTGCATTACAAGTTCTCTGAAATGTTAGGTTTCAATTAGCAAATGAGACATTATCTAATTAAATATGCACTTTGTCCATACATTTGTACACATTTAAGCAAGTTTTGGATAAAGCCTGGTTTATAATTCTTATTTCACCATATTTTTATTACTCCATAAATGAAAAAAATGCTGTTAACAGCCAGAAAACTAGTGAATACATACATGCGTACATATTTTCTTGTTTTAGGAATAAAATGTATTAAATCAGCTAAATGATATATGAGCAAACCCCTCAGTAAATAAAAATATAAATAAATAAAATTCATGGTAAAAAAAAAAATATGTGCTACTAAAGTGGAGAGAGAGAAAAAAATCTTATTTTGTAAAAATGGCTTTAAAATATGTATTGCACTTGAAATGCTCAGGTGCAAATGGAAAAAAGTGCAAAAAAACAAACAAACATGTATTTTGACTATAAATAAATAAATACAATTTATATTAAAAATATGTGCTACGAAAATGGAAAAAAATATTATTTGGTAAAAATGGCTTTAAAAATGTTACTTATATATTTAATATTGTACTTTAAATGCACAGATGCAAATAGAAGTGCATAAAATAAACATTCAGAGGTGTATTTTGACTATAAATAAATAAATAAATAAATAACATTTTTATAAAAAATATGTGCCACTGAAGTTGAGAAAAAACTTATTTAGTAAAAATGGCCTTTAAAATATGCATTGTACTTGAAATGCACAGATTAAAACAGAAAAAGTGCAAAAAATAAAATAAATAAAATTCATGGTAAAAATATGTGCTACTAAAGTGGAGAGAAAAAAAAACTTAAACATGGCCTTTAAAATATGTATTGTACTTAAAATGCACAGGTGCAAATGGAAAAAGTGCATAAAATATACACTTAAACATATTTTGACTAGAAATAAATAAATACAATTTCTATAAAAAAAAATATGTGCTACGAAAGTGGAAAAAAATATAATTTGGTAAAAATGGCTTTTAAAATATGTATTGCACTTTAAATGCACAGATGCAAATAGAAAAAGTGCATAAAATAAACACTTAAATGTGTATTTCAACTAGAAATAAGTAAATAAATAAAATTTGTATAAAAAATATGTGCCACTGAAGTGGAGAAAATAACTTATTTGGTAAAAATGGCCTTTAAAATATGTATTGTACTTGAAATGCACTGATGGAAATAGGAAAAAGTGCATTAAAAACACTTATATATGTATTTTGACTATAAATGAATAAATAAATAAATAAATAAAATTCATATTCAAAATATGTGCTACTAAAGTGGAGGAAAAAAATAATGTAAAAATATTGTATTTAAAATGCAAAGATGAAAATAGAAAAGGTGCATTAAAAACACTTAAAAGTGTATTTTGACTAGTCATAAATAAAATTAATATTCAAAATATGTGCTACTAAAGTGGAGGGGGAAAAAATAATTTGGTAAAAATAGCCTTTAAAATATGTATTGTAGTTGAAATGCACAGATGCAAATAGAAAAGGTGCATTAAAAACACATAAAAGTGTATTTTCACTAGAAATAAATAAATAAAATGTATATGAAAATATGTGCTTCTAAAGTGAAGAAGAAAAACTTATTTGGTAAAAATTGGCTTTGAAATATGTATTAGACTTGAAATCCACAGATGCAAATAAACACTTCAGAGTGTATTTTGACTAGGGATAGATGGATAGATAGATAGATAGATAGATAGATAGATAGATAGATAGATAGATAGATAGATAGAAAAAAATGTCTTGGTGCTTTTTTTTTTTTACTCCATAAAACGGAGGTCATTAGGGTCTGATGTTGTTTTGGACCCCACTGACTTCCATTGTTTGGCCAAAAACAGGCGACTATGGCGTCATACGGCTCATCTTCCTAATTTTGAAAGTCAGCACTTCTGTTCACGATGTCATGAGAATGAGGTCCCTATGGATGTGATGTAATGCTGCGCCACCCTTTGCTCCGAAGCCCTTCTCCGCAGTCGAGACCACACAACACTGTCCCGCCGCCAGCTTTTCTGCTTCCTCCATCAAGCGAGAGCAGCAATACTTTTTCTCTCTGAAGGTTTCCTTAGCTCAGCTTAATGATAAACCTCCCTCTCATTTTTTCCCTTTTGGAAACCAACACAATCTCTCTGTGTTTTCTTGGACTGGGCGCAAGACTTCGCTTTGATTTGTTCATAAAGGAATAAGATGAGAAAGTCAGAGATTAAAATGTAATATAGATTGTTTGCTTGTTTTCTTATAGCGCCTGGGAGCTTGAAGGACCTCTGAGGTGATTCTAGGGATCAGTCTGGAGATACAGTGCAATTTGCTGTAATTGCACGCAGCTGTTCTTCAAGACGGTTGTTGTGGTGTTTAAATGCAGGGAAACACCATTAATCATCAGTGATTAGGGGTTCTTCTCTGTGGCAGTGTTTTGTGTGTATGCAAATTGCATCATATCCAAGGTACACATTTCTAGTAATTGTGCAGCTAATTCTCATATTGTATTTTCAGAAAATTTAGGGATATTTGTCCTGTCCCCAAAAGTGTCACCACCAAAACACAGTAATATACACTGAACAAAATTATAAATGCAACACTTTTGTTTTTGCCCCCATTTTTCATGAGCTGAACTCAAAAGATCTAAGGCTTTTTCTATGTACACATAAGGCCAATTTCTCTCAAATATTGTTCACAAATCTGTCTAAATCTGTGTTAGTGAGCACTTCTCCTTTGCTGAGATAATCCATCCACCTCACAGGTGTGGCATATCAAGATGCTGATTAGACAGCATGATTATTCACCCACACGAGGCCATACACGCTGTCTGCTGTCTGCCTTGTACAGTGACAACCAGGATTCATCCGTGAAGAGAACACCTCTCCAAAGTGCCAGACGCCATAGAATGTGAGTATTTCCCACTCAAGTCAGTTACGATGACGAGCTGCAGTCAGGTCGAGACCCCGATAAGGAAGACGAGCATGAAGATGAGCATCTCTGAGACAGTTTCTGACAGTTTGTGCAGAAATTCTTTGGTTATGCAAACCGATTGTTGCAGCAGCTGTCCGGGTGGCTGGTCTCAGATGATTTTGGAGGTGAAGATGCTGGATGTGGAGGTCCTGGGCTGCTGTGGTTACACGTGGTCTGTGGTTATGAGGCCAGTTGGATGTACTGCCAAATTCTCTGAAATGCCTTTGGAGACTGCTTATGGTAGAGAAATTATCATTCCAATTGGTGGACATTCCTGCAGTCATTATGCTAATTGCACGCTCCCTCAAAACTTGTGACATCTGTGGCATTGTTCTGTGTGATAAAACTGCACATTTTAGAGTGGCCTTTTATTGTGGCCAGCCTAAGGCACACCTGTGCAATATTCATGCTGTCTAATCAGCATCTTGATATGCCACACCTGTGAGGTGGATGATTATCTCGGCAAAGGAGAAGTGCTTACTAACACAGATTTAGACAGATTTGTGAACAATATTTTAGAGAACTAGGCCTTTTGTGTACATAGACAAAGAGTTCTGCTCGTGAAAAATTAGGGCAAAAACAAAAGTGATGCGTTTATAATGTTGTTCAGTGTATATAATTTAATAAGAAGGGATTTTACCTATTAAGATGTTGCTTACATCTACTTTTTTTTTTTTTTTTTGCTATTTTATTAAAATGTTTTCAGAGGTAATTTATAATGATTACAATTTTGACAATATTTCAAGTGTGATTTATGAGATTTGTTGTATTTTGATTCCAAAAAGTTGATCATATTGATTTGAAACTTAAGGATTTATTAGTTTGAATATACATTGAACCAAACACTATCATAACATCTTAGTTGATAATTCAGTGTGCTTTATTTTTTTAACAGAGCATTCCATGTTTTGGTCATGACAGCAGATTTTCAGTAGTGACAATAATGTTTTGGTAGGCATTACAGAATTTTAACCCATATACTGAAACACTACTAAAAACATACTGAAATTCAAACATTTACATAACTGTAAAATTTTGTTTATTTTGACAAAATAAGGGTGTTTCGATCATGACTGTTTCGGTAGAGACAATTGTATGGGTTTAGTAAAATGATTTGTTAGTCTTGGGTGGGATAGGGATTTGGGAATGGGGGAGGGGCACAACCAAAAATGCTAGATTTTTTAGACTTTTGAACCTGTAGTTCAAAGATGCTAATAAGCATATGGTTAGCCAGCACAGTTCTGAACAGTTGTACACATATACAAACTAATAGTTATGGAATAACTCACAAAAAAGTGTTTAATTATATAATAATGGTGTTTGGTAATGACATTCCTTAAAGTTACACAGTAATGACACACAGATTTTCAGATTTTTGAACACATTTACCTCAAAATGATGGGGCCTATCTACTCAGTTTGACATGTACTGTACCTGATATATATCCAAAATAATCTATACTGAATTGGAAATAAAATCTAATCACAAGCTTGTGAATCAAAATCTAATCGAATCATAAAATTTGGGTCCCAGCCCTATTATTTATATATTTCTGTAGTTATTTATTATTTCCCCTAACATTACTGAAGTGGCTGTGAGGTGCATAACTGTGAGGAAAGGTTGGGAAACGCTGGATTATATCACGTGCAGTGACATTTCCCATCTGTAACAGCTGGTGTAGGGTTTACCATGTCGTGGAAATTAATTTCATTTCCTGCTTCTGAAAAGTAATGGATCACAGTGCTCTAACTTCATTTACTGTGTTTCCTTTTAGTTTTCACCGATATTTACAGGTGGAGCTGATGAATTAGAGCTTTGTTTGTGTTCTGGTTTGGTTTAGCATCTTGTCAACCAGCGTTTCACTGAGTATTAATCAACACAGCGAGATGAGAAAGGCTCCAAAGCAGAGAGATTCCCTTGGCTAAAACCACCTGACAAGTGATGGTGTTTAATTTCCTGGTCCCTACTGCAGTCCTGCCTCTGTCAAGCTGAGACCACAGGGGAAATAGTTTCTTTCTTTCTTTCTTTCTTTCTTTCTTTCTTTCTTTCTTTCTTTCTTTCTTTCTTTTTTTTTTTGTGGTGTCAGTATGTGTTTGTATGTTGTGTATATACACACAACAGTTCTTTCTGGTCCACTTCTGATTGGTTGACAAGAGTGCAATATCGTATCACTCTGTTTGCTGTACTTCTTACAGCAAGTGTAATGGAGGATGCCCAAATCCACTGTCATTTTAAAATTAATAATGTTTTTGTGTCACAGAATGTAATTTTAAGAGGTTTTCAGGTGACAATGTACTTGTTTATAGTTCAAATATGCAGTTTGTTAATAAAGATAACGTCTATTTGGAAATTTATGGCGACATTTTTGGACATGAGAGCTCCAGCTCTCATGAACCCGCCCGAGAACGCCTCACCTTGGCTAGATATTCTGTAATTTACCACTGTCTCTAATGTCTGGTTAAACATGAGATAGAATTTGTTTTAGGTAAATCTAACGAGCAGTTTTTGGCCTCATTAAACTATGAATTATTAATATATATATATATATATATATATATATATATATATAACTAATTATAAAAAAACATGCATTAAGAGCTTGCATTAAGGGTGAAAACTTTTGAAATTTGAAAATCATGGTGAGTTTAACTGATTTTGTCTTCTTGGAAACATGCGGGTATCTTTTGTAGCTGGTGAAGGGCAGTGCTAAATGAAAAAAAAATATGATATTTAGGCAAAATGAGCAAAATGTAAACATTTCCATTCTGTTCAAAAGTTTTCACCCCTCTCTTAATGCATGTTTTTTCCTTCTGGAGCATCAGTGAGTGTTTGAACCTTCTGTAATAGTTGCATATGAGTCCCTCATTTGTGCTCAGTGTGAAAAGATGGATCTCGAAATCATACAGTCATTGTTGGATTTTTTATTTTATTCTAGTTTAGTTTAGTTTAGTTTATACACACACAAACAATGTAATATATCCAAAAACTTGAATTACTTCTTATTTTATTAAATTTTTTTTAGATGCACACACAGTTTATTAAAAAAAAATAATAATAATAACTAAAATATTAAAAGCATTTAAAAATTACAATAACCAAATAAAAAGTATTATTTTTTATTTTATTATTTTATTTTATGTATACTCACAGACTATTTATTTATTTATTTTTATTTTATTTTTATTTTTTTTGAGAAAGAAAACAAAAATATCCAATTAAAATATTTAATTTCAGCATTTAAAATTATAGTATCTATCCAAAAACTTTCATTGTATTGTATTTTAAATCACCCTAGGGAACAGAAAAGTCCCCCTTAACTGAAAAACATTCATTTATGTCACTGATTATGCATCTAAAACCTCCGGCAGCAAATTACAAAACCAGCGTTTGGGGTTTGTGTTTTGTATTTTGCTGCGGCGGTGGTTTTTGAGTCATATGAAGTTATAGCAGCAGTTTGTTCATTTATAGGAGTTTTGAATGGGGTCTGAGGCCAAGGTAGTAATGTACTCATAAACCAGGAGGGTCAGGACAACCTCAGGCCCACGTTCTTTCCCGTTACCTTGGCCTACGTGTGTCTCAGAGGCCTATTGCTGTGGTAAAAGGACATGATATTTCATCCAGCCTTTCTCCTAGTAATAAAATACTGATTCAGCATGCCTCATTAGACGAGGCTGGTGTGGCAAACGCTGCCTGTATTGTTTGGCCGAAGGAACATCGCGTGTATAAACTTGTTTATGGTGCTTGTCACTGTTTTTAACAGGGGTGGTACTTTTTAGCTGTTTGGGCCATATTTGATGTGACTTCTGAGATCTGCCTGGTTAATTTATGGCGTTGGAGAGGTTTACGTTCTCAACTTCAATGGGCTCCTTCTTTTTTTTATGGGCTCGTGCTTGTTACCTCCACAAAAATGACAGACGTTTGGAGGCGTTTGCTTTGCTCTAATGAAGCCGAATCTGAGGGGACTGTAAAAAAGTATGTAAAAACAATTTTCACTCAGAGAGTGCTAGTAAATTTCGTAAACAATTACAGAGACACGTTGAATCAAACGTGAAGTTCTGAAGTAGAAAACACGAACTAGCACTTTTCCAATAATCTGTATTTACAACTTTGAAAAATCATTTTTTACAGTGTATTTATGAGGGTTCGCGTAAAGAGCGAAAGAGGTTTGTTTTCGCTGATGCTGTAAGCAAAGCTGAACGTTTTTCCCAAAGTGCCGTCTGTCGACAGGCCATTTATCTCGGCAAACAGGAAAAGGTAGTTTTTCACTCCTCTCTTGCTGAAACGATGTCCTCCTTTGCTTTTTATTCATCCCCCAGGGTGTGTTTGTCATCTTTAAGGAGGCCAGAAAGCCCTCCTGAGACTCTCATTTGATACGTCTGAAGACTTTCTGAGGTAAACCGCGTGTTTGAGAAGAAACGCAGCGCCAGCCCGACCACCGTGACCCACCTTCAGCATAAACTTACCACCAAAACCCAACACAGCGGTGTATTTTGATATCGTAAGTGCTTGAGGAGAGTAAAACTAGCCCGCGAGTCAGCACGATAACATCGGTCTGTGCACTGAGGGGCTTTTTTGGAGACATCTGTATGCTGAAAAGCAAAGTCGGAGCCAAAAGCAGAGCTTCCAAGACTCAGACCAATATTAGACCCCTTGAGGCCCAGATCGGTATCAAAACTAAAACACTCAAGGATCAGATCCAAACCAAGACCTGTCAGGTTTATTGAATTGAAAGAAAAAAAGAAAATACAGTCCATATATATATATCCAGCAATCAAGTTTTGCTTTGTTTTCAGTGCTTCTTTTTTCCATATGTCAAGACCTACTGTACTGTAAAGTATAATTAAAGTTAACCCATTTAAGCCCACCGACAACTATAGTTGGTGCAGTTTATAGTTGTCGTTTTCCTTTTGTAAGTATTTTTCTAGATGTGATCCATGTTTTATGTCTCAATGACATGCAAGTAAACAACCAAATATAGGATTTAAAGAAAAAAAAAAGAGGCATTGACTGACTTCCTGTCACATGAGCCTGTCAAATTCCTACCCCTACTTCCAGGAAGCATGGCGAGGGCAAACCCTCCCAAAGAAAGTTAATTTTTATGTTACTAACAAGTATTTTTTGCTGACATAATACATAATAAATCTGTTTATGAATATAGATTGATCTTAGCTGCTGAAAAAACAGCTAAACCAGTCAAAGCTGGTCATCCATCCTGGTCTTAGCTGGTCAGCAGGCTGGTTTTAGGAGGGTTTTGGACACTTTCTTAGCTGGTCAGGCTGGGAGACCAGCTGGAACAACCAGCTAAGACCAGCCTGACCAGCCAAGCCAGGCTGAAAGACCAGCTAAAACCAGGTACTTCAAGCTTAAACCAGCTAAGACCAGCCAACCAGCTTAGGCTGGTTTTAGCTGGTCAGACTGGGAGACAAGGTGGAACAACCAGCTAAAACCAGTCTGGTCTTAGCTGGTCAGCAGGCTGGCTTAGAGGGGTTTTGGTCACTTTGTCACTTTCTTAGTTGGTCTGGCTGGGAGACTAGCTAGAACAACCAGCTAAAACCAGCCTGACTATACTAGCTAGGCTGGGAAACAAGCTAAAACAATCATCTTAGGCTGGTCTTAGCTGGTCAGCAGGCTGGTTTTAGAGGAGGTTTGGTCACTTCCTTAGCTGGTCTGGCAGGGAGTCCAGGTAAAACC
The DNA here is from genome assembly GCA_033026305.1 of Cirrhinus molitorella. Classification (NCBI taxonomy): domain Eukaryota; kingdom Metazoa; phylum Chordata; class Actinopteri; order Cypriniformes; family Cyprinidae; genus Cirrhinus; species Cirrhinus molitorella. The sequence goes on along the minus strand of CM065121.1, from coordinate 27,162,087 downwards.
AGGTACTTCCAGTTTAAACCAGCTAAGATCAGCCAACCAGTCTTAGGCTGGTTTTAGCTGGTCTTAGATGCCAGCAGGCTGGTTTTAGAGGGGTTTTGGTCACTTCGTTACTTCCTTAGCTGGTATGGCTGTGAGACACCAGTCTGACCAGACTAGCCAGGCTGAGAGACCAGCCAAAACCAGGTACTTCCAAATTATTATTTGGCCATCCAGCCTGGTTTTAGCTGCTCAGCAGGCTGGTTTTAGAGGGGTTTTGTTCAGTTCGTCACTTCCTTAGCTGGTCTGGATGGGAGACTAGCTGGAACAACCAGCTAAAACCAGCCTGACCAGACTAGCCAGGCTGGGAAACAAGCTAAAACCAGCTAAGACCAGCCAACCAGCTTAGGCTGGTTTTAGCAGGTCATCCAGCCTGGTTTTAGCTGGTAAGCAGGCTGGTTTTAGAGGGGTTTTGGTCACTTCCTTAGATGGTCTGGCAGGGAGACCAGCTAAAACCAGGTACTTTCAGCTTAAACCAGCTAAGATCAGCCAACCAGTTTAGGATGGGGTACAGTGATAATTCAGAATTATTATAAATATTTCTTATTTTTAAAACTAAAGGTTAGACATCTATTTTTCTATAATTAGCATAATATACAATTATTTACAATAATATATGATTATGTGTGTGTGTATATATATATATATATATATGCCTAATTGCAATAAGATTATTATTATTACTGAAATGTTTTTTATTTTATTTTTTTTTTTAGGTGTCATATTATTAAATTATCATAAAAAGAAAAAAAGTAAATAATAACAGTCTCATTCTTAAGGATTAAATTTGCTGCCTGTGAGTTCTTAAAGTGTGCAGCTTAAAGCAGAGAGGGTGCAAGAATTTTGGAGCCTAAAACTGGGTCACAAAGTAAAAAAATCTGCCGAACCACTGATTTAAATCAAGAGGATTTCAGGTTTCACAATGGAGGGCCACATGCCAGACACCTTCAGTGACTCCTGCTGAATGATGAAGATACCCTGCTGACTGGTGGCTGAGGTCATTTTCACCTTTAATGTGCTGGAATTAGACTGCGGTCTTGTCCGAGACCATAAGCCGAGACCCAAATCCAGACCAAGACACTGAGTAATGAGAGCCACACCACAGTCACATTAATGTGGTCTCAAGAACAAACCCGCAACATCAAGACTCTGATTAAAAGCGTATTCATTTAAAAGTATTAATTGGAAAGATTGCTACCTGACATGCAAATGGAAAACCCTATTCGTCTTCAAAAAACGCTTTGGATGTTCCAGCAATGACACTGTGGTTCGTGTCTTCCAGTTTTCTTGTCCGTTTCAATGCCGTCTAAGCGCTTTGATGAGCTGAGAGTCTCGATGTGGAGAGAGTCGGATGGCAGGGCCCAAGCCAGTGTGGTTTCTGCGGCAGACCTACTCTGACAGGTATAAACATATGAAGTCGAAGCAAGTATGCTAATGCTAAGGGGTCATTTATGGTATCAGAGTGAGCAGAAAAGCTCTGCGCAACGAAAAATACGTCATTCCTTCATAAACAACACACTCCTAATGTGTCTAACGTCTGATTCCTGGACAGGCTTGTCAAAGTTGAGAGGTTTTTAATAATTCTCGTGCCGTCCACGATGGTGAAATTGTGGCAGGGCTTTGGCCTTCTCTCTCCGACTGTTGCCTGCCATGAATGTGAGGTTCATTCCATCCTGATTATAATTGCTTTCATCTTGTATCGTGACTGTTTTCAATTCTTCACGGCCCTGTCTGCTCGGCGAGGTTCACAGAGGTTGCAGGAGTCCCATGCTGCTGTGATTTAGGTGAGTATCAGTGTGAATTTTGTTAAAGAAACTATTTGCGTTTAAGTTTAAAATTAAAGGCATAGTTCGCCCCAAAATGAAAATGACCCCATGATTTACTCACCCTCAACCCATCCTAGGTGTATATGACTTTCCTCTTTCAGACAAATACAATCGGAGGTATGTCCTGGCTGTTCCAAGTTTTATAATGGAAACAGTGTCACATTTTCCCCCAGGATTTTTTGGATAGATACAAAGTGTTCTTTTTTTTTGTAACATTACAACTTTTGATCAATTGAATTCATTTAAATTAAGTCTTTGCTGAATAAAACCGCAACTTTTTCATTAGAAAAAAAAGGACTGAGCCCAAACCTCAAGAGTCAATAAATATAACATGACATAAAATGTTGACTAAATTTAAATTATATTTTTGAATGATTTTTTTTTTTTTTTTTGCATTTAAAATGTCCTATATATTATTATTTATATATATATATATATATATATATATATATATATATATATATATATATATATATAAGGTGTTTATGGTTACAGTTTGGCACATTTTTTTGTAATTTAGCAAAAGAAAATATTTTAAGAAACAGTGTCAGTGTTAAACAGTTTCACTTTTTTTTTTTTTTTGAAAACAGTGCCTTATTTCTTGTTCCCTAGGATTTTTTTTAATAAATATAAAGTTAAAAAAAAAAAACAGCATTTATTGGATATAATGAAACACATTCTGAAATGTTTATTGCCTTTTGATCAGCTCAATCCTTTTAAATTTAGTCTTTGCTGAATATATATGTATATATATATATATATATATATATATATATATATATATATAATTATTTTTTATTTTTTTTCATTCAAGAAGTACTGATCCCAAACTTTTGAACAGCGTTGCAAATTGACCAGAGTGAATAAATATGTGACCCTGAGCCACAAAACCAGTCATAGGTCATCTATAAAGCTAAATAAATAAGCTTTGTTAGGCTAGGAGAATATTTGGCAAAGATCAATATTTGAAAATCTGAGGGTAGGGGGGAAAAAAAACTATTTCTGTCATGACAGCTCTCGGAGGAATTGGCATGGTAATGTACATGACAATGTTGGTCTTGGCAGAATAGATCTGCTACGCTGCTGCGGCAGAGCAAGTACCGAGACTTGCTACTGCCAATATATCTGCAACATGCTGCTGTGAGCATGTAAGAAATACTGCTGCTGCACATATAACATATGTATAAAAAACCCCCATAACATAGAGGTAAGAAGCATAGCAGATCTATACAGGTGGAGCTGGGGAAGGTGGAGGGTTTCTGAAGCATGCTGCAAACTGCTACATCTAGCACTAGTCATATATTTGAATGTTGAGCAGTGAGCTCATTGGCTACAGGAGAGAACCAATCGGCTGTGCCATGTGATTATGATGTCAGATTGAGTTAGACCCATCAGACTGCATTCTAGAGTTTCATGCCAGAACTCTGTATATATACTGAGAAAATTGCTTCTAAAGTTGTCCAAATGAAGTTCTTAGCAATGCATATTACTAATCAGAAATTACGCTTTGATACATTTACGGTAGGAAATTTACAAAATGTCTTCTTGGAACATGATCTTTACTTAATATCCTAATGATTTTTGGCATAAAAGAAAAATCTATCATTTTGACCCATGCAATGTATTTTTGGCTGTTGCTACAAATATGCCTGTGCTACTAAAGGCTGGTTTTGTGGTCCAGGGTCAATGACATGACATATGAAACTACATTTTCATCAAAAGAAGGGGAAAAAATGGAAAATGTAACTAACAAAATTAAGTAATTAACATATTTTAACATGTTCTATTTTACCCATTTGTCTTAAGGCTTGAGATTTGTAGTAGTTTTTAGAGTTTTTAGTGTTTTATGCAATTGTAAATCAGTGGAACACAATAGCTTGTACTGGAAACCAGGCTAATATCAGATGAAGAACTTTTAGCAATATTACTGTAACAGAACTGGTGTATTCAGTCTGGGACTGATATATTCTCATTCCAGTGTTTGGATAAGAAAGTGTCTGCTAACTGACTAAAGTAGCTAATAATTAAATACATTCTGGGTTAAAAAATGATATTATCCTTGTCATGCTTTAATGTTCTTGCCAATTGCAGATGCAGTTTCCATGCAGTTTATTTTCCGTCTACTGTACTGTAGGTCCAAATGACATGTTAAAATTAATCAATAAGGAGTACGTTTTAGGTTCCTTCCAGTATTTTAATTGAGAACATGTTCACACTGAAAGAAGTTGATGTGCTTAAAATGAACAGATAAAAAATTGCATTGAATCAGTACAACAAGCAAAAATGCTGATTCGTGTTGCTGATTCATAATGACTCAATATAGCTGCATATCCAGAAAATCTCATACACTGTGAACAAATGAATTTTACTTGCAGATTTATCCCACAGGTGGTTGATTAAATGACCTGGTTAAAAAACATTCAGCTGGCTTAGAAGGAAAAACCGCAAATGTATCTATCAACCTGAGGTACATCACATAATTAAAGACGTAGTGGCTCAGCATATGTATAATGCATTATTTTAAGCAGCTCACTGAGGTTTTTCTATCTTCCTGTCTTTTCTTTGGCAGCTGACAAAAGGACAGAAGAGGAACAGGAAGACAGTTTTTGCCTTGCAGTACTTTGGAAAGAATCAATCTGAAGAAACATATGTTGGGTGATGAAAGGGGCACCTTTTCCAGTTGAAGAAGGTGAAAAGTACATTTTAAAGTACGTTTTGTACGATTTTAAACATTCTCTAAAACAGAGTGCACTAAAAAGTTGCATTGTGCCATCTCAAGCCAAATAATATACATTATACAAGTTTTAATGCATTTTAAATATCCACCTTAATATCTGGGTTACAGGGTTGACATTTTAATATATATATTTAGATTTATTAATATATAATTTAACAAAAATATGATCATAACAGGGTTGACGATTAATTATTGTCTTACCTACAAATTAAACAGAGTTTTTGAAGTATGGTGTCATTTTTCATTTTGTTTTTTTTTTTTTTAGAACAATTTAAGAAAAACAATATGATGGTAACAGGGTTGACGTTTAAGTATTGCTTTACCAACAAACTAAAACTATATTATAATGATTCCTGACTGGACTTTTTTTTTTTTTTTTTTTTTTTTTTTATGTATAGAACAATTTAAGATGACGTATGATGATAACAGGGTTGACACAAAAACGTTTTTCAAACTTTCAAGAAGTGGAGTTTTGTATCTTTTTTTTTCTTTTTATACTGTATAGAACAGGTAAAAAAAAAATATGGTAACAGGGTTGACATTTTAATGTTTTTTTTTTAACAAAGAAAAAAACTTTCTTTAAGAGTTCTTTTTTGCAAGATTGAATGTGTTATATTTTTTTTCTATTTATTTTATATTTATGGAATAATTTAAGATAAAAATGTGATTATAACAGGGTTGATGTTGTAGTATTGTCTTACTGACAAATTAACCATACAAGATAATAATACCTAACTTTCCTGAAGGGTTCAGTTTTTAAAGTATGATAGTGTAATTTATTATTTTTTTTATATGTATAGAACAATTGAAGATAAAATATGATGGTAACAGGGTTTATGTTTAAGTATTTTGTGTTGCTTTACCAACAAAATAAGACAATAATAAGACAATGACACCTATCTGGATTGGTTTGATGGCATTATTATGGCTACCACTATGATACCAGAATACTTTCAAGTAGTGATCTTGACAAGAAAGTTACAGTATATTGTTATCTTTTATACTTTTTTTATTGTATAGAACAGGTAAAAACATGGTAAACATGCTTACCTTTCTTAAATAATTAACTTCTTAAAAGTATAATTGTGTATTTATTATTTATTGTATAATGTAATATTTTGAGATAAAAATATGCTGGTAACAGGGTTAATTTTTAAACATTGTCTTACCAACAAAGTAAAAATATAAGATAAAGATACCAAACTGGTATGACATCATTATGGTATTTTAATGTATATAACAATCTAAGATAAAATATGATGAAAACAGGGTTGACACAAAAAAACTTTTTTGACAAGTTCCCTTTTTGAAACTATTATGGTGTCATACTGGTGTATTTAATTATAGAACAGATAAAAATATGATGGTAACAGGGTTGATTTTTTTAATATTGTCTTACTAACTAAAAATATCAGATGAAGATATCTAACTGGTATATGGCAATGGCTTTTTAGTGTATAGAACAATCTAAGATAAAATATGATGGGTACAGAGTTGACATAAAAAAAGATAATATGTAACTTTCTAATGATATGTTCATATGTTGAAGGTATTAGGGTGTTACAGTGGTAGTTTTTTATTTATAGAACTGATAAAAATATGATGGTAATAGGGTTGATTTTTAATATTGTCTTAATGACAATCCTTAAAAACAGCAAGGTAAACGTACCTAATTTTCTTAAAGAGGTCACTTCTTAAAAGTATAATAGTGTCATTATTTATTATTATTATTGTTTGTTTATTTGTTTATTTTTAATAGACTATTTTCATATAAAAAAAATACTGGTAACAGGGTTGATTTATTTATTTTTTTTATATCGTCTTGCCAACAAACTAAAAATATAAAATAAAGATAACTAAAATTACTAACTGATAATGTTTATGGATAGGTAAGGTAATGTTTTATGTATAGAACAATCTAAGATTAAACAACAGGGTTGACATAAAGATGATATGTAACTTTCTTGAAAAAAGTACACTTCTTGAAAGTATTATGGTGTCATACTTGTTTTTATTATAGAACAGATAAAAATATGATGGTAACAGGGTTGATGTTTTAATATTGTCTTAATGACAAACCTAACTTCCTTAAAGAGTTAAATTCTTAAAATAATGATAGTGTCATTATAGTAATTATTATTACTATTTAAATAGAATATTTTAAGATTACAAATATGCTGGTAATAGGGTTGATAGGTTTTTTTTTTTTTTAAATATTGTCTTATCAACAAACTAAAAAAATAAAAAATAAAAATAATAGATACTTTCTTGAAGAATTCACTTCTTGATGGTGTAATTTGTTTTTTAAATTACATTTTTTTTTAAAAAGTAACAGGGTTGACATAACCTAGTAACATACAACTTCAATCTGAAGTCTATTAAGTGTCTTCAAGTTTAATAATACACTGCCAAATACAGAGAGAGTGTTAAAGGACAAAATGTATTTTGTTTTCATGGAAAAAAAGCATAACAGAGGGGTGATAACAGGCCACAAATGTTTTCAAAAGTAAAATAACAAAAGAGACAAATCAACTAAAACTAACATTTTGGCTAAATTTATTTGAGTAAATACTGTCGGTACCTATTCTGTAACTCGAGGGCCTAAACACGACAGATGTTTATTTTTTGTTAGATGTGTCTGCAGTAACAGCTTGAAGGTTTCTGTTGGAAAGATTTGCTTTGGTTCCTTGCAGGCTTGCAGTATCTATGTTGTCCAATGTCTTTTCTACATCTCCGTACATGCTGTTCCTGAGAGACGTGTCCTGTTAAAGGTTTGCTTACTGAGTTTGATGTCTTGTGATAGTATCTGGTCTGTTCATTATGACAGTCCCTCTTGAGACGGACAGGATGAGTAAAAACATCTCTCTTCACAAACACGTGTAGTTACGCACCAACTTTGGCGTGCTTCATGAAGACTTAAGGATCACAAGATTTGGGCAGAGAAAATGATAAATATGGCTACTTTTGAATGGGAAAACATGCTTTTTGGGTCCAAATGATGTGGTTAAAACCATGACCTGTTGTCTGGAACTACATGTAATTCCTAGTGTAAAGCGACATGCGTTTTAGGAGTCAATGATAATTTGTTCCAATGATTCTTCCTTATGGTGACATAAAGACAGTCGAGTTGGCCAAATCTGTCAGCTCTTCCTGAAAGAGTCGGCCATTAATCTGGTGCATAGACAGACGTCAGCGAAGCACCAGGATAGTTTGAAATCAAAGATGACGTTCATAGAGAACATTGAAACAAAGGCGCTTTAATGTTGAGGGACTTTACCCTTCACTTTCAATTGAGTAATTTCTCGCTGTACATTGGATGAAGGACTCAAGGAGGGTTAAATGGATCAGATTGGCCAGTATACATCAACAAACCATTTTCCCTTCACACCTCAGTGCTACTGGCCTCATAAATTGAGACTTTGAATTCTTGCACACATGGTTTTTTGCTTGCCAGTAGTCAATATGGCTATGAAATGTATGAAATGAGATCCTTCATTGAACAGTTTGAGTGTCCGCACGTGCTGCCAGACTCTTCACTTGATGGTCTGTTCCCCTCACGCTCTCACTTACCCTGGTGGTTGTTTGAAGGAAACCTCAGAGTTTTATTTATTTCTTTTTTTTTGGGCTGGCGAGTGAGGACAAGGTTCGCACATGCTCTCCAATGAGATATGCAGATTGCATTATGCTACAATGCAATACTTGCATGTTGCATGTTACAAAATTAGTAGTACTAGTAAAAGCAACAGCAGTATTTAATATTATTATTTGTTTTATATGCATGTCACATTACTACTACTGGTATACTTGCATGTTGCAAATTGTGGTCACACCAGATACTGACTGGTTTTCAGACCCCCAGTCCCCCCCCCCCCCCCATACAGTAAAACTGCACATTTTAGAGTGGCCTTTTATTGTGGCCAGCCTAAGGCACACCTGTGCAATAATCATGCTGTCTAATCAGCATCTTGATATGCCACACCTGTGAGGTGGATGGATTATCTCGACAAAGAAGAAGTGCTCACTAAAACAGATTTAAATAGGCCTTTCCAGTACATAGAAAAAGTCTTAGATCTTTGAGTTCAGCTCATGAAAAATGGGGGCAAAACAAAAGTGTTCTGTTTATAATTTTGTTCATTGTAATAATAATAATAATAATAATAGTGTAATAAACATTGTGTAAATACATTTATATTACTACGACTACTGCTAATATAATAATAATAATAATAATAAATATATAATAAACATTGTGTAAATACATATTAATATTATTGTTAACACTATTATTATTATTATTGTTATTATTATTATTATTATTACTAATACTAATTACTAATTACTATATTACTATATTACTATTACTAATTACTTATATTACTACTATTACTACTAATATAATAATAATAATAATAATAAATCTATAATAAACATTGTGTAATACAAATTCACATTATTGTTAGTAATAGTAGTATTGTTAACTATTATTATTATTATTAGTAGTAGTAGTAGTAGTAGTAGTAGTAGTAAATAAATAAATACATAAACATAGTGTAATAAACATTGTGTAAAGACATTTTTATTACTGCTACTACTACTATAATAATGATAATAATAATACATAATATATTATAAACATTGCATATTAATATTATTGTTAGTAGTAGTAGTATTGTTGTTGTTATTATTATTATTATTATTATTATTATTATTATTACTACTACTACTACTACTACTAGTAAATAAATAAATATTGTGTAATAAACATTGTATAAATACATTTATATTACTACTACTACTGCTACTAATACTACTAATAATAACAACAATGGCATATTATTATTATTATTGATGACAATAACAACAACGATAATAATAATGCTGTTTTCAAATTTGATTTATTAGTTAAAAAGATAGAACAGTATAAAATATTTGTAATGTAATGATATTATAATGTGTACTGTCATCATTAATAATAATAATAATAATAATGCATTTCTCATAAATATTATGAACAAATACATATTTCATCAGCATTGTTGTAATTTTAAAATAATTAGAATTATAGTAGTATAATTAATTGTATAAGTATTTAAATATGCATATAAATTCATAATATGATGATCTTTGTTGAAGGATCGCTGCTTATTTCCTATGATTGAATGCATCATTTATCTTAACAGAAGAAGATATAAGCTTAAATCCTCAGTCTAAGATTTCTTAAGCATAAGATTTAAGTTGGATAAAAAGTAATTTAATTTTATGACTGTTTGTTTATTCCACTACTTACAATATGCCTTGAATATAACCAAATTTCATGTACACTGCTTTAAATCAATCGCAGGGCTATCAAAACAACCAACAAAACATTCAAATCACTTAAACGATGACCGATCTAAGGATGGCGAGGCAGTGCACGTAGTCCATTCATCAGCAGTAATTACATTACATCACAAGCACGCGAGCTGCGAGGCCCCTCTCGCTTATGTAACCCTCAGTGGTCTTTCCCTCTTTTTCTGTAGACAAATGAGAACCATACATGTATGCGCGCAATCCCGCAGACGACGTGGAATCATAAACGTTGTCATTCAGCATTACAAGAACGGGTTGCGAACACAGGACACAGGACAGCCCCCTTGTTCCTGAGTCACGTCGCACACGACGGCAGAGAATCTACGAACGCATATAATTTCTTTCGGCCTTTGATTTCAGCATCCTGTTCTTTTCCCGACTGACAAACCTCTAATTGGTTCTGCAGACGGCCATCTTTGCAGTTTGGAACTGGACCGTAGCTTCGCTCGATTAATGTGCAATTGAACCGAAACAGAGTAGCGAAATTTAGCAAATCTGTTTTCTTTATTAGAAACCGCTCGGAAACAAACAACCTGGTGAATCGCAAGCACATGTGGAGAGACCCTCACCAGGCCCAAGGCCTTTCTGCACCTACAACGATGCCGAATTGGTGACTTCTACGCATAAATCCACGAGTTGCGCCAAACGTCGAGATTACAATCGCTCAAAGGGCTCGTTGCCTAATTGTATGACAGCCAGGTTGGCGGGCACAACGATGGCCTGTGACTGCAGAGCTCATCAGGTGGAGAGATATTCGGAGGATTCGTTTCCCTCTTCTTTTGTCTGTTTAAACAATTAAGGCCTGGACATGACAGAGAATTGGACGGGCGTCCCCTTCGAGGTCCCTGGCGTAAGATCCTGCTCCAGCCGTGATTAAGTGATGTCTTTTGGAGCCGGTGCCGGTTTAGTTATTTCTTTTGTTTTGTGCTCCAAGGAAAATCTCCACCAGAGCAGATGGTGGGGTAGGCAGGAGTGAAAGGGAGATGAAGAAAAGCGAGAGAGAGGTGACACATTTTCTCCGGGAAACCTCAGAGGGCTCATCACGGACTGCTGATCGTCCAACTGCTTCAGAATATTTTAGTGTTTTTCCTTCTTATTGCGACCTAAGAAACTCGCAGCGCTGCGCTCCAGTCCATCGCGAGTCCAATAATCATGTCAGATATTATCTACGGCTTCTGCTTCCAGAGATGTTTTACTTTATAGATCAGGAAGAGGCGAAATAATTTGGTTGTAAAGAGCCAAATGATGCAAATCGCCTTTTTCGTAGGTCAATTTAAAAACGACTGGAAAATGGCTTACGTGAAGGTTTTCGCATTTTTCACATCGACAGGCACTGCGATAAAATAAGATTTCAATGAATTCAACTTTTTTGTGTGTTTACAATGGAGACTGGACCTTTCAAGCTTCTAAAAGGGCTCAAAAGCACCATAAAACTATCAAAAGTACTCAATACTCTCTCCCAGTCTCCCATATGAACCTTTTTGTGAGGGGGAAAAAAAGGAATAGGTGATAGTTCACCCAGAAATGAAAAATTGTCATAATTTACTCACCCTCCACTTGTTCCAAATCTGGATGTGTTTCTTTCTTCTTTTGAACACACAAAAAAAGATTTGACTGCTACTGTTAAAGTTCACCCAAAAAATGAAAACTATGTTGTTTCAAACCTGTAAGACCTTTGTTCATCTTCAGAACACAAATTAAGATACTTCTGATGAAATACAAGAGCTTTCTGACCCTGCATAGACAGCAATGCAACTACCATGTTCAAGGCCCAGAAAGGTAGTAAGAACATCATTAAAATAGTCCATGTGACATCAGTGGTTCCACTGTTATTTTATGAAGAAAACACAAATAATGACTTTATTTAACCATTTCTTCTCTTTTGGTCAGTCTCTGATACAAGTTTAATAAGAGTTGAACCCATAGACTGTAAAAAAAAAGATGGACGACGCACCTTCACTCTCTTCCATTGAAGAAAAGTGAAGCCACCAGCGCCCCAATAGGACGCAGACATCTTGTGCTGATTTGGGACCAGAGTCTGCGCAGTAGAGAACTCGGTACCTGAGTCTGCGCAGTAGCGAGCAAAGTGGAGCCGCGTCCCGCCCACACTCCCACAGAGTCGATCGCACACACCCCTAATTAGCCTAACTGCTCCAAATTTTGTCTGCTTATTGTTGTACCAGAGGCTTGTGTTAAAATAAGGTAAATAAAACCCCAGTCTCCTAATGGAGGTCCCGAAAAAGTCTGTTGGCACCTCAGTTTACTCAGAGAATCTGTCAAGCTCAGCTGTCAATCATGACGTCACGTTCCCGTTTTTATAGCATCATATAACTAAAGCCAAACTTATTTAAAAACGAACACTTGCACTTACATCAGAGTTATAAAAACTACATAAAATGACAAAAAACAATTATTTGAAGTGAAATTGAATTATTTAGTTTGCTTCACGTCCCATTAGATTGCATGGAGAGGGCGGGGTTTATGACCTATACTGGGACCAGCCACCTGGGGACGATCGAAACGTTTTGGCTTCACTTTTCAAGACTTGTGCGTATTTCATGTCTTGCAAAAAAGTTCCCAGAGGTATGTTTTTGTCATGAGACCAGGTTGCACAAATTTGCGCATGACATTTGCATATAGTGAATGTTTTCACAATCAACTCGTGATTCTTTAGTAACTTTTGTATTAAAATGTATTCTAAATTATGAAAAAATTTAGGAAGAACTTAAAATGGGTCTTTTCCTCTGAGGAGGCAAGGGAGGCAGTGCCTCATCAAAATATTGGATAAGAAAAAAATTCTTAGTACAAAAATAAAACAACAATATTACAAGATACCACATTGACATGTATATAAATCACTAGTTTTTCTAAACAAACATTGTGCAACAGGGACACTAGCAGGTGAAGTTACAGCAGGAGTCCGCATCTATCTCACCTAACCTGAGCCCATTGAGTTTTAATAGACCCCCCTAAAGCATGTGGTGAGTTTGTTGGGGGGTAATTGAGAATGAATGGGGGAAAGTCATGTGAAAGGAGGCAGTGCCTCCATCGCGTTATGATTGGATATGACTGGTTATGTTTGATTGTGATTGGTTCATGCCATAAATCCCGCCTCTTGTATTCATGCACGCTGTGTGTTTGTGAATCAGTCTGAATGAGCAGTATATAATGCCGTTTATAGGAAGACTAATTTAAAAAGGTAAGTTAACAACTCACACATTTAGATAGAATCACTTGTTACATCAAAATAAAACTTAAAATGGCCTGAAAACATGATCTGTAGGAGTTTTTAGTGAGTAATCAGCTTGGTGTAATTTAAAGTACATCATCTCGCCTGTGACCAATATTTACAGAGCTTTGAATACTCAAAATTTGTTAACATTAGAACAAAGTTTTGAATTAGGCTTTTTTTAATACTTTGTGTATAAAAGTTAATAATTGACACATTTATTAGTGATTAGAGACCATTGTATGACCTCAAACAACAATATATATCACTCAAGTTGCGTATAACCCACTTTCTTGATACCTTTATGATGCTTTTTGTCAATTTTAGAGCTTTGCTCATTCATTTTTATTATAGAGTAGACCGGATTGTCTTCACAATTTTACCTTTTGTGTTCCAGGAAAGATGGCAAGTCATATGATTTTGATGATGAATTTGACAGATTTTTCATTTACTCCCTTAAAGCACACCATAAAACATTTAGTTTTACATCCACTGGCGTTTACCAGCAAATCTGTACTTGCATTTTGATTTTGGATGATATAACTCCGACTTCCTTGACTCTTTCAGAACCTACTCCCACTGCTTTGTGTAATGCAAACCAGCGCTGTTCTCCATCATCCTCTGTGTATTTCTGGCTCCAGAGGTCTTGTGAAGAATTGCTGTCCACTTTTGGCCTTCAGACCAGGCCAGAAAACAGGTGGTGAAGCCATCTCCAGCAGCTTTTCTTTCGCTTTAGCTCTCTGCATACTCGAAAACGAGCCATGTGGTGCGCAGAGCCACGCTGAAGGTGAAGGCAGGGCTGGGTCAACACGGGCACAGGATGGAGAAAGTCTTTCAGGAAATTCTTGAGCAGAACGAAACGTTTGACACAAAGCCTGGTCTTAAAACCGATTGCTACATTTCTCACTCCTTCTTCTCCAGCGTTTTCCGTGCCATATGTTTGATTTTCATTTTTTACGTATGAAGAAACCCAATGCCCTTTTTTATCACACCAAACGGCACTGCGTTGCAAACAGCGCTGACCTTTTTACGGGACCGAACTTTGCTGTTACTGGAGGCCTTCTTGCTAAACGATTTGAACACACATGATGGTAATTGACAGCGTATGTTCTTGTTGAAGTGCAATATGGAAACTATTCCTTCTCTCAAATGTAATTTCAAATCGCAGGTGTCCAAATACACGAGAATCTGTGGAGTGTTCCTTCATTCCAGTTGATGGGGTCAAGCGAATAAAGAGGGGGGAAGGATAATGACTGATGCAGTCACTCTGAAATGACTCCAGTGGATTGGAAATATCTGAAAAATCTCGCTCTTCCTTGCCACAAAGCCAAATATTTCCAACAAGTGGCGAACCATACCATCACAGTTCTAGGCTAATGAATACGGTCCTCAATGTGGCCCATTTACGCTGCAGTTATGTAAAGTATGTTTTTTTTTTTATATGGAAATGTATTTCCACCACGGTATAAAAGGCAACTTTGACTCTCACTTTTTCTTTGTTTTACAATATTCAGACTCCTTTTTTCAGAACTGCAAGGAACAAAGTATAAATTAGGTGTAAAATTAGAATTACAAGATAAAATCTTAGAATTGCGATATATTAACAATTCTGAGGGGGGAAAAAAGCTCAATTATGAGATGTTATAACTCAATCTATAACAATTTCAAGAAATAAACTTAAACTTAATTCTGAGAAGAAAAGCCTGAATTGTAAGATAAACTCTCAAATGCGAATAAAAAAAAAAAATCACTTGCGAATTGCGAGATATAAACTCAATTTTGAGTTTAACTCGCATTGCATGAATTAATAATAAAATTGAAATAAATTCTCAATTGTTATAGTCACTTGTGAGATAAAAAGTCAGAATTGTGAGATAAACATAATTCTTGGAAGAAAAAAAAAGAAAAAACGCTAAATTATGAGATGTTAACTCTCAGTCGCAGTTGCAAGATATAAATAAGTAATTCTGAGAAGAAAAGTTTGAGTTGTGAGAAACTTGCATTTGAGGTTTAAAAAAAGTCACTTGTGAGATTAAATCTCAGAATTGCAAGATAAAAACCGAGCAAAATTGTGTGTTAACTCATAATTTTGAGTTTCTAACTCACAATTGCAAGATATAAATAGGTAATTCTGAGAAGAAAAGTCTATATTCTAATATAAAACCTCACAACTGCAAATTCTGAATTAGTGTAAATTGTGTGGTATAAACTTAAGATTGTGATTAAAAAGTCACTTGTGAGATCAAAAAAATCAGAATAGAAATATATAAACTCAGTTCTTAGAAAAGAAAGCACAAAATTGTGAGATGTTAACTCTAAATTGTGAGTTTATAACTCACAACTGCAAGAAATAAACTTCATTCTCAAAAGAATGGTCTAAATTTTAAGATATAAACTTGCAATTGTGATAAAGTCACTTGTGAGATAATAAATCTGAATTGTGAGAAACACAATTCTTGAAAAAAAAAACACAAAATTGTAATGTGAATTCGGAATTGCAAGAAATAAACTTAATTCTGAGAAGAAGAGTCTGAATTGTGAGATATAAATCCACAATTGAGTCACTTGTGAGATTAAAAGTCAAAATTGTGAGATGTAAACTACATTTTTGTTACTCACATTTGCAAGATATAAACTATTAATTCTGAATTGTGAGATATAAATTCGTAATTACGGAGAAAAAAAAAAACTCAATTATGAAATATAAACTCAGTATTGCGAGATTTAAACAATGTTTGAATTGTGAGATTAAAAAAAAATTGCAATTACCATTTTTAATTTTTTATTCCGTGGTGGAAACAAGCTTCCATATTTTTGTACCTGTGTTCAAAATTTTTTTATATAGATTGTATATTTATAAGTATATTTTGTTTATACAATTATTGAGCTTAGATTTTCCCTGTTTTTAACTTTTATATACTTAAAAACAAATATAGTATACCACATTATTTAAAAATAAAGTACATTTATCTGATTTTTTTTATTTTTTTATACATATTTTAACTGGATAATTAGACAGAAATCATTAAAAAGTTGGGTGAATTGAAAGCGCCAATAAACAACCAAGACTAGAATAAAAAGTGATCTTTTCAGCAGGAAACTGTCAAGCTTTCAGGCATTACTTTGGGGGATAAGTCACTTTAATGAAAACATGTTAGGAAAAACTACAAAGACAGCTCTTGACCTACATGTCAGCTAAAGAAATTGAATTAAAGATCATCTTGTAGCGTCTGGTGGAAAGATGGTGAGAAGCAATTTTGTTTTTTGTTTCGCTCAGAAATCAGGTCACCAAATTATCTTTCTGGACAAAATTTTCTTTGTTAGTTGACAAGACAAGTTTATATATATATATATATATATATATATATAATTTTGAAGCATGTGTGGCCTTTGTTTGAATCCTTAAATTCTGCATTTTTTCCTTTGGGAGCCTATCTCGCACTTTTGCACGTAGGAAACCCCACAGCATTCACAGCATCCATTTTCATAGAAGTAGATATTACTGAAAATAAATATTAGTGAATATTTTACTAAGCTCTAGCTGGTCCAGTTAGCCAATCATTGAAACTAGTTATCGGAAAGTTATGAAATTGGGCACACAGATAGTCTCAACATTAACCATATCAAATTTGGACGCCACCAATAGGCCAAATTTGCACTTTTTTGAAACTAGCAATTCTGAGCAAGAATACTTTATCTTAGAACTGTATAAACTCACAATACTGCAAATAAAAGTTACAATTGTGAGATATAAATGCGGAATTCTGAGGGAAAAAAAGTCAATTGTGAGTTTATATCACAATTCTATGATAACGTTTTTTAGTGCCTTGTTAAAACATAAAAGAGTACAAGATTAAAGCTGTAATATTTTGAGAATAAAGCCAAAATATTTCAAGAATAAATTCGAAATTACAAGAATAAAGTTGAAATATTTTCATCTTATATATAATAAAATTTAAATATTTAGACAAAGTCAAAATTCTGAGAATGAAGTCAAAAATACGAGAATTATTTCATAGCAATAATGAGAATAATTTCGACTTCATACTCAAAACATTTTAACTTTATTCTAAAAATTTCGACTTTATTCTCAAAGCATTTGACTTTATTCTCGCTATTTTAAATTTATTCTCAAAACATTTCAACTTTATTCTTGCGACATTTTCAAGTTTATTCTCAAAATATTTTGACTTTATTCTCAAAATTTCGGCTGTATTCTCGAAACATTTAAAATTTATTTTCATAATTTCGACTTCATTTTCGAAACATTTTGACTTTATTCTCATAATTTTGATTTTATTCTCGAAACATTTCGATTTTATTCTCAAAATTTAGACATTATTACTGAAACATTTCGACTTTATTCTTGATACGTTTCAAATTTATTATAATAATTTCGACTTCATACTCAAAACATTTTAACTTCATACTCAAAACATTTTAACTTTATTCTAAAAATTTCCACTTAATTCTTAAAGCATTTTGACTTTATTCTTGAAATTTCGACTTTATTTTCAAAACATTTAAGATTTATTCTTGAAACATTTAAACTTTATTCTTGAAACATTTCACATTTATTTTTGTAATTTTTACTTTATTCTCCAAACAATTTGACTTTATTCTCAAAACATTTTAACTTTATTTTAGAAACATTTCGACTTTATTCTCGTAATTTTGACTTTATTCTCAAAACATTTTGACTTTATTCTCAAAATATTTTGACTTTATTCGTGATATATTTCAAATTTATTTTCATAATTTCGACTTCAGTCTCGAAAACATTTCGACTTTATTCTCAGAATTTTGACTTATGAGAATAAATTTGTATTTATTTATTATTAATAAATTATTAATTTTTAAATATTTATTCTTGAAACTTTTCAACTTTATCCTCAAAATGTAGACATTATTATCCAAACATTTCAACCTTATTCTCTATACATTTAAAATGTTTTGAGAAAAAAGTTGTAATTTCGAGAACAAAGTTGAAATGTTTCGAGAATGAAGTTAAAATGTTTCGAGTATGAAGCTGAAATTATGATAATACATTTGAACTTTATTCTCGAAACATTTTAACTTTATTCTCAAAATATTTCAACTTTATTTTTGAAAACTAATGAACTATTTCGACTTTATTCTTGTAATTTCGTCTTTATTCTTGAATTATTTAAACATTATTCTCAAAATTTCAGCTTTATTCTCAAAACATTTCTAAAAATGCTAAAACGCTGTTGTACAATCCTTTATTTCTCAAAACTGTGACTTTATTTCTCAGAATTCTGAGTTTATTTCTCTCGCAATTGTGAGTTCTTAGGTATAAACTCACAGTTGTGAGTTAAAAAGCCCAATTATGAGGAGAAAAAAGGCTGATATGTTCTCAGAATTGCGAGAATTTTATATCTCACAAGTCTGACTTAATTCACAATTGCGTGTTATAAAGTCAGAATTGTAAGATAGAAACTTGCAATTCTGAAAAAATAATCAATTCTGACCTTATTTCTCAGAGTTGAGAGCTTGTTTCTAAAAATTGCGAGTTTGTACAATTGCGAATTTATATCAAAGTTCATATCTCACAATTCTGAGAGGAAAAAAAGTCAGAATTGTGGAAATGGGCTTCCATAGATGTCAGCTTTTTTAGTCCAAAGTAATCTTGCAAATGGCACTTCCGCCACTGTCATTTTCGTAGTTGAAGAAAGTGTTGATGTTCTATCTATTGACGTTCAGAAAGGCATATGGATGCTAAGCGAAGAGCCTACATGTTGCTATTAGTCATCTGAGGTGAAAGTGAGGAGAAAACAAGAGTGGTTTCCCTCGTCTTTCACATGATTAATGTGCTATAGGAGTATGTGATTTGGCACATACCGGATTGATGGAAATAGTTTTGGTGTTGAAAAGCGAATAACATTGCGTCTGTATTTGTGTGTACTGTTTTTCTGCTGAAGGCATTGTTGGAAATACTGACTCTGTTTTTCTTTCAGGTTGACATGTCTCTCCCACTGGGTTGAGGTTTGACAAATCGCATGGAGGAAATACCCTGATCTTCTCGGTGTTGGGATTCCCTGAGTGAGTGGAGCTGGATGAAGACGTGGCCTGCTTGGAGAAGGCACCTGGCTCTAAAGAAAGCGTGTGAGGAGAAGAAACAAGATTGATGGTGCTCGTCTCTGTGTTGATTGGCTGGCTGATTGGTGAGTTGTTCATCAGGATGGTAATGGTAATACCAGTCTCTCTCCTGTTGTCATCTCTTTCAGCTTTCAGTTCGTTTAGCATCACTAGGTCCAGATTCAGACCAGGATGATTTATTTTAGTGGGCATTTGGAAAATCAGAGGGAACACAAATTTGTTACGTTACTCTACATTACACAAGTTACCAACGAATCAACCTTGAGCAGTGGCGCAGCACTATTATTATTATTATTATTATTATTATTATCAGCACCAAGTACAGTTTGACTGCTATTTTATATTTTGTTGTTGCTGTTTTTAAGTTTTAATTTTATTATTATTGATTACCAACAGCAACAAGTAATTAAATAACTATTAATAAATGCAGTAATAGCAATATTATGAAATATTTTTAATTTCAAATAACCGTTTTCTATTTTAAAATATTTTAAATGTGAATTTACATGTGAATATACATTTTCAGCAGCAGCAAAATTGTAATGGCAATATTGCAAAAGTATTAGGAATAATAACTATACAGTATATAATATTAGTATAGAACGATGTTATGTAATAAGAAATAATAGCAATAACAACAATAATATATTTTTATTTGTATAATTATTTGTTAATAATATATATAGTACTACTATAATTATTATTATTATAACAATAGCAACAAAAACCATGTGCAGTTTTATCAAAAATTTAACATAAAATAATCAATTAATTGTTAATAGTAATAGTAACATTGCAAAAGTATTAGGAATCAATAATACTAATACAGTATATAGTTAATAAAAATGTATAATGATGTGGTTATTTTTATAATTATTTGTTAATAATACTAATAATTGTACTACTACTAATAATAATTATTACGTTATTGTTATTATTTCCAATAAAATGTATAATGTCAATAGTTATTTTTATATGGTTAGCTATGCTGTTATATAATAACAATTATTATCAGTTTTAATTATACTACTAAGGCTAATTAATTTGTATATTAATTAATAATAAGAAAACAATAATAGTTTTTATAATTATTTGTTACTAATAATTATACCACTAAGACTAATAATAATAATAACGTTTTTTAATAATAATAATAATAATGATAATGTGGAAGGAACCAAACTCAAAAAAGGACCAATATAGAAGAAAACAACAACAACAAAAGAGTTCAAGACCGTGACAGATGATGATGATGATGATGTACAGTTTTATCAAAAAATGTCATGTGAAATAATAATCAATTAATTGTTAATGGTAATACTGTGCTGTTTTATATTGTGATGATATATACAATAAATATCAATAATGATGTTAATAGTAAATTTTAATAGTAGATTTTAGCTTTTTTGTATTTTGTAAAATAATAATTAGTTGGTTAGCTGTAGTATGGTTATATAATATGTAAAAATACAATTAATAATAATAATAATAATAATAATAAATTAATTCATTCATTAATAAATAATACATTCAAAAATTACAATTTCATTGGTGAACACGCCTTGCCACTATGTATTAATTTGAACTATATAATAATAATTTATTCAATTCAATTCAAATTCACACAAATGATATAAACATCTATCTTTGTGATCTTCGTGTGACTATGGTTGCATTTAAAGGACAACAGTGAGAAAATTAATAATCCAACTCTATGTGGGACGCCACGTTTTCCTCTGGCTTTTTACAACATTTCCTTATTAACTTTTTGGAATTTAATTCCTTGGTGGATTAGCAGAATTTTTGTGAAGCTTATGAGCAAAATAACATAGTTCTGAAAACGTTTGAAGTGTTTATAAAGAACACTCTCACTTCCACTTCAATATTTCCATCTTGGTTTCGAAGCATCTTGTGAACAAAATGCACATGCACATCTGGTTTGAAGTCTTTGAAGAGGAAAGAGAAGAAAACAAACGGATACTACAGTCCTCCAGAAAAAAAAAAAAAAAAAAAAAAAAAAATTGAGAAACTTTTACATTTCAAAACAGGATAGGATAAATGACAAAGCTAGTGAAGAATGGTTCTGTGTTATGGACTGAATCTTTTTAGTGCTCATCTATCTTGTGCTTCATAGACCATATGCTACATATTGAAATCTTCAGTCCAACTGGATGGTTTTCAGTTAACTCTGGGAGTCAGTGTCAATGGGTCAATGTTTGGCTAGTTAGCATATTCTGTTAGCCCTTGAAAGCAGATGTAACCGTTTCTAAATAACACTGAAAATAGTTGTTTTTTGTGTGGATGCGCATATGTGTCTGTGGTTAAAACCACATATATATCCATCCACCACAAGAGATCGAGGAAATTTAGTGACAAGGACACTTGCACACACACATACACATAAAAAGAGAGCAATTCAGCAGTACACCAGTGAGCCATGAAAATTACCACAGCAGATATTTCATATGTTCTGTGGAGTTTATTTTGGTTCAGTTTGATAGTCAGCACATTTATTCCTCTTCCCCATCCATCTTATATCGCCAAGAACCCTTTGGTTTGTATGCACATTTTAGGGCTTTAAAACTCAGTGTTGATCAAAATTAATCCCAGTCAATTGCAATATTTGGGATAGTTCACCCCAAAATGAAATGATGAAATGAAAATAATTTACTCACCCTCAAGCCATCCTAGGTGTATATGACTTCTTCTTTCAGACGAATCCAACCAGAATTATATTTGAAAATGTCGTGGCTCTTCCAAGCTTCATAATGGCATAATTGGATATTTTTCATAAACAAACACTTTGTTTTGCTTCAGAAGGCCTTTATTAATCCCCTGGAGCTGTGTGGAGTACTTTTTATGATGGATGGATAAACTTTTCTGGGCTTCAAAATCTCAACAGCCATTCACAGCAAGTTTTCATTTCTTGTTGAACTATTCCTTTTATAAAAACTGATTATATTTTAGTACTTTTTCTGCTATCATGAGGGCAAAATATTGAGCCGCCTACCTAAAACTGTGATTGTCCAAATAGTTTTTTTGAAGAAATGTTTTGTTTATTTTTTTGTATTCTGCAAAATTCATCACACACAGAATGGCGCGCTGCCCTGTAAACACCTTTCAAAACGCTTGTTACAGATGCGAAAAATGCAGAACATTTTATCCGATCCAAATATTTTTATGACGGACGAGGCATTGTGTAAATGGGATTGACACAATGTGAATTGTATTTATTTTTTTAACATGCGTACATTTTCGATGACAATTCCTACTCATTGTCAAGGACCTTGAGAGTATGTTTTACAAGAGCTATTAGAACAAATGGAATACTATTTTAGCCTTTGTACTTCAAAATTGAGCATGAATGGCGCAACGCGAGGATGTATTTATTTTTTAACATGCAAAAATTTTCGCAGAGAATTTCCGACACAATGTGCAAGATCCTTGAGAGTACGAGAGAAGAAAATACTATTTTAGTCTTTGTACTTCAATATTTAACATTTAATTTAAATGTGCTACTTGCTGATTCGTTGTAATTATTTTCTGCTCCAACGTTTTTCAGTATATGATAGTGATGGGAAGTTCGGATCATTTTACCGACTCTGACCTTTGAGTCTCATTCAGCAAAATGAACGAATCTTTTTTCGAGTCATTTCGTTCATTCCGTTCATTTTAACAAAATATAATTAAACTGTTACGTGTTACTTCCCTAACACATCTACTGCTTACACAAACGTTGATCACACTACAAACAAGAAAACTATAATGCTATAAGAAACAGAAAAGATTATTTAATTATTTACCTGGGTCTATGCTTTGCTCACCTCACCTCTTATCTAACTAGTCTGAGTCATTCGTTAATCATGTGACAGCCCCATTCACTTAGCCTATGCAGTCTGAGCCGGAAAGAGAATTGATCAGTTCGTCTCTCGAGTCCGGGTTTGAGTCGTTTTGAGCCGGAAAGAGAATTGATCAGTTCGTCTCTCGAGTTCGGGTTTGAGTCGTTTTGAGACGGAAAGAGAATTGATCAGTTCGTCTCTCGAGTCCGGGTTTGAGACGTTTTGAGACGGAAAGAGAATTGATCAGTTCGTCTCTCGAGTCCGGGTTTGAGTCGTTTTGAGATGGAAAGAGAATTGATCAGTTCGTCTCTCGAGTCCGGGTTTGAGTCGGAAAGAGAATTGATCAGTTCGTCTCTCGAGTCCGGGTTTGAGTCGTTTTGAGACGGAAAGAGAATTGATCAGTTCGTCTCTCGAGTCTGGGTTTGAGTCGTTTTGAGACGGAAAGAGAATTGATCAGTTCGTCTCTCGAGTCCGGGTTTGAGACGTTTTGAGACGGAAAGAGAATTGATCAGTTCGTCTCTCGAGTCCGGGTTTGAGTCGTTTTGAGACGGAAAGAGAATTGATCAGTTCGTCTCTCGAGTCCGGGTTTGAGTCGGAAAGAGAATTGATCAGTTCGTCTCTCGAGTCCGGGTTTGAGTCGTTTTGAGACGGAAAGAGAATTGATCAGTTCGTCTCTCGAGTCCGGGTTTGAGTCGTTTTGAGACGGAAAGAGAATTGATCAGTTCGTCTCTCGAGTCCGGGTTTGAGTCGTTTTGAGACGGAAAGAGAATTGATCAGTTCGTCTCTCGAGTCCGGGTTTGAGTCGTTTTGAGACGGAAAGAGAATTGATCAGTTCGTCTCTCGAGTCCGGGTTTGAGTCGTTTTGAGCCGGAAAGAGAATTGATCAGTTCGTCTCTCGAGTCCGGGTTTGAGTCGTTTTGGGACAGAAAGAAAATTGATCAGTTCCTCTCTCGAGTTCGGGTTTGAGTCGTTCTGAGCCGGAAAGAGAATTGATTAGTTTGTCTTTCGCGGTGTTTGTTCATCACATGACAGCCCCATAATATGAACGAACGACTCGAAAACTGGTGAACTAACAGAACCTATAGGATGTTGCGCATGCCCGACTGAACAAATCACTCCCCAGGACGACTCGTTCTCCCCGAGTCACATAAAAGATTCGTTCAAGAACGACCCATCACTAGTATATGAAAGAAATCAACAGGCAAATGAGGCTGGACTACTGAAGCTCTCAAATATTATCACCATTTTTCTGAATGCTTGATTCT
Organism: Cirrhinus molitorella; assembly: GCA_033026305.1. Lineage (NCBI taxonomy): Eukaryota > Metazoa > Chordata > Actinopteri > Cypriniformes > Cyprinidae > Cirrhinus > Cirrhinus molitorella. The sequence goes on along the minus strand of CM065121.1, from coordinate 27,137,686 downwards.
CTCTTGAATCAATTCTGAACTTAGTTTTTAACAGCAGATGGCACTGTGTACTTTCAAAACTGTCGTATTACTTCCACTTACACACCACTTGAACTTGAAATAATCATTCATATAGTTCAAAACGGTTAAAGCGATTTACAAAAGTGTTCACAGGAAGCGGTGTTCACATAAATCTTGCGTCAGAAAAGCATAGGTGTATATTAAACCGCTTAAATTTAAAATATAAAGTGCTCTTCTTTGTGAGAATTTGAGTGTGCAGTAAAAAACTAGCCTAGAGCGCTATCTGTTGTTAGCTCAGCGTTGATTTCAGTGATTGATTTATCATGACATCCCTAAAACGGACATTACAGTACATAAATTTTCACTTACCACATAAACGGAGTAAGGAGAGATGACTGGTAGGACAATGGCAAATGATTTGCAGATATATTTTATATATTTTTTAACCATAAATGCTTATCTTGTCTCATCCCTGAGCATGAGTAGTCTGTGTGACCTGGGTCAATACAGTTAGGGTATGTCGAAAAACTTCCATCTTGGTTTTGTCTTCAACTTTAAAATCGTCCTACATCATCGTTTTACCTTTTTTTTTTTTTTTTTGATCTTCATTGTATGATCACTTTGAACACTTGGTACTTCTGCAGCGATGTAGGGCGATTTTGAAGTTGGGGAAGAAATCACGATGGGAGTTTTTCGACATACCCTACTTTTTAGAACGGATGTTTAGAGCCCTTTGAAGCTGCATTTAAACTTGGGGGCAGCATAAAAGTCCATTAATTAGAGAGCAATTCTGAAATGTTTTCCTCAAAAAACATAATTTCTTTACGACTGAAGAAAGAAAAACATGAACATCTTGGACAACAAGGGGGTGAGTACATTATCTGTAAATTTTCATTCTGAAAGTGAACTAATCCTTTAACAGCAGCTCCCTGATGCCAGCAATTCATACAGTATAATTACCCAACAATATGATTTAAATATTTTTTCCTCCCATCTCTATTTTTTCCCTTTAGGGGTTCCACAGTGCACATCATTTCATTTACTAACACTGCATTCGGATTCAAGCACATCCCTGATTTTAATGATAAATTGTGTCCAGTTGTGTAATTGAAAAAAGACACCGCATAATGTCTTGCAGTCTTCGCGTGAACACGTTTTTAAAATCACTTCTCAAGTTAAAAATAGTTGAAATTTGGACAGTAACTCATGCCGTATTCTAAGAATGCATCCTGTATACACAGCTCCTTTTAAAACAGCCCAAAAACTGAGCATTTTCCTGCCAGGTTTTAGTACTTCAGCAACTCTCAGGCTTGTGTTGAGCAAGCCATTGCATACACATTTGCAAATTCGCAACCAAAGTCTCGTCAGTACACCCAGAGCCTGTTTAATAACAAACCAAAGTGTATTTGTGATCGTTCCGCGGGTCCTCCCAGCACGTGTTGGGACATAAATTGGACACTGGACTTGTCACAGGATGCTTAATTCTTCCTGGCTGCGTTCTTGCTGACACGGACCATCCAGTGGCTACTTTGAACGCAGCTGTGAGAAGATTAAAGTGAGCTGTAAAGTCTGCAGAGAGAGTTGTTGATTTGTGTGAACGCCTCGCTGTCGAAAACAGCCAAGTAAAGATGTGAGGGTGGCCTGCTATCGATAAGTTTTGATTTTGCAGTCGAAGCTTTCCGTCTTCCTGTAAAATTTCATGTCCTTAAAATCCAATCTGGACTTCAGACCCATTTCCCCACAAGCTCTATAGCCATACATACGTCATTGAATTGGCTACAACGTTGGGTTGCATAACAGGGACGTTTTTACATAAATTTGTGGAAAACTATGAGATAGTTTTGCCATTTGTGCTTATTTGGACACAGTATATCTGTCTTCAATTCTGTCGTCAACCCAAGCTAACGTTTGTATCTTTCTATCTCTCTCTTATATATGCTCTCCCATTCTTTCTTTTGGTTGGAAACCTAATAAAGTCACCGAGAGGCATTTTGAATTTTATAGTCTTTTTTTTCCCTCTAGCTTTGTGGTTTTCGGAGAATGTCCCTGTATTGGGTTTGGCAGGGTGAACTCTTCTCTTTTTCTAGCTCTGGAAAAGTATAGTAATGCAGTAAAGCATGTATTGATGTTTATTTTTATAATTTGAGTTGGTGAGATGAGTGGACTTTAATGGTGGTCAAATTCCCAGAGCTCCAAGTGTTAACAGACCCACCTGAGAGACTGCGTTTCATTGTATTCTCTGGGAAATCTATAAAAAGGCACGCTACAACAAAGACAGGACGCATAGGATTAAAAAAGAAACAAAACTTCTGGTTTTTATTATTGTAAAATACATACAGAAGAAAACAAATCCAGAACAACAACAAACAACAGTTTCATCTTACAAACAAATTCCATGAAAATACGGATAAGCCAGAGAAACTCTGCCAAGGGCTTGGCAGGGACAAAACTGTACAAAATATGGGACCCAGACAAGCTCTACAAGTATTACGATCTTCAAGACTCCTTGAAAGTACTCAGTGGGTTAACACTCAACAAAAAAGTGTTTTTATTTAAACTTGTATCGTGTTTCACAAGCTTGAGGGGAAGGATTCGTTTTTAATTCTCTCAAAGGTTTCCTGAAAAAATACTCTCTCCATATACATATAAATATATTTGTGCTGTGCAAATTGCAAGCGTAAGGTCGTCCTTACGATCTAGAACCATCAAATATACCAGGACTTGCATTGGAAGACTATAGCCATGGTACAAAGCGTCTGAGCGAATGTTAATTTGCATGTTTCGTGTGTGTAGATGTGTGCGCGCGTGTGAAGGAAATGATTATGTTCATCCCAACCCGTTGTAAACATAGACGTGTCGTCGTCTTGAGTCCGTTGTTTCTATTCTAGTGTGGGTAACCTGACCTTGTCGAGCCAGTACAATGTGTTCGAAAAGCAACGTAGCAAAGAGTCCCAGCTATACATATCATCTGACAAATCAGAGACCTAAACTAATACAGCTGCCTCTGGTGGTAGACAAAAGCCCAGGCTGTCTTTAAAGCGCTTAATAAAAGCCCGGACCTTTCTCACTGGTAGAAAGCCAGTGAAGAAACCACAAACTTTGATAAATAATATTACACAAAATATCAAAATAGTTTCAGGGAGCCAGCTTCCCAATATTTAAACAAGTATTCTTACCTTGCTTTTTCTTATGTTCATCACTTCAACATATCCGAAGTGTTTTTCCTCATAATGAGCTTTTTTTATTGTTTTTTTTTTTTTACTTTTAGTTACTGTATATATATATATATATATATATAAATAACAAGATGAGGCACTGTTTTGCTATTACATGTCACAAATGCGCTCAAAAGTATTCCCTGACTCTTTAAACCTGTACACTATTATACATGGTACGAACTTTGGTGACGTAGGCTGAGGAGTGACCGAACTCACCGTCATTGGTGGGGTGAAAACAGAAAAAAAGCCTGTCATGTGACCTTAGCACGCACCAACCCCAACCAATGAGCGTTACTCTTTAGGGTTCCTTGCAGACGCTTGCTCCGGTCCTACCATTTCCCTGGAATTGGCGTACCGCATTCGTACCATGCGACGTAGGTGATATGGGAGTTTCCACCTATCTCGCCGTAGTGGACTGGCTCTTGTCTCATTGCTCTGTAGAAGCCTGAAAATCAGCAAGAAAAGCTTTAGACTCCAACCAGTAATCATATACTCATAGCCATTTTTGAAACCTGCACAATGTCCTTTCAACACTATAAAAGCCCGTTTCTGCCACTGAATAAACAATAAAAAAAGGTAATTGCGTCATTTTAGCTCACTTTTTAGACTTTTTTTGTATTTACATAATATGGACTCGCAATTAAACTTTTTGAGTTGTGAAGTTCTGAGAAAAAAAGAGTTAGTTACTAGAAAAAAACATAACTGCGAGATATAAAAAGTCAGAAATGTCAGATATAAACTCACAAAGACTGACTTTTTCTTGCAATTGCCAGTTTGTATTTCACAGTTCTGACTTTTTTTGCAGAATTGTGTGATATATAGTAGTCAACATTTGAGGTGGGTCAAAAAAGTTGTCCTAAGACAAAAAGTGTATTGTTTTGGTTTTAGGACATCTTTGATAAAACGTTTTGATCCACTTCAAATGTTGACTCACAATTGTGAGTTATAAAGTCAGAATTGGGAGATAAAAACTCTTAATTCTGACTTTTTTGAGATATACTGTGTGTGTATATATATATATATATATATATATAAACCTGCAATTGCAAATTATCAAGTCAGGATTACGAGATTACCTGTGCTTCTGACTTTCTTTTTCAGAATTGTGAGATATAAACTCGGAATAGCGAGTTAAAGTCTAATTCTGAGGGAGAAAAAATGAATTCTGACTTAACTCGCAACTGCATGTCATAAAATCATTGTGAGATATAAAATTCGGAGAAAAAAAGTCACATTTACGAGATGTAAACTTTCAATTCTGACAAAAAAAGTCATTCAAAAAGTCATATCACCCAATATTGACTTTATAGCTTGCAACTGTGAGTTTATATTACATAATTTAAAAAAAAGTCAGAATTTATATTGACATTTTTATATCGCAATTACGACTTTTTTCTTGCAATTGCTAGTTCATATTTTGCAATTCTGACTCTAGTTTATATCTCGCAATGCAGCGTTTTTTTCACGCAATTGTAAGTTTATATCACGTAACACTGACTTTATAACCTGCAACTGCAAGTTTATATCTCACAATTCTGACTTTAATAACTTCCAACTGCATGTCATAAAATCAGAATTGTGAGATATAAATCTCTGAGACAATTCTGAGAAAAAAAGTCATTTGTCAATTTTTTTTTCCTCGCAATTGTGAGTTTATATCACCCAATACTGACTTTATAGCTTGAGACTGAGAGTTTATATCACATTATTCTAAGAAAAAAAGTCTGAATTTATATAGAATCTTTTCAATATCTCACAATTCCGGCTTAATTTCTTAGAATTGTGAGATTAAATCTGTTTTTTTTTTCCCCAAGTTTATATCATGCAACACTGACTTTATAACCTGCTTTATAACCTTGTTTCCTGCAATTACGAGTTTATATAATGCTTTTTTTTTTAAAATCGCAATTCTAACCCCTTTTCTCAAAATTGTCAGATATCATTTTTATAACTCAGAATTACACGTTTTAAAGTCTAATTCTGAGGGATAAAAAGACTCAATATTGTTTTATAAATTTGCAATTCTGAGAAAAAGTCACAGTTGTGAGATCACAGTTTTTCTTGCAATTGTGAACTTATATCACGTAATACGGACTTTATAACTTGCATCTGTGAGTTTATATCTTGAAATTCTGAAATTCTTTATATCTCGCAATTTTGATTTTATAACAGAAATTATGAGTCTTTTTTTTTTTCTCCACCCAGGTTTGGACTTCGTAACTCGCAATTCCGTGTTATAAAAGACAGAATTGTGAGATAAAACTCGCAATTACCTGTGTTTTTTCCACAACACAGTATTGAAGAATGGGCAGATTGCTTTTTTTCCCAAAAAGTCCACATGGGGACTGAAGATTTCAAGCTTCAAAAAGGATGCACAAGTAAAAGTTTCATGAAGGTGGCTCATATGATTTTTTTATCATACGATAAGATTTGTGTGAATAACCAAATAATGATCTTCCTCCCTAATGAGCTTCTAACTTTTCAGAAGCAGCTCAGTTTTGTAAACTGGATCAACTGATTCCTGATTGTCAGTTTGGAACACCAAAATATTGGGATTTCTTGCATGTGTTAACTAAAACCACATTTACAACATAGGCCTATTTGTGATTTCTTGTAGTTTAAATACCTGGCCTGGTTGGTAGCTGGTCTGCAGGAAGCTGAGTACCCGTTCTGCCATCCAGGAACGAGTCCACAAACTGGCAGTGGTCTTCACCATGACCCGTCTGGTCTCCAATATTGTAGAATTTACCTGAAGAGATGAGAAAGAAATAAGTAATCTGCTCTAGCAAAAAATCAACCAAATGTTTGGAGCAGTTTTCCGAAGACTAACCATTGAGGGAGTCGCTCAGGTAGATCTTGTATCGTAGAGAGTTGCAGAGTTGGATGCCAACAAATTTGCGGTACCACGTCCTCTTGACATACTGCTTCCCGTTGCACTCAGAATAGGAGTCGGTTTTGAAGGGAAACTGGGTCCAAATGGCATCTTTACCTGAACATGCCGAGAAACCCCAAGATGTTATTTTACAAACTGACGAGGCCAGATATTTATTTCTGGCACACACTGTGCAAAACATAGTTTCAGTGGGCTTCTGAAAAGATCACTGGAGTATAGACCCCGTTTTTGTTTATACACGTGTTAGCAAAGGCCTGCTGGACATTAAGAGCTGAGGGGCTGCTCCATTAGTCTCTGTTTCCATTGGCTCCTGTCATAACCTTGTCTTACTATTGGCTAACTTCGCTCTCTATATCCATTGTTCCATTACTCTGTCAATTTCGACTGGAGTAGACAATACACAGGAAGAAATCGAAGGAGATGGATATCAAACTGGCCCATTCTTGCAGTGCAAGAAAGTACAGAGGCCCTTATTTGAAAGCAGGGATGGCGAAGGATGGTGTTGCCACTCTTGGGTAAATGTTTTGTCTGGCTGAGAACTTGGTATGGAAGAAGTGAACTCATAGGAAGTCTCCACAGCTCCTTCACCCGTTCTTTTTCTTACTTTCCTCTACTAGGACTGCTTGTTACATTATCCATTTATTCAACAGATAGGAATTTGTCACCTGAGAGAAATCGGGTGCAAAGAAGGAACACGTACCTGAGACGTTCTCGCTCACTCGCGGATCCGCTGCAAGAGAAAACAGGACGAGAATGAGGAGAAATCAGAAATTATGGTTTTGTTTTAGAGCCACCTGGTCGTAGAGACAATCAAAATGATCTGTAGAGCGTAGGAAAGTTACTGACACAAATCGGCCAACTCTGCATTGGCTATCCATGGGTGGGCAGAGTGCCTTAAGCAAAAAAAAAAAACTACAATAAATTCCAACAAGCAAAAAATACTGCGCTTTTCCAGCGGATTTTGAATCTCCCTTATGAAGAGAGATCAGCTGGCATGAACTAACCTGCCGGATCTGCCAAAGCTATAGGGGAGAGACTGAGCCTCAGGGGCTTTGGCGGTAAAATCTCATCATTCAGTTTTCCTCTATTTCTTTCCCGACATTGCACATATGGACTCTCTTTCCTTCCTAGTTGCCTTTGCCCTGCTTTCCATTCTGTTGCTAGTCTCTTTCTTTATGCAGGCCAGACGAGGTTTAAAACTAAAGCCCCCTCCCATAAAACATGTGGATGATATGGGTCTTTATTTGTTCCTTTTTTATGATATGTTGTTAGTGAGCTTGTAAGACAGGGAAAGGTTGGCTGTGCGACAGCACTCCAGGGGTGCATCTGCCGGCAGCGATAGGGCCAAACATTACAACAGTATGGGGACATGCTGGAATCATTATGCTAACAACAAACAACTCATTACATATATCTCTGAGAGATAAAGGAGAGATCATAAATATTGGCTGACAGCAGGGCCACATGCAAAGCCATGGCAAAGCAATTTGCAGCTCTTCTCTGGGGATATTTGCATTTTATGCCTAATGTATTACTTTCAAAACACATTTTATTTTAATACTGGGATTTGTTTGGGATACAATGACTCATGGTTAAACTATGACTGAAATAATCAAACATTCAGATAGCTCCAGGACATCTCTTTCACATTAAAATTGTATATATTTTAAAGTAAGGTTTAAAATTGAATTATTTTTCTAGTTTAAAACACATGTCCCAAAAAAACACTTTTCGTATTAATGGATTTGTATATCTGGGAAGTTACTCCACATGACATTTTACAACCTTGAAGTAACCTTCCCATGTCTAAAAAAAAAATACTAATTGACCTTGACACACTGTCATGAGGGTCTGCAGGGGTCTTCTGTATTTATTAATTAATTTATTTATTCTCCTGCATGTTGGTTGCACCACATGACTTTGATTTAGGGGACAAATGTTTTTCAAATAAGCAGTGAAGAGGTTTTCTTAACAGATTTTTTCCTAAGAAGTAATTCTACACTAAAAAAGAAAAGAAAATGCATTACCAGACTCTGTGTTGAAGGTTACTGGTTCGCTGGGCGGCCCTTCACCGAGTTCATTCTTAGGCTTCACCTTGAATTCATAACTGTAAGGCAAGACAAATACAGGTGATGAGACATTACATTTCTACTTTGATCCACAAACCATTAGGTATATTCATTTTTAGATCTAATGTTACACTCCTGACACAGCTGGGAGTCTGCTTAATTCAAAATTAGTTTTAAAAAAAGATTTCTCTATTGGAAACCTGGTGGGTTGTTGTCAAATCCCAAGCAAAATGAGGTTCTTATTTCCCATCTTCTCAGCCCTGACACTTGATATATTTATTCTGCAGAGCCTGAGGACTCAAAGTCTGTTGCCCCTTTAATGGATCCTCCATGTGTGATGTAGAGACATTACTGAGACCCACGTGCCTTGAGACGCAGTCCATAGGAAGCACTGGTTTATATTGTGTCACCAGATCTTGAGCCTATATTCAGCCTCATTAAAAAGCTAGCAAGCGTGGCGGCTCCCCTACAGCCAGACCACAGCGCACACGTCCAACACCTTGTCCAGACCTCAGGATGCATGGAAATCCTAACACCCCTGGTATTCGACACCCACATCAACTAAAATACATCTATCAAATTCAGCAGGGTGCCTTAAATAGAGAGGTTGGAGTTCTGAATTGAGACTGTACCTGCTCTCTGGTTTGAGGTTCTCCACAGCTGTATGAGTCTGGTTGGTGGTCAGAATGGAAACCTGTTCACCATCAGGACCTTTGGTAGTTGAGATAACCTCATATTCTGCAGGAAAAAGAAGATAAATAAAAAGGAAATAGATTAGGGATTGACTGATCACAGTTGAAGTTTAGTATTGACTCATCAAAGTTGAGGGTTAGTGTTTGACTGCTTAACAATAAGAGTCAGAGTTTGACTGATTTCAAGGTTACACTCATAAAAGTTGGGGGTTATTGTTTGAGTCAACAAAGTTGAGGGTTAGTGTTTGTCCCATCAAAATCTAGAGTTGGTGTTTGACTGACTCAGATTTCGGGGTAAGTGTTCAGGGTTCATGTTTGACCAATCAAGTGTTATTAGTGTTTGACTGATTGAAAGTTAGAGTTAGACTGATCAAAGCTGAGCAATCAAAAGACAAATAAAAAGGAAATGGAAATTAGGGATTGATTGATCAAAGTTGAGGGTTAGTATTTGATGTTGAAATTTACTGTTTGAGTGACTCAGATTTCAGGGTTACACTCATAAAATTTGGCGTTTATTGTTGGACTCAACAAAGTTGAGGGTTTGTATTTGATCAAATTTGACATTAGTGTTGAAAAGAATTGAAATCTAGAGTTAGTGTTTGTCTGACTCATATTTTAGGGTTGGCTAATGACTCAAAGTTGTCTTGTGTTGTCTACTCTCTTCTCAAAAAGAGAAAAAGAAGGGATATATTGGGTTCATGTCTGACCAAGGTAGAGGGTTAGTGTTTGACTGACTGAAAGCAAGAGTTGGTGTTTGATTAAAGTTGACCAATCAAAGTAGAGGTTTAGAGTTTGATCAATCAAAGTAGAGGGTTCAAGATCAAGAGTTAGTTGCTTTCTAAGTTGAGAATTTGACTCAAAGTAGAGGGTTATTGTTTGATTTGATCAAAAGAGACGGTTAGTTTTTGACAGAATAAACCCAAGGTTAGTGTTTGACTGATCAAAGTTGACAAATCAAGGTAGAGGGTTAGTTTTTGACTGATCGATATCTAGAGTTAGTGTTTGACAGACTCAGATTTCAGGGTTAGAGACTGACTCATCAAATTTGAGGGCTCATGTTTGACCAATCAAAGTAGAAAGTTAGTGTTTGACTGATCAAAAGTGAGAATTAGTGTTTGAGCAATCAAACTAGAGGTTTAGAGTTTGATCAATCAAAGTAGAGGGTTCAAGATCAAGAGTTAGTTGCTTTCTAAGTTGAGAATTTGACTCAAAGTAGAGGGTTATTGCTTGATTGATCAAAAGAGAGGGTTAGTTTTTGACAGAATAAACCCAAGGTTAGTGTCTGACTGATCAAAGTTGGTCAAAGTAGAGGGTTAGTGTTTTACCAAGCAAAATCTAGAGTTAGTGTTTGACCAACTCAGATTTGAGGGTTAGTGTTTGACTAATCAATGTTTCAGTCATATTCTAAACCTCAAAATTGATTAGTTACCACAGTATCTTACACATTGTATTCCTTAGACAATTGCATATAAACCAATATACATTGGACCATGTTTTTTTTTTTTTGATGATCCATCCATCACTCCTACCTGTCGTTTCATTATCTGTTTTCTCCCAATCAAGAATAATGAAAGAGGGGCATCCTTCCACAGTTACAACAGTGAGGTTGGACGGGGCTGTTCTTGGAGGGTTGGTGACATTTTGTTCTCCACCCTCCTCCTCAGGGAAGTAACTCAGAGAGGTGGTGATGGAGCAGGGTTCATCTGGCTTCTTATCCGTCTTATAAACCACATGTGGAGCTGGACAACAACACATTGGTTTTAAATTCTTTGAAACTCATTGTGAGTGATTGGTATGCAAGCTACAGTAATAAAGAAAGTCTTATTACCAATGTAGCGTTCTTTGCCCATGGCATCAACTTTAGAGGCAGGAACAGAGCTGAATACAGAGGAGTTCTCCCATGTCTCAAATCGGGGTGCTAGGACACCAAGCAGAGTATGTGAAAATGATGTTCAACCTTCTGCAGAATATTGAAAAATAATATAAAACATCCCACGAAGACAAACCTGTCACTGTAGGGGAAGATGTTGTCTTTGGTTTGGATGGTTTGGCTGTAACAGGTGGCAGCACGGGTTTCAAGATGGAAGATTTGTCCTGATTCAGGCCTGTCATCTTGTCTCCTAAAATGTTTTAAACATAGCATCTTACCAAGTCATTTAGTGTTACAGTGTGGAAAATAACATATTTTTCCACATGTTCCATAAGGTGCACAAAACTCTTCGGATTTAAGTTTAATTAACATTTTACCCACCTAATCCTCCAGGTTTGCCAACAAGATTAGGCTTTTTTGCTGGAATAGGAAGGCGTGCAGCTGGAGAACCTGTAATGATGGAAGCGAAAGTCATGAAGATTCAGATCTCCTAATCGGCCATTTCCTTTATCTTTTTCCACTATGAACTGACAAGGACGTGGTAAGTCAAAAATGACACCAGAAGCTCTATAACACTGCAGCAAGAGGTCAAAAGTAGCCCTTCCTTCTAATCACCACACATTCTCATAATATTCACACATCTCCATCATGTTCTTTTATGGTTTTATGAAAAACAGTGGAACACATCACTACCACCCTCAACTTGGTTGAACTGCTTTCGCATTTTAGTTTAGTTTTCAGTTAACCATTAACTAACTCAAATATATTCAAAATATGGAACAGAAGATAAAATGCCCTCATTCTGAACCACAACACAGATTTTAAAATCTTTCTCCTATTTTATGGAAATTGGAATATCTGATACTCTAAATAAAGCAGAGCATAATTCTTGTTTACTTTTGAGAACCTGCAATTTGGATGCTTTGCTAAACTAGAGTAGCAAATTGAGAGGTCAAACTCACTTGTGAAGTTAACGGCAAATGAAATAAAATTCTCTGTTTTCTTTCTGATTGCATGGGTGAAGTCTAAACATTGGCACTTCAACTGCCTTTCAAGCCTTCAGTTCTCAATGCCATCTTGCAGTCCAGCCAAAAGCAAACAGGCTGGAGCATGTGGAGTCTTCCCAGGAAAACTGATTCAATTTACATCCGAGGCACCAGTTGTGAAACCCTCAGTTCATCACAGGGCAATCAAAAGGGGCTCAGCTCCCTAAAGCCTGTGGTATGAGTAAAAACGGCAAAGCTGGGTGGCGAAAAAGCCAAACTTTGCTGAAAATAAAACTAAGGACCAACAGATGTCATATTTTTGCAGAGGGAACGTAATTTCCAGAGAGCAAGCCGAGATTTTTTGGTGATGTTTTGGGTGATCTAAAACGGTTGTGGTTAGATGATTTCAGGCAGTCACTGTCAAACAAATCTGCCTTAGGTCTCTTTTTCAATAAAAGCCACCAACCAAATCTGATCTCCTCAGATCCTCCTCAGAGAATTCATGCCAACACTTTGTGCTAATGTTGCTGTATTCCACTGTTTTTGCACAAGCTGTAAGTAACAAGATGTGACAATCATTTTGCAGACCTTATTTTGTCTGTGATTGTTTTATTTGTGTGATTTTCTACTGATCATGGCAGCAGCAATTCATCAAATGTTTAAATAATAAGCAATAGTGGTATAACCAGGCAAATATCCAGACGTTTAATATAGTTAAGCATACTTTTGTGAATTTAAAAAGCCACTTCAGTATCTGGATTGCAGCGTTCGCTTTACAGCTTTTATAAAGTACGCCAGATTGCAGAAGTCTGCTGCATTTTCCAAAACCAAGACTAGTTAAAATTGATTTGCTGTGCAGATTGTGCTCAGTTTTGCATATTTTGTGGCTGTTTTAGTGCTGATACCTTTTGTTAGCCGTCTGGGCACTAAATCAATTCTCCTCTGGAATTGCTCTATGCTGTTTTCTGCCATGTTTACTTCACTTTGTTGAAAATAACAGTAATGAGAATTAATAGTTCATGGATAAATACTATAATTTGTAATTGTTCAGCCTTTTTTTGTTTTTGCTACACAGATAAACAATACGGCAGACTAAAAAAGACCTCATACCACATGGAAGCTCGTGACTACAATAAAGCATGCAAGTCGTCATGCACACAATGAACTTTAACCAGCAGCAGCTACAGTCCTCTGCAGAAGTTTCAAACACTATTGCTGAAATGCACAAATAAAAGAGCCACAGAATGTTACGAGACAGTTTAGGACACTGCGGTGGGTTTCTGTGTCCTCCGAAAGACATGTTTTTCTCTTGAAAATAAATGTCCTACAGCACCATGAAGGTTTAGAAATGAAAGAAACCAATCTGGGGAAAAGCTTTGACAATTACACCACAAAGCTCGCGGCAGCATGGGATCTGCAGAAGCTTGCAAAACGACAACAAACGTCAAAGACAACATGGCAGATTTGCGAGCAAATGGGTTGACTTGTGAATGAATGGACGGATGGATGGACAGACACGAGTTTACAGGATGGGAAGAACACCAACATGGGCACACGGCTATGGGCAAGACTTTCTGCAGGTTAATGTTGGCTAACACACACAGAGGACGAGTTGGCTCTGTTTACCCATTCTTGCTCTGGACCACACGACTGGTTTGGGGAGAGAAAGTCCCTTATGGTGCTCACCGTTAGCTGTTGGAGGGGAAAAGAGTGGGTGTTATGGAGAAAAGGAAGACTAAGGTAGCATCATATTGTTGCTTTGCTGAGGTGCACAGCAGCTGAAGACAACTGGGGTTTTACATAAAGAGTTACAGGCTGCCGCTCAACTACCTGAGGGGATAAGAAGCCCTTGAAGATCAGATTAGTGCAAATGTTGGAGGTCTGCATGCCCATCGGGCTAAATCGCACATACTTCGCTGACAGTAAACCTGTCAGGTGTGACAGAGTACGATGGCCGGTTTGCACACACACACCACATGTTGCAAAGGAGAAAATTTGGCTCTTGAAGAAAAACTGCCCCAAGAGAACTGCAACCAAAATAACTTAGCTGACAGGGGAGAATAAATAGCTGACAGGGGAGAACAAAGAGGGAGGAAATTATTTTCTTGAGTATTTTTTTGTTGTTTTTCAGTAAAAAAAAAAGGGCTAAGGGCCATTTTACTAACAGCTTGCACCAGTGCTACTATTTACTAAAGACGCGCAATGAAGAATTAGCACTGAAAAGGTGTGGACACAGTTATCTTTGTGCCTTATCTTATTTAATGTAAGCGTTTCCCTTTCCGACGTTTCCGACACAAAATTTATCGGAGGAGAGTACTAAAATTAATTGTTGTACTAACATTTGCGCTCATCAAATTACTGGTATTTACACCATAATTTAACGCCCAAATAAGCATTTCTTAAAGCAGGCTATAATTTGCACTGCTCTTGGTAGATTGCACTTGTCATTATGAATCTGTGTTCTTTAATGTGAGTTAAAGTTTCATCCTTCTCTAAAACTCTCCTCCGGATTTACAAATGCTTCGTAAATGTTCAATTTGATAGTTAAACGTGTATGTTAATGAATTCCAATCATTCTTAAATAGGGCAAAATTCACAATTAGCATTATGAATTACAACTACGCAAATTGCGTGTCTGGGAACGCAATGAAATATTCTGGTCTAATTTCTCAGGTTTCGCTTTAGTATGTTGCATAAATGCAATGAAGACTAATAGGCCATATGCCTAACAATAAATATTCAATAACGTGTGTCCACTAAAGAGTTTTTAGCCGGCTAAAAAAAAAAGTCGCTCTGCTTAAAACAACCTAGTCTCACGTAGCTAGACCTTCAGACTGACAGCAGAAGGTCTGGAATCTTTGCCCGCTTTAAATGGCCAAGGCCGCCCATTAGGCCATACGACTGACAGGTAAAGCAACCAATCACATTTTGTTTTGTACCGCGTCATGTTTAGGGGCGTGGAAATGTCACCACAGTAACAGACCGTGTGTGAAACTCTGTGACATATTTTAAAGATTCTATGCCGCAAACTTTACTTTTTCACATTCTTTTGAAAGTCCGGCATTGTGTTGATCCTAATAGGCGCTCGTCGTCACACTTGTAAACATGGCGACTTTCTTTTTTCGTGAGGGGGCTGGGCGCCACGGGATTTTTGTTTCCTAGGCAGAACGTTAAAGAACGCGACACGCGTGTTTCCCGGAAATCCTGTATAATCTAACCAATCCGATGACGACTTCAAAACTCCTAAAGTGTTTCCAAATAAGTGTGCCATGTGCAACAGACGTTTAGCCAATGTTCCGTGGGCGTGACCTCTGAGGCTGAGACTGAAAACAACCAGCTGGCCGGGCTTGAAAACGCTTTTGTGGCACAGAATTTTCCCCTCCCATGGGCACTTTTATGGAATTGCACTCTAACACTAAATTTGCCCTGTTTAGTAAAACCGGCTCTTAGAATTTCAAAAATCTCCCCTGAAAACAAATCTAATTACAATTTTAATTATATTACAATTTAGTAAAAGTGTCTTTTTTTGCTGAAAAACAAGACAATAATACTTGACGTGAAAAAAAAGAAGAAAAGGAAAGAAAACGAGTAAAAGAAAGAAAAGGACTGGAGTAAGAGGGGTAAGAGTAATGTCTTTTACCCCCATATCTTCTGGAGGAGTCACCAAGCCTGGGGGAAGAAGGTCTCATGCCATTAGAGAGAGAGAAAGGGTATCGGCCCAGTGACGTCTCGTTCCTGGTGGTCACTGTTAAGACTGAATCGACGGGTTTGGATGGAGAAGAGATGGAGTCTCTCCGGATGCTCTTACCTAGATTACAAAAACAACAACAACAGCAGCTTTGGTTATGTCTTGTCAACTCTGGGAAGTAGGCTACTGCATGTTGAGGCAGGTACTGTACAATCATGTAAGGGTTGCTATGTGTTAAAAAGATTTGCCATCTGTGAGCTGATGAGAGATGTCAAAGTTAGCTAGTCGTGTTTCAGATAACAATTCTGAGATCTAAACTGAAGTAAAAGTACTAGTACAATATAATTACCTTTTCAAAAGTGATCTGTCTCCTAACTGAAATCTGATTTGGAACACTTTCTGTAGGTAGCAACTTGCAAAGTACACAAGTCTCTGTAATTTCAATAGTTTTGTGTTAGCATGTTGCTAAGCTAACAGTGCAGTCGTTTCAATAAGCATACAAATTTAGAAAACTTGGAAATACTGTATAAGATAGCTGATTTAAAATGTTAATTTTATTGATACTTTTTGGTACTGGAAGAATTATATTAGCGTATAATTACATTTTTCCAGCTTTTTTGCCACCTTGAATGGATTTAATTACTGAACTTTCATAGCAGTGCATTATGGGATTGGTTTTCCCACATTGGATGCACATTTTGGAACACCTATGATGCCTAAAAATAGTCTACATAAGCAGCTTACAAGGTTTGAAACAGAGAAACTATTGTTTATAGTACAACTGAATGATGTGTGATTTTAACAGTAAATAATGTCTGTTCTGACTGCAGTAAAACTAAATCTGACATGCTGATGATTGCAGTAAAGTGCAGCAGTGCATTCCTGTGAAGACAAAACATGGTAGGGGAGGATACAGGAAAGCTTGATTTCAGACAATAACACAGACATGATATACACCGATGGGAAGGTTGTGATAGCTTGCCTGACAGAGCAAATAAATGAGAGGATTATGTGAACTGATGTCACCAGTTCTTGCTGTTTTTACTGGCGGTCTTGCTCGCATAGACTAAAGACAGCTCTTCCTGAAATCTGTTGAGCTGGAGTGTGAAATAATGTCTGTTTGTGGCTGACATTACCGAATTACTTTGCTTGATTGAAACGCGGTTTGAACATCCATTAATTTCCTGCGTATCACTTTTCTCTTTGAAGTCTGATATTCTGGTATTTAGTCTAGCCAATGCATAGCCAAAGGTTGAATGGCAAACGGCAAAATAAAACTCTGAAGTATCTGTGTGACTCGCTGAAGCAATATGTTATTTTCTCATTACCTGTCAACCATCAGATCCTTAAAATAGTGTTTTAAAAGAACTTTAAAAAACAAGAAGGAAACGTAGGAATTACCAGAGGAACTATGTGGCATCTGAGTGGCACTAGATGCACTGGTTTGGGAGTGTCCGTGTGGGGGTGTCCGGGTACTGCTGGGTACGGAATAGGGGGTAGGGGTGACCGAAGGACGGGAGGGTTTAGTGGATAGGAGATGGGGAAGGACGGGAGGGATTTCCACCAGCTGAGAGGAGTCATTTCTAACATGGCTGTCTGAATCTGTTTAGGAAAAAGGAGCAGATGAGCTCTCCATGCTGGAAAAACCAAGCCATTACACCTCAAGGTGGTCTAGTTGGTCAACCAGTTGAAGATGGAACATCGGATCACCAGCTTAGCCAAAGTGCTCAAACCAGAGGTCCCACCAGGTGGTGGGACAACTGATAATCCGTCTAGCTTGTACCAGCAATTTGGACCACCTTCAACTGGTTTTATCTGGATTTTCCAGCAGGAACTGATTATTGAGACCATGATTGGAGTAAGAATCCCATCTGGGTGGACGGTACACTCCTCAAAATAAAGAATCCAAAGGGGGTTTGCAGTGATGTCATAGAAGGTTCTGCAAAGAACCTTTTTGAAAGAGCTGTTTTTCTAAGTGTGAAGAACATTTTTAATGTTCCATGGATGTTACAGGTTCTATTTGAAACCCTCAATGCCAATAATCTTTAAGAGTGTTATGTTAAGAATGTTTGGTATGATATTAAACACGTCTGTAACAGTTACTCATTTCCATTCCATTGACTCTTGATGGTATGGATGCTTAAGTGCCTGTTACCGATGTTAAGTACTTGTTCTGACCGTTTGGTTAAGAGGGTTGAGAATGAACTTAATGACTTTGGTCTCATAATCAGTTTGGCTCCAAGTAGAAAAACACAGAGAGAGTTGTACTGTTATCTTATCCAGAGTTCAGAGACAGAGGAAGACAGGAAAGGAGGTGGGACTCCCAGAATTCTGCCTTTCCCTGCTAGAACTAACATGGGACTGATTCTTTCTCTGCGTGCAGTGACTTCATGCAGACTGAACAAAGGCCAGCAGATCAAAATGCAAAAACTCTGAAAGTGAATGAAAGGGTTGGTGAGATTAGAAAAAGGGATGGTTTAGATGTTCAAAAGATGAAAAACAAGATGAGGTTGAGGGCCAGTGTCCTGCAGAGTTTAGCTCCAACTTGCCTCAGCACACCTGCCTGGAAGGTTCTAGCATGCCTAGTAAAACTTTGATTAGCTGGTTCAGGTGTTTAATTAGGGTTGGAGCTAAACTCTGCAGGACTGAGTTTGGAGAAAGGACTCACAGCGACACAGAAGACAAAAAAGACAGAAATAAAGACGTAGAGTGCCGTTGATGGCCGCAGAAATAAAACAGATGGGGGACTGAGGAAACCAAACATTTATAACAGTTATGATGTGATTGACAGGTGATGAAATGATAGGGGACTGAGTGTGACAGGGAAAGAGCTGATTGGTGGACACAGAGAGTCTGACTGGTGCTGATGGGTGGAGCGTGAGCAGGCCTACAGAGACCGCGCCAATGCGTGACCATGCGTGACCACAGAGGCTTTTACTGTGCAGCACCCTGTGAAAACTTACACTCACACTTCCTCCTCCTCACTGTGGAGGCGACCGGTCAGGAATCCTCATCACGGCGGGATTGAGACTTTCTAACTCAACGTTCTTACAAGGCATGCCAGCATGCAGCCAATCATAAAAGTGCATGTCTCTAATCCCCACCCACACCCAGCAAAGCGATTACCAATTGACTGCTTATAAGCAGAGTGATTTAAAACAAAACATCTCTCGGTTACCCAATGGGAGCTGAGGCCATTTTGGCTCATTGGCTCTTGGAGCAGCCACAGTTCCTTGCTGGCCCATTGGTGGCGCTGTGGGAAATAATGCAATGTTTTCACAAATGGAAAAAAAAATAAGAGAGAAAAAGTGAGCAGGCATCCCCAACAAGGCTCTTGAGAGGGGAAAAGTATTAAATGTCTTTACTCTGACTTCAAATGCCAGTTTAAAGCGAATGACTGGAATAAAACCAAATCCTGTATGAAAGAAGTGTGCAAACAGAAAGAGAGAGAGAAGGAAAATTACCAAAAGATGTCTTGGGACCTCCATTAACGCCTGTGTTTTTGGGCGGCCCAGGCTGGCTTATATGGTGGGGGACTAGAAAGAAGATTGTGAAGGAAGAAACCAACAGAAATGCTTTTAAAGAGATCTTCACATTTGACTCATTTTACAGATGGACCAAAACACAGATTAAAGGAAAAATATTCTCCCAAAAATGAACAATATGGGAGGATTTACTCTTACTTAAACAAGTAATCATGCAGCATACAGTGACTGGGATTTGCCAAGCTACAAAAAAGGCTGTCAAGGTTTAAAAATGACAAAAAGCACCATAAATGCACCTTAAAATTTGCTTAACTTTTAGCTCAGTATCTAAAGGCAACTATTGTGTGTAAACTGCTCTGCAATCAAAACATTCCTTTGTTTATTTGAGTATTCCGACCAGCCTAGCATAGCAACACTGCCTCAACCAATAGTGTGAGTTTGGGGCGAAGTTTGTTTGACCAATGGCAGACTGTGGTCATTAGAAGCTCAGAAATTACACAGTTCACTGTTAAATTTCAGTATGTTCTACCTGAACTCTTCAAATGGAATAAAACTGCATTATACCTTTTAGGTGCTTTATTGACATTTTTACAGTTTGAAAGCCGTTTGTCATCATATGCTTCAAATGTATGGAAAAGAACAGTGTTCTTTTGTCCAAAGTTATTTGTGATGTCATGCGGGTTTGAAATGACATGAGGGTGAGTAAATGATGACAGAATTGTCTTGTGTTCTTGTTTTTCTACATACAGGGAAATTCTTAAAAGTAGTAGTTGATGGTCTTACCAATTCGAGGTGGGAACAGACTGGTGTGGGGTCCAGCCTGTAAAAAGAGGGTTACACACATTTTTTTTTCCTTCCTTCTTTAAAAAAAAAAGAAGTGTAGAGTGAAAGAACACAGAACTGCTTTTGGTCTTCATATCATGTAAAAGAACTCTGTAATCAGGGTCTCTCCACCGTGTCTAAAGCGTTCCTGAAATGCCATGACAGGCATGTATTATTTCCAGTCTCCACTGAGAAAATCAAGTCTCTTACACACATACATATGCCAACAACTGGATTGTTCACTCAAGAGATTGAGAATATGTGTGAAAGAGATTGCTCCGAGGCAAATTTCTTTGTGTTCATGACAGTTCAAAAACAGACCATGGCGGACAAGAAACTACAAAAGGAAATCCTAGCAAAACATCCTGGGAGACCAAGTAAACCATTCTAAACCAGCTTAGACAGGCATTTCAAATAGATAAAGGTGTGAAAAAATAACACATAGTGCTAGCAAGATTGACATGAAACAACACTACATACCATAGTCTTGACAATGGGTCGGTTGGGCTTGTAAGTTATATGCATGTTTTTGTCTGAAAAGCAAAATGGTAACAATGAGAGTTACGCTTGATCATCTTTTCAGTTCCTCAGCCAAAATAACTTTCATTCAATGTTTTGGGGCATCTGTTACCTCCCATGTTGGTGTTGTGGACCACTGGCTTGCTCCACATTCCACTGCGGTCATCTTTGTTGGATCGGACACCAAATTCGTAGTTTGTGTTGGGCTTGAGATTGTCGATCACAGTATCAGAAGTGGGGCAGGTCTGGTAGATCCATTTCCTGTTTCTTTCTCTATAGCGGATGGTGTAATGCCTGGTTCAAAGACACATTGGTTATTTAAGCGTCTAGTAGATCAAGGTTCTCAACTCTGGCACTCAAGGTCCACTGTCCTGCAGAGTGAACAAGTTAATTAAGGTCTTCAGGATTACTAGAAAGTTACTGGCAGGTAAGTTTGATCAAGGTTGGTGATAAACTCCTCAGGAAAGTGGACCTTGAGGGCCAGAGTTGAGAACCACTGTAGTAGACAAATATCTCATGACTCATTTCTGCACCCTTGTTTTGGCTAGACATTAAACTATGCTTGATGGAGACCCCACAATTTGATTAAACTGGTTTTATGTCACCATAGCAGTGGTCAGGCGTTAAACAGAAGGGCCTATGTTAGCTTTATTAAGAGTACTGGTATACGACTTCAGCTCCCAACTGTTTTGGTCTAGGTCAACATTTCCAATGTCCTTTCCAAAAGTCTCCCCTTAACGGAGAAAAAAAGTTCACATACTTCTGCATATGAAAACCAGAGTGAGCTAGGGAGGCTGAGAGTATGTCAGTGCGTCCCAACAGTGCCTGTATCCTCAAAAAGCATTTAAACGTAGACACACACCACACCTGCGGTGGCAGGGATCCATATCCCACACATTTTTTTCTTCTAGTGTAGAAAAGCATCGCACTCATTGAATGGGTCTCTACGTTACGCGACATAAATCTAGTCTCCTGTCAGTGGAGTGAGAATGTTAAATAAAAACCTGCACTGCACTGTAAGGCTTCTAAGGACGGGACCCCTAAATGCTGGAGACAGTGTGCCATGATATTTCATTATCTTTTTTCTCCTCCATGTTTTTCAGGTTAAATGGTCCCTAAATATGAAGTGAAGTAAATTAAGTCTTCCTCTGGGATTTAGAGCACTCATATGGAACACGTTGGTGGAGGAAAAAGTAAAATCCAGATGTTGTGTGTAACTCACCCATCCTCCAAGCAGTCGTTCATGATGTTTCCCTCATAGGGCGTCTTTAAGTAGGTTCCCCAGGACAGAAGCACAGATGTCGGCGTGACAGAATCGATCACCAGGTGAAGAGGTTTGTCCAGGTTCACCTTACCTGTTTCAAGCCCAGATTTATTCAAAGTTACCAGAAGCCAATGCTAACTGAAGGCCTTCAAAGGTTCCCACCGGTTCACTAGCACATCTGTTGCATATTTTCCACTAAATATACCCTGTCATGGACTATTTCAATTTTTAATCCATTGCCAATACTTTTATTTTGCATGCTACCTGTGCAATGCTTCTTCACATCGTTGGTTGGGATGGGCTGAACAGCTACCAGGTACTTGGGCTCAGCATCTGTAAAAACAAGCATCTCAAATTACTTAAGGGTTCAAACAAAACCATAAAAAAGGACAATTTCACGGTGCAATGCAAGTTCCTTTCATGAACTTCCGAACAACAAGACATGTAAAGGCTACAACTCATGTCAACAAAAGGCTGACCCCTGAAGACTCTCGAGGCTGTGTGTCAATGTCAATAAGTCTCATAAAATGAGATCATTTGACCTTTTTGACAGCGGTTCCCAATTCTGGTCCTAAAGAAGCCCAAATCAACTCATTAGCTCATTATTAAAGACTCTAAGACTTCAAATGTGCCTGTCCAATAAGAGAGACATCAAAAAACATGCAGGACCAGGATTGGGAACCACTGTTTTATGACACGGCAAGGTTATATACTGTGATAAATATATTTAAAACCTTTTGTATGAGTTATTATATTTAACATTTAGTTAAAAAAACATATGAAAAGCTTGT
This sequence comes from Cirrhinus molitorella, assembly GCA_033026305.1. Lineage (NCBI taxonomy): Eukaryota > Metazoa > Chordata > Actinopteri > Cypriniformes > Cyprinidae > Cirrhinus > Cirrhinus molitorella. The sequence continues at coordinate 27,115,389 of CM065121.1, read as the reverse complement.
TCTAATTGATTATTACATGCGATTTAAGATAGATTTCTTTTTAAATGGCCTTTTCTGTAGCAAGAACAGTTATTTGTCATTGACCCACAATTCTGAAAGATTCTGGTGGACTTTTGTTTAATAAAATGTCTTGAGTTGTTTAATGTGAAGATTTTCACACAGTTTACAGCTCTGTGATGACAAAAGGTTTGCTAAACATTCATGTTTCCAATGTAGCAGAATTAAACAGCTCGTTTGCCAAAATTTGATTTGTTGGGGTGATAAGGTTGTTATTTATGCCTTTCTAACAGTTCTGAATATGTACACAGGGAAAAAAGCCCATTAGACTGATAGAAAATGTCAGAACCAAGGTCCACATGAATTTGGACTATATGAGCGTATGAGCGTGTGGCATGTCAAGTTGGGAAGACGCCAATAACTGCTTTCGCCTCTCGACCATCTGTTGTGCATGTGTATCATATTGAAATCTCAGCACACACTGTAAATTCAAGTGAAATGATCCTTCAGCCTGCAGCCAATATTGAATAATGATGTGACTGTGTGTTCCCGTGTTGGGTTGCGTAGGTAAAGAAGCCAAAAACTCAGAGGCCCTTCCTTTTGGAACAAACAATGCTTTGTTTGCAGGCTTCTGGATAAGCGTACAAGCATCAATGTAATTATTTTTACGCTTGCGTCAATGGTTTCCACTGAACTGAACTTCAAAGGCCTCGACTTTACGGCGGTTTCGACGGTTTACGGCCTTGTCCACTTTTAATCTTCAATCTTGAAAAAGAGATACACATGCATTGTTTGCCGTCAACACTAGTGATCAGAATTGCATTTTCTAGGATATAAAAATTCGGACACTGATAAGCCGATAATGATTTTAACGTCATTGCTGTTAACTGATAAGTGCCCAGAATTAAAATTCTACATAAAACAAATAAGACCTCAACGTTGACAATTATTTTCATTTTTCTAGGATATTCTGTCTTTGACCGATTAGCCGATAATTATTTCCATGTCATTTATGTTAACCGATAAGCGTCCGGTATTAAAATTCTACATAAAACAAATACTTATTTTCATGTTAAGGCTGATAACTGATAAATAGCCAGTATAAAAACTCTACACAAAAGTGATAATTATTTTTATGTTATATCAATAACCGATAAAAAGCCGATTTCTATCCAATTTTGTTAAAATAAAACACTAAAGCTAAAATCATTGTTTTAATTGCTATAAGTAAATGTATGCGTCACAGCATTGTAAGTATAATATTACAATTATTCATCTTGAGATTTGCTAAAAGTTACAATCAACAGTGTTTTTAAAATATCATTAGGATATTAAAATTCTGAAGCTGATAAGCCGATAAGGATTTTCATTGCTGTTAACGGATACATGCCCGATATTAAAATTCTACATAGAACAAATATTTAATTTCATGTTATGACTGATAAATGGTTAATATAAAAATTCTATACAAAGTTGATTTTTTTTTTATGGTATAGCTGTTAACCGATAAATAGCCGATAGTAATATTCTATCTGATTTTGTTAAAACAAAACACAAATTTTTATTATTGATGGCAAATGTAATCTAAAATGTAAAAATAGGAGAAATGGGCATTAACAATTAACTATTTAATATCGGACAATACCGAATATAAAAAATAAAAAAAAATCTCTAATATCGGCCAATAACCGATAAACCCAGCGAAATCCACAAGCAGCTGTGCTTTGTTACACCTACAAAAGCAAAATGCACTTATATATTATGGCTGATAACTGATAAATAAGTAGTATAACAATAGTATAACTAGTATAACAATAGTATAAATAGTTTAACAATTCTACACAAAGTTGATCATTATTTTCATGTAACCGATAAATAGCCAATAATAAAATTCTATGCAATTTTGTTAAAAACAAAACTAAACTAAAAATAACACTAAAACTAAAATAATTGTTTTAATTGGTATAACTAAACTTAGGCATCACAGCATTGTAATATACCGTATGAAAATTAATGTTAATTTTAAGGTTTGTTAAAAGTTACATTTAACAGTGTTTATTTATTTATTTATTAAAGAACTTAAAAGTTAATGTTAAATGACAGCAAATGTAATCTAAAATATAAAAATAAGAGAAACTGTCATAAAAATTAACTATCCAATATTGGCCAATACCAATTTTTTTTTTTAAATCTTTAATATCGTCCAATATGGTACCGATAAATCTAGCACAGTCCACAAGCAACTGCACTCTGTTATTCCTGTAAAAGAAAAAATGAAGCACCTGGCGTGGGCCTATTTTGTAAGAACTAACATTAGCTTTAGGGTCCCTATGACCTGACCCTAACCCCCTCAGAATGAACTCTGGGATTGTAGCTCCTGGGAGAGTGATGATGAATGAACAACAGGAAGTTATTTTACAGAAAGAAAATAGATGTGGTTAGTGTTCCTGGGAGTAATATGTGACCTTTTTACCTTGTCAAGTGTGATGTGTGGCTTTTTGGTGATGACAAATAGTGTGGTTACCAAACCTTTAACAAATAGCATTCTTTTTGGGTTCAATTACAGCTTGTGTTTTCAAATAACGGAAGACTTGGCGCAAACATAGGTGTGCAAATCAAGACGGTGGTTTCGATGGGTCAAGGAATCAGCATTTGTGGTTACTCCCCCATTCCCATGCTAACCCACAAAACAACATTAGTGATTGTTTTGTGGCCTTCCTTCGGGCTCTTAAGCGAAATAGCGGCTGCCTGTGGTTAAACTCGAACTCACCAATCTCAGTCTCATAGGGTTCCCCGTTTTCTGGAAGCTGAATGAATTGCTTGGAGAACATGCTGGAACCGTAGCCTAAGATGTAGCCCTCAAGTTTGACATCAGGGTTGGGTCGGACGAATTTCAAAACTATGGTATCCCCGGTGGCGTTGATTCGAACCTTCATATTTTGTCTTCTTACTGTGAAAAGGAAAAAATAGTGTTATGTTTAACTGGCTTACGAAACAGTGCTGCAGCTCTTCAAACGTTCGGTGTTTCTATGTTTGACATTCAATGGAACTGCACAAAAAGAGTGGCTTTCAGAACACCGCAATGAATAAATGATTAATTACTTAAAGAGTAAGACTTTATGTTTCCCATGTGTTTGTGAATTTATGGGGTTTATTGATTTATGAGGCCAAAGGGGAACGAAGGAGCGCTCTTTTGAGAAGCACAAAAGTGTGTGCCATGAAAATCATCGTTGAGGTAAATCAAGGACAATGGCTTTCACAGTTGAGCTCCTCATCACTTCACTCAAAACACAGTAGCACATCACGCGCGCACTAGTTACGCAGCATTACATTCAGAAGAATTATGAGCCTATGAGGATTTGTACAGTTTTGGGAACTTGACACAGGCACACTTTTAAAGCGATCTGATCATTATCTGTTCAATCCTGTGCCAAACGATTCATTATAAATTACCTCCTTTTATACCAGTGTCGTCTTTCACTGCCATTTCATTGGATAATTTGCAGCATGGAAAATGTCTCGAGTCAGTTTCAGGCCCATTCTAAATCCAATAAGCCACCAGGCTGAGCGGAGATTTTTCCGCTTCCACCGTTTCCCCATCAATCAGAACTGTTTAACGATTACGCTGAGTTAAAGAGGCCACGAAGTGTCCTCCTTAAACTGATTTAAACTGGTTGGTCTGTGCCTTTGGAAAGTGATGTGTGTATTTAACGTTATAAGTAATTGCAAGCGTGGCAGGTCAAGCTCTTCGCCCCTATTTGTCAAAGTCACGATGATAAAGCACAACTTTAACCGAAGCTCTCATTAATCAAGCTCAATAAAGCGGCAGTTCACCTAAAAATGAAATATTGTTCATATCTACTCACCAACCTTAGACGCCAACATTAGGCAAAGATACTCACGTCATATGACATCTTTGTTTTAGAAAGTCAAGTCCTTGAGTTGAGGCAAAAACTGGATCAGTGAATGAATTGTTCTTTGAAGCCTATTCTTTGGATGAACTCGATAATTCAGTTCACAACCGATGGAACAACCGATGCACTGCAAATGGTTAGGTATGTTTTGAAGCATGGTTGGTCATGAGATGGTTTAAGATGAACTGGTTATGAACTAGTTGCTTAGGACCAGCACATTACCAGCTTAAACCAGCTCATGACCAACTAAGCACTAACCTCAACCAGCTGCCATGCTTCAAAACATACCCAACCAGCATATGCTGTTTTTTTTTTTTATCAAGGAGACTCAATAAAAAATGATTAATTCATTGATTCACTTCTTGAGTTCAACTCAACTGATTCGGTGTTGTTTTTAGATGTCATTGGTCACGCTGAACATTGTTTGGAAAAGAGCTGCATAAGATTCTTCAGTTATTATTTTATGCTGTTACTTTTTGTGTTAGGTGAAAAAATAGCAGCATACAAATCTGAAAGGATATAAAAGTAAGTAAATAATGACAGAATTTCATTTCTGAACTGTCTATGAAGGCGCCTTTCAAATCTTCCTACATTGAAGCGTAGACGTGGAAAGTCAACATGCTAATTCAGTAACTCGTCTTCTTAATCTTTTGAAATCGGTTAAACAAACAGAAAAGAGGAAGCGTGTGTGGTCAGGGAAGCTGCTGGATTTGTACAAAGGGAAAAATACAAACCGCTAAATCACTGGGATCACTGTAAAATAAACTCCTCAGTGAAGAGCACTTGAAAATGAGCTCTACTGTAGGTGTTCCCTGCTATTACAACAATGTACCGTATCACTTTGATTAAGTATAATTAACAGGCAGGCGCAGTCTTGCTCCTTCATCTATTCGTTCACATGTCTTTTTCAATTCCTTTAACCATGTCAGTGTAGCTTTAGACTGGGGCCAAGGCTCTGAGTCATGGGTAGGCTTGACACTTGCGGTTGAGTGGTGTTATTGGTTTACCTGTTCTCACCAGCTTGTCACCGCAAATGTTTTAAAAGCTGTAGCTGAGGGATTTTTTCCATTCCCGAATTTTAATAGTTTTACATCTAACAAGAACCGTAAAAAAAGCTGCTTTGCAGTTACAAGAGTTTTACCACACCAGTGGAGGAGGGCCGGACAATGGTTTGACCTCTGTGGTTAAGGGCAACTAGAAACACAAACACATTTTTCAGGGAAATCATGCATGGAGCAGTTTAAAAGCAGTGGCAATAAATCTGTAAATCTGGTGGTTTTATTTGCATTCATTGCATTCATTCACACATATGCACTGTAAAAAAAAAGAACACTTCCAAAGTTCATCAATAGTGTAGAAAAAAACTGTCTTAAGGGAAAACAAAAGCTAACAAGCCAAAGTCTATTACATTTCAACTTCAAGAATCAAGAAAAACATTTCCTATCCCTGAAGGTTTCAATAACTCGAGTAAAAATATGCCAAGTCACGTTGTGCACTTTCCGAGGTAAATGAAATTATCAGTAAATTATTGGATTGCACATGGATGAGAAAGAAACTGACAGAATCAATGACTCTTTCCTGTGTTTTTGAATCCAAAGATTTGATGTCGTACCTTAAAAATTCTGAAACGCAGAGGGTGGGCAAACTGCAGAGATATGGAGGGGAAGCAGAGGGGGAAGGTATATCTCATTTGACACCACTGACAAGCGTAATCATGCATGCTCTTTCCTGGCGCTGATGTTGAATGATTTCCAGACTCAGACTGATCAGCCCCCATACAAATCCCTGCCCTAAGCTGTGTTCTGTCAGATACGGTTCGTTTTTAGCTTGTGCGCGAATACGGTCCAGTTTTTATTGGACGTCTGGCACTTCTTCCACTCGAAACATAATTTACAAACACGCTGATTTCTGGAAGGGTCAGTTTGATTCACAGCATTCCTCCTGGACCGAAGCCATGCAACACAAGGCACTTGCCAAGCCTGGATTTAAGATCAGTTCACTTTATCAAATCAAACGACTTGTTGTTTTTTCATCATGTTCAACACTTTAAATGAGCAACATGTTCACCCTAAAAAGTTACAAATTATGTCTATACTCAATCTTGCGTTCGCAAAGACTTATTTTCTTCTGTTGAGGATAAAAAAAGTGTTTTATAAACACATTTCGTCCATAATATGTTAATTTGCAGAAGAAAAAAGCCATGAGGGTAACTAAATGATGACAGATTTTGTTTTGGGCGAACTATTCCTTCAAGTCAGCACTTTTCATGGAAAATACAGAAATCTGGACCTTATGCTGAACTCCAGGCTCTTGCACACCACATTACAGGACAAACGTGATAATTTAAAAAAAAAAATGGCACCAAACTTCAGAAGAAGCAAATCACCTGAGGGCACGAAGGGACTGTAAATCTACTGTTTTCCCAGACTTCAGCAAATCATTCGTCTTTCAGGCACATTTACAACAGTTCTGATCTCTGCACTCAACAGCTGCTCTCTTCTCCCCTTCACCCCCCAAATCCTTTCATCCTCTTTATCTTTGTCTCGAATTTCTGAGGTGCTCACTTAAGACACATTTTGATATCACCACAACTAGTTTTAGTTGCTTACAGACAACACACACAAACATGAGCTTGTTCAAGATGTCAATGTTTTGTTTTGTTTTTTTACCTCTTAGGGTGCATTGTGAACCTCCAGCACTTGCTTTTACAGTACATCTGCCTGCACATGACTTGTTAAGCTGTCTTTGCCCCACGGCAAGTTGAAGTACAGTAACAAGTAGAAGCTATGTCTGAGCCAGGCGAATGTGCAGACATCTCAGACTGCTGTTTCCTTTCAAGGCGTCAATTATCAATCAAGTTCATCCATGCTGAAAAAAAACTGATCTAAAACCAGCCTAAGAGGGTTTGCCGGTTTTAACTGGTTTATGATGGTCTAGAAGGTCTCCCAGCCTGGTCAAGCTTGTCTTACCTGGTTTAGCTGGTCTCCCAGCCGGACCAAGCTGAAAACCACTCTAAAACCAGCAAACCAGACCAGATAAATGTGTTTCTTTTTAGCAGGGATGAGATAATTTATTTTCAATGTGTCTTCACACTTGTTGAACTCAGCCCCACCCGGTAATTTAAACTCTGTCCAGTCAACATCCATAAGGAAACAAAGTTGGCCAGCGAAATATAAACAGAACGCTGCTGGGCTGATTGACTAGCTGTGCTGAATGACGCTCGGTACAAGAGACAGGGCACCGAGCCAGCGCAGACATTCCTCCCCTCCGGAGATAGAGGTGGTTTTTAATAGCTGATAAACGAGCGCTGATAGTGAACCGAGAGCTTGTATTACTAATGCCGTAGCTAATCTGAGCACTCAGGGACGCTGGGAGCTAGAGATTTTGCCTTGATATACTCTACATATGCACATACACCTTTGGCATTGAGGAGGCTGGTGCTGGAACATATGTAGACACACACACACACACACAAAACACTGTGAATAAGATGCTATGGTGCAAGCGCCATCATGGAATATATACACACACGTACACATACACAAAAAAACACTGGTTTTGGCCAGCTGCGTACAGCATGAGGTAACCATTATCGCTCTACTGTTTCAAATTTTAGCCTATCAAAATTAAATGTTATTTTGCAACCGGCGAAGACTGAAAATCAAAGTGCCTGGCTGGTTTCTGAACTTGGATTCTGGACAACGTCGGACAAATTGCACGTGCCTCATTTTCCAGCACCTTTCAGGCTCTTTTTTTTTTTCCTTTGCAGAGTTTGGCTTCATCCCATCTGTAATCATGCATGCATATAATTCCCCTAAAACTCTGCTCATGCACACCCAAATGCACCTGTAAGTGCAAAATGCATTGCATGTTCTTAGAAATGAATGAAAAAATGAGCAATGACCGGTTCAGGGCATCTTGCGATGCAAATGCAACAGGTTAATCGTAATGAGCCTTGTCCTAGAGTTAAAGCTCAACACCTGCAACTCCACAAAAAAACTTTTTAGCATCATATTACTAATGTTATAAGAACTACTGCATAAACGCATAACATTCTGAAAGTCAAACAGGTGCATCATTAAAAAAAATGTATGCGGCACCGTGGTGCTGAACTTGCCTCTGACTCTTTGTGCCGAGCTGCATGCGAGGAGGAGAATTCCTGCAAGCGTCAGAAGGAAGCCCAAGTGTAGGACAGTGCTGCCTGCCATGGTGCTCTGCTCCAATCGAGAAGGGATGCTGCCCGATTTCTCTAAGACTGCTGCTGCTGCTGGTTCTTCTGCTGGTGTTAGGTCAGGACTTCTTGAGCTCACCGTGTGCCTCTGCTGAGTGATAGACAGTGCGAGGAGTCCTCCAGGATGTATAGTGACCAGAGAGGGAGGAGATTGCTGATGTGTGCCTCAATCACACCCACTCTCACCGATCCACATACACACACACATTTGTGGGGGGTGAGCATGGCTTTCATTTACTGGTCTCGCTCGACCACGTACTCTCTCACTTTTTCTTCCATCAGGGATTTTTTTTTCCCTGCAGCTTGTGTGTTTGTGGGTGTGCAAGTCTGTGCTTGTGTCAGAGTGTTCCCTCCAAAATTTGATTGGACCTAGTACATAGACTTGGGGCACCCCTACAGTGGCAAACAGCCCAAAGGAAGTCTGAGCTCCAGGAGGACAATGAATGATAAAGTGCATGAGCAGGACATTTGATGGACAGAAAGATGGCATATACTTCCATTCATTCTTGGTGGAAATATAGTATCCCTCTATTTCATCATCGCGGACAGAAGCACTTGTCTATCTATGTGTGCCTATTGCTAACCACTGTACATTACGTCTCGTCTGGAAGGGAGTCCAGTCATGCATTCTCTGCCAAGGAACTTCACCTCCAGGGACATAGGCGGAAATTAGGGAAGTGGGGGTGAAGGGTGGGTGGAAAGTGATTATAACGACAAGTGCTTCCAACACGTGCCACCGCATGCGATGTGCAAGGGAGGCACTCGCTCTAGTGAGCCTCGTCTGACCCACAGGATGTGAACAAAGACATATTCATGAATCAAGCCGCCCAAAAAATTATGCAACTACAGCCTACCATGTGTCTCCTACTACATCATCAGCACAGAGCACCATAAAACAAGAGCTCCACTCCAGAACGTCCCGTGCTCCGAAAGGAGTTATTTTGAAGAGCATTACAAGCAAAACAAACCCAAAAGAAGAACAATTTGCAAAACCACTCCCTATCATGACTCAAACAAAACGTCACCCGTTTGCAGCTGTGATCAAGTCTACAGCTGCTTGATTTACCAACACAACAGTTTACAACCAAGCAAGTTGCCAAGATCAACTTGACAGGCTATGCAGTGCCTTTGGCTAGAACGTTAACTACATTAACCTACGTACGTATATATATAAATATGGTTTCTGCAGCTGGTACCACTCTGAGTCTCAGTGATTGCCTTGTAAACTCTTAATGAGTCACTTCAAAAGACAGAGCTGGATAGTCTTGGACAAATTAGAGAAGACTTTTAGAGCAGAATCAGGTCATTACGGCTTTGTTTTTCATACCTGAAAACACGTTGACCTGTAACCCTTCCTAGGAACATGCCTCAAATTGTTATGCTGCCATTTAACTGCCTAACCGCCACCCTGAGGTCAAGCAGCTCACCTTTCAACTGAGCAATGAATTTTGCAATGTTTCAGCTTGAGTCATGGTATGCCAACATCTTTGTAGGTTATACAGTTCATTGGTAAGGATATCAAACACACCCTACTAGAAAACCAAAACTGATCAGGAATGAATGGTGGACCAGGATATCAAACATACAGTTGAGGTCAAAATGTACATACACCTTGCAGAATCAGCAAAATGGTAGTTATCTGACCAAATTAAGAGACATCATTTAGTCCACGAGAAAATAATAGTTGAATTTATAAAAACGGCCCTGTTCAAAAGTTTACATAAACTTGATTCTTAATACTTCTTGTTACCTGAATGAGTCACAGCCGTTTTTTTTTTGTTTTTGTTTTTGTTTTTTGTCCCCTGTTTGTCCTGAACAGTTAAACAGCCCACTGTTCTTTAGAAAAGTTCTTCAGGTCTAATAAATTCTTTGGTTTTTGAGCATTTTTGTGTATTTGAACCCTTTCCAACAATGACTATATGATTTTGAGATCCATCTGTTCACACTGAGGACAACTGAGGGACTTATATGTAACTATTCCATAAGGTTCAAATACTCACTGATGCTCCAGAATGAAAAACAATGTATGAAGAGTTGGGGGTGAAAACTTTTGAACAGTATGAAGATCTGTACTTTTTTCTTTTTAATTTATGTTCTCATCTAATTTACCCTAATCCTCAAATGTAAAAAGTTTTCACCCCCTGGCTCATTTTCCTTCTGAAGCACCAGTAAGTGTTTGAACCTTCTGTAATAGTTGCATATGAGTCCCTCAGTTGTCCTCAGTGTGAAAAGATGGATCTCAAAATCATACAGTCATTGTTGGAAAGGTTTAAAACACTCAAAAAATACTAAAAAACTAATAATTTGTGGGACGTTTAAGATTTTTCTGAAGAACAGTGGGTAGGATAAACAAGGGACTCATGAACAGCTATCAATAAAAAACAAAACAAAACAAAAAAAATTATTCAAGTAACACAGTATTAAGACTCAAATGTATGTTAACTCTTGAACGGGGTAATTTTTATAAATTCAACTAATATTTTCTCTTGTGGACTATATGTAAGCGTCTTTTATGTGAAATGTCTTATTCAGGTCAGTACTAAATAAAAAAATAACATGTATTTTGGTAAAACAATTAACATTTTGCAGATTCTGCAAGGTGTATGTAAACTTTTGACTTCAACTGTAACATAATGCTAATAACACTCTTTTGAATCGGACATGTGCCAAAATAACACTACCCCCTGCGGATCTGTTGTTTTGTTGTTCTTTGCTGTGATATTGAGAACCGTGAAACTGGTATCAGCTACTGGAATTTTGGTATGTGTCCATACTAGAACACACACAGATAACACACACAATCTGCTCATGGTCTCTCCCGTTATATTTCAAAATGATGAGTGCTGAAACTAAATGAAAGACATGACAGGTTCCATGCAGTGTGCATGTCATAGAAATCACGGCTTGCATAACAGCTTCACCATGTCTGGCCTGCAAATCAGACCTTTTAGAAGGGAAAATCATTCTTAGCCTTACAATGCAGCCATTGTCTTTTAGCCTTGAGCAAATGGCATCAGTTGGAGGAGTGTGACGTGGATCTATGAAATTTTTCTAAAAGGGAAACAAACATTTAAAGCCTCCCCTCCAGCACCCCCTGCTATACATATATAACGGATTATATAAATGAGATGTTCCATGACCTACCTGTCAGGTTGAATTGCCTTCCTCACAGGTATCACTGACACAGGCCGTATTAATGCCGCTCAGGTTTGGGCTTGTTCCATTGTATTCCACATGGATGAGAAGTTAAACCTCTAAACATCTGAACTGCGTGGCTTATGTTACGGCAGAAATGGCCAATGAAAACGTCACATCAGGTTAATGGCACGTTTCTGATTCTAAACTTCATTCTGACATTCGGTTTGCACACATCAAGCAGTTCCTTGGATTTCAAGGCCTGATTGATATGTATACATAGAAGCATTGTTAGTCCCATCTGTGAAACATTTCATGCTAAAATGAAGCCCAGCTCAAAGCAGCTCTGAATTACCACGGCAAACGTTCAACAACACTCTCTGGTGACTTTCAACAAACTCCAGACGCATGCTTTACCAGTAGATGCCTTCAAATAGAGAAAAGACAAGTTTCAGAAGTGACTTATACTTAAAAGTTTCTTTTTCTGGTTAAACTTACAGTGTCCAGTAAGTTCAACCATCGATGTCAAAACAGGAAACATTTTGCTTTTATGATCTGGAATGGTTCTAATATGTGTTTGGCTTTTTGAAAACCCCTCTGAAATTCCCTGCTGAGTCACACTAACCATAACTTCTTACCCATCATCCTCATCCTCTGAGGAAAAACACTGTTTTGTGGCATCCATTCATCATCTGTCTGTTCCTACCCTCCAGTGTCGTGTTTTCCTCTCTGACCCAGAAGAAGCACATTGATGTCAAAGAACTCCAGCATGTGCTCATAGACATTAACCTCTATTCTCAAACCATCAATCACTGTATTCTATCTGCTGGAGTGAATCAAAGAACATTTTCTCCAGCTTGTAATCCATCTGTTACCTTAGAGATCACCCTGGGCTACTGAGGATTAGAACAGAACAGTCCGTTACATTTTTTCAGCTGGAAGTTGTTGGACATAAATAATGGGCAGTGAGTGGATAGTGGCCGTGATAGGGGTTTGTTTTGTTTTGGTAGGTAAGAATAAGGGGACAGCCTGGTCTAAGCAGGGACCAGCCAGTGCTTGAATAGCTCACTGGCTTTCCCAACCTTAAACCTAAATCAAATTTTGTTTTCTTGTTTTTCTTTTTTCCCCTGAATCTATTAGTTAATTCCAAAACACACAAAAATGCAATTCACATTTTTTTTTTCGTTCTGGTCCCTTAACTCTAAAGGGGGTCAGGGAGCCTCCCTCAACCCAAACGCTGTGAGGACCATCTGTACATCTGGAACCAGCTGAAGAGCAACGTCCCGAGCCCCTTTTGCAGGAACGGCATGCTGGGTATTTTCCACCGCTTTATTTGCATGTCTAAGGGGAAAAGAAGATCATTAGGTGAATGTAGGTCAGAGTGTCTTTTCGTTCTGCTTTTGAGATCCAGATGAGACCCAAACCCTGTGGGTTTTAATGCCTATTAATGCTCTGGACATCTTGTGCATAAATGTGCGACCGTTACATGTTCCACATGTTCACAGTGGAAGAGGCTGCAGTGCGTCAAACTTTAATTTCTCTCGCTCGAGGGGCCTGGATCACACCGAAACTCTTAGCACATTTAACACTATAGACAGGAGTGTGCTCAGTAAAAACCCACATGTGGCCAGCTGACAAGACACATTTCATGGAAGACTGACATCTAAAACTTTTACACTTTTAAAAAGCTCATTTTATATCAACCACACAAATATTATGGTAAAAATATAATTAATAGACAGTTACTGCCTATAAAACATATACACTTTGTATACACTTATAGAAATACATATTATACCACAAAACCAGTCTGAAGTAGCACGGTATATTTGTAGCAACAGCCAAAAACACATTGTATGTGTCAATTATTGATTATTCTTTTATGCCAAATTCATAAGGGAAATTAAGTAAAAACCAGCATATGCTGGTTAGGTAGGTTTTCTTGCTGGTATGCTGGTTTAAGCTGGTCCTTTGCTGGTTTATGCTGGTCCTTAGCTGGTTTACGCTGGTCCTTTGCTGGTTTACGCTAGTCCTTAGCTGGTCATGTGCTGGTCCTGCACCAGCATATACCAGCAAAAGGACCAGCATAAACCAGCAAAAACCAGCTTAAACCAGCATATGCTGTTTTTTTCAACAGGGAAGATCATGTTCCATAAAGATATTTTGAAAATCTCCAACTGTAAATGTATCAAAACTTTTTCAAATAGCTGTATCTCGGCCAAATATTGTTCTATCCTTATTTAATCAGCTTTTTAGATAAACTGCATAAATGTCAATTAAGAAAAAAGACCCTGATAACTGGTTTTGTGGTCCAGGGTCACAGGCTGATTATATGCTTAGAGGCACGACAGATTGTTTACATTTATTTACACACATTATACCCTATGTATTAATCTTTACAAAACAGCCTACATAATTTTGAAGTATAAAGCTTGGCTTCAATATGTAATCATGTTTTACGATATAAATATGAAAGTAAGTTTTGACAGGAATACAACAACTGAAGCTTTGTAATGAAGAAGCACATATCTGTTTAAATCTACCTGTTCATGTAGGCGTTTCATGGCGATTTTAGTCCAAAAGACGTTAACACACAGAGAAAATCTGATGGATTCTATCATCTTTACCTCATCGTCTTCATTCTCGACTGTTTTTAACTTCTGCCGCCCTGCTACGCAGTCGTTTGAGGTGCATTTCTTTAATACACAAAACTAGAGGTCGCTATTGAGCCGTTATGACCAACAGCGATATATCCTCTTATAATGAGGAGGACGTCTATTTTTTTCATTTGGACAGTAAATGAAAAATGAGAAAAACGTTTTGACACATAAAACATAACCAATTGCCAATAACTACAATAACTATATAATGTATCCACCTTATTTTTTTTCACATACGAGCGGATGTGGCCATTTGTAAATTTTATGAGTTTGGCTTCGGTCTTACATCCAGCTATTTTAGCTGTACGAAACAGCTTGTCTTGCTGCTTGATATTGCTAATTGGTGTGTCTAACCATGTAATTTTAATGTATTATCTTAATTATGAACACATGGTTTGTAGTGTAAACAATTTTACAGTTTTCTGCACATTGCTATTCCCGCTGTTATTCTCTGTGCATGAAGAATAAGGTGGATACAATTAAGTCTAAAGGGAGTGTTGAAGCAGTTGTAGCCTTCACATCAAATACAAAGTAACAAGTATATTTTCTGCTTTATTCTGTGATCAAAACCCATGTAAGATCAGCAAAAGAAGTTAAGTAAAAGACCACAGGAATAATTCTAATATAATAATCTAATATAATTCTATAATAATCATACAAGATCAAGCATTTCATAAGTGGAAAATTGTCGTATATGGCAAGCAATATACCTAAACATTTTAGAAGATGCTCCTTTTGGTTTGCTGGGTTTGCAGTGTGGTTGCAGATGTAACCCATATTGGCTGGTCTTAAACAACTTGGAAGAATCTGCTTTAGCCAACTCGTTTATGATTGTCACATATTGACTTTTCTTGTGGTGCTTTGTTGGTAGACCATTGATGGTAGGCTGAAGTTGGTTCTAGCCAAAACTGGAGAACTGAAGCGTTTGTTTGCTTAAAATTCTGATTTCACTGGTGACCTAGAATCTCCATCACACCACATCTAGATGCTCCCAAAGTAGATCCTGTCATCAACTCCATTTGCAAGTAATATTTTGGACAGTTTGTTGAGGAACATCTGGACTTGTTATACTTTCATTTAGATGATTCATCCCTCAACACAGTGGCTTACTGCGGAAATGGAAGTAGTTTTAAGCAACCTTGCTGTAATTGATATTGTATAATAAAGAATGTTTTCTTGTTGAAGAGTTTTGTTTGAGACACTGAGGTCTCTTTCTGCTGAAGTCCAGAATAAGAAATTTTGGACCAGACCTTATGCCATTCATCGAAAGTATGGCTACATGGGACTACAATGATAGTACAGTATCTCAAGCATCACACTTTGGGATTAAACCTACCAATTTACAATTACCAACAACCACTAAGCCACAGCCATCCCATGATACGTCTGAGCAATTTAGTGCTATGTAATTATCAGATCCTGATTTCACTGTTACTGAAACATGAGCTTACATAGGTTCACCTCACATACAGAAGCCTCATGACCACTCCATGGAAGCACTGACACAGAATCTAGCCTCAAATATGTTCTTTTCCCACATTTCCCATGTAATCCTGGCAAGTTCCTTATCTATGATCTGCTGCCAGAACATCTTCATTCGGTGGAAGCAGCAGCGGTTTCTAAGAGTCATAAATCGCAATGTCTGATGACACCCTCAACAAAGCCACTGCAACCATTTCATGGTTTAGTGGAAAGTTTCTCTCAACTCAGATTTCTACCTTTTCTTGTTAAATGTTCCAAGACTTCATTCACAATGACCTTGGCTGTCACCCGTGACCATCCACAAGAGCGTTTTAGGCCTGAGCTTGTATTTCTGTTAGATGGACCAGAGAAAGAGAAACAGGAAATGGCTTAGCAGTGAAAAGTAGAGATTATTAAGTGGGAATGTTTTTAAACGCCCAGTGAACATTTTCGGAATCAGTATTTTTATCTTGATTTCCAGTTTAAAAATATGAGAATATCTCAAAGTTAAAAAATATACAGCATAAACATACTATTGTTAAAAAAAAAAAAAAAAAAAAAAAAAGAGGTCTGGAAAAAAAATTTTTTTTTTGGTTTTGATGGTTTTGAAAGACATTTCTTATTCTTATTCCAAGACTGCATTTATTTAATCAAAATGTGAAAGGATTAGTTCATTCTAGAATACAACTTTCCTAATAATTTACTCACCCCCATGTCATCCAGGATGTTCATGTCTTTCTTTCTTCAGGCGAAATTAAGGTTTTTGAGGAAAAAATTCCAGGATTTTTCTCTATATAGTGGGCTTCAATAGGGACCAATGGTTTGAAGGTCCAAACTGTGGTTTCAATGCAGCTTCAAATGGCTCTACACGATCCCAGCCAAGGAATAAGGGTCTAATCTAGCAAAACAATCTGTCATTTAAGTGCTCATCTTGCACTAGCTTGGCTTTACGCATTATGTAATCATGTTGGAAAGGATTTTGAAGATGGAGGAGAAAATCAGATGTTTGCTAACCACACGTGACGTTTTCAACGTGATTACATAATGCGTAAAGTCGTAGACGTGCATCGCAGATCTAGTGCAAAAAGAGCATTTGTGATTTTTCTCAGTTTTTCTCAGTTTTGTAGTTTCAACCCATTGGCTCCCACTGAAGTCCACAATATGTAGAAAAATCCTGGAATGTTTTCCTCAAAAACCTTCATTTCTTTTTGACTGAAGAAAGAAAGACATGAACATCTTGAACATGACATCAGGGTGAGTAAATTATGAAGAATTTTTTATTCTGGAACTAATCCTTAAATAGTTTTACTGAAAAACAAGACAAAAGGAGTGATTTAAAACCCATTAATGTTGTAATGACATCATTCGCAAATCCAAATATTTCCAAATATTTCCACGCTAGTCCTAGAGTCTCAACACAGCGTTACAGAACTTCCCAAACCCAACCCTAAGGTCCACATATTGAATGCATCTAAAAATGATACTAAACATAATACACAAAAACCGAATGCCGAAGAATTTCGTCCATGTTATTTTAATCTGGCAAAGGTTTAAATATTTGTAATGTTAATTCTTTTGTTGATTCAGGATATAACATGAAGGATATACGCCTTTTAAACATATTTTGGGTTCAGTAAAACCAGCTGTCTCTACATAATATTCCCCTGACCGTATGCTAGCCATTCTTGCTTTCAGTGGTCTGTTGACAAGTTTCTTCCATGTTCCCACTTAACAATCAAGAAACACCAAAGCACTGGGTTTCCTCACCAGGGTCTCAAAGTACTGAAAGCACAGCAACTTCTTGTCTGAAACAACTTCTAGGAATCATTTTGGCTACGTCATGTTGCAGGAGAGCAGATCTCTATCAATTAAAATGACACTGAACATCAGTTTGCAGTTAAATTTGTGGACTATCGTTTACTTTTGGTTGTAGCCCAAGAATTCTCTTAAATGTTTTGTGGAGCAAATGCTAAATGTTGTAAAGCGCAGCTATTATAGTAAATTATTTTTGTGATGTTCCATGAAAAGAAAAACGTCCAAGGACAGAATGCTCTCACTCACAGTGCACATTTCCACTTGTTATTGAGACGTATGTTCATCTGAGCATGTGCGGCACTGTCAGTGCTGCTTGTTTGAAATTGAGATCAATATGATGTGCAAAAATCTATCAATGGCAAACAAAGTGCTTATGTAATATACCAGATAAACAAACAAATAAATAAATGAAGGCTTTTACTTATCCAGCATAATTGACCTTTAGGGCTTAAGACAGTGGAGAGATTAAAAACACTTTTAAGGAATTAAAGAATTAGTAATCTAATCCTGCTTTTAAGTGCTCCCGGGAAGTTCCTACTTACGAGTTTGGAAATTACAACATGATGTTTGTTCAAGTGATTCTGGTCTGAATAAAATGGACTTGCTGGACAGTTTTATACTTTTCTCTATACTTGCTTCTCAAAAATACTGGAAGCTTTTTAATGCTAATGCAACATAAACAAACACACATTTGGTAAAACTGATGTCTTATCTGTGTGTTCTATGATTCCCATGCTGTAGCAGAGAATGATGAGAAATGTAGTCTGGTTGCATAATGTTGCCTCCTTATAAACCATTTTTTTAAGCACATTTTGTTACTGTTTTTATTAAACGATTAGTTCACTTCCATAAATTCCTGATAATTTACTTACCCCCATGTCATCCAAGATGTTCAAGTCTTACTTTCTTCAGTCCAAAAAAAAATTAAGGTTTTTGAGGAAAAATTCCAGGATTTTTCAATGAGAGCCAACAAGTTGAGTGTCCAAATTGCAGTTTCTTTCTTTCTTTTTTTTTTGTATGTTTTTAAATTTATTAGGATGGGACTGTGTGGCAGAGACATGAAGACTTTCTTTCTTCATCTGTGTACTTCGGTTCAAAAAGGAAGGGTAGGGAGAAAAACGAATTTAATCCTCCAACTTTATAATGTTTTATGTTTAGTAACGATTTGTTTCAATGTAGTTGAAGCTTGAAGAAAGAGTTTTTAATGGTAATTTCAATGAGTTATGATGGCGTTCTTTTGCCTGCAGCATGTAAATACCATTACGACATGACGTTTGATTATTCCTCCCATTCCAAACCCATATGACTTACTCTCTCCATGGTACAGCAAACAAGAACTTTTAAAGTTGTGATGTAATGGAAATAGCAACAGATATTTTCTTGCTTGTTTTGTGATGTACATCTGAGTGAAACGGATGATTGAAAAAGACAAAATGTACAGCTGGAACTCTAAGCAAATCTGAATATGAGCGTGCAGTCGATTGTAAGAAACGGCGAGGTTAAAACAGGCTAAATGTTTGGAAAAATAAATCACGCATGACAAAAGAAAAGATTGAGTTACATTTTGATTTTTAAAAAAAAGCCATGTGAAAGGAGGCAATGCCTCCATGGTGATATGACTGGCTGGTTTGCATATCAGTCTGAATTAATATATAAAAGCGTTAATGGAAAGACAGTTTTAGTGAACAACTCGCACATTAAGATATCAAATAGTTTGAAAACATGAGTTTTTTAGTGAGTAATCAGCTTGGTAATATTTATAGTGTCTGTGACCAATTTTTGATCACTGATGATCTGAAAAATTCAGTTAACTACAGTTGAGGCCTAAAGTTGAATCGGCAAAATGGTAATTATTTGACCAAAATAAGAGGGATCATATAAAATGTGTGTTATTTTGTTTATTTAGTACTGACTTGAATGAGATATTTGGCATAAAGGACGTTTACGTATAGTCCACAAGAGAAAATAATAGTTGAATTTATCAAAATTACCCCATTCAAAAGTTTACATAAACTTGATTCTTGATACTATGTTGTTACCTGGATGAACTGTGTTTTTTTGTTTAGTGATAGTTGTTCATGAGCCCCTTGTTTGTCCTAAACAGTTAAACTGCCTGCTGTTCTTCAGAAAAAAATCCTTTAGGTCCCACAGATTCTTTGGTTTTTCAGCATTTTTTGTATTTGAACCCTTTGCAACAATGACTGTATAATTTTGAGATCCATCTTTTCACACTGAGGACAACTGAGGGACTCATATGCAACTATTACAGAAGGTTCAAACACTCACTGATGCCTCAGAAGGAAAAACAAAGCATTAAGAGCCGGGGGGTGAAAACTTTTGAACAGAATGAAGATGTGTACATTTTTCTGATGTTGCCTAAATATCATATTTTCCCCCCTTCAGAAGCTACAGAAGATACTTACATGTTTCCCAGAAGACAAAATAAGTTCAATTTACTCTGATTTTCAAATTTTAAATGTTTTCATCCCCGGTTTGTCCTTCTGAAGCATCATTAAATGTTCAGTTTTGTATTATCCGTCTTATTTTGGTAAAATAATTCACATTTTGCAGATTCTGCAAGGTGTATGTAAACTTTAGACCTCAATTGTATTCAAAATAATATAATATATAAATATATTGTTTAAAATGGTTACTGAAAAAAAATGTCCTTCTCATTTCAGAACACTTTTTCTTCTCATTTAAGCTGCTCTTTTCCTGTCAAGATACAAAAAGCACGGAAAACACCATAATAGTTGCTCTAGCTGTAACTAGCTTGATTATCCCTTTAAATCTCTGTGGAAAACAGGAGCAGGAAGTGTTTTTAATCTCTCTACCATCATAAATTCAGGAACCACTTTAAAAACGTCTTTATCTTGTTTCTGAGGAAAGGATGGTTCATTGATATCATGTGTGTTTTTCTTATCTGCGGACCTGACTAACCCCTCAGCAGCTGTAGGCTGAACTGCAGATGTAGTTCAGTGCTTGGATTACGATTAGCTATCATAGATTTCCTTGCAGCGCATCCAGAAAGTGATGCAGGTTCACGTCAGTGAATGGGCTCTGTTCGTCAGAAGCTTGTTAAATGCCTGCTGGGTTGAAGCTGAGCTTCTGTGTGCGCTGCTAGTAAAACAGTGGCTACGCATTTATTAGCTACATCGTTGCCCAATTTTTGTAGTAATGTGGCTGTTTCTAGTGTGTGAAATTCTGTGATCATTTAATCACTCTCATATTGTTATGCTTTCACTGTACGGAAAAGAGTTGCGTGAACATTCTTTCAAATTTCTTCTTCATACAAGTTTGAAATTATACGAGGATGAGTAAATGAAGGCAGAATTGTATTTTTTTGATTTCCTTTTAAGAAAAGCAGAAACGCAATATCTTCAAGTGTTTTTGAAGTAAGCATGTTTCTCCCCATCATGTGTGTTTTGCTTATCTACAGCCATGACTAATTCCTCAGCAGCTGTAGGGAGACTTGCAGCTGTAAATCAAGGTT
Source organism: Cirrhinus molitorella (assembly GCA_033026305.1). Classification (NCBI taxonomy): domain Eukaryota; kingdom Metazoa; phylum Chordata; class Actinopteri; order Cypriniformes; family Cyprinidae; genus Cirrhinus; species Cirrhinus molitorella. Next base: position 27,094,683 of record CM065121.1, on the reverse strand, counting down.
TGGATCACGATTGGCTATCATAGATTTCCCTGCTGTGCATCCAGAAAGTTATGTAAGTGGACGTCAATGAGTGAGCCCGTAAGACGCTTATTAAACGGCTGCTGTGATGAAGTTGAAATTCTTGACAAATTTATTAGTTGTGTTACAGTCCAGTTTTTGTAATGTAGCTATTTCTAGTCAAGGTTTGCCTGCTTTTTGGACAAATGTGGATGTATGTTTTGGCGGGTGAGCAAAGACAGATCCAGTAGGTGTTGCACCGGCCCTCAGAGAGGCATTTATTTTTAAATGAAATAAAAAAGTCCACTTCATGGTCAACACTCACTATTTTATTTCATAATATTTTATACTATTGTATTAATATTTATTTTTTCTGTATGTCACATTCCTGGATCACAGAGCTCAACACTCACTATTTTATTTTATTTTATTTAATTTAATTTAATTTTATTTTATTTTTTTATTTTTTATTTTTTTTATTTTATTTTATTTTATTTTATTTGTCACAGTCCTGGATCACTAAGCTCAACATTCACTATTTATCTATCTATCTATCTATCTATCTATCTATCTATCTATCTATTTATTTATTTATTTTTATTTTTTATTTTATTTTATTTTATTTTATTTTATTTTATACATCACAGTCCAGGCTTATTTATTTATTTACTATTTTAAACTATTTTCTTTTATTTTGTATGTCACAGTTCTGGATCATTTAGTGCTCAACAGTCACTATTTTATTTTATTTTATTTTATTATTTTATTTTATTTTATTTTATTTTATTTTATTTTATTTTATTTTATTTTATTTTTATTTGTTACAGTCCTGGATCATTTAGCTCAACATTCACTATTTATTTATTTATTTATTTCATTTTATTTTATACATCACAGCCCAGGATTTATTTATTTATTTATTTACTATTTTAAACTATTTTATTTTATTTGTATGTCACATTTCTGGATCACTTGGTGCTCAACACTCACTATATTATTTTATTTTATTTTAAACTTTTATTATTATTATTATTATTATTTTAAACTATTCTTTTATTTAATTTAATTTTATTTGTCATAGTCCTGGATCACTTAGTGCTTAACACTCACTATTTTATATATATATATACAGGTCCTTCTCAAAAAATTAGCATATTGTGATAAAGTTCATTATTTTCTGTAATGTACTGATAAACATTAGACTTTCATATATTTTAGATTCATTACACACAACTCGAAGTAGTTCAAGCCTTTTATTGTTTTAATATTGATGATTTTGGCATACAGCTCATGAAAACCCAAAATTCCTATCTCAAAAAATTAGCATATCATGAAAAGGTTCTCTAAACGAGCTATTAACCTAATCATCTGAATCAACTAATTAACTCTAAACACCTGCAAAAGATTCCTGAGGCTTTTAAAAACTCCCAGCCTGGTTCATTACTCAAAACCGCAATCATGGGTAAGACTGCCGACCTGACTGCTGTCCAGAAGACCATCATTGACACCCTCAAGCAAGAGGTCTATGGGAAAGAAAAAGTGTGGCAGAAAACGCTGCACAACGAGAAGAGGTGACCGGACCCTGAGGAAGATTGTGGAGAAGGACCGATTCCAGACCTTGGGGGACCTGCGGAGGCAGTGGACTGAGTCTGGAGTAGAAACATCCAGAGCCACCGTGTGCAGGCGTGTGCAGGAAATGGGCTACAGGTGCCGCATTCCCCAGGTCAAGCCACTTTTGAACCAGAAACAGCGGCAGAAGCGCCTGACCTGGGCTACAGAGAAGCAGCACTGGACTGTTGCTCAGTGGTCCAAAGTACTTTTTTCGGATGAAAGCAAATTTTGCATGTCATTCGGAAATCAAGGTGCCAGAGTCTGGAGGAAGACTGGGGAGAGGGAAATGCCAAAATGCCTGAAGTCCAGTGTCAAGTACCCACAGTCAGTGATGGTCTGGGGTGCCATGTCAGCTGCTGGTGTTGGTCCACTGTGTTCCCCATCTGTCGCTCACGTTCGACGTTGTGTCGAAGTGACGACTAGGGGTCGCTCTTGAGAGCCCGAATACCTCTGACAGCTTTGAGAAAAGGCCAATGAGAATTGGTATGCAGTATTTGCATAGCCCGCTCCGCCCTGGAGATCCGGGCATAAGAGGGGGGGGCTAGGCAACACTCATTGTTCTGTTTCTTCGGAGCCGAATGCAGCGTCTCTTCATTGAGAAGCAGCGTTACTCACCTCTCTCGTCGTTGGATCTACGGCACGGGCAGCGGTCTCTTCCTTCTCGAACGCAGTAGCAGTGAGAGTCCCCTGGGTGCTTCGACGGCGAATCTTGAAGAGCAGATTTCCTCTTAATAAAATCTAAAGAGCAAATTTCTCTAAAAGAGTGCAGACACGGTGGGTTTGTGTGTTTACTATGCCTTTCCTTCCGTGTCCTTCTGGTTGCGGCTTCTTTCTCTCCCAAAACGATCGGCACGAGCTCTGTCTTCAATGTTTGGGTCGTGACCATGCTGAAGCGGTGTTCGGCGAGGGCGGATGTCCTGCTTGCGAGGACATGCCCCTCAGCACACTTCGTTCGCGAGTCGCGTTCTTTACTAAAAGACCGCGGCTCGCATCAACCGCTCCCGCGGCTCGTCCTTCTACTTCCGGGTACGAGGCTGTTGATGAAGAGCGAGAGAGCACGAGCGTTTCGCCAGGTAATTCCCCGCGTCCCTCGCGCTCTGTGTGTCTGCCGGTCGAGCTTTCGGATGACTTTGAAAACTCGTCTCAGTACGGGTTGGATTGGTTATTCGGGGCTCCTGCGGGGGAGGAAGAAGTGTCTGCAGCATCGGAGAGTGGGCAGCCATCTGAAGCAGACGCACTGTCTGAGGCACCCGCTGCGGGGGCGGGTTCTCAGTCAGTAGCAGACGCGGAAATGGCGGCCATGCTCGAACGGGCGGCCAAAGCAATCGGGATTGAGTGGAAGTCTCCGCCCCGTCCTGAGCGCTCACGGCTGGATGATTGGTATCTGGGTAACGACCGTGGTTCTCGGCCACGTTCTACCCCAGTTCCTTTCTTCCCGGAAGTGCATGAGGAACTGACTAAGTCGTGGAAGGCTCCTTTTTCAGCCAGAACGCGTCTTAGCGGTTCTTCCTCTCTCACCACCCTCGATGGAGGTCCAGCGAAGGGGTATACGGAGGTTCCCGCCGTGGAGCGTGCGATCGCGGTGCATCTTTGCCCGCAGACCGCCGCCACCTGGCGGGACCGCCCAAAACTCCCGTCCAGGGCATGTAAGGCTTCTTCCGCTCTCGTGGGGAAGGCTTATGCTGCTTCTGGACAAGCTGCGTCCGCCCTTCACGCTATGGCCGTCCTGCAGGTCTATCAGGCCAAGGTTCTTAGCGAGTTGCACGAGGGTGTTCCCAAACCAGAGCTTTTGCAGGATCTGCGCTCGGCGACTGACTATGCTCTACGAGCTACGAAGGTCACGGCGCAGGCTCTGGGGAGGGCGATGTCCACTATGGTGGTCCAGGAGCGCCACCTTTGGCTGAATCTGGCGGAAATGAAGGACGCTGAGAAGGTTCGCTTTCTTGACGCCCCCATTTCTCAGGCTGGTCTCTTTGGCGACACTGTCGAGGAATTTGCACAGCAGTTCTCCGCAGTGAAGAAACAGACGGAGGCTATCAAACACATCTTGCCTTGTCGGGCGCCGCCCCCCGGGCCCGCACCCCCGAGGCAGCAGCCTCCGCCTGTTTCACGCCGAGGACGACCGCCTTCCAGACCGGCTCAGGGCCCGCCACAGGCTGGTCCTGCACCTAAACCAGCCTTGCGGTCGAGCTCTCGCAAGAAGGTGGCGCCGTTAGCTCAGTCTCAGGCCGCTAAGAACCCTCGTCAGGCTTCGAAGCGTTCCTGAAACGAGCAGCCCGGAGGAGAGAGATCTGCTGACCTGTCTGGATCCACACTCGGCGAGGGGACGAGTGTGGGTTTCGGCTCCACCCCGGCTGTCTGCCTCTCGGCAGACGGCCACCACATGGTCAATAAAAGAGCAATTTTCTTCTCTGGGCGAAAAAATCTATGTGACTGCGTCCCTCCGGGGTACCCAGCCACTAAAACATGTCAAAGCATGCTCAACCGCAGGGCCTGCGCTTCGGCATGCTTTGACGAATCAAGTGCACCCATCAGTCGATCCCCTGAGCTCAGGCGATCTTCTGATGGATCCTTGTCTGTCGGTTCCGATGGTCGATCCTTCCATGGCTGGGTCCCTCCGGGGTACCCAGCCACCAAAACACATCAAAGCATGCTCAACCGCAAAACTTGCGCTTCTGCATACTTTGACAGAGAAACAAGCGCATCCGTCAGTCGATCCCCTGAGCTCAGGCGATCTTCTCACGGATCCTTGTATGTCGGTTATGGCGATCAAAGCACCTTGTGTCCTCCGGGACAGCACGCCCCCGAACAAAGGGCTTTCACCACAACTCAGTCACACCGTACCCACCCGAGGTACGTCGGTGGTCCCCCTGAGACCGTTGGCAGAGAGTTTTACAGCTTGGCTCGAGATACCCAACCTCTCTCGCTGGCTTCTCAGAACCATCCGACTCGGCTATGCTATCCAATTCGCACGCAACCCGCCCAAGTTCAGCGGCATCTTCTCTACCGCGGTTCGGGACGAGAATGCTGCGGTTCTTCGGGCGGAGATCGCGACCCTTCTGGCGAAGGACGCGATAGAGCCGGTCCCCTCGGCCGACATGAAGAAAGGGTTCTACAGCCCCTACTTCATTGTACCCAAGAAAGGTGGCGGTTTAAGACCAATCCTGGATCTGAGGATTCTGAATCGGGCCCTTCACAAGCTCCCCTTCAGAATGCTAACGCTCAAACGCATTCTCACGTGCATCAGATTCCAGGATTGGTTTGTGGCGATAGACCTGAAAGACGCGTACTTTCATGTCTCGATTCTTCCAAGACACAGGCCCTTCCTGCGGTTTGCCTTCGAAGGTCGAGCATTTCAGTACAAAGTCCTTCCATTTGGGCTCTCCCTGTCTCCCCGCGTCTTTACGAAAGTCGCAGAGGCAGCCCTTGCCCCTCTCCGGGAGAGGGGCACCCGCATTCTCAATTACCTCGACGACTGGCTGGTCATAGCACACTCTCAGGAGTTGGTATGCAAACACAGGGATGTGGTTCTCAACCATCTGGCCCATCTGGGGTTTCGGGTCAACTGGGAAAAGAGCAAGCTCGCCCCGGTACGGAGCATCTCTTTTCTCGGTATACAACTAGACTCGGTTGCCATGAGTGCACGGCTCTCCCCGGAGCGTGCACAGTCAGTGCTGAGCTGCGTCCAGAAGCTCTCACGCAGCCCAACGGTCCCCCTCAAACAATTTCAGAGGCTCCTGGGTCACATGGCATCCGCAGCCGCCGTCACGCCGCTGGGCCTGATGCACATGAGACCGTTACAACACTGGCTGCGTTCCCGAGTCCCGAGATGGCCATGGCGCCAGGGTTCATACCGGGTGCACGTCACACCCGTATGTCTAAAAACCCTCGGTCCTTGGAAAGACATTTCGTTCCTACGGGCCGGGGTGCCCTTAGGACAAGTGTCCAGGCGCATTTTGGTTATGACAGATGCATCCAACACAGGCTGGGGCGCCGTATGCAATGGGCAAGCAGCTGCAGGGCTCTGGTCGGGCCCTCGGCTGCATTGGCATATCAATTGCCTCGAGCTGCTGACAGTGTTTTTGGCCCTGAAGAGGTTCCGACCTTTGGTTCAGGGCAAACACGTGCTGGTCCGCACAGACAGCACTGCGACTGTAGCCTACATCAATCACCAGGGCGGTGTACGCTCCTTTCGCATGTCACAGCTAGCCCGCCATCTCCTCCTTTGGTGTCGAAACAATGTCAAGTCTCTACGAGCCACCCACATACCGGGCGAACTCAATTGGGTAGCGGACGCGCTCTCCCGACAGACTTCGCTTCGGGGCGAGTGGAGACTTCACCCTCAGATGGTTCAGCTGATCTGGAGTCTTTTCGGTCAGGCCCAGGTCGACCTGTTTGCCTCGATAGAGAACACTCACTGCCAGTTGTGGTACGGTCTGTCCGAGGCGCCCCTCGGCACAGATGCACTGGCACACAGCTGGCCTCAGGGCCTCCTCAAGTAAGCGTTTCCACCAGTGAGCCTAATTGCACAGACCCTGTGCAAAGTCAGGGAGGACAGAGAACAGATCCTGCTGGTGGCCCCCTACTGGCCCAACAGGGTTTGGTTCTCAGAGCTGGTGCTCCTCTCCCCCGTTCCTCCCTGGCGCATTCCCCTGAGGAAGGACCTCCTTTCACAGGGGAAGGGCACGATATGGCACCCGCGCCCAGATCTCTGGAACCTCCACGTATGGTCCCTGGACGCGACCAGGAGGATTTCAGAGATCTCCCACTGGCAGTGGTAAACACTCTGTTGCAGTCGAGAGCTCCTTCCACGAGGCGGCTGTACGACCTCAGATGGCGCAAATTCACAAACTGGTGTTCCTCCCGGGGGGAGAACCCACGGAGATGTGGCATCCGAACGGTGCTTTCCTTCCTCCAAGGAGGACTGGATAGACACCTTTCTGCTTCAACACTTAAGGTCCAGGTAGCCGCTATTGCCGCTAACCACGACCTGGTGGAAGGTAGATCGGTTGGGAAGCACAATTTGGTTATACGATTCCTTAAAGGTGCACGCAGGCTGAACCCCGTCAGACCGCGCCTTGTCCCCTCTTGGGACTCCCTTCAGGGACCAGGTGGTCACTCTGCAAGCTATCCCTTCTCAGGAAGGTGACCCCAACCTCTCCTTGTTATGCCCAGTCCGTGCCCTGAGCATTTACTTGGAACGTACTGAAAGCTTCAGACGGTCGAGTCAGCTCTTTGTCTGTTTTGGAGGACAGCAGAAGGGGAAAGCTGTCTCCAAACAAAGAATTTCCCACTGGATTGTGGATGCGATTCGTTTGGCCTACCAGGCCACAGGGGTGCCCTGCCCGCTGGGGGTGCACGCCCACTCCACCAGGGGCGTCGCAGCGTCGGTTGCGCTGGCGAACGGGATCTCTTTAACAGACATTTGCAGAGCTGCAGGTTGGGCTACACCTAACACGTTTGCCAGGTTCTACAATCTGCGTGTAGAACCAGTCTCTTCGGGAGTCCTGAACGCAAGCCCAGTAACTCCTGAAGCTGACACGGTGTAGAAGCTTGCTGAAGCGTCGTTCCCCACGGGTGATGACGCTTCCCCAGTTCAGTAAGTTTCCTGGCGTGAACCCTGAACGACAATTTCCATCATGTTGCACCCGCAACGTAGCTATGTTCAGCGGAGGAACTAGCTATCAGAATCTAATATGAGGTTAGGTTGCCTCTTGTGAACTCTCATATTAGGTTGATGCCCCACATGTAGTGGCTCCTAATGCGGCCCCATGTGTGTATCTCCACCTATACTCCCAGAGATGCGGTGTTTCCCTTAAGACAAAACTTGTCTCCGACCCTGAGCTCAGCAGTCTCTCCTCATGCGGAGCCTGCCTCAGGATCGTCCCCTTGTTGTGCTCCCCTAGTGCGAGCCCTCAAGTGTATTCTCCACACAAATACCTCCCTCCGGGCAGGGTGTGGTCTCCGTAGTGCCCATCCCCCCCCGGGGAGGACGGACACTGGCCCAATGTTCTCCAAGATGTTCAACCAAAGGTGAGGAAAGGCTGGCTGAAGCTCTTGGGCATTGGAAGGTCACGTAGAGGTGAGTGACATTTATCTAACACGCAAGACCTGTTAATATTTGCACTCCATGCACTCGTGACGCGGTCCGCTGGTTGTGGTGTTTTCAACTGGGACCCCTAGTCGTCACTTCGACACAACGTCGAACGTGAACGACAGACGGGGAACGTCTTGGTTACGTATGGTAACCCTCGTTCCCTGATGGAGGGAACGGAGACGTTGTGTCCCCCTTGCCACAACCTCGGACCGCCTCTGAGTGTAGCCGGGTGCTTCGGCTCCTCAGATCAGAACAATGAGTGTTGCCTAGCCCCCCCCTCTTATGCCCGGATCTCCGGGGCGGAGCGGGCTATGCAAATACTGCATACCAATTCTCATTGGCCTTTTCTCAAAGCTGTCAGAGGTATTCGGGCTCTCAAGAGCGACCCCTAGTCGTCACTTCGACACAACGTCTCCGTTCCCTCCATCAGGGAACGAGGGTTACCATACGTAACCAAGACGTTTTATCAAGGGCAGGGTCAATGCAGCTAGCTATCAGGAGATTTTGGAGCACTTCATGCTTCCATCTGCTGAAAAGCTTTATGGAGATGAAGATTTCATTTTTCAGCACGACCTGGCACCTGCTCACAGTGCCAAAACCACTGGTAAATGGTTTACTGACCATGGTATTACTGTGCTCAATTGGCCTGCCAACTCTCCTGACCTGAACCCCATAGAGAATCTGTGGGATATTGTGAAGAGAAAGTTGAGAGACGCAAGACCCAACACTCTGGATGAGCTTAAGGCCGCTATCGAAGCATCCTGGGCCTCCATAACACCTCAGCAGTGCCACAGGCTGATTGCCTCCATGCCACGCCGCATTGAAGCAGTCATTTCTGCAAAAGGATTCCCGACCAAGTATTGAGTGCATAACTGAACATAATTATTTGAAGGTTGACTTTTTTTGTATTAAAAACACTTTTCTTTTATTGGTCGGATGAAATATGCTAATTTTTTGAGATAGGAATTTTGGGTTTTCATGAGCTGTATGCCAAAATCATCAATATTAAAACAATAAAAGGCTTGAACTACTTCGAGTTGTGTGTAATGAATCTAAAATATATGAAAGTCTAATGTTTATCAGTACATTCTAGAAAATAATGAACTTTATCACAATATGCTAATTTTTTGAGAAGGACCTGTATATATATATATATATATATATATATATATATATACACACATCACAGTCCAGGATTCACTATTTTATTTTATTTTATTTTATTTTATACGTCACAGTCTTGGAACACGTAGTGTGTAACACTCTTTTCTTTTCTTTTCTTTTCTTTTATATTATTTTATTTTATTATTTTATTTTATACATCACAGTCCTGGATCACTTAGTGCTCAGCACTCACAATTTAATTTAATTTAACTTAACTTAACTTAACTTAATTTAATTTAATTTAATTTAATTTAATTTAATTTAATTTAATTTAATTTAACTTAATTTAATTTAATTTTACTACTTTAAACTATTTTTATTTTATTTTGTATGTCACAGTTCTGGATCACTTAGTGCTCAACACTCACTATTTTATTTTATTTTAAACTTTGTATTATTATTATTATTATTATTATTATTATTATTATTGCTATTTTAAACTATTCTTTTATTTTATTTTATTTTATTTTATTCTATTTGTCACAGTCCGTGATGACTTAGTGCTTAACACCCACTATTATTTTATTTTATTTTATTTTATTTATTTATTTATTTTTTAATTTTATACATTTCAGTCCTGCATTGCTTGTGCTCAACAAACTTATTTCAATCAAATTCGAGCAAATATAGCACGTGTAAATTTCAAGCACAGCATTTTTGAAAAACATGTTTTTGCCTACAATATCTTACATCTTAATTCAATATAAAGTTGCTTCAAAATCCACTTGGCTTATAAATCTGAAGAGGCACATGCTCATTAGAACAGGCATTTGAGAATTTTTAGTTCTCTGAAATATTGCATTTTCGCAAATGTTTGTTTTGGTTCATTTAATTTCACATTTCAGTGGCGCCCTTCATGGCCACAGTTCACATCTATTACGGACATAAGCAAAAGGATCTCCTGCACAGATGGTGTTAATCACTTATCCAACATAACCCTGTTGTACCTTAGAGGTTATGTAACAGTGTTTTCAACAACAGGGAAAGACCCTCTGACTGCTTGAATTTGGACAGAAGACATGGTTCAATTATGGCACCAAGTGACGACGCTGTTGAAGCACAATGACAGAGTTTTGACGCAATTCCAGGATTTAGGCTGAGGATGTAGAGACACTTGTTTTCGCAGTTTCATTATTGCTGTTCCAAACAGCACAACCCGCCAGTCGTAGATAGTTTCCAACCACCGTAAGATCGATATGAAACAGCCAAATGCAGCACCTGCTCCAGCCAATGGATTTTGTCTTTTTACTTAAATTCGCAATCCTGTTTCAACCGGCTGTCACCCCAGAACAGTAGCCACTGTCTGCTTCACATGGATGGATGTGGCTGGTTGGCAAACATCTTGAAGGCCTCATGTTTGGGTTCATGGGAGGTGTTCATCTCGAATGTGATCTTTGGAATCAATTCAAGATTTTTTTCCCATTTTGCAATGTGTAAGATAAATGAAGTCAGTCTGGAGACCATATGTGTACAGTGATCTCAGAAGTCAACCCTGCCAAATGGAAAACAATCAATACTAGACTTATCACACTCTGCAGGTACCAGGCGTTTGGACAAAGATGTATTCATTGGACCAGAATACCATGGAAATCAAGGTTTGCAAACCTTGACATGCATCAGCTAGAGGTAAACAAAGATAAACAGTCTTTTATGCAATTTATTAAATTTGCTTTTTTTGAAAAACAGAAAGGTCGAAGAATTGGAAACACACCAGGGTAATTGAGCAAATGTTGTTCTGTAAATGTCATGGAGCGTTTTGCTTTAATCACTGTCCTGTAACATTTCAAATTTAATCGCCTGTAAAGCAGTTAACAAAACCACAGGAATATTTCTCTCATGTCATAAAACCTGTATGTCTTTTGCTACAGAACAAGTGGACACTAGGAACGTGCTCCACAAAGCTTCATGTGACACTGAAAGCTGGAGTAATGATGCTGAAAATTCAGCTTTGCACCACAAGAATAAATTACATTTCAAAATATATTCGATTAGAAAAGAGTTATCTCAAATTGCAATAATATTTCACAATATTACGCTTTTTAATCTATTTTTTTAATCCTTTTGACATTCTTCTTAACATGTAACAGCCCCATAAGTAATGTTATACATCCAAATTTAAAGATTATTATCCAGTAACATCCTTTAAGGGAGGCCCGTATGTGCATTGCAAAGTAATCAAACAAAACCATACAACCTTATATGACAATATGGGAAACAGCAAAATGTTAATGTTATAAATCCCAAAAGCAATAAAAACAACTTGATCCTGGGGAAAACGGTGGTCTCCAAACAAAGAACATTTCCTCTAGAGCCAAGTTTTAATAATGCCTCCATTCCTCAGCGATGTCCTGTATGTATTTGCACAGCTGATGTTTTCTCAGCTCATGAGATTTTGATTTTCCTGCTGCTGCGCAATAAGGGCTTTTCGTTGTTATTGCCAGGTTTCCTTCTGAAGATAGTCAAACTAGCTTGAAAAATTGTGTTTCGCGGGATGAGGTACATGTTATACTCAATCAGAGTTAATCAAGGACAGCTATTAGTGTTAGGGAAGCTAATTTGAAATGTAGCTTGCCAAGCTGTTCATAATTTATTGCTTTTTCATGAAAAAACGCTGTAAGCAGGCGTGCGGAGGCCCAGGTTTGAACAGAAAGACGTAGGGAATTGAATGCACAGATGTACTCTAACACTAACATCAAACATCAGCTTGAAAGCCAGGAGAAAAGACCAATTTAACATGCTTCTTCTTATTTGTAGCTTTGGAAAGTCCTGTTTAATGGGTTCATTCGGTTAATGGTAATTGGTGTTGTTCAAAAGAAAGCCCTGCACTGCCATATGCTACAAAAAAAAAAAAAAAACTCTCAAATCTATCTAATCTGATAATATGACAACATATAGTATGCTTAATAAGAAAACAAAGCTATCCATAATACAGTAATTCGTGCAGATCATTGCTTTCTATGTAGGAATGGAATTTTTTAGCATAGTAAACTTGCTCGTTAGCTCACCTGGTAGAGCATTTCATGTGCAATGCGTAGTGTTTAGTTTGACTTGTTTAAAATATAAAAGAGCTAAATGTCTTGTGGAAGTGCACAAGCAAATGCATTTATATCTCACTTTTGCTTTTCGGTTAGGCTTAGGGTTAGGTAAAGTATCTGTAGGTATAATATTTTTAAACAGGACTTATTTTCGTGCAGATCCTTGCACAATGCTATTTTATGACCTTAAAAGCTTTTACCATTGTTCAAGCTTTGTAAAGGAATACATTTTGATGTTTGCATCATATAACCAGCTCCATATGTATGACTTTTTTGGCGTAGTAAACTTGCTTGTTTGCCCACCTGGTACAGCATAATGCTCAGTTGCATGGTTGCTTCAGCAAATGTGTTTTTATCTCACGTTTGCTTTTGTTAACACAATTAGTTAAGTTTAGGTTTGGGTTAAGTGTTTGTACAATATTTTTAAACACGAGAGCATTACCAGGACAGTTCACAACAACAATCAACGTCATGTTTAAATGTTATCAGATTCACGCTCATCTGTTTTAGATAAAGCTGAACATACTTTAAGTGTCACTTACTGCATATTTTACTTTAAGTTAGTTGTGAACGTGCAAAAACCAACATAAAATCATCACACAAAAAATGGTGGACTAGAACTTTTTTTTGTGTAGATCCTTACACAATGCTATTTTATGACCTTAAAAGTTTTTACCATAGTTCAAGCTTTGTAAACAAATACATTTTGATGTTTGCATCACATAACCAGCTCCATATGTATGACTTTTCTTACATAGTAAACTTGCTCATTAGCCCACCTAGTAAAGCATGCATGAGCAATGCCTAGTGCTCAGGTAGAGTCTTGTGAAACATGAATCATGATAAAAGATCTAAAATACATGTGAAAGTAAGCTGAAAGCTCAGAAATTGTATGGTTGCTTCAGCAAATGCATTTTTATCTCACATTCGCTTTTGTTAACACATCAGTTAGGTTTAGGGTTAGGTTAAGTATGATATTTTTAAACGCAAGGGCATTAACTCTCATCACACATTTCACAACTACAACCAACGTAATGTTTCATCTGTTTCAGATAAAACTGAACATGCTTTATGTGTCACTTAGTGCTTACTTTAAATGAGTTGTGAACGTGCAAACAAAAATGGCGGACCAGAACTTATTTTTGCAGATTCTTGCAAGATACTATTTTATGACCTCAAAAGATTTTACCATAGTGTATGATTTGTAAACCAATACATTTCGACATTTGCATCACATAACCAGGCCCATACTGTATGTATGATTTTTCTGGCATTGTAAACATGCTTGTTAACCCACCTGGTAGAGCATTGTATGTGCATTGCATAGTGCTCAGAGTCTTGTGAAACATAAAAGAGCTAAAAGACTTGTGGAAGTAAGCTGAAAGTTTAGGTTGCTTCAGGAAATGTATTTATTATTTCACATTTGCTTTTGTTAACACTATCAGTTTTAGGGTTTTGTTAAGTGGTAAGATTTTTAAACACGAGAGCATTAGCCAGACAGTTCACAACAACAATCAACGTCATGTTTAAATGTTACCAGATTCATGGTCATCTGTTTTGGATAATACTGAACATGTTTTAAGTGTCACATAATCTATATTTCACTTTAAATGAGTTGTAAACATGCCAAAAGCAACATAAAAACATTACACAAAAATAGTGGACCAGGACTTTTTTTCATGCATGTCCTTGCACAATACTATTATATGACTACAAAATGCTATTTGTAAACCAATACATTTTGACATTTGCATCACATAACCAGTTCCATCTGTATGACTTTTCTGGCATAGTAAACTTGCTTGTGAGCCCACCTGGTTAAGCCTCGCATTTAGAGCCTTCTGCAACATGAATCATGATAAAAGATCTGAAAGACTTGTGGACGTAAGCTGAAAGCTCAGAATTTGCATGGTTGCTTTAGCAAATGCATTTTTTTCTCATGTTTGCTTTTGTTAATACTATCTAATACTAATCATATAGGTATGATATTTTTAGGGCACGAGAGCATTAATCAGTCATTTCACTACAGCAAACCATGTCATATTTAAATATTACCAGGTTCTTCAGCAAATGCATTTTTATCTCACATTTGCTTTTGTTTACACTATCGGTTAGGTTTAGGGTTGGGTTAAGTGTCTGTAGGTATTGCATGTGCAAAAAGCAACGTAAAATCATAATACAAAATTGGTGGACAAGGACTTATTTTCATGCAGATCCTTGCACAATACTATTATATGACCTCAAAATGCTTTTTACTATAATATATAATTTGTAAACCAATACATTTCGGCATTTGGCATAGCAAACTTGCTTGTTAGCCCACCTGGTGTAGCATTGCATGTGCAATGCGTAGTGCTCAGTTAAAGTTTTGTGAAACACAAATCATGATAAAAGATCTAAAAGACTTGTTAAAGTAAGCTGAAAGCTCAGAAATGGCATGGTTGCTTCAGCAAATGCATTTTTATCTCATGTTTGCTTTCATTAACACTATCAGTTAGGTTTAGGGTTGGTGCCACTCGCTGAATATTTCACAACAACAACCAGCATAATGCTTAAATGTTACCAGATTCACATTTGTCTGTTTCGGATAAAGTGCCACTTGCTGCATATTAATCTCTAAATGATTTTAAAGTGCAAAAACACAATATCATTTTGCAAAAATGGTGGACCAGGCACGTATTTCCAACAAGCCTGGGAATTTGATGTAACTCGAATGATGTCAAGCTTAGTTTAGCATGCTGATTAGCCAATGCATGCAGTCTCTTAGTGTAATAGTGTGATGTTTGGTAAAATATTAGTTTGCGTCTGGATTTGATAGTGAATAGAAACAAAAGGTGTTTAGAGATCACGGTCAGGTCATTTTTAGACTGTTCTCTGAGCTGTTATGCTCATACATAATGTATCTAAGATGTGCGGCTCCTTTTTGGTGCCAGGATCTAAAGAAACGTTTGTTTTGAATTAGGAGGGTTAGGTTTTGCCAGATAGAAGATAGTGTACATGAATTTGTCTTATGCTTTGTATATTTTTCCATTAGCCTTATGCCAAGCCTCAATTGCTGTGGAGATGCATGGATTTTTACAACATTATATGGGTAATTATATGGACAAAACAGTTCTGTACAATATCGTCTTTTATGTTCCACAGTAGAAGAAAAAAAATCCTATAGGTTTGGAACGATGTGAGGTTGAGTAAATGATGATGGAATGTTCATTTTTGGATAAACTGTTTCTTTAAGGTCAGGATTTGTCTAAGAGAAGCTAGCAGATCAGTGCCATGTCTCTCCAGGGATGAGTTCACACTTGATTTATGGGGGTATCGGGTAGTATAGACCAGTGCTTTCTGAAGTAATAAGATCTACATACGTCAGTCTTGAGGGAAAACGTATGGCTGTGGACTTTGACCTGTATGATGTTCTGATGTTGAAAATTGTTTGAAACACACATCTTTACCTTACCATCATTTCCATCTCTCTTTCTCTTTCCTCGTCATTTATGCTTCTTTGACAGGCCAATGTGCTGCCAGTTCGGTGGGTTTTACGGTCAGCTAGAGCTCCAGAAGTTTGGCGTGCTCCGGCTTGCAGTTTATAGCAGAGTCTGCAGGAGCCATTATGGCCGCCCCGGACTGGCCAGGCCCCAACAGCAATGCACAGCGGATCAAAGGCCGTTACGCAATGATGTATTTAAGTTAGTCACAATATTTAGGTTTCTTTTGCGACTTACCATGGTGTTTTGTCTTGTGTATGAAATATTATCTTGCTTTTGGGCTGTAGATGTGGACCAGGTTGGTCAGTTATGTGCAACCAACTTTCAAAAATGCAATAACAGAACATCGGAATTGTATGGAGTGAGATCATAGCTAAAGCACGCTGGGATACCACAAATATTACCCACAGAGGGACCAGTAACGAACAACAGTGATCACTGGATGAGAAGTGCCCCGCTCCTTACCCCGCCATGAGGTTTACATTGAGCTGTGGTATAATCTGATGTTACATAAGACTCTCCCGAAGCGACTGATAAAACACCTCCTTGAATAAGAGCCTCTTGTTTAAACCACAAAGTAACAGAAAACGCCTGTTTTTTTTTGTTTTTTTTTGCCTTTTTACCTTTGAATCAGTGGAAAGTCCGATTATATTAAACATGCAATTCATGCATATAATGATTTGAATACTTGTATGTCATGTGGTGCAACTTCCCAAAAATGGAAAAACAATTCAAAAGTTAATAAAACACTGAAAATCCAGAAAAATTTCTGTATTCAACTTTTTGAGGAAATTTTTTTACTATGTTTTATTTGGTTATACCACATGACATATTTAGAGTTCAGGGATGTGCCGAATCTGAATACTGTGTTTTCCGTGCATTTCCGATTATGAATTCAATACGCTATTCGGGAACATCTCTATTTAGAGTACTTATTAAAAATGTATTAAAAAAACTGTAAAGGGTTTTTCAATAATCCAGAGTACTTTTCTAAGAATACGGCTCATGTGATTTTAATTTCTCTTTCCTTGATTGTGAATACTCTTATTTCTCATTGACCCTGATACTGTCGTCTTATGTAATTCTGAAACCATGACCTCATAACAGCAACATATTACATAATTTAACCAAACATTGAGTATACGTCTGCTCCACAGCTGTCATTTACATTACCGTCATTCTGTTTCCTCTGAACGAAACTGTTATTTCAGTTACGGCGTTTAAAGCGCATGTCTTCGTACATATGCGGCAGATACAGATAGATAGCTTTCATAAAGCTGCCAGCACAATGGCATGCTTTAGATCTTCTTAAAATGTTTGGTTGGATGCCGGACTTTTCGGCTGCCCTCCAATCGGGGATGCTAGAAGCCAAGGAACATAGAAGAAACGCGCGCAGCATGTAGAGCGAACATCACTTTTGCAGGCCTCCATTGCTACGCCACACGTCTTTTCCACAGGCACCCGTCCAGTGGAAATGTTATCTGCACAAAGTCACAGCGCACATCAGTCCGTGCAATCTAAATCTCATAAGGAATTTGCTTCAAAAATGAACTATTAAAAAGCAGTCCAGTGGAGTTAAGGAAGCAGTTCAGGAATATTTGAACTCTAAGGGGCTTTGGTTGGATTCAAGAGGCCCTTGATGTCTGAAACTTGAGTTTGTTGTTCTTCCTGTAGCTTTGACCTCACTGTACACTTTTGCTTTTCCAATAGAGAGTTCTGTGCTGTCCTTCAAAACAGTTGTGGGTGTCAAAACAGTTCGTAAACAGTCTCCTCACGTGGACAGAGGTGGGATCCTTCAGCACTGAAGAGTAGGAAAACGAGAGTGTGAGAGAAGGGGAAAAAGTTGAGACCTCTCAAGTGCTTCTTTCCACAGGAAGCAGAGTTCATTTAGGTGTGGCCCACGTGCATCCTTCAAAGAAAAAAAAAAAATCTAAATAGGATGTTTTGGATGTTGCAATGGAGACAGACCAGAGCCAAAGTCTGTCACAGGCCAAATAGAAAACCAGTGGAGTGGAAAGACAGAACGAAACAGATCCAAACAAGTTTTGAGGGTAAAAGTGGCCATAATGCATTCTGCTGGTTGATCATAACTTATGAATGTAGCAGATGTGTTTTTTTTTTTTTTTTTTTTTTTTTGCTTTTGATTTAGATTCTACTTTTAGATTCCAGTTCCTAAACAATTCTTTTAGTGCTTTAGAGAAAGTAGTTGACCTGATAATTGGTCTCTATATACTACAAATACTATAGTATGGCTTTAGTATAACATAAATGTCTCTCACTGAAATATGTAGTAGAAAACCAAAGAACCAAACCAAACCAAAGTCTAAAATATGTATAAAAAGCTACCAATTCTGACCTCAGAAGACTACGTCGGATAGTTCGGACTGCTGAGCGAATCATTGGTACAACCCTCCCCACTCTTCAAGATCTGTACTTATCCAGAGTGCTTGTAAATCACTACAGAGCCCTGAGCACCAGAACGACCAGGCACAGGAACAGTTTCTTCCCTCAGGCAATCCATCTCATGAACACATGGAACACACAACACTATTGTTTATTTTAATTTCTATAGTGTGTCTTTACTATTTTGCACATTGTCTGTATGTTTGTATATTGTTCTTTTTATAATCTGTCCGTTGTCTTGTCACTGTCACCCGGTTGCACTGTTGCAGCTTTCCGTCGCTAAAACAAATTCCTAGTATGTGCAAACACACCTGGCAATAAAGCTCATTATGATTCTGATAATTTAGTAGGTTTGTCTTGAAATAAAAAAAATCACCACAAAATTTAAAAAATCTAATGTTGTCATGAATTTGACTACAAAGTTTAAGAGAAATTGATTCATTCATTCCAACTCAAAATAATTATTCAGCCAGTATTTCTACAGAAACCTTGCAAGTCTTACATTAACATAATCAACATTAATGACTAAGTGTTCAGAGTCAAGAACCATTCCAAATGATTCAGTGAGTAAGAGAATGAATCATAAGAACAATTCAACTTTATAATGACTGATTCGTTCAAAAGAAATGCACGATTCTTTGATTGCGAGTTAAACTAAATGATTGGTATGTCGAGTACAAATAAATCAAACCTTTGTCACTATAAATTGGCCACAGTTTTGCTACTGGGTAGCGGCACAGGAAATACTATGAAGACTATTTTAGTTCTGTTTTGTCCACATCTGCAGAACCAGTAACAGAACCAAACATCATGAAAACGATCCAGTTCCAGTATTTCTTACAAAATGGAATAAAAACAGTTCCCGATTTCCAACCCTAGTATTCACCTTGAAGCTGAGCCCAAGCTTTAAAGAGCAGTACAAACTTAGCACTGACATCACTGAAAATGCAGAAGACTCTTAGTGTGCTTTCCAAACAGCTCTCTTAGGCCTTTACATCCACCATCAGTACATTAAACTCTGTCATACTGTTGTTAAAGCACCTCTGATTGTTTAGAAAGACTTTAAGCAATAATCTTCACTGCACATTAATATGAAAGAATGATTGTTAACAGATTAGAGCGGATGGCCAAACATGGAAGTCTGAGAGGAAGCAAAGTCAGGACCTGGTGAAACTTTTCCGAAGCCATTTTCCGCACCAATACAACATTTAAATGCTGTCCGCTGCTTAGACCAAAACAAAACCATGAAAAAACGAAACTAATGATTTAGTCCGGTTCTCTCAATCAAGAAATCGTGCTGGAAAGCCGAAAACGCGTCTCCGCTTTCAGCTCTTTGACTGACGGGATCAGGTTTTTCACACATTTGATACAACCCAGCTGAGGGTTGGTTAAATACGTTGAAACAAACTTTCCATCTGTGCATGGAAATGTAATCACTATGGAAATAAACATTTGCTCTGGGAGGCAGTTTTAGAGGCTGGTCTGTTACCTTATCTGGGTAGAGGGTCGTAGTACAAATGCGACGCTGCCAGCTGCCGCAAACATTGCTGCTCTTTGAGCCGGTGTACCGTATAATCGCTCCAGTTCAATGTGGTTTCTATTACTAGTCCTCTTATCGAGATATCGCAGAGCTTAGGCTGATGTTGTGCTTTGAACTCTGGTTCTGTAGGGCAGTGGGGCCCTGAGAGTTGACGACTGAAATGCAAAACTGTGACACACAAAGACGCATATGCCGCCAGCTAAACCTCACACTGAGATAAAGCAGATGAGGTTCAGAAAACAGCGAATCAAAGACATGTTAGGAAAAAATGTGAGAGAAGCGACACTTCAGCGCACGTCTCGGGTCTGGCTGACCATGATTTATTATGCTCCCTTATGTTGAAATTGTGTCGCTGTTGGACTGTCTGTTCATTCTCTGTAGTGGAATATTCAGCTCTCGCACGTCACCGAGAGTCTTCGACACGCTGTTAATTTTCTTGATTCGCTGAAAATCATCCAAAATTGTCTCCATTCTCCATTTTCTGGTCATGAAACTACAACAACACAGAAAATAAATGGAAAAAGCTTCTTAAGTTGGCATGAGGAAACCAACAATGTCAGCTATGAAGTGAGCTTTACTGGAAAAAAGAAACTTGTTAATTTCCTGTGTGTTTTCTGGGTTGATAAATTGTAAAAGAGGATTTGCACTTACTTCACAATTTGGTCAGTTACCTGGATTCGTGGCCATATTGGCGATACCCGAATGTAAACAATAGTATGGATTGCATGGTTAATGTACTACTGAATATCTTGTTCTGCTAATTTATGCTGTCTAAATTATGGAAAAAACATGTGGAAGCTGCTAAATCATATAGAGAAGGACTGAAATGGCGCAACACTTTGACAAACTAAAGTTTAAAGGTTCTAAAGATAATTACGAGCAGTATCAATGAAGATATTACCCTAATATTACACAGACCTGACCAGAAATGATAAGAACAAACATGAATGTTGTCAAGATTCTTGCACTAGAAATCCTGGTTCAGTTTGGTCAATCACAAGTGGCTTTAGTTCCTCAAACAGTTTTCTGTCTGATCGATTAGTACAGCCCAAAATATGAAAATCAATGACCATTTTTAGTAGCAATAATCAGCAAAATATGCAAGTTTCATTCAGTTCAGTGGCATTGTTTATGTTCAGTGCTGCCAATATGACCGATTGATGAAGACACTATAACATATACATAGATTTCAATCAGTATGGAAGATTAATTCGTTTTAACATGATAGACAAGATTTTACAAATTTGTTTAGGAGTGTATATTAATATATTATGCATATTAATAATGTTTATACAACAGTTCTTTCTGGTCTTCAATCTGATCAGCTAAGCACTCTTTTCACCCAGAGCATTCCACCAGTGAGATATTCACCCAATTCACCATTCACTGTATTACTCCGCTTGCAGTATTTTTCACGGTGAGTGTCATGGCGGACACCCATATAATAATACTGTTTTTGTGTCACGGAATGTAGTTTTAAGAGTGTTTTAGGAGTGTTGTACTTGTTTAGACTTCAGATATGCAGTTTGTTAATAAAGAATAAATGCCTATTTAAAAATTAGCTTCAATGTTTTTGGAGATGTGAGCTCCGGGCGTCAGTGGCCATTCAGCTCTCATGAACCCGCCGAGAGCAGCCTTACCTCGGACAAATCTTCTGGAATTTGCCACTGGCTCTGATGTCTCTATAGTGGTTAACTCTTAAATGCATACCTTGAGTCTTTAGCGACCCGGGACGTCATTCACTACCCTCTCCTTCTTTGTTTTTTTTTTTATTTTTGACGTCAACTTTCTTAGTATTCCTAATTGGGAATACTATTTATTTATTTTTTTGTAAAAAGTGTATAGGGTCGCTAGAGACCTGAGGTGTGTAATAGTGTATGTTTTTTTTTTCATGCGCAAAAATATGTAAATATCTGATGACTAAATTTGTGCTATTCACCTTTATTCCTCGAGGCGGCACTGTTTGATGGGCAATAATGACATGATGTTTCACTCATTCATGTATCACCGGCATTAAACAAAAGAATATCATCAACAAAAATCAAACTGGTTTGAATGGCTTTACTGCAGAGCAATTACTGTACAAAATAAAATATAAATGTCACTGTTATTTGATGGTGGATGTGGTGAATAAACTGGCAGTGATCAAAATATTGACTTTTAAGTAATTAAAAACATAAATTTGTGAGAATATGGCTGAGGTGGCGAATATGAGCCAGATGCTGAATGTATTGTGGAAGTGCGCTTTGAGGATGACAGCGATGGTAAAATCATCTGCTCAAATTTAACCCTTTTAAGTTTGAAAAGGTAACGAAATATGCTGTATTTTATTCCTCTGTAATTGTTGAGTCGATAAAGACCCAAATATGGTATAATGAATTATGAAACATTTAAGGGTTAAACTAGATATATAATTTTTTTGTTTCAATAATCTATTATTTGCTCCAGCATGAGCAGCGCTATCATCAGAAATCACACTTAACAGATGATAGGATAGAGTAGCTTGTGACAAAGATAGCCTATCATTTTCCTCAGTGGTCATTCAAACTAATGCTTTATTGTGAATATGAGATTGAGCTGAAGAATGAATGCTGCATCAGACACAGGTCTTTCTATATCTTATAATATTCTTCCTCCATATAACACATTGCTTTTAATACAGTAATACAACACATTTAATGAAGCAACTCAGTGTTCCTTCATCACTAATTCTAAAGTGACATTTTCGAATTAGTAACAGAAGCTTGGGCTGAAGTAGTTCACACAAAAGAGGGTTTTTAAAGACATTCCATTGTAGTTTCTTATACATTTACACAAACGGAGAGCCACTGAAAAAAAAAATCAGTCTTTTCTTCCCCTCACTGTTTCTCTTGTTTTTCTCTGTGTTGTTTTGGTCTATCCATTTACTGGCTTCCCCATCCGATAATTTCTCTCTGCCCCTACGGAGGGAAATTCCAGACTTCACGTTTAATCGGTTTCAAACACGTTCACCTGCTTTGGCAGAGTGATGACCAGATTCAGTCCAGAGGTGTATGATTGTGTATGTTTTCCCAAGCTGAGCTCTTATACGCTCATGAGCTGATGGTTGCAATTGGAGCCATTCGACGGTATCATTATGTTACTGAATTTGGCAGCTTTACACCTCAGCACCAGTCCCTCGGAGGGAGATGCTTAAATGCTAAATATTTCTCAGAGTAAGAAAAGAGATCCGACATATTAAATGAGACGATGGGTTTCAGCCATTCCAAAGTTGGACAAACTAGCATTTAGATTCTTAAAGCTTCCAAAAGTATATCTGGAAAAGCAATTACTGGTAATGCTGTATAGTTTTTTTATTAATAACTTCAACAAATGTATTCTTTTTGCTTTCGCTCATACTTAGGATTTGGGATTTGAACAAGAGAACCTAAGTATTAAAATTTAGCTCGTAAGTCATCCCGCACGTGGCTGTGAACATGAATGAGGCCAAAACGTTTTTTAATATATCTATCAAGGATGTTTTTACAGTTTCTGTTTAAAAATAGAGTGAATTATAAGTTATTTTGAGTGAATTCAGACAAATTGGAACACTTTTTGAAACTGAGATGATTTGGAAAAAATATTCTAATTACAGAGCTTTCAGGGAGTCGTACCGCATGACATTTTACAACCTAAACTATATTGCATCAAAAAAAGGTCAAAATATCTGATATTTATTTAAGAGCCTTAGGCATGTTTTAGCATGTTGGTTTAACCACAGTTAAAAACAATTGAAATATATTTTAAAGTTTTTATTTCATACATCATTATGAAATCCAAAGAACTGTATATAAAGTATATATTAGGGCTTGGTAAAAAACATTACTGTATCTCATAATTTTACAAGGTGGCAAATTTTTGTGAATTCGTTCAACCTCACTCGTACGATTTTGTACGATTTGTCTAAACCCCAGTGATGGGTAGGTTTAGGGGTGGGTTTAGGAGTTGGTCATTCGTACAAATTCATACGAATTGAAAAACTCACAAAATATGTATGATTTAGCAAAATCATATGAATTCATATGTTTGCTACCTTGTAAAATATGTACGAATTGCCATGAGATCAACATTTTAATCAATTCTCAGATTTATGAAACAAAATTGATTCTTAAATCTCAAGAATTGATTAATCTTACCTATTTTCAGTTAATGAACAGAACATTGTAGCACACCTCTCATCGAATAAATCACAATAAGCTTTGTACTTTGTGACTTCTGATATGAAAGTCTTTGATTTCAAATTCTGTCCATTTTATTACAGTATTTAAACAATAAGTTGCATTTTGGCACTGTTTAATGTGGAGTGACAGATCACTGTAGCACCTCAGTTCAAGAGAATGAATTATCTCCGCTTCAACTACAGTTTCAGCACAAAATAAACATGAATGAACATCCGAAGGTATGTTTAAAGAAACAGTACAGCTTACTGAATCTGTATCCTGTCTCAAGTAATCACTTAATCTGCGTTTCAACCCCGCAAAGATGTCAAAATCAGCTTGTAAACAATGTCACATAATGTCACATTTACCTCAGAAAACAAACAACAACAAAAAAACACTAGTCAGCTAGAAAAATAAGCTCTAGAGAGGAGCATTTTGCTAAATGCACCAAATATGCAGTCCATCAAGTTTTTACAACAGCCACTATATAAATGGTTATATTTCAAAAAAAAAAAAAAAGGAATAGAAATATAATTATGTAATTGTAACTTTATTATTATAAAAACTTCACTCAGTGTAGTTTAAGCATTTGTATACAAATCAGGTAATTTTAACCTTCATCATTATAGTAATGTAGTACCAACCCACTGTCGTATTTCTATGTATATTTTACAGTGTTAGTAACATTTTTTTTTTTTTTTGGGCTTGAGAAAATTTGGCATGTACTGTACCTGATATGGCCAAAATAATCAATTAAATCAAAAATCGAATCAAATTGAATCATGAAATTTGTGTCTAAACCCAGCCCTAGTATATATATATATAATGCATATTATAGAAGAGGTGTTTTCTGTTCATGTTAATCATGTAAAAAAAAGAAAGAAGAAGAGGTAAATCATCATGCCATTGGCCCACTCGCTTTATTTCAGGTAGTATAATATTTGCACATTTGGTGCCTATCAATGGGTGTGCATCCGTCCTGATGGATTCCTTCCAAATTGTCTTGACACAAATCGTTCTGGGATCTAATGAGTACCAGGGTGGAAAAAGAGTTCCCGCTTGGATCCCGGCCGCCGCCGTTACCGCAGACTGATCGCTGGTGTGACTTTGTGCGATTTGTCCGTTAAACAACTTCAAGGCCTCTCGGAAGATCTGCTATAGCTTACTGTAGCTGAGCACACATTATTTTCTCATTAGCCCGAGCTCTGCTGTATTTATGTCAACATTCTACTGTGACTAAACCTATTTTCCGACAATAAAAAAAGGGTAAATCTGTGTCACTTATCTTCATTCAACAATGTTACAATTATACAGCTATTTGATCCTGATGTGTTGTTTTTTAACCTTCTTCGAGGAGGTTCTGCAGGCCTTTCGGAACAATCTACACTGACAGGAAACGTCCCGACGGGTCTTCAAAACATTCTTCTTTCTGAGTGATGCATTCAAACCCCTTCTCGACTCACCCCGGTACTGTATTGTGTGGCGGTAACACAAGAAATCCCACAAGAGTGTTTTTCGGCTCAGCGAAAAACTCTTGTGTAAGTTTTTCCTTGTTGACGAATGTATTCCATCATTTGCTCGCTTCTTGGTAAATTGGTTGTGATGTGGTGTTGGTCAGGGGCTGATGCGTAGGTGATTGGCATCAAAACAGCATCTTTCAGCAGGTTTGAGAGACAAAGAGATGTTTTTGCAGTCTTTCATCAACACTTCATTATTCAATGCACTCCGCGGTTCCTTGACGGATGAAGCGCAACATGTCAACAGCAGGTTAACGCACTCGCACAAACAGGCTGGCGCCGTACACACAAACACGTATTTGCATGAGACCACAAACATGTCAGCACCGAATGATGGATATGGACACTCTTCAAATCAAAGAGCTTTATATCTCTCTCACACACAATACTTGGGCCGGTCCAAGGCCTGAGGAGGGACGTCTGTATGTCATTTGCTTGCTGGATCAGTTCGCCCAATAAACTGGCTCGTAGCTTTGATTCTTCACGGGCACGTGAGAGGGGAACGAGAGAAATAGTCCAGCCACGTGCTGCTGTCTGGCTCTGCGTCTCACTCCCTGCTCCGGCACAGTAACTCTGCTTAATATCACACACTGAAAATATGTACATTTTTTCATGCGTTTCCTTGTTTCTTTCTTTTTCTTCCTTTTTTGGCTAGACGTTTCGACAGACAATCCCTCCATACGCTCATTTTGTTTGTCTGTCTATCCGTTCGTTCAAACACTATCCATCTTCTAACCTTTACAAAAGCAGCTATACATTGGAACTATTTCTGGAGACAGTATCTTCATAAATGCATGAAAATGTGGTTAAAAAGAATATAAATTGTTATTTTTCGCTAGATAAGAGCCTTATGAAGAGCCCTTTGAAGCTGCATTGAAACTGTAATTTGGAACTTCAACCCGCTGATCGCCAATGAAGTCCACTATTTGGAGAAAAATCCCGGAATGTTTTCCCTTAAAAACCTTAATTTTTATTCTGGAAGTAAACTAATGCTTTAAATATCCTTCTATCCTAAAATCGGCCTCTTCAAACCAGATTCACTAAAAGTAATCTATCTATCTATCTATCTATCTATCTATCTATCTATATCTATATCTATCTATCTATATATATATATATATATATCATCTATATACCTCTCTGTTTCTCGCGTGCCAAATTACTAAGCAACTGTACTTGGAGGTAATTGCTTCCATACAATGAAAACACCTGGATGAAGTGACTGCTTCCCAAAACAGGCAGAGTAGAGACGCCGTCTCTCAGTAACTGCTCTTAAACACGGATAAACAAACAATCAGGTACCCAGTCATTATCTTACGTGCAAATGTGCACGGAGCTTTTGTTGTATTTAAAGTGTGTTGAGTGCCCAGCATGTGAAAATTAGTGCAGAGTAACTAATTACTCAGTTTGGCTGTAAGTGCCATGAATGTCCCTCACACACCAAACTGTGTAAAAACAGAGCCCCCTAGTGGTAGGAATGGTTCAATGCATATTTGCTGGAAATTCATGAATTTAAATAAGTGATTAAATACTTAATCTAATTTATTGCATAGGAATTGGCAGTTTGGTAAGCACAGTGTAATTTAAAGTTCTAGTGATAAAAGGTTAAGCACTTTTTCCAACCGCTGTTTTATTCTTGTTTATAAACTTTGCCTCAGTGAAAACACGTTTGCACAAATCCACCTCTTTACGCAAATTCCAGAAAGTTGTGGAAAAAGCTCCGCTCCACTTATGGTTTGCAGTGATGGCTAAATCAACTTAACGGATGGGTTGCAGTCTCAGCAGAGGAAAGCAGGATGGAGAGGATGCGAGAGAGATACATCATTCACCTGTGCATTAAAAATCGTCTTTCAGCACCGCATGCTGTCACCATTCCGGACAGGCTTTCCCAAACTTTCCAGAGACTCCCACTGAGCTCAATCCATCACGCATCCATCTCCACATACATGAAGAATGCTGAAGCGTGTCTGTCGGGGTTAATCAACGCATGGGATGCACACTGCAAACACATCTGTCCACACCTGTGCAAAGTGACTACGGATCAATCTCACATGCAGCCAGCTTTTGATTGCTGGCCTGAAAAAAGCAAGTCTTGCCTTAAGGATTTTACTGTATCTTCAGCTGTGCAAACTCAGCATTCATGACCTTAACTTCTGCGAGTCAAGATTCAGACATGTGCACAATGCACATCAATCAACAAACGAGAAGCCAAAACATCTCCAAGTTTTACAAATAAACAGCCGAGGGAATGTGGTTACTAATCCTAGCGCTAAGGGTGTGATGAGTCAGCTTCGCCTTACACCCCACAACATTTTCACGCCACATAAATGAATGATTCACCCCGTGCAGTTGCTGTGGTGACTATTCCTCTTTCCCACACACCGATTTGATGTCACCATCCACTTTTAGCGGTGCGTGATTTGAAACGCAGCCACTTCTTAGCCACTCCCGGCTTGTGTTGTGCATGCGTTTCCATGGCTCTGCTGTAATGGTTCACAGGGGGAGTCGTTTCTTGGATGGGGGCTAACTGTAAACGTGTTGTGGTTTTGGAGGTCCAGGCAACATTTCTTGCATTTCATCCACTGGAGGCAATTGCCGGCGGGGCCAGCACTGAGTGAGGGCTCAGATCAGCAACATAAGGCCTGCCATTTTTCCAGAATCACGCAACAGCTGAGTTACTTAAGGTTTTCATGAAGGATGAGGACAGAGAGTTGGCTCTTAAGATATCCCAAGGAAGCTGCCTCACCGTTTCCACATAACAGTGGCTCTCCTCTTGAGAAGCGGGAGATTCCCTCGTTCTCTTTTTCTCCATCTGTAGGGGCTGAGCTCAAGGAGACACACATCACAGGCATTGTACATCCAAAGGTTAAGTCACTTGTTCCATGGCGGAGGCCCAGTACTGGCACAAGGATTTGTTTTATTGATGCCACTTGCTGAGTGTCTTCTGGACAATGTTTGAAAAAAGTTGACAAAGTGAGGGAAGACGAGAAGGTTAGACTGCATTAAAGAACAGAAAATGAGAGATAAAAAAGGTGTCTGAGGGAACCTTTTTTGCTCCTTGACCTTTACTTTCCAGTTCATCTCAGGAACGGCAGTAATTTTAGAATTCGAGGGAAGTTCTGAAATTACTTTTTCCACAGTCACGGTCAAACCAATGTTGCATAACCTTGGCTTGGTGAGATGACACTATGAACCAGGTTGTGTTTAGGATGCATCGTCATGCATCACACTTCCCAAAATGTAATTGGCTGAGTAATTAAGGGGACCTTCCTGACAGGGGAAATCCCTGTACTTCTGGGTGATTCCCATCACTATTGTGCCCTTGAACAAGTTCAACTCTAAACCTGAGCAGACACACCTCAGGATCACTTGACAATTACAGTAAGGTGTGCTGAAAAAGGCTGAAACTCAACTCATACCCCTATTCCACCAGCATGAACCGGGTAATTCAGAGCCAGTGCTATTGCTGGTTCGGAGTTCGGAGCCAGGACTTACACTGAATATGTCTCATCTTTTTCAGCAGGGCCAAACACACCAGGCTTGCTCGATATGCATCTGCGCTGCGCAGAATGACCAGAATCCAATGTGTTTATGTTTAGCTGCTATTTCAAAAATGGTGGTCAAATGCTTCTGTTTGTCTTGTTGGTCACGGTAACCCCCAGCCCCTGGCGCAAGTGTTTCTTACTTCTAGACCAGCAATTTTTGGTGCTACTTACAAACCACTTTTCCAGGTTTAGAGCTGGTGCTTTGGGTGTCGAAAGACACAGAACAGATTTGAAACTAGGGTCTGGCTCTGAACCAGCACTTAACCTGCCTTGGTGGAAAAGGGGTATCACTGGCCCTCCAGGAGGAGGGTATGACACCCCTGCTTCAGACGAAAGCTGAATAGGCTAGTTTCTTTCCAGTTCATCTCAGGAAAAGGAGTAATTGGATCATCCAAGGGAAGTTCTGAAATTACTTTTTCCACAGTGTTGCATAACCTTGGCTTGGTGAGATGACACTGTGAACCAGGTTGTGTTTAGGATGCATCATCATGCATCATACTTCCCAAAATGTAATTGGCTAAGTAAGGGGGGAACTTCTTGACAGGGGAAATCCCTGTACTTCTGGAGGATTCCACCACCATTGTGCCCTTTAACAATCACTGAACTTCAGTCAAACTGCCCCGTAATAAGTGTAGTAAAAGTTGTTTTAGATCAGGGGTGTCAAACCTTGCTCCTAGAGGGCCGATTTTTGTCTCATACTCCTTTTTCACCAGCATAAACCCAGGTGCTAGTTTAAACCAGTGCTATTGCTGGTTCAGAGTTGGTTCAACTGGAGAGCCTTCTAGGAATTGTTTTGCCTTTCCATGGACTAGAGAGCCACCATGGAGCCAGGTCTTATGTCACTGCATATGTCTCATCTTTTCCAGCAACGCTAGCACGGCAGCGCTAAACACACCAGGCTTGCTCGAGATGCATTGGTGCTGAGCAGAATGACCAGTCTGCACAGAAGCGATGAATCCTGAGCAAGCCTAATATCAACAATGGCGAACGTGGTGTTGCCATTGATGTTTGTAGCTTTGCAAACCTCAATCGGCATCCAAACACAGCAAATCCATGTGCTAGTGTTTAGCTGCTATTTCAGAAATGGTGGTTAAAAGTTTCTCTAAGCGATTCTTACTTCTAGACCAGCAATGTTTTGGTGCTACTTACAAACCACTTCCTGGTTCTGAGCTGGTGCTTTAGATGTCGAAAGACAAATAACCAATTTGAAACTAGGCTGTGTTTCTGAAACAGCATTTAAACTGCTTTGGTGGAAAAGGGGTATAACTGGCCCTCCAGGAGGAGGGTTCAACACCTCTACTTAAGACAAAAGCTAAATAGGCTAGTTGTTTTTTATAATATCTGGTAGGTTCAAACTTGCAAGAGGCAATCCAGGAACTATCGACATTATTGACACAGTCACTTGGCAGCAAATTATGGCCAAGAATTAGCCACTGCTGACTAGAACAGCCAAAAAAAAAATTGTTAAAATGTAAGTAAAAATCTACAAAAAAAGTGGGTGCTATAGTTGTGGACATGGTTTCTTGCTACTAAGTGCCTCAAACAAACTCTTTAATATTATTGTTTATATATATATTTATGTTTATAGGGTGATGACATCATCGTCTCACAAAATATACAGATTGCCTGTACACAAGAAAGTGCAAGGGTCTCGTTTATACATTTATTCACTCTGGGACCCAGTTTCAAAAAGGTGGTTTCAGACTCCCAAAAAAGAATAGTCTGGAAGAAACAAATTTTTTACGCATACAGCTAAACATAAAATGTAAAGTTGTAAAATGGATGCCGCCTTATTTGGACAATAAAGCCCTCCATACACCTGCCCTAACCGATAAACACCCATGAGGCACTTTATTTTACACTTTCCGATTTTTTCCTTTATTTTATTTTAAATAAATACTTATTTTGATCTGATATGTGATGCGAAAAAGGGAGAAGAATGAGTTTGGCAAAAGGCGAATTCGACAAAAAGCCACTGCTATGTGCTTTTCCATCTACACTACTGAAGCTGTTGTTCAGGGGGCATCTTTTGTAATCTTGAACCACACATTCATAGACAGAGTTAGTGTAAATAGCCTCTGCCAACAAGGTGAACTATTTGCTCTTAGTGTAAATAGACACTCCTTTACAATTCAGTGAAAACTTTGTAAGCGGTACATGGGTATTTATTTTTTTATTTTTATTTTTTTGCATTGGCTAAAATGATTTGCTAAATTACAAATGTGTAATTAGTGAACTGCCTCACAGGAGGTGGTGTAGTTATACTTAACAACTAGTAGCCTTCAAAAATACAATTTCCTAATCTGTGGGGAGTATGTGGATATGCCGCCTGAGGTTAAGACTGCTTCATAATGGGACTTTGGATTTATCCCAATGGATAAAAGCATCAGCTACATGACAAATTAGTTAATAGCCACATCCTTCAGCGCGACCAAGTGCGTTTAAGGCAACTTGTCATTGAGTAAGCTTTTGGCAGATGCTTAGTAGCCGTAAGAGTTTAGCCAAATACGTAAATGTTATCTTAAGTACCTGAACATAGTGCAAAGGTTAATCTGACAAAGAATCACAGTATCTAAAAGAGCTTTTCTTGGAAAATGAAAATAAGTGTAATAAACTTCATTGCAAACCTTCACTTTTTTATTACTAATTTGTTGATAAATTGTAAATCAAACAACAAACCACATAACAATAAATCATTGTGCACTATTCTTTATTCGTAAAATAGAACTTGTGCTGTGACCACCATGAAAATCATTGTGGAAATCAACAATATTAAAAATATACATAAATAGAACAATCTGTTGTGATAATGGACATTAACATTTAGATTAAATAACTTTAATACACTTGTGTGTGTGGCAAGTGTTTTACAAAAGTAGAAAAATTAACTGCAGGAGAGTCACTAAACACAAAACACATTACTAAAAGAAACATTGGAAAGTATAATGAAAAGTCAATAAGCTGTTTTCGCAAAGTTGCAAATCTAAATATGGAACTACTCTTCTCTGTATTTATTAAAATAGCTCTAGAAATAGATCTATTGCGAAACGTTCTCTCTTCGGTCAGTCCATGTTTTAGGACACAAAAAATTATGTCCCACGTCACAAATAAAAACGAAGACTAACAATCAAAATAAAGGCACTGACGAATGAAAAACCATAAGAAAGAAATACAGGCTTTCCATTAAAAAAGAGAAGAACCAACATGCCCGGGTGTATAGTTGTGTCACCAACAAGTGTTTGTGAATATGGCCTTGACAATGCAGTAGTAAATCAGCCCATCGGTAAAAACAGTAAACTTAATCACAAACACATCATTTTTCTACATTAGCTCACAATCTGTCAATCCATCATTGTGATGGTTGCACACTCATGCATAAACGAATAATATCAAAAGTCCATTTACATCTTCGCAAACTATCTCCCTGCAAAGTCCAGCATGGCAGAAGAGGACCTCTTCTTGCATTCAAAAAGAAAAAGGCAAGTGTCTGTTGAGCAAAAGAATTAGATTTATCATATCCAGGTTTATCATATCACAAATGTTTTATAAGGTGTAAAAGAAGTACCTTGGGTTTAGCAGTTTGCAACTCTAATTGGAAGAGCTCTCTCGTCTGGCATCAAGCGCCCTATAACGAAGACATATAAAGTACACAGATGAATAAAAGTTCATTCATTACAATGACAGCCTTTCGTGCTTGAGGAAAGCAGTCTATTTTAACGTGACACTGAATCAAAGAAGGACGTCAGCGATTAGTCTTGACTGACGGTTTGAATTGAACTCTGAGCTGAACGTTTTCTGCCAGACTTGAGTCTAAGAACCAAAGAATGTCCTTGGTTTGCTTTCAGACATGTATTATGTGATCTATTTTACATTTATATATGCGTATGCTTGTGTTTCCATGTGTTAGACTCGATCAAGCGCTGTTCCAAAGCCTAGTAAGCTGTCTTGCTGTCTATTGCCTTAAAGGGATAGCTAAAATGAAAATTGTCATTACTCACTCTCATGTTGATCCAAACCCGTAAGACATTCGTTCATCTTCGGAACACAAATTACGATATTTTGGATGAAATTCGAGAGCTTTCTGACCCTGCATAGACAGTAACACTACCACGTTCAAGGCCCAGAAAAGTATTAAGGACATCGATAAAATATTCCATGTGTCATCATTGGTTAATTAAACCTTAATTTTATAAAGCTATTAGTAATGATACTTCTGTGAATGTGCACCAAAGACTGACATGAAAGAAAATTAATTGTTGAATCAAGTGTTTGCGAATAAAAAATATTATTGTGGCTTTATAAAATTAAGGTTGAACCACTGATGTCTCACTATTTTACCAAAGTCCTTACTACCTTTCTAGGCCTTGAACCTGTCACTTCTAAGTACTGGATGGCTCACTTTTGGTAACTGTTCATGTTAATCTGTTGTTATGCATGTAATGCACGAGTAATAAAAAGATTAGCTTGTATAATCTGCCAAGATATTTTCAGTTTTCATGAGCACTTCTAATGATACAACAAAAAGTAATGTGATTTTCGTATTAAGCATGTCAAACTTCATTAGGAACATTAAAAAAGAAAGAAACAAGCTTGTTTCATGGTGTAATCACCATTTCTCTTGTTTCATCTGCCATCTTGGATGGATTTTTTTCACTGAGCTTGCAATTGAATTTGGCAATAGGAATGCATCAAATTTAGGTTGCTTATCGGAATAGCCCTAGCACTTAAGACGTAAAAGGCCTCCTACAAAGGAAGCTCACTAGGTTTTAGAACACGTACTAAGTGTGTGTGGACTGCCTCCAAACTCTAGTGAGCGATCTGCCCTGTGCTTGCAGCTGGTATGACAGTTAACCATTACTCAGCCCCGGCGTTCATTTTTCAGTCTGGTACTCTCCACCTGTCTGGAACTCTATATGGCACCTGGCACAGGTAGAACACCCACGAACGGGGCCTGCTGTCTGGATTTGTCTTGCCATGCTATTGTAGCTCAGAACATTGAGCTCTTTTGAAGACGTATTAACTAACATTGCACAAAGAGCTCAATTCATATGCAGAAATGGACTGTCTCGAAAATACATTCTTCATGATACAAGAGAAACAAATCTTTGCTCTGTTCTGAAAATAATTTTTCAGTTTAGTCTTAAATATTGCTTTTGGATGTGATTGTTGGCACCCTTTTTGAGCGTTTAAAACTGCCTTAATACATTTTAACATCACATGATCCTGTCAGTGATCATTTTTGTCATTTTACAGAGCTTTGTGTCATATATTTTCCCAGTGTTGCAATATAACATTTCGGCAATCTTTTTGACGTGATGTGGCATTTTTAAATGTTCCTTTAATTACAGTTTCAGAGTTTAGATTCAAAAGGCTAAAAAAACAAATGCCTGTAGTTTTTAAGCAGTTGTATATTTGTGTTTGATCAGAACTGATAGATAGATGGACTAAAAGATAGATATATAGATAAAGTCAGATGGATGGACGGACGGACGGACGGACGGATAGGCTAATAGATAGTTGGATAGAACAATGAATGAATGGATGGACGGATGGACGGACAGACAGACAGATAAACTCAGACAGACAGACAGGTAGATGGCTGGATAGATGGATGGATAGATAGATAGCCTGATAGTTGGATAGAACAATGAATGGACGGACAGATGGATGGACAGACGAGCAGATAGATGGACAGACAGACAGACAGACAGACAGACAGACAGATAGATAGATAGATAGATAGATAGATAGATAGATAGATAGATAGATAGATAGATAGATAGATAGACTGACAGGTAGAAGTATGGATAGATAAGCTGATAGATAGCTGGATAGGACAATGAATGAATGGACGGATGGATGGACAGACAGACAGATAAAGTCAGACAGACAGACAGGTAGATGGATGGATAGATAGGCTGATAGTTGGACAGAACAATGAACGGACGGACAGGCAGACAGACAGACAGACAGACAGACAGACAGATAGATAGATAGATAGATAGACAGATAGACAGACAGGTAGAAGTATGGATAGATAAGATGATAGATAGCTGGATAGGACAATGAATGAATGGACGGATGGATGGACAGACAGACAGATAAAGTCAGACAGATGGATGGATAGATAGGCTGATAGTTGGACAGAACAATGAACGGACGGACCGACGGCCCGACAGACAGACAGACAGACAGACAGACAGACAGACAGATAGACAGACAGGTAGATGGATGGATAGATAGACTGATAGATAGTTGGATAGAACAATGAATGAATGGACGGACGGACAGACGGGCAGATAGACAGACAGACAGACAGACAGGTAGAAGGATGGATAGATGGATGGATAGATAGGCTGATAGATAGTTGGATAGAACAGTGAATGGACGGACGGACAGACAGACAGACAGACAGACAGACAGATAGATAGATAGATAGATAGACAGACAGACAGACAGATAGACAGACACACACACACACACACACACACACACACACACACACAGACAGACAGGTAGATGGATGGATAGATAGGCTGATAGATAGTTGGATAGAACAGTGAATGGACGGACGGACAGACAGACAGACAGACAGACAGACAGACAGACAGACAGACAGACAGATAGATAGATAGATAGATAGATAGATAGACAGACAGATAGACAGACACACACACACACACACACACACACACACACACACACAGACAGACAGGTAGATGGATGGATAGATAGGCTGATAGATAGTTGGATAGAACAGTGAATGGACGGACGGACAGACAGACAGACAGGCAGGCAGACATAGATAGATAGATGGATAGATGGATGGATTGACTAAAAGACATGGAAATTTGAAACAGAAATGGAAATAGACAATAAACAAATAGATAGACAGACTGACAGAAAGACAGACAGACAGATGAGATAGATAGATAGATAGATAGATAGATAGATAGATACTTTTATTTCATCACACTTGTGTTTGGCTTTCTTAAAGAGCTCATAACTGAATACACCAGGCTGAAGTATTATTGCAAAAGGTTGTTTGGCATGCAGAAGCAAATGACCTATTTCTAAAATAAACAATGACATAAGATAAATGCATATAATATTAATCTCCCTTGCTATTTTTGCTGGTCTGCCAGTGGGTTTCTCCTCCAGCGCTGGCATGTGCGCCTAAGGTTGCCGACCCCTGTTCTATAGAATTTATTGATTTGCGTTTATGTGCAGCTGAGGTCATGCTTTACAACAGGACAAGGGAAGTTGGCTTTCCAGTAAGTGATGCATTTAGTGGTTTTGCAGTCTGTTATTTGGCTCAGGCTGCCCTTACTGGCTGCCACAGTCCATGTTATAGAAAAGTGCTGGGTTCAAAACAAGTTAAGCTCTATCCGCAGCATCTGCGATATGCAGTCGATTACCACGTAAAGTAATTCTGACTCGTCCGTCAGTTTTTAAAAACAAACTAAAATGGTGTTTAAGGTTACTACACTTACAATGAGTCCATGGGCCCAAACATTCCAGGAGGACGCGCGGCTC
This sequence comes from Cirrhinus molitorella, assembly GCA_033026305.1. NCBI lineage: Eukaryota > Metazoa > Chordata > Actinopteri > Cypriniformes > Cyprinidae > Cirrhinus > Cirrhinus molitorella. The sequence goes on along the minus strand of CM065121.1, from coordinate 27,058,578 downwards.
GTTTTGTTTTTCCACACAGAAATGTGTTATTGAAAAATGTAAATTAACTATCCTGCATAAACATCTTGCCCTATAGACTTTCATTGTATGTGCACAACTGTAAATGCATGATTCGCTTATTTTTACAGCTGAAGAACAAGCCAAAATTATTTTCCATGGTCATTGACAATTTTCACAGATGCTGTCCATCGAGTTTAGGTTATACAGAAACCAGAACAAGAGTTGGTACAAACACTTACACTTGGTGTTGTCGGACAAAATCTGCAAACTGGCGGTCCTTGGCATACAGTTCGATAATTCGAATACGGTCCTGGATTTCCTGTCATGAGAGCAGGAAGGTGAAAGAAGGAGAAGAAGACAGTTATATAACAAAAGAAACTGACCTCTTTGCCCTAGCGTTCATTTTCTTCTAGACGTCTAGACCAACTCTGGCACTTCAAACCAAAAGCAAAGGTGAGACAGAATCTCATGAAGGCTTTCTTTACTTTTATGCCACAGGAGTTGATTTTTTCCCTTTTTCTTTCCCTTACATCACATTAAAACTTTTCATATGCCTTCAGATGGAAATGCAGTTAAATAGACACAAATATGATTACGCTCCACGACATGTTTCATGGATTGGAATAAGTGAATAAAAGACATTTTGCCTCTAAAACTGTTTAGTGTATTCCGTTACATAAGAAATATGATTTATCTACCCATCAAGTATTGTTTTCCAAAAGAGGACATGCTTGACAATTCTCCATTGTTCAGAGTTGCCAAACTTTTCTCCATTGTGAGCATATATCAGTCAAGCAAACTATGACAGTTTCATTGCTGCAGGGAACAGTGCTTCAGTTGAAGGACACAGAGTGTTTTTAGGAACGTTTTTGAGGAATATTCTATGCAAACATGTGGCACAGCGAGCGCTATTAAAACACTAAGTAATGTTGCAGACCACTTGCATAAACACACACAGCTGTAAAGCTGTACGCACAGTGTGTACCATGAACACCTGGTTATTTGTGCAATTATCAACACACTCTCGTGGAAATTGATAACTACTTCGCATTTGTTAATGTTATTTTGTACAGTTCCATTTATATTTTTTCCTTCAATCTACTTACACCCCATTTAATGGTTAGGTTTAGCGGTGGACTTCATGCTTACGTTTTTAAAAAAATTACGTTTTCATAAAAAAAATAACGGTAAAAATTGAAACGAAATCGTAAGTTATGTTTTCGAACTACCTGATCTCATGACGAAAACGTACCTGTGGGAACTTTTTCGCAAGATGCGAAACACGTACAAAATAAGTACATATTAGAAATGAACACTAGAGGCGGTAAAACAGAGAGAACTTAGCGTTTTGTACGCAGTTATGATTACAGCTCCATGTTTCAAGTCAGAACTGTGGTGACACGTACAAAACCAACGTCACATAAAATGTACCATATGCATGTTCATCTGTTCCAGGGAGAATAAACAAACAGGCTTTTATCGTCACTCAGTGGACATTTTACATAGAATATGTCACGAAAAGTACATGGTGGTATATATTTCGCATCTTGCGGAAAAAGATTTCGTCATGAGATCAGGTCATTTTCTAATCAATTCAATTTCGAATTCAGTTTAGTATGCTTTTATTTTTTTTGTTTTGTTTATTTCTTATGTTAATTTGTACAATCTAATGGTTATGTTTTGGAATGGACCCTCATGCTTAATTGTTTTATAATAAGTTTTCATAAAAAAAAGTTGTAAAAATTCATACAAAATCACCACCTCATAAAATAGTTGATTTCTAATCAATTACATTTCTAATCAGCTCCGTTTAGTACGCTTTAATTAGCTTAGTTTTGAAAACAGAAATATTTATTTTTTGATGGTAATTTGTACAGACTTGAAATCACCACCTCATAAAATAGTTGTTTTCGAACAGTTGTTTATGATCTCACTCATACGTCTTCATACAATCACTTACTCCTAAATCAATGGTTACATTTTGGAGTATAAGAAAAAAATTATAAGGTTTAATAAAAATAACAATGTACAAATCAATACGAAATCACTACCTCATATAATAGTTGTTTTTTAATCAATACAATTTCTACTTTGTTCAGTTTAGTCTGTTTTTTTTTTTTTTTAGCTTAGTTTTGAAAACAGAAATGTTAATTTTTTTATGTTCGTCTATTATATTTCTCTTTGTACAATTACTTACTCCCATTTCAATGGTTTTGTTTTGGAGTGGACCCTTATGCTTAATACGTTTTTTAAAAAATCATACGTTTTCATAGAAATAACATTGTAAAAATTCATACAAAATCACTACCTTGTAAAAATAGTTACTTTTCTTACATTAGTTACGTTTACAGTTTTACTCAATGCAATTTATAATCAGATCAGTTTATTGCACTTTCATTTGTGTAGTTTTGACTTTAATTTGTATGATCGCTTTCATACGTCTTTGTATGATCTACTTGCGCCTCATTTGATGGTTAGGTGTGGGGTAGTGCTTACTTTTTAAAAAAAAAATAAATAAATTTTCCTACAAGTACCTTTTATAATAGAAATAACATTGTATGTTTTCTTTTTTTCTAGAAAAATCATACATTTTTATAGAAATTACATTGTAAAAATCCGTTACTCATAAAAAAAAATTATTACTTTTCTTATGTTATCAGTTCAGTTTATTGCACTTTTTTTTTTGGTGATGCTAATTTGTACAACCTTATTTATACGTCTGTATGATGTACTTGTGCCCCATTTGATGGTTAGGCTTGGGGTAATGCTTACTTTTTTCTAAAAAACTATACATTTTCATACAAATACCTTTTATAAAAATCATATTTTTTTTTTCTAAAAACTTTCCCATTCATACTTTTTTCTGGCTGTTGATCTAAAAAATTATACATTTTCATACCTTTTAGAAAAACCATATGTTTTACATGTTTTACTTACTTTTCTTAACTTAGTAATGTTTACAGTTTTACTCAGTTCAGTTTATAATCAGATCAGTTTATTGCAATTTAATTGCCGTAGTTTTGAAACAAAAAAATATATATATGTTAATTTGTATTGAGTGCATTCATACGTCTTTGTTTGATCTACTTGCACCCCATTTGACGGCTAGGTTTGGGGTAGTGCTTACTTTTTAAAAAAAAAACCTACATTTTCATACAAATACCTTTTATAAAAATCATACGTTTTCATAGAAATAACATAGGAATTTAATTTTATAAAAATCATACATTTTCATAGAAATAATGTTGTAGAATTTCATCCGAAACTGTCACCTCACAAAAATAAATTACTTTTCTTACGTTAGTTATTTTTACAGTTTTACTCAGTTCAATTTATAATCAGTTCAGTTTATTGCACTTTCATTTGCTTAGTTTTGAAAAAAAAGTTAATTTGTACGACCTCATTCACGTCTTCGTACGATTGCGCCCCTTTTGACAGTTAGTATTGGTGCTTACTTTTTTCTAAAAATCATACGTTCACACAAATGCCTTTATAAAAAAAACATACATTTTCATAGAAATAACATTATACTTTTTTTTAAATATAAAAATCATACGCTTTCCTAGAAATAACATCGCAGAAATCCATACAAAACTGTCACCTCATAAAATAGTTACCTTTCTTGCGTTAGTTATACGTTTACAGTTTTACTTAATTCAGTTTATAAACTGTTTAGTTTACTGCACTTTCATTGGCTTATTTTTAAAAAAGTTCATTTTAATCGTACGATTTTATTCATATGTCTTCGTACGATCTACTACCACCCCATTTGCCAGTTACGTTTGGGGTAGTGCTTGCTTTTTTCTAAAATCATACAAAAAAGCCACCTTGTAAAATAGTCACGATTTCTTATAATTATATATTTCTTTTACACTTGTCACTTTTATTAGCTTTCTTTGTGACATAACATTTGCTTGACGCATGACTTTCAGAGTTGTTTTTTTTATATCAGAAGGACATTAGATAGATAATTGCACACAAACACATCTTTACCTCTTTCGTAAGTTCACTGTTCTCGTAAATGTGTCGTATTTCCTCGCTGCTAAAGTCCGTGGAGGCTTCAGCGCTGCCGGTGCTGTATGCAGGTTTATCTGGGTAACGGCGGTAGTACTGATTATAGCCCGTTGTTGCTTCACTTTCAAACATAGGATTGTACTTGGTGGCTCTTTCTAGAGATGGCACGTTCTCTGAATATCTGTGGGAAAATGTGGAAATAAAAGTCAACGTGACAGCACGGTGAAAACATCATATAAAATGAGCCTTGGTGCTTATTTGGGAAACACAGGTTCGAATCTCTTCCAAAATATGTTTCTCTCTATTACCTCTGTCAGTAAACTAAATTATTAATTAAATAAACTAATAATAAGCCAAAAACTATCAGTTGGATCTGGAATCAAACATGCCCTTGCCATGGGTTTGTAAAAGTAGCAGATCGTCCAGCCTATTTATATCTGCCCAAGGGTCAGATAGTGGAGCCACGGAAAAAGTGAGTGGATTATCTCAGGCCAAGTGAGAGCGGCTCAATGTTCTGTCATCCCTGCATTCATTCCTCTATAACCTGTTGATCAGGATCACTGATAGATCCGCTGCAGAGACGTTACGTCATCTTACGTCTGCCAGGATTTCCCTGTTTGCCCTGGTGCTTAAGTCTGCTGTGTTTGTGTTTGCAGACAAAGTAGATGCAAAATAAATAAATAAATAAAATAAATCAGTGGTTGTTACTAGCCAGTACACATTTATTTGGACAGCCAGTGTTAAAAATATATGAACATCATATTACATTTAAAAAAAAAAAAATGTTGAGTATTAAGGCCGGTTCACACCAAGAACGATAATGATAACTATAAATACAACGGTAACTATATTTGCGTCCACACCAGTTGCACTTACACGACTTCAACCAGTAGATGTCCTCAGCACGCACATTTCAAGAGCATCTAAACACTGAATCTCCCGTAAACTATCTGATTTAACATAGTGTATTGGGATAAAAATAATACGGCCTCTTTTCTACTGCATCTTCAAAGGAGGCAAGACAATGTTGTCCAACCCTGCGCTGTATTCCTGAGGTAATTTTATGTTTTATGTTACTCTGTTTGCTGTGCAATGTCTGTTTGCTTTTCTACAATGTTTCCTGCTATTTCAAATGCGCAAGCCCTTTAAATTTGAATAAAGTCTAATTAGCTGTCAGTGTTTTATATCAGCTGTAAAAAAATCTTTCTGAAAGTTATCCCAACGTATCGTTGCCCTGTATCGTTATCGTTATAGGTGTGAACTCTGCTATTTTCTTACATTTTAAACGATTTTTAAAACGTTATCTTTATAGTTATCGTTCTTGGTGTGAACGGGCCTTTAGAGCTAACCTTACCTTTTTTTTTTTTACCTAATTTTATAAGTCAGGTCTAATATTTATGTGATCCACTAACGTTTGACAATCACAAATTGTTATATTTGTTTGGAGACTGGGTCTAATTCAGTCATGGTTGTCTAATACAGTGTGGATTAAGTGCTTCTTGAGGACACTGCACTCCCAGCCAACACAGAACGTTCCCCTAATGTTCCCATATGTTTCCAAAAAATGTTTTATTTTTTTGGGAACCAAATGAGAATGTTCTAGGAACGTTCCCTGCAGGTTATTATTTTATTTTTTTAATTTTATAACCTAAAAAGAACCTTCCCAAAACGTTCCCTTCAATTTTACAACATGTAGGTTATTTTTTAGGTTTAATTTTTTTTTTTTTAGGTTTTATTTTTATAACCTACAGAGAACGCTCCCAGAATGTTCCCTGCAGGTTATTTTTAGTTGTCATAACCATATAAACCATGTAATTAAAACTTTGCAGATGTTTCTGGTTATTCTAATGCTGAAATGTGTATATATATATCATAAACAAACTATTTTTGCAGAAGTTCATGTCTGAAAAAAAGTTTTTAATAAAGTGTAGACATCAAAGTAGACATCAAATCGCATTAGAATGACAATATAATAAAAATTTTATAGCTAAAAATAAGCCAAGGTTAGTCTGAAAAACATCACATAAAAACTGGGTTTATTTCTGGACGCCTCTGATCTGCACTCGCATCTCCAGCACGCGCTTTCTCCTGTCTTCCACATAAAGCCGTGCGTTCGCGTAATATAGGTTAGGGGGACATTCCGGGAACGTTCCCCTTAGGTTCTATTTACATTAAGAAAACTTTCCTGGCTAACCATCAGGGAATGTTCTTGGGAACGTTCTGGGAACCGAACACTAACGTTCCCAAAACGTTCTGGGAACCAAAAAATGTTAGCTGGGCTTTATCTAGAGCTGACGGAGCGCCCGTTCGCTCCCGCAGAAATATATGTTGCCGCTACCGCCCGCGACATTCATGTTTTGTCCCGCTCCAGCCCGCAAAAGCCTGCATAAAGTAACCTATGTCATTTTTTTTAAGTTGTACATCGATGGAATTTAAATGAAACAGTTCTGTGACATCTCGTAAATTCTAGAAGATCCCAGCATAAATGCTCCCGATAAAATATTTGTTATTTAGGCCAAGCATTAACATTCACAAACCACTGTTAATCTTAACAGAAAAGCAAGAATGAGCTGCTGCGTGCATCAATGGCAGAACGCGAGCAAACAAGCTCCCTTAAAGCTGACATCTCAGTTCATTGCAATCCCACAAAGCCCTCTTTCACAGCGTCTATACTTTGTGTTTTGTAATGAGAGGATTCGTGAGTACGCAATATTCAGCAATGTGCAAGAACTTTTGAGAAGGGAGTGGATTCAAACACCGCTGATTGGCCGATGCGTTCCAGAAATCAACAGATGGCTCAAGCTGCAAACACATGTTTTAAATCGAAACGGCCTATTTTGTGTTTGTTAATCATTGTTATGTTACATTAGTTGTTCTTGCTGCTTTTGTGCAATAGTTGAATAACAATTGATTTGTTTTTAGATATGTTTAGATGTTTCTATTTTGTGTGAGTCCCGCAAATCATTTTATTTTCCTGCATCCCGCACCCGAACTCGCCCATCAATTGTCCCGTGCCGCACTCTGTTGTGTCGGGCACCGCGGCTACCGCAGGAGTGCAGGTCTTTAATCTGCGCTATCACTTTATCATCATGATGTATGGGATATAAAATGTGTGTTCAAAATGAAACTCATGACAGGAACAACTTGTTCAAAAATGATAATCGATTCAACCTGCGCATGCCTAAGAGCTTTGTTTCATAATAACATAACCAGTGTGTTCCGGCTTATTGGTACAACAAGGCCATAAAATCGAAATACGCACGTTTGGGCCATAAAATATTGCAGTGTGCTCCATATGCATGTTCCAGAACGCAGTGCTTTCAAACACAATCACAACTCTGAGATTCTTTGCTTCCTTTCCAACCAGGTGAAAAACCAAATGTCATTTAACAAGTCTTTCGGGGCCTCGGAGGAAACTCAAATCACATTTCAGAGCGCTTGTATTTACAGCATTCATTCAAAACATTGACAGAATGCTCTAAAAAGGCCATTTAGGCTTTGCATGTGCACCATACAAGTCGTTCAAATGAACTGAACTGTTATTAACAATCCACTTAGCAGATTTATAGTCCACTAAGGAGTTCTGCTTGTTCTAAACTCTAAATACATAAATGATCTTATGATTTATTTGGCGCATCAAGAGTGTGTTTGTTATGCACAGTTTGTACCGTAAAGGGTCTTCTGAATCATCCGCGTCATACTGGTCTCGCAGAGTTCTGGCGAGGAAAAAGATCACACCCGACGCCACAAGGAGGAACCCTGCGACTGAGGCGATGGCGATGCCAACCACCAGCGGTTCTGACACATACTCCTCGCAGTGTTCGCCTCGATACCACCAGTTTTCACCGACTCGACACCTAATAACGAAGTTGAGTGAATTTTATTTTTACTTTGTTCTTTCTGTAGGAGATTATTTGCGGTACCCACCTGCAAATGGCACCCTTGCCAGGTATGATGTCACATTTCCCATCATTCTGGCAGAAGTCTTCCTGTATGTCGCAGATACTCTGACATGGCAGCCCGTCCACACTAAAATAGCCAGCATTACAAACACACTCTGCCTCGCCTGACCAGCGGTTGACTAAACACTTGGAAAACTCATTACACGCTTGGAACTTACATGGATCAGCCCGATCACCTACCAGAAAGAAAAAGACAAATTATAAATACTCACAGAAAACCGAAAAGATCCAAATAAAAGCTAATAATAATAAGTAGGTCTACTAATAAGTACAGTGTACAGTGCACAGTAAATACAGCTACCAATTATGTCATAAAAACGAGATATATCTTTTCTCATAAAAATGTGATGTTATGTTAAAACAACATAATTATCTTGCTAAAATGACCTCGTAATAAGGAGATGTTTTCTTGTTAAAACGACATCTTTTCTTGTAATAACAATTTTTATGTTATAAAAAATATATTTTTTTTTCCGTTAGAAGATATTGTGATGTGGGCGAACAATAAATATAAATAAATATATAGGCCTAAATATAAAACATTTCAACGATATATCGTTTTAATGAGAAAACATCTCATTATTATGACAAAAGATGTCGTCCTAACGAGAAAACATCTCGATATTACAAGAAAAGATGTAATTTTAATCTTGTTATTACGATAAAAAGAAAATTGTTTTAACAAGATAATTGTCTTTTCAATGAGATAAATGTTGTTTTAACAACATAACATCGCAGAACTACGAATTTTTTTAACGAGTTAATTGTTTTTTTTTTTACGAGATGATTATGTTGTTTTAATGAGAAACATCTCATTATTACAAAAAAATATGTTGTTTTAACAAGAAAACATCTCATTATTACAATCAAAGATGTAGTTTTAATGAAATAATTAATTATCTTTTTAATTAGATAATTCTTATTTTAACAAAATAACTGTCATTTTAACAAGAAAAGATGTAGTTTTAACGAGAAAAAATCTTGTTATTACAATAATTTTTTGTTTTAATGAGATTATTTTCTTTTTAACAAGGTAATTACGTCGTTTTAACAACATAACATCTCATTATATTGAGATGTGGTTTTAAAGACATAACATTTAGTTTTTACAAGAAAATGTATAGTTTTAACGAGAAAACATCGTTAGTACAAGATTTTTTTTTTTAATGAGATAGTTGTCTTTTTAATGACATAATTAATTTTAACAAAATAACATTTCATTATTACAAGAAAATATGTTGTTTTAATGAGAAAACATCTTGTTATTACAAGAAAAAAAATGTTGTTTTAACAAGATAATTATGTTGTTAATTGGCATATCTCGTTATTACGACGTAACTGAGTGGAAAAATCTAAAATCAAGATGGAATACAATTATGTTAAAAGAAAAATATGTTAAAATTATTTTTGGATTTGCTGCAGTTGCTATATAAGCATTAATACAATCCATTCCAAAAGTGCCATCAAAACAAAGGTAATGTTCTGATTTCAAAGGCCTCAGCATTTGCTCATTAGAGATGTGTGTTGATAAAGGAGCTCAGAGAGAATTTACGCAGGGACACAAACAAATATGACTCACTCGCATGACGCGTTGAGCTCTGCACGTCTCACTAGAATAAATCACCTCTAATCTGTCTGCAGTACAGAATCAATCTCTTATCACTCATCCTAACAAGGCCTAATGTTTTCCAAAGCCAGACTGGAATAACCCTAACCTTCTGTCCTCTAGCATAGATCTAGCTCATTATTACTCAAAACGTCAGCAATCTACCATTTTGGAGGTGTGCCAGCAAAATGCACAGCGAATGTGGGTATCAAACTTTCGGGTAGTTTTAGAACTGCTATTTCATTGCCAGAGTGCATTGCATATTGCTCTAAACCTTTCCGATATTTTTGTCTGTAAGAAAGTCTAGGATATTTTTCACCCATTTTAATGCCTGTTCAATTACAACTGTTTAGTAGCATTTTAGTACTGGCCTCACTTGAAGAAATGTTTCTTTTGCCAATCAAAGTCTGGCTCCTGTAACATATATGAGTCACAGAGCCTCCCTGTGTAGCACTCTAAAAAAATGCTTGGCAAACTGCAAAACAAAACAATTGTTACTCATTGATTTTGGCTCAAAATATGACAAATGAAACATAAATGGTGAGCAAACTGTGAAAATCTATAACAAATAGTACTAAATCTCAGTCGTGGCTGGTGCTAGCAATTTTAGGATTAAAAAATGACTGGCAGAACGAATTGGCAGCAAATCCATTAAATGGCAGGCATTCTGCCCTTTAAAGAATCACATGATGTTTAGTGAATATTGTTGGCGCCAAAAAATTCGCTCATGCCTTCATAGCGGCTAACCTCAATTTGTTTGTGTGTATATGTAAGTCCTTTGAGTTACCTGATTCAACATCCAGTGAATACTTGTCTATTGCAAGATTCATAGTTTGGTAAGCGGTATTGCAGAAGTCCTCTAGGATTAGATACACTGCTGTTGTTACACCATGGGGAACTGGCTTGCCAAACTTCATCCTGCTGTTTACCACAATGCTGCCATTCCTGAAGTTCAAGATCTCTAAATTCTGGAAATTGCTGAGGTTGGACTGTAAATACGGTACGAGCTAGAAAAAAAGGATTTAAGCATATTCCAGTAAGCAGCAGTACAGAACCATGCATACCTAGTTACTTTGTTAGAAGTCAAGAAGGTGACTGAAGATTCTGATTCCATCAATTACCTAATTAGTTAGCTATGCTAATGGAGTTAACGGATAGTATGCAAAGCCCCTAACAATGTTTTACAACAACAAACATCAACAAGTCTAAACTGGCGATGTCTTGTGTGAACTTAAGAATGTGCTTTATGGAACCGTTTACCCAAAAATCACTACCATTGTATGAAAAAGTGCAGATCAGTCCTAAACTTCTTGTCTAACATCCCTTTGGGTTCCTTAAGCTCATTGCTGCCTAAGAACATATTCAAAAACAGTTGTTATTAACTCATGGCCTTACTAATGTTTTTCTTTCCATAAAGTAGACTGATTGTGACAAATATATCTTACCAGCTCGGTAAATTGCTGCTCAAGAGCCTTGTATTCAGTAGAGCTCTTGTTGAACAGGTCTTCGGAAAACATCATGTTGGTGACCCTGAGGCTGAAAAACACTATTAGCGCCCTTCCAGGACTGGCTGGCAAGGCAATACTTGCCAAGTCAGTCCCACGGGCAAATCCGCTACCGTCGTCTTCATCGTGGTTTGGCCCATTAAATGGAAATATGTCAAATGAAACATCAAACTCTGTTATGTTGGGGTTTACTGGAACAGGAACTTTCATAGTAGTACTGTCAGAGTTCACTGGCTTGGTAGGTAGGGTGAGGCCTGTAATGTCAGGGCTTGATCCTACTGTGTGCTCTTGTACTGAATCATCTGAAATTATCTGGTTGATAGTTTTAAATGTTGGCTGATAAAACGATGGTGCAGTGGTGGAACTAAGGGTCTCCAAATGTTCTGAAACATCTGGATGACTGATTGTGGTTGACTGAAATATTATAGTTGGGTCTTTATCTTCAGCATTCTCTGATAAAACAGGCTCCTTTGCAACAGTTGCAATATAAGTGTGTATCACATCAGTTGGAGTCTCTGGAGTCATCTCTTGAGAAACCGAATGAGTAGATGATTGTGTAGGTAGAGGTTCTGTTGTCGATTCTGGTAAAGGTTCTTCCTCATCTATTGATGAATGTGATATTCGAGTGAATGGAGAGTCCTTCTCAGGAGACAGGGAAGCTGAATGATCTTCCACTTTCGATTCCTCAGTAGCTGTTGTTGTTGGAGATCTTGTTGCGACCAAGATCTCATCCCCAGCTAAATCCTCTTCTGAGAGTTCAGTCACTGGTCTTTCCGTAGGTGTAAGCTTGATGCCTTCCATCTTCTCATCTAGAATCTTGACTTTTTCATCTGAACCATCTACCTCTGGCCAGAGTGCAGGTAATTCTGTGATGCCTTCAGTTACAGAATTCTCAACTGCTTCTAAATAAGTAGTAAGACCTTCCACAGAAACCGTATCAATTTCTAGCATTACAGGTGATTGCGTGGTTGAAGGCATTTCATTTGGCTTCATTGTGGAGGCCAGTGTTTCCTGACTCTGCTTGTGTTCTGTTGAAGAAGTAGTGCTTGGTGGAATCACAGTAGGTGTAACAAGTCGTTCTGTATAGTCCTTATCAGCAGGTGAACTCTTTGTATCAGGACTTTGTGATGCATCCACGTTTTGGATTTCTGCTGAAGTGTAGACATGTAGCAAGGGTGGACTGGTGACATGTGTAACCATAGTGGTAGATTCATCTGAAAAATAGTCATCATATTCTTCGGGGGCTACTTGGGTCTGCATAGAAAGCTCAACAGTCAAAGTCTCCATAGTCCAGAAAACGGGAGCTTGGTCAGTTGTTGTGTAGTGAGGGTTAGTACGAATGTCTTGTGTCACAAGAACCCTGTCCAAGAAAGGCTCCTCGGGTATCAGGTCTTGATGTGGAGGCTCAAGCTGTTCCACTATAGATTCCTGATCTTCCTGAGGTTGGTGTACCTGGTTGGTGACTACTTCTGGTGTTTCTGACTCCCAAGGCCAAATGTCAGGACCTAGATGATCTCCAGAGAAACCTGAGCCTGAACCCAGGTCTATCAAGTCACTTTGAATAGTCAACTCAACATCAGGAGGTTCCACAGGAGAAACTGGGGTTTCTTCCAACTTGTGAGGTGATTCCGTAAATAAGGCATCTTCATTTATTGTGCCTGTGATGGGACTGACTGTAGTTGCAGTCTGTAAGAATCCCTCCTCTTCAAGAATACCATCGTCTGAAACATGAACACAACATGTTAGAACCACGTTACTGCCTTTAGGTGGGAAATCATTCATAAGAGATAAGACTTACTCTCTGTACCAGAAGCAGGTGCACTGCTTGTGGTCTCAAATTTAGAGGTAAACTCAATGTCAAAGTTCTTCAAAGACACATCTTCAGGAGACAGAGCAGGACTTTCCTCAAAGATGATTACATCATTTGCATTTTTGTCCTCACTCTGTCCATCCATCCAGGGATCTATTGTGTAAACTTCGTCATGGAAGTCATCAATGAAGATGTCATTGTTGGATAATTCCTGCCTGGGAACATCTGGTGGTTTCTCAGAGGCAAGAACATTATCCTAGGATTCAATGATTGAACAGTAATGGTTAGTTGAGAAATAAAGCAAATATATTTAAGGTAGGTCTACATTAAGGTTGCTGACAAAAAGATGAGCCAAAAGACATTGTAACTTTTCATACTGAGGCCTATGTTCACTGAATGTTCTAATGTTTCAGCTGTTAAAATTATGTCTCACCATTTGACCATCAAAAAAAAAAAAAAAAAGTGGGCAGAGAAAGAAATTTTCCTCAAACTTTTCAGTGAATTACATTGGAAATTCATCTTCTTTTTTCCAGAGAAATGTCTTAGGAAAAATTGCATAGACAAACTAAAAAAAGCACACATGCACATGATCTTCACACCATCCTGAGGATCTGGTCCTTGACAGGTTATTGACTAATATTTGACCAAAAGACAGTTTTTAGCTGTTCCAAACACCAGAAATAAACATTTAACCTTCATGCAGATTTGGAATATGTCATGTTGTATATATAACGACTGCTTGTATATACATTCATGAGTTATTCACACCATTTTATTTTCATGCAAGTAATGAGTGAGGTGCTACTGGAACTAGATCACCGTCAGTTGCACACACTGGCCTCATTCATGAAACACGAGCAGCACAAATTTCTGTGTAAATCATTCGTAAAACCATTCTTACGTAAACTGTCACTTTTAATTCAGTGCAACAATTTACATAAGAACAATTTACACAGAAATTAGTTATGCTCGTATTTCTCAAATTAGGCCCATTGACCATTTAAGAGAGGACATGTGGCTAGACCGATTTTTTTATAGAGTTAGTTTTATGCACCCTACTATTTAGGTTTTAATTTGCATCAACAGTTAGCTGATCACATAAAGAAATATCCATCTCAAATAAAGCATCAACTTCTCGCACAAACTATTAAGGACTATTACTATTACCTGAGATGTCCCCAGGTATGAAGACATGGATGTAGTGCACCAGCCAAAACAAGACAGTAAAACTATTTAATAAGGGTGTTGAAAAAGAGCCAGTTTTGTCACATGTAAGAGAAAAAACCCAAGAGTAAATTCTAAGATTATTGCCATGTTTGGTGTCCAATGTGTCTTTCTAATTAAACTACAGACTGTGAAGAACGCTGCTCAGCCTCTGCAATAAATATATGTCATACTGAGATTAAAAACAGATTCTTTTCAATATTTCATAGTGCCTGAGCTAAACAATTTTCATAAAATAGCATGCTTACTTGTGCCTAGAGAATACTTGAGCTGGAAAATTGACTTGAATAGTTTTACAGACCTGCCGTATTATCCCATAGCTGCGCTATAATCTGTTTTAATGACGTGCCATGAAAACACATTTTACGTGCAAGGTAATCTTTCTTATCATGTAACAACAAAAACGTACATGTGATTGCTATTAGTGTGACTCATTTTTCATTTAACAGCTTTGGACGGATTCACATTCACACTTAAAAGTGATTGCACTGCAATGAGGTGAAAAAAAAACCCTGAATCCTAAACTGCAGCTCTGAATAGGGATTCTGGACTGGACAGTCGTGGTTACCCATTTACTGGGTGGTCCTGCCAATGACCATTGACTCACCATCATGTCACTGGAGTCAAGCGGTCTGCTGGTTGGTTTGGAAGGCAGCAATGTCTCCACTGTGAAGCCAAAACAGAGACAAATCATATCAAATTATACTTAAAACTGCTTAAGCATAGTTCCTACCCATACTAGCGTCTCCTCAAGAGAGGTTGGCTCTGAGGGCTGTAATATTAGTCTGCCAAAACCAGAGATAAGAACCATAAAGGCTCTTGCTTCTGTTAAAACAGCGTACAGCCAAACAGTGTAAGAGGATATACCACCATTGTCAGCATACTGCATTTCGGGTTCGTTCAGCTACAGTTTGCAATTAACCACTGTGACAGAACACAAACTTCAACCTGAATGTTTATAAGAAACATCACACAACTTAGCACACTGAGGTCTTAGGTTCCTATAATGGATCCACAATGTGTCTCTACCTTTTAGAGAACATCTTACCATTTTCCAGTTGCAAAGATTCAGGGTCCACTTCCAGAGTGGTGTTTCTGATAAAATTGTGCTGTTGGAAGACTTCGTTTATGTAGTTTTGGAAGTCGGTGATGGTGTAGGTCACAATAGGTTGCTCTTCAGGATCTGTGAAGGAGTTCTCAACCATGTTGGAATTTAGGTTTATGTAATCCATGGTCTCATTACTTATTCCTGCAATATCGCCCTCAAGAACCACAGCGTAGTGCACCACCACTGCCAGGCCTCTGAGGAATGCAAAGAAAACAGTGACTCTTTGCGGTCGAAAAACAACATAATTTGCTACATCAAGGGCCTCTCTGGCTGTAAACTAGCCTTGAGGCTGGAGCTGTTGTGTATTAAATGACTAACATTTATAAATACAGCTTCACCTAGAGTAAAGCAGGAATGGAGTTTGTCATGGTGGAGCCTGCTATCTGTTTTTGTCAGTTTGTCATATTTGATCATATTTAACCCCGATGTACATCAGTTGTACAACTTAAAGTAATTACTTTGCCCAGTAGTAAATTCAAGTAAACAGCCAAGGTGGCTTGGTGGTTTTAGATGGATTAAGGTCTAGTTGTTCTCCCAGCACCTGGTCTTTAACCAGCTGAAATGTGCGGGTTAACTCTTTAGCACCTCTCTAAAACCATTGAAACTGGCCAGCTCAGCCAGCATGGACAGGCTAAGAGACACTGGTTTAAGATGCTTGTATGTTTTTAGTAGCTAGCAACCAAATATACCACAGAATATTCAGCCAGCTGGTGGTTACTAGGGGAAAGAAAAAAGAATTGGGAGTGAAGAGAGCTGACCTAGATTTTTTTTTTCTATGAGGGTTAGAAACCTAGTGCGTTTACGACCAGATCAGTTTCCTTTCTTATGACAGATAAAACCTCCACAAGGATTCAATTTCTTTGGCACACCAAAATGCTAATTAGCCTTAAATGCCTTTAAGTGAAAACATCTCTGTTCTCAGGTGGTTTATGGGGCATCATAAAGCTTACAATATGTAGTTACCGCATTGTGCGGTTTAACCAAATCCTGACTGATAAACCACAGGAAACATTGCCATGATGACACTTGAGAGCAGATAACATTTAGCATTTAATCCCATCATGCTTGGCAGCTGGGAATGCATTTAGCACAGCGACTTATCCCACTTAAGGTGGCGACTGGCCACACAAAGTAGCCCACTGACACACACACACATAAGATATGTCACACCTAAATGAAAATGGCCATCCGTCTATCAATTGATTTTGCAAGGCTAATGAGCCAGAAAGCACATAACTTTACCAAGAAAACAGTGTGAAAGCGATTTCAGAGCAACGCTCAATAAAACACTACATATGGTCGGTGGAAAATACAGGCACATGAATTTCTCATTAGATGTTTTGGAGGAGATATGGGTCACGCAGCTGTGTGATATGGCAGGGTGGGGAGATAGATTTATCAGGCCTAGGTGAAACATTGCAGAAATATTAGTAGTGATAGCCCAAATTAAATTAATATCTGCTTTCTTCATTTTGAGATGTGATTAGCTGTGACTTTTAAAAGCAATGCATTTAGATCCAGAGTTTAAGCTGAATAAATTAGAATACTTACCCTTCAATGTCCTTCTGTGGACTGGGATATTTTATTAAGAAAAAAAAGAGAGAATGATATTCAGAAATTAATATATATTCTTTTGTCATTTTTAAAAAAATCTGTTTGCATTATCATATAAGTGAACATAAAAATCATACCTGAAATCAAGGACATCTATTTTCTTGAAACCTGGGAGCCTTTTAAAAACTTCTTCAATCTACAAAAAAAGAGAGATGCTATTAATGTACAATAATGTGTGTATATATATATATATATATATATATATATATATATGATAGACTTGAGATTATAGATTTTATTAATGTATTTGTTTCATTCCCCACAGCCTGTTGTCACCAAATATATTAATAAATAAATGTATAGATGTAACGTAGCTTACCTTGTCAATGAACAGTTCGGACAGATGTTGATAGTAGTAACTTGATTTGTCTCTCAGAGCATTATCATAGGTTTTATCTCTTATCTTAATACTTAGCTTCACAGTATGATTGCCGACAGGACGTACTGGACGAACTATAATGTCATCAATTTCATTTCCAATCTATATACAAAAAAAAAGGAAAGGATTAAGAGGAATTCACAATTACGGAGTTAAAAATATATACACAAGTATATTTTAAAGTAAATATTGGGCCAGATTTACTAATATCGGCAAATAGCATTAAAGCACAATTCCACAAAAGCGCCACTGCGAGGGGAAAATTCTGTGTGTGATTTACTGACAATGTGTGATCGCCTTTTTTAGCACTAATTCTTCACTGCACGTCTTTAGTAAATTCTGACAGTATTACTTTAACACCAAAAGACTGTTTGCGCTGGCGCAAGCTGTTAGTCAATCTGGCCCAAAATGTCTTAAATAATTGTCTGTTATAAATTTGATGTGCTCACCATGCTGTTTTCATCTAAAATATCATTAGAAATGTCCTGTGGCAAGTTTTGTAATGTGGTAGAGAAAGTCTTTTGAATAGTAGTTGACAAGTCATTTAGTACAACCGTGATATCCTCCACTTTCAATATAGGAGTTGGGATGTCATTTTCTGCGGGTTCCGGTTGGACCATGTGTATGTCAGGTGTTTTAGGTGCTGTCTTGGGCACCTCTGAAAGTTTAGATATTGACAAAGGTGTCTGAGATGTGACCTCAGATCCACTTGTCTCCACGGGTGCTTGAGATATAACTTTGGGTGCTTGGGATATGACATGAGGTGGTGTCTCTGTTATGACATCAGCTTCTGTTATGACCTTAGGTGTCTCTGTTGGAACTTCAGGTGTCTTAGATAAGAAGTCTCCTTTGGTCTCATGCGCACCTGTAACTTCATGTGTGATTTCCACTGCAACTTTATGTGTGTCCTCTAGAATTGTTGATGGCTCTGTAACTTCACGTATGTCCTCATTTATGATAGTTGTCAGTATATCTTTTTCCAGCTCAGTAACAGTAAGACCTGGCATTGGGGCTTCCTTAAATGTTTCCTCACCTCCTTCATCCGTTTTAGTTGTGCCTTCTACTTTATCCTCCATGCCTACAAATTCTACAATGTCATTTTCAGGGGTATCAATGTCAAAAGAAGTATCAAGTGTGGCTTTGGATGTGATTCCAGATGTAGTCTGACTTGTGGTATTAGTAGAGGTTTCTACAGGTCTTTCCTGAGATGATTCTTCTAAGATGACAGCTTCAGTTACATCACCCAAATCCTCAGGCGTGTTTTCAAGAACAGTTACTGTTTCTGTGCCAATGTCTTCAAAATCTATCTCAGGAACTTCTGTTGCTTCTGTTGTCATCTCACCAGGTTTCCCAATGGCAGTTATGTCCTCATCAACATGTTTGTCTTTCTCAGTAAACACAGATTCAGTAGCTTCTGTAGTTTCCTGAGTCCATCTAGTTGTCTCTCCAGCTGTCACCTCAACAACTTCTGGAGTTTCAGTTATAATGTCCTCTTCCGTACCTAAATGATCCTCTTCGGCATCAGGTGAGTCATCTAAAGACTCATGTGTTTCCTTCGACACTTCATGAGTACTCTCTGTCATGGTACCTGGTAGTTCTTCACCTGTGTTCACCTCTGGTGTAGGTTTAGTGTAGGGGGCCTTTTTCTCCTCATCTTTGTCAAGTAATGTAACAATTGCAATGTCTTCAAGTCCGTCCTCAGTTGATACAACACCAGGTGATGTATTTACACGTGTAGTGGGTGACAGAATTCCTGGCACTGTGGTCACATGTGTGATAACATCCTTATCTGCCTTAGCCTTTGGCAACACTTCTGTGGGGGGATTAGGTGAAACCTCTCTCAGTTCTGTAGTAGTTGTCTCCACTGGTTCCTCTGGTAAGACACTCTGAACAGGAGATATTTCTGTGAGAGTGTCTACCGGAGGTTTATCAGTAGAAATCACTATAGCTTCTGAGACATCTACATGCTGAATGGTAACAAGTACTGATTTAACAGGACTTTCAGTAACACCCAATCCATCTTCAACCCCAGTTTCTGAAATAAGATTTTCAATGGACTCTCTAGTGACTCCCGCAGGAGTATTAGTGCTTATTGCTGGTGAGTCCCCAAGGGATGTGGGAAGATCTGTCTCAAGATCTATGGAACCTACTGGAGTAGCATCTACTGATTTAACATGACCTTCAGTAACACCCTGCCCCATGTACAGATTAGTTACAGAAATTATCTCTTGAGTGGATTCCCTGATGATTTCTGTAGGATTATTGGTACTTATCCCTAGCGAGTCCTCAAAAACTGTGGGAAAATCATATTTTCCTGAAGTAGAATCTTCTGGATTTCTAGCACTTGTCGTCAATGTAGACTCATGTGGAATGGTAACATATGATGTCTCAACAGAACCCTCTGTAACATCTTGTTTCACAGTGGCCTCATTTGTGAGTTCAGAACTAGTGATTATCAGTGAGTCCTCAAAGTATGTGGGAATAATATACTTGTGTTTTCCTAAAGTCGAATCTTCTGGAGTTCTATCAGTGGTCATTAATGTAGATTTCGAGATGGCATCCACCTTTTCATGTTGAATGGTAACACCTGCTATCTTATCCAAACCCTGAGTAGCAACCTGTTCCACTTCCGGTTCTGATTCTGAATAAATTCCTTCAGTGAATTCATTGAAGATTACTGTAGGAGTACTAGTGCTTATCCCTGGTGAATCCTCCAAGGTTGTGGGGATATTATGCTCATATTTTTTTGAAGTATGCTCTTCCAGAGTTCTATCAGTGGTCAATAATGTAGACTCAGAGACAATGCCCACCTCCTCATGTTGAATGGTAACACTTGCCGTCTTACCCAAACCCTGAGGAGCATCCTGTCCCACTTTCGGTTCTGATTCTGAATAAGTTTCTTTAGTGAATTCACTGATGATTACTGTAGGAGTATTTGTGCTTATCCCTAGTGATTCCTCCAAGGTTGAGGGAATATTATGCTCAATTTTTTTTGAAGTATGCTCTTCCAGAGTTCTATCAGTGGTCATTAATGTAGAATCAGAGACAACGCCCACCTCCTCATGTTGAATGGTAACACCTGCCATCTTATCCAAACCCTGAGTAGCAACCTGTTCCACTTTCGGTTCTGATTCTGAATAAATCCCTTCAGTGAATTCACTGAAGATTACTGTAGGAGTATTAGTGCTTATCCCTGGTGAATCCTCCAAGGTTGTGGGAATTTTATGCTCATATTTTTTTGAAGTATGCTCTTCCAGAGTTCTATCAGTGGTCATTAATGTAGATTCAGAGACAATGCCCACCTCCTCATGTTGAATGGTAACACTTGCTGTCTTGCCAAAATCCTGAGGATCATCCTGTCCCACTTCTGGTTCTGATTCTGAATAAGTCTCTTCAGTGAATTCACTGATGATTACTGTAGGAGTATTTGTGCTTATCCCTGGTGAATCCTCCAAGGTTGTGGGAATATTATGCTCATATTTTTTTGAAGTATGCTCTTCCAGAGTTCTATCAGTGGTCAATAATGTAGATTCAGAGACAATGCCCACCTCCTCATGTTGAATGTTAACACTTGCCGTCTTATCCAAATCCTGGGGAGCATCCTGTCCCACTTCCGGTTCTGATTCTGAATAAGTCTCTTCAGTGAATTCACTGATAATTACTGTAGGAGTATTAATGCTTATCCCCGGTGAATCCTCCAAGGTTGTGGGAATATCATGCTCATATTTTTTTGAAGTATGCTCTTCCAGAGCTCTATCGGTGGTCACTGATGTAGACTCAGAGACGATGTCTACCTCCTCATATTGAATGGTAACACTTGACGTCTTACCCAAACCCTGAGTAACATCCTGTCCCACTTCCGGTTCTGATTCTGAATGAAGCTCTTCAGTGATTTCACTGATGATTACTGTAGGAGTATTAGTGCTTATCTCTGGTGAGTCCTCCAAGGTTGTGGAAATATCATGCTCATATTGTTTTGAAGTATATTCTTCCGGAGTTCTATCATTGGTTGATAATGTAGACTCCGAGACTACGTTAGCTTCATGTTGAATGGTAACACCTGCTGTCCTAACCGGACCACTGGTGACTACTGTAGGAAAAGTAATGCTTATTCCTAGCAAGTCCTCAAAGGTTGTGGGAATCTCATAATCATATGTTCTTGAAGTAGACTCCTCTGGAGTTCTATCACTGGTAATTAATTTAGACTCTGAGACTATTTCAACCTCTTCATGTTGAACGGTAATATTTAATGTTTCGACAGGATGCTCAATAGCATCCAGTTCGACCTCCAGTTCAGTTTCTGAAATAGGTTTCCCAGTGGCCACACTTTTGAGTTCTATAGGTGAGCTAGTGCTCATCCCTGCCAAATCCTCAAAGACTGTGATAAGATCAGGCTCTGGAGTGATTCCAAGTGTCATCTGAAGATCTGCAGCTATAGTGGCGGTTAAGATTGGGTCTGCAGCGATCTGTGGTGTGATGTCCTGTGAATCTGGTACTCCCTCAGGAACCAGAATACTAACTGGGTGAGGAAAAAGAACGAAAGAAAGAAAGAAAGAAAGAAAGTGTCTTATTTGTCTTCAGGACATCAGGGCCAAACATGTAGTTTATCATGTAATCCATGCACAAATAATTAGTTACACTTGACTAAATGGCAGAACTATGTCTAAGGATTCTGACACCTCTACTGCATTACAATCCACTGAGTACCTAAAAAGGATTAAGGACTATTCTGAGTGCATATCATGAGCCAGAGAGCAAGGTTTCTGTTGATATGACTGCAGGGTATCATACAGACAATAACAGTACAGATTAATCAGAGCATAACTTAAATCAACAGACTGCAAAGTCCAGTAAATAGAAATAAGACTTTCCAGGCTTATTTTGTAGTATTTATAAACACAGGGAATAGGAACACAGTTCCATTGTTTAAGTGGCATATTTTTTTATACAATGTAGTAAACTAGACTGACCTTGTTGGGTTGTGGCCACATTTGCTTGTGTTGGCGCAGTAGTCGTTGTCTGATGTCTGCAAAAGAGAGGACAATTATAAATGCTTTTGAAGGCCAGGAACGTACCCAAAATCTACAAAATCTAAATTTCTTGTTGGCAACCAGGTGTAGTTTCCCCCCTTCAGGATATGAATTAAACGTTAAGCAGTGCTATGTCTCTAAAGCTAGTGGAAAGTCAACTAACTTTAGCAGGGACTAAAGGTATGACAGAAATTTGCGCAGTCTGAAGCCAAGGGTCTGCAACCAGCTTTTAATATTATTGGGTGGTTTTGTCTGCAAAGCATCAGTGTGTGCTGTGAATTAGCTGCCTTGCTAAAGAATTGGTGTTTCAGATTAATCATTTAGTGTTAGTGTTATGATAAACACATTAAAATCAGAGCTCCACACTGGACATTTGCAGATTTATTTACATTTAGGTTGCAGAGCAGCACTACTGTATGCAAATTATGTTCTTTTATGCCCATGAGGTTGAAGTCGTACCTGCATTCAGGTTGCCATGGACTGGTGGGTGCACTATCATAAGACAAATATAGGAATTATTTGATAACACTGTTATATTAGAAACAGTGGATAAATGTGTTCTGTTGGCCGAGTTTGGTGGCAACTTAAAGTAAAGAGATTCCCTTTGCAATATTATCATTCTCATGTACCATAACACCTTGGTACTCCAAGATGTTTCAAAGAATACCATGGTATTTTGATGGCAGATGTTTATAAGCAGTTCTCACCTTGTCGATGTCACTGAAGCCACTCCTACCCTCTGCAAAATACCATACAATATAGTTTTAATGCTTCTGCTTTAATTCAGTATCTTCACCGATTTAAGAGTTATTTATTTAGTATCATGACATAAGCAGGGATACTTACACTTGAAATTAGAGCAAGGTGCTCAGGTGACTGGCTAAAGCTCCGGCCAATGTCAAACACGCTAACACTACTATTTTGACATTTCCTCATCCAGATCTGGTACTCTTCTTTCTCAGGTAAGCGATCCCAGAAGATTTTGAAAGCCTCCCAAATTGTTTCCTGGCACACTAAGGCACACAAACAAATCCAGAAGGATCTACAGATACCCATAAGCATATCAATCCATACAATGCATACACACATTCTTAAATGTGGGGAAAGAAGAGGAACAGCCAAAATATTGAGGAAAATGTACCTATTTTGGACATATTTCTTCCTAAATATGTTTTACAATATTTTCTGACAAAGTATGTATGAAACAGTTTTTGCTTACTAGCTCATCACTGCATTAGCTTTAGCAACATGCTAACCCCCAGCTGGAATCAATTGTTAATTGCATCTCCAGAGCACTTTGTAGAGTTGCTGTCTAGGGCTATGTCTACATTAACCCGGACTAAATGCTCCTAGTCCACACTAGCTTTTTCAAGCGTTTTCCAAAAGTTTCTCATCCACAGTGAAACATAGGAAAATGTTAAATTCGCTTTACTGCGCATGCGTAAAAACTTCAGAAAAACTCATTGAGATTATACAGACATAATATGTTTTCGCACAATTCTGCTAGCAGGATCATTTTATTCACGGAAATATTTCTTCATATTTGAGCTAAAAAAGAAGCTGCCGTCATGTTTTGCCGCAGGAGTCAGGACAGCAACTCTAAGTAAATTTTCACCATTTTAGGACTGTAATATGAAGAGTGTACAAGGTAAATCTCTTTAGCAGCAGTGACAGTGAATAGCACATAACAGGCACAATTACTGGTATAAACATGGATATCTATTGGTACAATATGCGTCACATGACTAAATATGCGTCATCGTTTTCAAAAGCCTCAGTTTTCACAGTCCACACTACGACACGAAAACTGCATTTTCAAATGTATCCACTTTAGAGAGCGTTTTCAAAAAGCTTCGTTTTCCTTGACGAAAAATGGTCTCTCAGTGTGGACGGCCAAAACGGAGAGAAAAATATGCGTTTTCAAACGAAAACGTATTAGTGTGGACATGGCCAGATCAGTTAACAGATCAGTCACTCAAAAATGAAAATTCTGTCATTAATTACTCACCCTCATGTCGTTCCAAACCCATAAGACCTTTGTTCATATTCAGAAGACAAATTAAGATATTTTTGATGAAATCCGAGAGCTTTCTGACCCTGTATAGAAGCAACACAACTGACACGTTTATGGCCCATAAACGTAGTAAAGACATCAGTGGTTCAACCATGATTTTATAAAGCTATGAGAATACTTTTTGCGTACATAGAAAACAAAACAACTTTATTCAACCATTTCTTGTCTTCGGTGTCAGACTTCGATGCACATTCGCGATGAAATGGTTGAATAAAGTGGTTATTTTTGTTTTCTACGCACACAAAAAGGATTCTCATAGCTTTATAACATTACAGTTGAACCACTTTTGTCACATGGATAATTCTTTATTACCTTTCTGGGCCTTAAATGCGGTAGTTGTGTTGCTGTCTATGCAGGGTCAGAGAGCTCTTGGATTTCATCAAACATATCTTAATTTGTGTTCTGAAGATGAACGAAGGTCTTACAGGTTTGGAACGACATGAGGGTGAGTAATTATTGACAGAATTTTCATTTTTGGGTGAACTATCCCTTGAAGAGGTTCAATTTCATTTATGATGATGCTGCCAGTGTAGACAGCAGACAGTAATGCAGCTCTCTAGGTTTTGGAAAATAACTAGTGAACTATGAACAGCATAGAAGAAGACAAAATCTGCCAAAACACCAGCTATTAACCATGCTGTAGTGGAAATTGACATCACTTTGGACACACCTTTCATTTTGAAGACAGAATTACTTATTTATTTCTAAATCGAATAAAGAAAACTGTAACTAACATAATGGAAACATCTCTTATCCTTATCCACACGTCAATTGTTCCAGACAAAGTTCTTTTTTATTTCTCAATTTGTGAACCAAAATTGCTATTTCTGTACGTGCCGCATACTTTCTCAATGTACCCTGCAAGTGGAAAATTAAACGCGCAGACGGGGGATGTTAACCCTTGCTAAACATTTTTTTGCGGCTCCAGTCGAAACGTTCCACGTACATCTGCCTGCCATACCAACTCTGTATGACGACTACCAGAACTTAAGCACGTAGGAGGGCAAAGGTCACAAGTTTTCCTGGCAGAGTGAAGAATCTGATCACCATCTACAGTGATTCAGTAGCAGTGTGGAGCAATGAAGGTGAAACTCTGGAAATTCTGGCCTTTCCTATTGGAACGATACATGCTGACAAAATTTGACTTTAACAGCGCTAGACAGACACCTCAAGCCCCCTGCTGACAGCCACACATTCAATATCAGTCTTAAAGAGACAGTTCACCCCAAAATAAAAATGACTCAACTTGATGTTTGGATCCCATAAGATTTCTGTTTTTCCATTGAACTCTAGAGGATTTATTGAGTTGAAAGTCTAGGCTGAAAAGTGAAATGCACGCCTTAAAATGAAGGTTCTTTATTGGCATTTATGGTTCCATGACGAGCTTTTATCAATTCATGGAACCTTTCCATCGCACAAAAGATTCTTTAAAGTAGACTTTTGAAATGCGCACTAAAATTTTTTTTGAGGAACCTAAACTGTTCTCTTCTGCAGCATTTCTGTGAAAACTTTCTTTTGGAACTTTATTTTATAAGAATGTACAGTATTAAGCAAAACACATATATATATATTTTTTTTTTTGCTGTTAATTTTAGTTTGAATTGAATGTGGGTTCACCAAATGCTTTAAGTTTAAATTAGTGCTTCACACAAATTGCATTTGTATTAAATTAAAAAAAATGCAAAACAGACACAGTCACAAGTCATCTGACTATTTGTGCCCTATAATAGGGTTCCGTGGCTAAACATAATCAACTTTCCACTCACACACTGCAAGCATAACCTTTATGTAAAACAGCAACACTTGGTTCTCGAGTTGTCGTAATTAGATTCACTAGGGTCATCTGGGTCCTATTAATGCAACAGCGAGAAACATTATTCTCGGCGGTGGTCTCCAATAGAGTTTGATTGCATCTAACTTCACAGGCTAATACTTGAACTTTCGAAAGAGCATGATGTGGAAAAGTGTGTTGAGTGCGTCTGAATATTTGTGCGCGATTATATGTAAGAGACAAAGAGACAGTGTGTTTCTGACGTTTCGAAACCGTGGTTCAAATATGCGGTTACTCAGATGTTAATGGAATTGGTCGGGTTGGCTTAGTTTATTATTATTGATGAAAAGTAAAAGTATGAGCTCATTTTTCTCACATAAAGAGCATCCATTTACACTATAGAAGTCATCATACTGTACCGTACAATTACCATTCTTGGCGACTATCCCAGAATCCCTCAAATGCAAGTAAAAACGCAAGCTTTGGTTCTTACCTCGCAGGTGAAAGTAGTTGAGATGATTCTGTATTGCCTGCTGCACCGTTTCGTGTGAGCAAAGTTTAACTCCACTGGGAAACAAGAGGTCTCTTTTCCGTCTAGAAAGTGCCGTTTTTCCTTCATCAGGCACATAACCAGGCACCAACGAGTGATTCAAACCTTCACTGGCGTCCAGTACAGTTGTATATCCATTTGGTAAATAATCCTTGTGAGTTTCAGAATCTAATGAAGGGCAAAGAACACAAGATCACAAAATTGCAAGTACCACAATTCCTTAACTCCTCAAGGCCTTCATGTAGAGTAGATACGTACCTGCATTTATGGAACAGTATCTGGTCAACAACAATACCCAAACCCACAAAATGCATTTCAAAGATATATCAGGCATTATGATTCCTTATTCTGGGATGCTTCAGAAAATAAGTCTATTAAACAAGGTGTAATTTGGGCATCCCTCCTTGCAGCCCCAAAAAAGCTTGTAGAGAGTTGAAATAATTAGTCTGCATTGTCAGAACATCCTTCCCCTGTCAGAGAGATGCGATCACGTAGCTTTGAGCTGACGTCTCCCCATGCGGCTTAGCAGATGGCTCTTTGGAAGATTTTTCTTGCCTGCTAATCCTATTTGTTAATTCTTCTGAGGAAGCTTGTCGAGAAGTCAGTGATACTCCTTCATTGCCCACCTGTGGGATCCGTCTGGACAGTCCCGTAATTTGCAGTCTGATCCGTTGAGGAGTTCAATTATGAGTGGCATTTGCATGGAGTTGCGGTGATATCATTGTACACAATTAATTGCGCAATCTACCAGCGTATGTCTAAATGTGACATTCGGCAGCTTTAGCCCGTGTCTCCAAGTTTTCCACGTGCTGTGACTGTATAGCTTACTGGAACTTCATCTTTATCGGGTTTTGTGTGTGCATTGTGGCAAGGATCGTATGAACAAATGGCACAAGCGTGGGCCAAGCAATTCTAGGTTTCGTAAGGTATCAATGGTTTCGGTGGAGGATGTTAAAACCACATTCAACATATATTGAGTTAACTC
Organism: Cirrhinus molitorella; assembly: GCA_033026305.1. Taxonomy (NCBI): domain Eukaryota; kingdom Metazoa; phylum Chordata; class Actinopteri; order Cypriniformes; family Cyprinidae; genus Cirrhinus; species Cirrhinus molitorella. The sequence continues at coordinate 27,030,946 of CM065121.1, read as the reverse complement.
TAAATTCCTGTTTGTAAAAACAATGCTGGCTTGTCTGAAAGGTTAGTTTACAAAGCAAGAATACTTGAAGCAAGTTTTGAAGTTTAGCACATTGACAGACAAGATTTCTCTTTGAAAGTGCGAATGTTAAGACCACCAGATGGTTTAAACACTGATCTGACGGACTCCGGTTTAAAGCCGTTGAGTTTGATGGTAAATGGTGTTTGACGGCAGGCGGTGGGTGTGACAGATCAAATCCTGTGTGACATCTGCCATATCTGTAGCTTTGTGTTCTCTCTCTCTTTCACTTGTCTGACTCAGTGTCCAAAATGCACGGAAATGCAAGGAAATCCTTCATTTTTGGGGACACCGGATATAAAACTCACTTTTACATGGTGTTTGCATATATATGTGTTCTAGCATTGTGTGGACACAGTATGATGTCAGATTGCTCAGACCATGCCCCTGACCGCTGACAGATTGTCCCGTATTGTACGCTGTCCACCATTTTCTCCACACTTGAGCAGCTGAAGCGATAGTCTCAGCCTCAGACATCGCACCCACGGAACGTTGGCTAAACATCTGATGCATAAGTCACACTTAGCTGGAAACACTTCAGGAGTTTCAAAGTCGTCTTTGGATTGGTTACAGGATTTTCTGTATAAGGCGTGTCGCACTCTTTAACATTCTGCCTGGAAACAAAAAATGCTGTGGTGCCAAGGCCCCTCACGAAAGAAGAAACCCGACGCATTTACAACTGTGGTGACGACTGCCTTTTAGGATCAACTAAACACTAGATTTTCAAAAGTATGTGAAAAAGTTTGTGGCATATGTCAGAGAGTTTTACACACCGGCCTGTTATTGTGGCGACATTTCCACACCCCTAAACATGACAAAACGAAACGTGATTGGTTGCTTTACCTGTCAGTCATATGGCCTCTTCGAACCGGCCAAAGTTACAATGTATTGTAAGCAATGCAGGTGTTTTGTATTTGGAAGTAAAAGTGAACTTAAGAGTCTTAATTTTCTCCCAACATCAGAGCCACTGAGGAAGCAGTTGATTAGTTTAGTTTTTGATGGTAATGCGACACAGAATACACAAAAAGCAGAAGAGGGATGGGGTGAGCAGTAGCTCATTATCATTTAAAGAGACATGCACCAAAACAGGTTGCTGTGAACAGAGATGTTTTTGACATGGTGAAAACGGTGTTGTTTTACACAACCATTGAGGAATTTTAATTCAAGTATGTTACAGACATTTAATGAAGACCCTAAAGAATCTTGGGTCCAACAAAAATCTGATGTCACTTTTAAAGGTTTAGTTCACTTTAAGAACCAAAATTTACAGATAATGTACTCACCCCCTTGTCATCCAAGATGTTCATGTCTTTCTATCTTCAGTTGTAAAGAAATTATATTTTTTGAGGAAAACATTTCAGGATTTCTCTCCATGAAATGGACTTCTATGGTGCCACCAAGTTTGAACTTCCAGTTTGAATCCAGCTTCAAAGGGGCTCTAAACAATCCCAGCCAATGAAGAAGGGTCTTATCTAGTGAATGATCGGTTATTTTCTAAACAAATTGACAATTTATATACTTTTTAACTTCAAATGCTTGTCTTGTCTCATCTCTGCGATGCACATGCGTAGTCTGTGTGATCCAGGTCAATACAGTTAGGGAATGTCAAAAAACTCCCATCTCTTTTTCGTCTTCAACTTCAAAATTGTCCTACATCACTGTTTTTGTAAAGGGTGTTTCAAGACAAAACAAGCATTCAAGGTTAAAAAGTATATAAATTGTCAATTGTTTTTTGAAAACAACTGATCGTTTCGCTAGATAAGACCCTTCTTCCTTGTCTGGGATCTGAACCTTTTGAAGCTGAATTTAAAACTGCATTTTGGAAGTTCAAACTTGAGGGGAACCATACATATCCATTATATGGAGAGAAATCTTGAAATGTTTTCCCCAAAAAACACATTTCTTTACGACTGAAGAAAGAAAGACACACATATTGGATAACATGGGGGTGAGTACATTATCTGTAAATCCTTTATGCCATGTCCAAAATTTGTACATTTTTAGTCAACACTGATTAAAAAAAAAAAAATAAATAAAAACTTTTATGGTGGAGTTTTAAATGTATGCTTTGATATGATATGATATGTGACCTTAATGAGTCTAATTCTTGTAACTGACATTATCACAATATTCACAGATCCACTTATCACAACTCCTTACTTCACCAACAGGTTGTGTAAGCGTTTAGGTAACTTTGGCACCATCTGCCTATCGGTTTGTGTTCTGAATTAAAATAGCTAAGAGAAAGACAAAGGAAGGGTTGGAGGAGGTCATCACGGCAGCATGCCAACACCTTGACCTATTGAATGGAGACAGACCTATTTATAAAACAAACCTTGCGCTTTCTTTGTCTGCAAAACTGTGTTGAGTACAAAGGACAAAGTTAGCGCCAGACAGTGACGGTGACATTTGAAGAAGGTTTAATGGTTAGACGTTAGTTATTGGATGAATTGGTAAGTCGCTGAACACTTGCCTGGCAGAGATCTGGGCAGCTATCCAGAGAGCCAGATAAAGATTTAATCTTCAGTCACTTCCATTCACATTTACTGTACTTGGTTGATATGATTTAGCGGAAAGCCACTTAAAGCTCATATGCACTTCTTAAAGAAATAGTCCAAAATATGCTGGACAGAGGCAATTTGTAGAATATTCTGGCAGCTCTTTTCCACACAGTGAAAATGAATGGCGACTGGGGCTACTTAGCTCCAAAATTAATTAATAATAATTTAATATTATCATTAAGTTGGCTTGAAAAAGCCAACATACTGTTATCCTATTTAAACGTCTTCTTCTGAGACCAAATTGCACTAGTAAAATGCTAATCATGCTAGAAACCTGCTAGTAACTAGCTAATCATGTCAGAAACATGCTAGTAACATGCTAATCATGCTAGAAACATGCTAGTAACTAGCTAAACGTGTCATGTTAGTAACATGTTGATCATACTAGAAACATGCTAGTAACTTGCTAATCATTCTAGAAACATGCTAGTAACTAGCTAATCATGCTAGAAACATGCTAGTAACTAGCTAATCATGTTAGAAACATGATAGTAAAATGCTAATCATGCTAGAAACATGCTAGTAACATGTTAATCATGCTAGAATCATGCTAGTAACACTAATCATGACAGAAACATGCTAGTAACACGTTAATCATGATAGAAACATGCTAGTAACTAGCTAATCATGTTAGAAACATGCTAGTAAAATGCTAATCATGCTAGAAACATGCTAGTAACTAGCTAATCATGTCAGAAACATGCTAGTAACATGTTAATCATGCTAGAAACATGCTAGTAACTTGCTAATCATTCTAGAAAAATGCTAGTAACTAGCTAATCATGTTAGAAACATGTTAGTAACTAGCTAGTAACTAGCTAATCATGTTAGAAACATGTTAATAACATGTTACTCATGCTAAAAACATACTAGTAACATGCTAATCATGTTAGAAACATGCTAGTAACATACCAATCATGCTAGAAACACGCTAGTAACTTGCTAATCATGCTAACACCATGCTAGTAACATGTTAAACATTCAACTTTATTCTTTCAAACTATTTTAAACTGAAAACTTTTTCAAACTGAAAATCTTCAAACATTTAAAACTTTTTAAAACTTTCTAGCTAGACTTTTTCAAGCCAACTTAAAGTTTTTCTATGAACTTTACTATCTGTTTAAACTTCTTCTTCTTCTTCTTCTTCTTCTTCTTCTTCTTCTTCTTCTTCTGAGACCAAATTTTAAAATGTATCTCCTCCTAGCTTTTAAAGCTACAACCACCCAATTAACATGCTAATCATACTAGAAACATGCTAATCATGCTAGAAACATGCTAGTAACATGCAAAATGTGCTAGTAACTTGCAAGTCATGCCAGCAACATGTTAGTAACTTGTCAATCTTGCTAGCAAAATGCTAATCATGTTAGAATCATGCTAGTAACTTGGTAATAATGCTAGAATCATGCTAGTAACTTGGTAACCATGATAGCAACATGCTAGTAACTTGCTAAACAAGCTAGAATCATGATAGTACCTTATTAATAATGCTAACAACATGATAGCAAGATGGTGAACATGCTAACAACATGCTAATCATGCTAGAAACATGTTAGCAACATGCTGGTAACTTGTTAATCATGGTAACAACATGCTAGTAACACCCTAGCAACCACCCTGAGTGCCTAGCAACCACATAGCAACTCCCTAGCAACCATCCAGAGTACCTTAGCAACTGCATAGCAACATCATAGCAACCACACCAAGTATCCTAGCAACCACCCAGAGTACCTTAGCAACCGGATAGCAACACCCTAACAGCCACCCCAGGTATTCTAGCAACCGCATAGCAACACCTCCCAAGTACCCCAGCAACCATATAACAACACTCTAGCAACCATTCAGAGTACTTTAGCAACCGCATAGCAACACCCTAGCAACCACCCCAGGTACCTTAGCAACCATATAGCAACACCCTAGCATCTGCCCTGGCTACCCTAGCAGCCACATAGCAACACCTGATCTATCTGTTTTTCTAATAGACTGTATTGGCTTCAAAACATTCAGTCTTTAATCTTTCAAACTATTTTAAATGGAAAACTATTTAAAACTGAAAACCATCAAACATTTAAAACTTTTTAAAACTTTCTGGCTAGGCTTTTTCAAGCCACTTAAGGTTTGTCTGCAAACTTTACTATCTATTTAATATTATTATTAACACATTTTTATTAGTGGTAATCTTCAACATTTTATACTTCCTGCTTTTTAATTATTAAGTTGGCTTGAGAAAGCCAACTTACTGATATTCTATTTAAACTTATTATTATTATTCTTATGAGACTAATCTGTCGACACTAACTCGTCCTAGAGCTTTAACTCTACAAACTCCAAACTCAGCCCAGATCTTCAGACTGATCTGACCTGAGTTGCTATATCTTTTCTAACTGATCGGACTAACGATTTTCGTAAAAATGACGATTAAAACTCGGAAAAATCCCATAGACTTACATTGACGGAATGTTCAAATGAGCCAAGACATTCAAATTTCAACTGTCAAAACTCCCAGAATCCTTTGAGACTCAATCTAACTTCCCTTCTATGTACTATTTCTAATCCATTCAAACTCATTCAAACTAACTCTAATCATACTAGAAACTTGCTAGCTGCTTGCTAATCATACTAGAAACATGCTAGCTACTTGCTAATCATACTAGAAACATGCTAGCTACTTGCTAATCATACTAAAATCATGCTAGTAAGTTGCTAATCATACTAGATTCATGCTAGTAACTTGATAATCATGCTAGAATCATACTAGAATCATGCTAGTAACTTGCTAATCATACAAAAATCATGCTAGAATCATGCTAGTAACTTTCTAATCATACTAGAATCATGCTAGTAACTTGCTAGTCATACTAAAATCATGCTACAATCATGCTAGTAACTTGCTAATCATACTAAAATCATGCTAGTAACTTTCTAATCATACTAGAATCATGCTAGTAACTTGCTAATCATACTAGAATCATGCTAGTAACTTGCTAATCATACTAAAATCATGCTAGTAACTTGCTAATCATACTAGAATCATACTAGAATCATGCTAGTAACTTGCTAATCATACTAAAATCATGCTAGTAACTTGCTAATCATACTAAAATCATGCTAGTAACTTGCTAATCATACTAGAATCATACTAGAATCATGCTAGTAACTTGCTAATCATACTAAAATCATGCTAGTAACTTGCTAATCATACTAAAATCATGCTAGTAACTTGGTAATCATACTAAAATCATGCTTGTAACTTGGCTAATAATACTAAAATCATGCTAGTAACTTGCTAATCATATTAGAATCATGCTAGAATCATGCTAGTAACTTGCTAATCATACTAAAATCATGCTAGTAACTGGCTAATCATGCTAGTAACTTGCTAATCATACTAGAATCATACTAGAATCATGCTAGTAACTTGCTAATCATACTAGAATCATGCTAGTAACTTGCTAATCATACTAAAATCATGCTAGTAACTTGCTAATCATACTAGAATCATACTAGAATCATGCTAGTAACTTGCTAATCATACTAAAATCATGCTAGTAACTTGTTAATCATACTAAAATCATGCTAGTAACTTGGTAATCATACTAAAATCATGCTTGTAACTTGGCTAATAATACTAAAATCATGCTAGTAACTTGCTAATCATATTAGAATCATGCTAGAATCATGCTAGTAACTTGCTAATCATACTAAAATCATGCTAGTAACTGGCTAATCATGCTAGAATCATGCTAGCAACATGCTATTAACATGCTAGTCATGCTAACAACATGCTAGTAACAACCTAGCTACCACCCTGAGTACCTAGCAACTCCATAGCAACACCATAGTAACCACCCCAATTACCCTAGCAACTGCATAGCAACACCCTAGCAACCACCCCGGGTACCCTAGCAAACACATAGCAACACCCTAGCAACCACATAGCAACACCCTAGCAACCACCCCGAATACCCTAGCAACCGCATAACAACACCCTAGCAACCACATAGCAACACCCTAACAAACACCCCAGGTACCCTAGCAACCGCATAGCAATACCCTAGCAACCACCCCAAGTACCCTAGCAACCGCATAGCAACAGCCTAGCAACCACCCCAGGTACCCTAGCAACCACATAGCAACACCCTAGCAACCACCCCGAATACCCTAGCAACCACATAGCAACAGCCTAGCAACCATCCCAGTTACCCTAGCAACCGCATAGCAACACCTTAGCAACCGCCCCGGGTACCCTAGCAACCGCATAGCAACACCTTAGCAACCACCCCGGGTACCCTAGCAACCACATAGCAACACCCTGGCAACCACTCTGAGTACTCTAGATTTTAAAATCAAGCTTTTAAAACTACTTTAAACTTAAAAATTTAACTTTTTAAAACTTTGTAAACTTTTTAAACTCTCTAAATGCTTTAAACTCTTTAAACTTTCTAAAATTTTAAACTCTTTAAACTTTAACTTTTTAAACTCTAAATGTTTTAAACTCTTTAAACTTTTTAAACTCATTAAACTCTTTAAACTCTATAAACTTTATAAACTTTCTGGTCCGGCTTTCTCAAGCCAACTTAAAGTTTGTCTTGACGAACTTTTTTATCTAGTTATTATTAAGTTGGCTTGAGAAAGCCAACTTACTGATATTCTATTTAAACTTATTATTATTATTCTTATGAGACTAATCTGTCGACACTAACTCGTCCTAGAGGTTTAACTCTACAAACTCCAAACTCAGCCCAGATCTTCAGACTGATCTGACCTGAGTTGCTATATCTTTTCTAACTGATCGGACTAACGATTTTCGTAAAAATGACGATTAAAACTCGGAAAAATCCCATAGACTTACATTGACGGAATGTTCAAATGAGCCAAGACATTCAAATTTCAACTGTCAAAACTCCCAGAATCCTTTGAGACGGTCAGAACTCCCAGAATCCCTTGAGACTCAATCTAACTTCCCTTCTATGTACTATTTCTAATCCATTCAAACTCATTCAAACTAACTCTAATCATACTAGAAACTTGCTAGCTGCTTGCTAATCATACTAGAAACATGCTAGCTACTTGCTAATCATACTAAAATCATGCTAGTAAGTTGCTAATCATACTAGATTCATGCTAGTAACTTGATAATCATGCTAGAATCATACTAGAATCATGCTAGTAACTTGCTAATCATACAAAAATCATGCTAGAATCATGCTAGTAACTTTCTAATCATACTAGAATCATGCTAGTAACTTGCTAATCATACTAGAATCATGCTAGAATCATGCTAGTAACTTGCTAATCATACTAAAATCATGCTAGTAACTTGCTAATCATACTAAAATCATGCTAGTAACTTGGTAATCATACTAAAATCATGCTTGTAACTTGGCTAATAATACTAAAATCATGCTAGTAACTTGCTAATCATATTAGAATCATGCTAGAATCATGCTAGTAACTTGCTAATCATACTAAAATCATGCTAGTAACTGGCTAATCATGCTAGAATCATGCTAGTAACTTGCTAATCATACTAGAATCATGCTAGTAACTTGCTAATCATACTAGAATCATGCTAGTAACTTGCTAATCATACTAAAATCATGCTAGTAACTTGCTAATCATACTAGAATCATACTAGAATCATGCTAGTAACTTGCTAATCATACTAAAATCATGCTAGTAACTTGCTAATCATACTAAAATCATGCTAGTAACTTGGTAATCATACTAAAATCATGCTTGTAACTTGGCTAATAATACTAAAATCATGCTAGTAACTTGCTAATCATATTAGAATCATGCTAGAATCATGCTAGTAACTTGCTAATCATACTAAAATCATGCTAGTAACTGGCTAATCATGCTAGAATCATGCTAGTAACTTGCTAATCATACTAGAATCATGCTAGTAACTTGCTAATCATACTAAAATCATGCTAGTAACTTGCTAATCATACTAGAATCATACTAGAATCATGCTAGTAACTTGCTAATCATACTAAAATCATGCTAGTAACTTGCTAATCATACTAAAATCATGCTAGTAACTTGGTAATCATACTAAAATCATGCTTGTAACTTGGCTAATAATACTAAAATCATGCTAGTAACTTGCTAATCATACTAAAATCATGCTAGTAACTGGCTAATCATGCTAGAATCATGCTAGCAACATGCTATTAACATGCTAGTCATGCTAACAACATGCTAGTAACAACCTAGCTACCACCCTGAGTACCTAGCAACTCCATAGCAACACCATAGTAACCACCCCAATTACCCTAGCAACTGCATAGCAACACCCTAGCAACCACCCCGGGTACCCTAGCAACCACATAGCAACACCCTAGCAACCACCCCGAATACCCTAGCAACCGCATAACAACACCCTAGCAACCACATAGCAACACCCTAACAAACACCCCAGGTACCCTAGCAACCGCATAGCAACACCATAGCAACCACCCCGAATACCCTAGCAACCGCATAGCAACACCCTGGCAACCACCCTGAGTACCTTAGTGACCACCCAAATCTATCAAACATTAAGCTTTTAAAACTACTTTAAACTTAAAAAAATGTAAAACTTTGTAAACTTTTTAAACTCTAAACTTTTTAAGCTTTTTAAACTCTCTAAACTTTGTAAACTTTTTAAACTCTCTAAACTTTAAGCTTTTTAAACTCTCTAAACTTTTTAAACTCTCTGAACTTTTTAAACTTTAAACTTTTTAAAACTTTTTAACTTTTTAAACTCTTTAAACTCTTTAAATGTTTTAAACTTTTTAAACTTTTTAAACTCTTTAAACTCTTTAAATGTTTTAAACTTTTAAACTTTTAAACTTTTTAAACTTTTTAAACTCTTTAAACTCTTTAAACTCTATAAACTTTTTAAACTTTCTGGTCCGGCTTTCTCAAGCCAACTTAAAGTTTGTCTTGACGAACTTTTTTATCTAGTTATTATTAATATTACAAATAATACTGAAACAAGGATCTGATTGCTGAAGCTATTTTGAAATAATTTAGATAATAATAATAATAATAATAATAATAATAAATATACATTATGTATTTGTTTGTTTTGTTTTTATGAAGTTTTGTCAATCAGACTCTTGTTTTTTAGTTCCTAGGACAGAACTAGAAACCAGTGGCCTAGATGTGAGAGTAGATTATGGGGTCTGAAGCAGGGTTAAGGGGGGTGCACGAGATCTCCTCTTTTCACAAGATAATTCAACTCTAATCTCTGGAGTCTAGTCCAGATTAACTAATCTATAGCCATATAGTATAAAGTTGGAGCAGTGGGCCTGACATCGGCTCAATCAGGCTACTCACATTGTCAGACGTGATTAGAGAAAAACCCAACACTGATCCTAAATCCCACCTCAGCGTCCCAGTCAGGCCTGGAGTTTAAGGACAACTGCAATGTGGGAGGCTCAGTACTTCTATTAATAAACACAAAACATGTACTGGATATAGTGGGTGTCCAAAAGTCTTCTATTTTACATGTCTAATATAATTTATATTTTTTGCTGAAATTGAGAAATTGTTATCAGCAAACCAATTTGAATAAAAAGTGCATTCAAAATAAAATAAAATAAAGAGAATGGAAAGGTCTAGTAAATTTTAGGGGACATTGTTAGACCAATTTAAAAAAAAGATATGGCAAGTGGCCATTCTTGTACAGGTACAGCAATAATCTCTTCATTTTCCTTGAGGAATCCTTCAGTATCCTTTAGGAATAATCTTCCAGTCAACAACACTTGAATTAGTGAGAGAAAGAGAGGACACCCAGTAGCGACTGCTTTAAATCCCATTCCCATCCAAACAACACCCATCTGCTCCAGGCCAAAGCATGCCTGCTCTCCTCTAAATCCAAGTCCGTTCATTAACATCCCTATTCCTCAATGAAGGACCAGCTTCAGATATAATAATATTTTTTGTAAAAATCATTCTATGATAAATTTTACCCTAAAATCAACAACAACAACAAGTATAAATGAGTAAACCCCATCTGAATAAATATAAAATATGTATTTTCTTAAAGGATTAGTTCACTTTCAGAACAAAAATGTAAAGATAAAGTACTCACCCCCTTGTCATCCAAGATGTTCATGTCTTTCTTTCTTCCGAAAACATTCCAGGATTTCTCTCCAAATAATGGACTTCTATGGTGCCTTCAAGTTTGAACTTCCAAAATGCAGTTTTGGAAGGCCTCTAAACGATCCTAGCCGAAGAAGAAGGGTCTTAACTAGCTAAACGATCACTTATTTTCAAAACAAATTGACAATTTATATACTTTTTAACCTCAAATGCTCGTCTTGTCTTGTCTCTGCGATGCACATGCATAGTCTGTCTGATCTGGGTCAATACAGTTAGGGTATGGCGGAAAACTCCCATCTCGTTTTCGTCCTCAACTTCTAAATCGTCCTACATCACTGCAGAAGTACCGAACCAGTGTTTACAAAAATTGAATAAAGCCTACATACAAAGAAGATCAAACGTCCTTAACAAAAAAAAGGCAAAACAGCGTTTTGTGACGATTTTGAAGATGAAAACGAGATGGGAGTTTTTCAACATTCCCTAATTATATTGACCCGGATCAGACAGACTACGCATGCGCATCGCAGAGACGAGACAAGACGAGCATTTGAGGTTAAAAAGTATACAAATTGTCACTTTGTTTTGAAAATAACAGATCAATAAGACACTTTCTTCAGCTGGGATCATTTAGAGCCCTTTGAAGCTGGATTTAAACTGCATTTTGAAATTTCAAATTTGGGGGCACCATAGAAGTCCATTATATGGAGAGAAATCATAAAATGTTTTCCTCAAAAAAACATCATTTCTTTACGACTGAAGAAAGAAAGACATTAACATCTTGGATAACAAGGGGGTGAGTACATTATCTGTAAATTTTTGTTCTGAAAGTGAACTAAACTTTTAATGAACACTAATATAATTAATGGAAAGATGGCAAAATTGAAATGTATTTAACATATACTTGATAAAAACAACTAAATATACATCCTAGATTTAATTCAGCAAATGCATAATATCCTAGTACTTAGTATGTCTTCCAGAACTTAATATATACTCCTCTGACCATTCTTGGTACACTTCTGAGTGTATAAGTTCATGACAAATTTTCACTTCTGTCCTGTTAAATTCCCTGGTCTTTCATGGGGAGTGTTGCTTAGCTCGTCTCCTCAGAATCCTCCACAGTCGCTCAAGAGCATTAAGATTGAGTGAAATACATGTCCACTGATGGATTTTCACCTTTGGAGAATTAATATTTTCATTGTCATGCTGAAAAAATGCGCAATAATGCCGGGAATGAGGGGAGGGTAGCATCTGCTGTTTCAGTTTTTGTATTACATCACACAGTGGTGTGTGAATTTATGACAGCATTGATAAAGCACAACTCCCTCACACCTTCAGCACTCATACATCCTGATATAAGAGCTTTACTACCGTTGAACGTCACTGTGGGAACCACTCTGAAACACTTGCATGGTATTTCTCCAGTCCTTTTTTCTAGCAAAAACTCACTCATCACTAAATGAAAACTTAAAGTGAAGACCTGATTATTTCCACAAGTCCATTGTTTTTGAAAGTTGGTGCTACTGAAACAATAATTTGGTATTCCTCTTGTACTATTGTCCACTTTTTTGAGAAATAACCTGGCAGTCCTCTCCCAAGTCTGAGTATGATTCAGTAGGCTATATAACACTTTTAACTGTCAGGAAATTACTTGTCTTTAAAAGTTTTGGTTCAATATACTTACTTGTTGATCACATACAGTCTTAAACCTACACCTTTTTTAGTTTTTTTATTTGTAACTTTCAGGAAGGTGTACTCATTTTTGCAAAACAACATTTTATCACTTAATCACCAGAAAGAACTGTTGTTTATATCTTATAAACAAGGATAAAAGAGTAAAAAACCTTGTCTGGCTTTGTAACATTTCTTTGGCAAAGGGGCTTTAGCCTTCTGAAAGTCCCACAAATTGCAGCGTTACAAAAATGTTTCCATTTACCACTAAATACTTAATTCTTCACTGTCATGCATCCAATTAATACACATGTCTAGATGTATAATTATTTTCTCTGGAAGAAAAATGCACATGAAAACCCAATCAGCATGCCATCAAACCTTTTTTCCCAACGAAATGCTTAAAGTCGCACAGCAGGGGCTGATAATGCCTGTACAGTCAAGGCGAACTTTAATTTACTTCTTTTCATCCCTCTCCATTTCTAAAGTTTTCCATTAATGAAAAGCATTTTAAATATATGCCAGGTACTGGATAAATAAAGTTTATGATGTTTATTATTATTTTAGTAGGCAGTGAGGAGTCCAGCTGGGCTCCAGCCAACTCATACAAACATGAGAAAGCAGGCCGATGCTTTGTTTTAATTTCATCACAAATGTTCGTGTTCTCTTGTGCCTCTGGAAAAAGGGCTGCTTTCATGTTCTTTTTTTTTTCTCTAATGGAGCAAATAAGTGCATTATGGGGATTCCAGTACTGCGTGAACTCTGAGGAACACAATGCTTGTTTGTAGTGATGGCACTATTGTTTCCAGCTGTGGCTGTCAGTGATATAATTACATGAATGATGTTCAGTCACTCACTCCCAAAAAGATTATTTGGCAATGTACTGTTAAAAATGTAATCGGTTCATATATATATATATATATATATATATATATATATCAATGTGTGTGTTTCTGTGTATTATATATATATATAAAGAAAAGTCCGACATCTGAGATCTTTTTTTTTGCATTTGCATTTGCACGATAAAAAGTCTGAATTGTGAGATAAAAATGCAATTGTGAAAAAAAGGCAGACTTGTGAGATATAAACTTAGAATGGCAAAATATTAATTCCGAATTCTATGAAATAAAGTCCAGATTATGAGATAAAAACTTGCTACAATTTAAGCATTACTGCAAGGTATATAAATTCTCAATTCTGAGAAATAAATTCTGAATTATGAAGTACAAACTTGCAATTGCGAGATGAAAAGTCTAAAGTGTGAGATAAATACCTGCAATTTTGAGGAAAAAAGGCAGATTTGTGACATACAAACTCCCAATTTTGAGAAGAAATGTCTAAATTATGAGATAGAAACTTGCAATTGTGAAAAAAGGCTAAATTGTGAGATAAAAACTCACAACTGGAAGAAAAAGGCAGCTTTGTGAGATATAAACTCAGAATTACAAGATATATAAATTCCCAATTTTGTGAAGAAATGTCCGAATTTTGAGATAAAAACTTGCAATTGTGAAAAAAGGCTAAACTGTGAGATACAAACTTGCAAATGCGAGAAAAAAGCAATCTGTGAGATATAAACTCAGAAGTGCAAAATATATACATTCCCAATTTTGAGAAGAAAAGTCCAACTTCTGAGATTAACAAAATTGCAATTGCAAGTTTAAACAAGTCTTGTAAGATATATGATATATATATATTCTCAATTCTGAAAAAAATGAAATAAAAACTTGCAATATAAATTCCCAATTCTGTGAAGAAATGTCTGAATCATGAGATAAAAACTTGCAATTGCGAAAAAAGGCTGAATTGTGACATAAAAACTCGCAATTGCAGAAAAAAAAGTGAGATATAAACTTAGAATCATAAGATATATAAATTCCCAATTCTTTAAAGAATTGCAAAAACTTGCAATTGCGAAAAAAGGCTGAATTGTGAGTTAAAGACTTAATTGCAACTCAGAACTGCAAGACATAAATTCACAATTGTGAGAAAAAAAGTCTCAATAATGATCTAAAACCTTGCAATTGTGAGAAAAAGGCAGATTTGTGAGATATAAACTTAGAATCGTAAGATATACAAATTCTCAATTCTGTGAAGAATTGTGAGATAAAAAACTTGCAATTACGAGGAAAAAAGGCAGATTTGTGAGATATAAACTCCCAATAGATAAATTCCCAATTCTAACAAAAAAGCCCAAAACAAATTATGAGATAAAAATTCACAATTGTGAGAAAAAAGGCAAACTAAAGAATTTCCAATTCTGACAAGAAATGTCATTTTTTTTAAATAAAAACTCACAATTGTGAGAAAAAAGGCAAATTTTTGAGATATAATCTCAGAATTGCAAGATATATAAATCTCCAATTCTGAGAAGAAATGTCCGAATTATGAGATAAAAACTGAAATTGTGAGAAAATTAGTCTAAATTGTAAGATAGAAACTCGCTATTGTGAGGCAATTGTGAAAAAGGCAGATTATTGAGATCTAAACTTAGAATTGCAAGATATAAATTGCCAATTCTGAGAAATAAAGTCTGAATTATGAGATTACAATTTTTTCAAGATAAGAAGTCTGAATTGTGAGATAAAGACCTGCAATTTTGAGGTAAAAAGGCAGATTTGTGAGATATGAAACTAGAACTGCAAGACATATGAATATGAAAAGTGTTTTTATCTCATAAATTGGTCTGAATTATTATATAAAAACAATTATAAGAAAAAAAAAATGCAA
Organism: Cirrhinus molitorella; assembly: GCA_033026305.1. NCBI lineage: Eukaryota > Metazoa > Chordata > Actinopteri > Cypriniformes > Cyprinidae > Cirrhinus > Cirrhinus molitorella. Next base: position 27,015,827 of record CM065121.1, on the reverse strand, counting down.
TTGTAAGAAAAAAAGGCAGATTAACAAGAAAAAAACTCAGAACTGCAAGACAAAAATTCACAATTGAGAGAAAAAAGTCTGAATTATGATCTAAAATATTGCAATTGCGAGAAAAAGGGCAGACTTATGAGATATAAACTCAGAATTGCAAGATATATAAATTATCAATTATGAAAAAAGTCTGAATTATAAGATAAAAACTTGCAATTGCCAAAAGAAAACTGAATTATGAGATAAATATCAATTCCCAATTCTAAGAAATGTCTGAATTGTGAGCTTAAAACTCGCAATTGCGAGAATAAGGCAGATTAATGATATTAACTTAGAATTGGGAATTTATATATCTTGCGATTCTGTGAAGAAATATCTGAATTATAAAACTTGCAATTGCGAAAAAGGCAGATTTGTGAGTCAGAAACTCAGAATTGCAAAAAAAAAAGGCAGCTTTGAGAGATATAAACTTAGAATCGTAAGATTATATAAATATATATGGATATATAAAGATATATAAATTCCCTTTTTTTTTATAAAAAAACTCACAATTGTGAGAAAAAAGGCAAATTTGTGAGATATAATCTCAGAATTGCAAGATGTATACATTTCCAATTCTGAGAAGAAATTGAAGAAAAACTTGCAATTGTGGAAAAAAAAGCAGATTAATGAGATATAAATTTAGAATTGCAAAATATATAAATTCCCAATTCTGAGAGGAAAAGTCCAAATTATGATATAAAAACTTGCAATTCTGAGAAACAAAGTTTGAATTATGAGATAAGAAGTCTGAATTGTGAGATAAAGACAAGCAATTTTGAGGTAAAATGGCAGATTTGCGAGATATTAACTAAAATTGCAAGACATATGAATATGAAAAGTCCTTTTATCTCATAAATTAGTCTGAATTGTTATATAAAAACTTGTGAAAAAAAGGCAGATTAACAAGATACAAACTCAGAACTGCAAGACATAAATTCCCAATTGTGAGAAAAAAGTCTAAATTATGATCTAAAAACTTGCAGAAAAAGAAAAAGGGGCAGATTTATGGGATATAAATTCAGAATTGCCAGATATATAAATTCCCAATTCTGAGAAAAGTACAGAATTATGAGATAAAAAGCCTGAATTGAGATAAAAACTCTCTGACACATAAACTTGCAATTACAACATAAAAAGATCTAAACTGTGAGATAAAAACCTTGCAATTGTGGAGGAAAAGGCAGATTTGTGTATCCAACTAATCCAACCATAAATCAATATCCAAACGATAAAACTCCAACTCAATTTAAAATATCCAGCTCTTTTTTTATTCAAATAACCTACATTGTTGTGTGGAAAGGAATAAAACATGAAATTGAAGTCACATTTAAAAGCCATTTTAATACAAATAAATACAAAGTTAAATTATAAATATATCCTTTATCTGTTAATTAGTAGAAAAGAAATAAAATAAAACAGAACAAACAAACAAACGAAACGAAAGGCCCTAACTAATTATTTCGTGACCGGACACGTTCCGTGTGTTTTATTTGGCGTTCTGCTCAGCCCCGCCCTCCTGTCTCCGGTACAGCTGCAGAACCAGGTCCCGTAGCTCCTCCCTTTTCCTGCGCACCTGATTCCGTGGAAACCAATGCTCCAATCGCAGCGGGAGATCAAAGTGTACCACTGGATTCTAAGTGGAGAAACAAAGAAGCGTTGACAATCAAACACAGATCCACAACAACACAAAAATCTAAAGTTCTGTCATGTGACTCTAGATGACGCAGGCAGGTTCTAACTGAATCTGATATAATGACATCATTATTCACATAATGCAGATGATTGGTTATTTTCACATCAGCAGCCAATGAGCTTGCTGCTCAGCATTCAAATACTCGGCTAGTGCTTGTTGTAACAGTTGCAGCGCGCTTTAGAAACCCTCCACCTCCCCAGCTCCTCCTGTATAGATCTGCTCTGGGGTGATTTCATGTATGTTATATATAGGGGTTATTTCATATATCATTATATCATATATATTTCATATTTGCTGAACTCTTATAGAGTTGTCATGACAGAACTGTTGTTTGGCTACAAGTATGGCCACTAAATAATGCTATATATGCTACAAGAAGAACACTAAATAGTAATTGCACAGATGCAACATATACAGTACACATACCGATTTCTGTGAATATGTGCAAAATTACTGGCTAACAAAAATCCCTTGTTTTCAGCATAGGATGGGTTTGTGATGGTTCTCTGGCCTAGTATCAAATATACTTTTTATTTAGTACATTCTGAGATAATATTGTATAAAATGTTAGATTTAATAGTTAGTAATGCATTTGAAATGTAATACATTTAATATCAATATATATTATACTTTGATGTACATAAACAGATGAAACCTATTTAATTAATATATTATCAAATATGTTAAAGATAAATGTAATATATATTTATAATACATATATTGTATATTAATATAGATTTAATACAATATATACACACAAAATCATGGAGAGAGAAAACGAGTATATAATTGTTTAAATTCATTTGCATATATATATATATATATATATATATATATATATATATATATATATATATAATTTAATATTGCATAATATATTTCATATATTAAACCTAATGTTATCAAATATATTAAATATAACTAATATAAATACATTTTTAATACATATATTGTATATATAAAAATATATAATTGCTCAAATTCATTTGTATATTCATAAAAAAAATAGACAAATATAATGAATCATTTATTTAAATGTATTATTTTTTTCATTATATAATTTAATAGACAGTATATAAAATGATTAAATCTATTTGTTATCAAATATATTAAATATAAATGTAATATAATGTATACAATATATTTACACACAGAGACATGGAGATTAAACTATATATTACTGTTTACATTAATTTGCATATGCATTAAACAAATAGAAAAATATAATAAATATATAATTTATTGTAATTAATTGAATATTTTTCACACACACACACACACACACACACACACACACACACACACACACACACGTGTTATATATTAGTATATACACACATATATACTAAATTAATTTGCATATTTACAAAAAATAGACAAATATAATATATAATTTATTTACATTAAATATTTTTCATTATATAATTTAATATACAGTATATAAAATTATATTTAATTTTGCTACATTCATTATATAATCAATATCAATATCTATCTGTATATATATATATAAAATATATACAATATATGACATGGAGACATGGAGATAAACTTTAAACTTTAAACAAACTTTATATAACTGTTTACATTAATGTGCATACACATTAAACATATATATATATATAAAAAATATAAATGTAATTAAATTACATATTCATTATATTTGTCTATTTTTTATAAATATTCAAATAAATTTAGGCAGTTTATATATATATATGAAATAATAATATAAATATAATTTATATACATATAAATTAATATAACTAATAATAATAATAATAACAAAAATTATTATTATTATTATTATTATTATTATTATATACCTAAACAATTTTTGTTTGTCCAAAAACTTTGGCCCTAAACCACCATACTAAAAATATATTTGTTGACCATTTCTAGTGCAGTATGTGCTTTAATACAAACTAGCATTCAACTCAAGGCTGCAAAGCAAACAGGTGTAACTTGAGTTCCTAAGGTCCCACTTTTTTTTACTTACATTACTGAAAATCCCACTGAACATCAGACCGCGAAATGTCAGGTAACTTGGATGACTAATGTTTCTGACATTTAGCATTGAGGAAAATAAAAAGCTCTGACCTGATAAAAAAAAAAAATGCAAGTTGCTATCAACTCAGTACATAGGTACCTGTAGGAAGCTCTCAACATACTGCAGCAGGTACAGGCCACAGTCACTGCTGTTGTCCTGTTGTGGGACCTTGCACAGACCCCCGTTAATGCTTTCACTGGTAAACGGTCGAGCGCTTCCTTTCCGAACCTCCCATTCCACCTGTAGATACCTGAGTGATGAGATTTACAGGTGAGTCTCAGGAATGTACTCTTGGAGATCAGTATGAAGGCACATTCAGTTCTCTGACATGATCGAACACAATAAAACATCAATGACTCACTCGCGTAACAGCATGTAGATCCGCTGGTGGTATGACAGCTTTAGAGAGTCCATGACCAGAATACAGGGCCTAAGGGCGAACCAGGGAAAGAGACAGACAGATAAACAGATCAGGAACAAATCTCACCTGAGAAGCCCTCTTTCAGGACTGCGGCAGTGCAGGATAATACAAAGATGTGCAAAAGTATTTGCCCCCATGATATTCTCTATTGTGGATGCCCATTTGTAATACTGATTGCAATATGTGTGTATAAGAAGAAAATGAAGTGATTGAATACTGAAGAATACCTCCTGCAGATGGTCTCTCTTGTGCAGCTGTGTACTGTGCAATCCTAAAATCACAGTAAAAGTACCATTAGACTCTCTCATGAAAACCAGTTAATAAAGTGGTTAAAAATGAATAGCATCTGTAATGTTTGTCCAAAAAAAAAGATATCTGATAATATCCATTGAAATTAGTATTTAAACTGTGTGTGTAGTGAGATTACCGGTAGGTTGTGGGATCTCGGCTCAGTGGGTTTTAATCTGTTTCCCTTTGGCTGCTGTGAACTGTCTGGAAATACACAAAACAAACATTCTTAAAGAACTTTTTAAATATTTTAAATATTATTTTTCATTGTTGTGAGATACAAACTTGCAATTCTGAGAAATGAAGTCAGAATTGTGAGATACAAATATACATATATATATATATATATATATATATATATATATATATATATATATATATATATATATTCCTCACAATTCTGACTTTTTTCTCAGAATGGCAGGATATAAACTCGCAATTCTGACTTTTTATATGAGAATAAATTCAGAATTGTAAGATATAAACTCAATTGGGGGAAAAATAAAAAATTCTCTGAATTACGAGTTTATATCTCGCAATTCTCATGCCACAACTCACAATTTTGTGTTATAAAATACATTCACACACATTCTGAGAAAATGTTGAGGTGCTTCTCGTCGACTAACTAGGGGGCAGCCCTAGTATCTACTGTATATTTTATTAATATCATTTTTTTAGTAACATTTATTTCAATTTAAGCAACAAACTGTTTTGTTACGGCTTTAGTTTTAGTTCACTATAATAACTCTGTTGATGTGTGTGTGCTACCTTTTTGACAATGTCCTGCAGAGCTCGCTTTGGCTGTCTGACTCTTATCCTGGGACACAGCGCCTTTGTCTCTCCACGGGACACACTCAGGTCGTTCCAGACCAGGAAAACAGATCACCACGAGGTACCAGTGAGCCCTGGACAGAGAGCAAACAGAGCAGGAAACAAAGCAGGAGAGGAAGTGGAAGTCAGTGATCTGTGATAAAGCCTTGTTTCTACTGCAGAAAACACCCTTTAGCAGTAGGACTGAATGATATGCCTATAAATATAAAAAGCCATGCAGACTCTTCCACAAACGTTTCTGAGCGATGATGCAAAACGATCAAGAATAAACTCATTCCAGTGGATTAATGTAACTGATTCGTGGAAACTTACCAACTTGAGTAAAGACTGCGGATTGAATTTAATGATACACTTACACTGGCCAAAAAGAAGTGCATTAATACTCAATGTTGCTTAAATTCATAATCACCAGCAACATCATCGTAAAAAACTTTATCTCCAAGTCCTAGTACAGGATATGCTAATCCCCAAAATCATCCGTGCCATGTCGTACTGTGCGAGTGTGTGCATGTCCACGTACAGCGTGTGTCCCTGTGTGGCAATTCGATTTTATGGGAACATGGAGTACCACGCCGGAATTCCCTGTTCTCTCACAGTTTGGCATTGCAGACTTTGACCTTGTTGCAGTGATTTATCCTCTTGTTTATGAAGTTCAACTCAACATGCTTTTTTGTCCTCAGATATCAAGCAAAGCTGAACATCTACGCAGCACTTCAACCTGCATCCTGACTATTAAACAAAAGAACATTTTGTAAAGTGTGTATGAGATGTCGTAACTATTTGCGAGGGTTTGCGAAGTGGCCTGACGTCGAAGTACACTAAATTGGTGGTCTCGGGTTCATTTTGTCTCATGTTCATTGTTGAAAGCTTGTTCTGTTCCAAAGACAGAATTTTAGGCATCACAGGTGATGTTCCTGAAATACTCATTATAAATAAACAAACGAGCATTCAAATTATTATTATTTTTTTTTTTAATTAATACTTTAAGTGAGGATGCATCAAACTGATCAAAAGTGACAGTGAAGACATTTAGAATTTTACAAAAGATTTCTATTTCAAATAGGACCATATGATTTCCGAAATTTGGAAAGCACGGACGGAATTGCGGAATCTAGTCATAAAACTGGAATTTGCTGTATAACATGGAATGTCAAGGAATTTGACAAATTTTGGATAAATGAATCAAAAATTCTAAATGTCTTCACTGTCACTTTTGATCAGTTTGATGCATCCTCACTTAAAGTATTAATTAAAAAAAATAATAATAATAATTTGAATGCTCGTTTGTTTATTTATAATGAGTATTTCAGGAACATCACCTGTGATGCCTAAAATTCTGTCTACTACACATACTGAAACGCTTTTTAATGATTTTAATAAATTATTATTTTTTTAATTTAACCATTAAAACAGAATCTAGAAAAATTGAAACAGAAAAAAGGAATCCAGAACAACTGAAACAGAAAAAAAAAAAACTAGGGCCTTAATTTAATTTTTGTGAAAAAATTGCTCCTAAAATGTGTAAGTTTCATGATTTAAATAAGATTTATTTATTTTTGATTTTTGATTCATATTTTTAATTATGTATTGAAACACAATCTAGAAAAGTAAAGACTAGAAAAATACAAAAGAATAGAAAAAAATAAAAAAAAATAAACTGCAAACATTCTATTTAATTTCTATTTGATTCTAATGTATTTAAAAATCCTGCATGTTCAGAAATTAAAAGGTCCACCCAGCAACCTGTCAAAATAAATGATTGGTTTTACTTGAAGAAACTGTGACAGAAATATATTACTAAATGTAATGACAGTGCTACTAAGAATACAATTATTATTATTTTTTTTAAGGAACTGTTACCAGATTTTTTTTTTTTTTTTTTTTACAATAATTTATTTACCACAAATATATGTAAGTACACAACACAGTATTCCGAAAAAAACAACAAAAAAAAAACAATAAATAATTTATTTATAAAATCCATTAATTAGAGATGCTTTTTATTATTAATATTGAATGAAACATTAAAATAAAACTATTAAAATTAAACGTATTTCATAGGGCCTTAAAAATAAATTTTTAGTTAAATTTTAAATAAATTGCTGTTAAATTGTGTCAAAAAGTTTTATGATTTTGATAAATTAGACATGTTTTTTAATCCAATTTATTAATTTAACCATTAAAACAGAGTATACAAAAATACAAATAAAACTTTCAGAATTAAAAAAAAAAAAAACAGAATCCAGAAAAAAAAAGATTTCATAGAGCCTTAATTAATTAATTTATTTATTTTTTTTGTATAAAAATATTGCTGTTACATTGTGTACGTTTTATGATTTTAATAAATTAAACATGCTTTTTGATTATATTTTTTTTATTTAACCATTAAAACAGAGAATTAAACCAGAAAAAAGAATCCAGAACAATTAAAATGGGGGAAAAAAATAATAAAAAATTGGGAAAAAAATAAAACAGATTTTATAGGGCCTTAAAATTGTAATTTTTGTCATTCAATTGATGTAAAATTGTGTACGTTTCATGATTTCAATGAACAATCCATACTTTTTTATTATTATTTTTTTTAATTATCCATAAAACAGGTCATAGAAAAGTTAAAATAACAAAAAAAACACTAAATAAATAAATAAAAGAAAGAAACAACAAAATCCAGAAAAAAAAAAAAAAGTTAAATTTTTAATAAATTGCTGTTAAATTTAGTGTGTTTCATGATTTCAATAAATTAAGCTTTTTTTTTTTATTTAAAACAGAGTTAAACGGAAAAAAGGAATCCAGAACAATTAAAACGGGGGGAAAAAAATAATTTGGAAAAAAATAAAATAAATTGCATGTGACACTGAAGACTGGAGTAATGATGCTGAAAATTCAGTTTTGCATCACGGGACTAAATTAATAGAAAACAGGTATTTTAAATTGCATTTTTAATTTCAATAAATGCAGCCTCAATGAGACATTCGACTCCAAACTTCTGAACAATTCTCCTCCAAAGTGTACAACTCATTCAATACTAATTAAAAAGTTTAAGTGTCGATCTGAATCATGCATGTGTTTTAAATTAAAATTCGCCACTTACTCATGATTGACGGGTATAAAAAGGTAGTCCTTGCTAAAGATATCCACGTGACGGGTCCATGTTCTCACTCTTTGATGTCGTCTGTATGCGGCTCTTTGGGAAATCACCACACAGTCATTCACATTGGCATGAAAGTTAGCAATAAAAATCACTCAAGTTCAATTAACTATCATTTTTGGGTGTACTGTCGCTTTAAATCCAGTATAAACACACTGCAAAAAGGTGATTTCTTACGTGCTGCCGGCCTCTTCCGGACAGCTAGTGTCTTTTCGAGTCAGCTGTTTGTAGAAGAAGCTGCTGAAGATGTGAGATCTTTCAGCCACATCTTTGTCGGCTCTTTCCAACAGAAGGTACCTGAAGAGAGTATTTACTTTTAGGGGAAATTCCAGATCTCAAGCTGAAACCCTTAGAAGTACCATCAGACTCACTTGAGGTAGAAGTCGATGATGACGTCGTTGAGAAACTCGCCATCCTTGAGGCACTCCAGGTCCTCGGTTGTCACAGTAATGCCGCCCTTGGAGGGGGGAGGCGGGTACTGGATCAGCCTGGTGGAAAAATGTTCAAACAAGCTCCTCATAGAAAATGTAACTTCAGCTTCCAAAAATACAATCCTCTGCGCTAATCATGACATATCAATATTGACTTACAAATTAAATCTAAATTTCACTGCCTGTATGGAAACTTCAACAACTTTGATGGAAAGTTAGTGGTATGGAAACCTCTCAGAAGGGCCAGAGAACGTCAACGTTTGGGCTCCAACTGCTGAGCTTATGGCTTAATCATTGCTTTCAAAGAAGAAATTAAAGGTGAAGTGTGTCATTTCTGCACCTCTAGTGGCACCAAACAGAATTGCAAAAATAACGGCAAGTACAAAAACAAGCCTACTGTCTTCCATTGTGCAAAAGACAATGAATATGAATAACTCCACAAAAAAAAAAAAAAAAAAATCAGAAAAAAAGGTCATATTTATAGAATTTGACATAATTATGGTTACACTCCACTTTCTAAAGACTAGTTAGAAATCAGATGACTTTTTCCAGTTTATTATATGGATATTATTTTTATATTTCATTTTTTAATTTACATTTCTTTTGACTTTAGTGCAGTGACGACATAAAAAGCCAATTATTTAAGTCTGCAAACAAAAGAATTGAGTGCTAGTGGGATAACGTATTTTTGTAGAGCATTTTAGCTGGTTCCATCATCCTAAAATTATGTTTTGACTGGGTTTTAGGTTTAAATGTCTGAAGTTCTGTGGTTTAAGGGACAGTTCACTCAAAAACTGAAAATTACCCCATGATTTGCTCACCCTCAAGCCATCGTAGGTGTATATGACTTTCTTCTTTCCAATGAATACAGTCAGAGTTTTATTAAAAAAAATGTCCTGGCTTTTCCAAGCTTTATAATGGCAGTAAATGGCTGTTTTTTGGAGAAGTCCAAAAAAGTGCATCCATCCCACATAAAAAGTACTCCACGCGGCTTAATGAAGGCCTTCCGGTGAAGTGCAGAAGTGACGAATGCAGAAGCGCGGAGAAGAGAGCAAAACAAAACACCAGTCACAAATTAGAAGTACAAAATGAGGATTTCGATATAAGCCAAAAAGAGAACTGGTTTCCTTTGCTGTAAACAAAACTTGGTTCTCGCGTACAATAGTTAGTGGAAGCTAGAGATTACGGTTTATAAAGTTTTAAATATGGACATTTTTTTTACACAAACGCATCGATACGCTTCAGGAGGCCTTTATTAACCACCTGGGTCTGTGTGGAGTACTTTTTATGATAGATCGATGCACTTTATGGGACTACTGAATCTCAACAGCCATTATAAAGCTCGGAAGAGCCAGGATATTTTTAATATAACTCCAATTGTAATCATGTGGAAGAAGAAAGTCATATACACCCAGGATGGCTTGAGGGTAGAAATTAAGTCATCACTGCAGCACTCTATATCATTATTTTTAAACATATTGAATGAGTCTGTATTCATAAAAATATATAGCTGTTTTTATATTTCAGTAAAGGGTTATATTGTCATCAAATCTGAGGGTTCTTGGCATGAAACATCAAATCCAGTACCTGCGTGGTGAGCTCTGTTGTCGGCTGTTGCTCCGAAGGGGTCTTCTGACTGTTGGCTCTCTTAGCCAGCTGCTGGTCCCACTCGTGTTCTCTTTCTGGGAATAAGTGAACCATGTCAGATTGGAAATGAAACAGTTGGAGATACTCCAGCTCCCTGTGATTGGAGTATTCTAACCTACTGACATTCTCATTGGCTACGAGGTCTATAGGATTTGGATACTCAGCTGGTTTCCATTCAAACATGCACATTACACCAAATTTGTAAATTTACAATTACATTGAAAATGTAAAGAGAGCAAACATGATGGACTCAAAGTGCCAGTAGACTTAAGGGCGATATGGGTTCAGAAGAAGAAAAAAAATGAAAAGAGCGACGCCATGTGCTGCCTGTTTAGGGCGGCTAACCGGGCTCCATCTCTGTTGAGCGCCGAGCCAGCTCGTAAAACGCAAGAAAAGAAAGAGAGGAGAACGCGTCTGAGGTGGCCTACTTCCATCGCTGCCAGCTGGCACCATCGAAAACGAAAAAGAAACGTGTCACGCCCCAAGAGTCCTGACGCCCACACGCAGATGTTGCCCCAAAAAAGGCCCACATGTGTACTAAAGTTGTAGGACCCCCAAAATGCAAGAGCCATGAGCCCCCGCCCACGTCATAAAGCCTCTGGAGAGAGTGACACAATGGCCACTTCCACACAACTCGAGAAAGAGGGAACTGCTCAGCTACTATCCGTAAAGGCAGCCAAGTTTCCTTCTCTGTCCCGTATCTACACACCAACACAGCCTTCATGGACCATGGCTAACCTCACTCCTGCTCTTATATTGGGCCGTATAATTCCTCTGGTGCCTCTATCACGCCTGCACTCGAATTCCTGCCAATATCTGGCCAACCCATTGAACGGTGTAAGAGGAAGCAATGAAGAGGGGCAAATGGATGGATGGATGGATGGATGGATGGATGGATGGATGGATGGATGGATAAACGATGGATGAACGGAGTGACGGATGGGCAGATTAACAAAGAAATGATGGATGGTTGGATAAATTACTGAACAAATAAACAAGAGAATGAAAGATCGATGGACAGATGGACATATGAATGGATAGACAGACAAGAAAATGATGGATAGATGGAACAAAGGATGAAATGATAAATGAAGGTATAGGCAAAGGAAGGAATGAAGGATGGGTGGATGGATGGGTGAATGGATAAAAAGGACAAATGAATGAACAGACAGATAAGAGAACAAAGTATGGATGGAGAGACAGACATAAATGGATAGACAAAGGATGGATGGATGAAGGTGTATGTAAACAAAGGAATGAAGGATGGATGGATGGATGGATGGATGGATGGATAAAAGGACAAATTAATTAACAGAGAGACAAGGGAATAAAAGATGGATGTATAGGTGGACATGAATGGATAGACAAAGGAATGCTGAAATGACTCATAGGAATGAAGGATGGACGGATCGATAAACGGATGGATAGGTAAACTAAGAAATGATGTATGATGGATAAATTACGGTATAGTAAACAAAGAAATGAAGGATGGATTGTTGGATGAAAGGACAAATTAATAAATAGATAGGTGGGTGGATGGATGATAAATGAAGCTATAGGTAAACAAAGAAATGAAGGATGGATGAATAGACAAATGAATGAACGAATGATGAATGGATGGATGGATGGGTGGATGAGTGGATGAATGGATGGATGTATAAATGATGTATAGGTAAACGAAAGAATGAAGGATAGATGGTTGGATGAAAGGACAAATGAATGAATAGATGAATGAAGGATGGATAAAAAGACAATTGAATGAACAGACAGATAAGGGAACGATGGGTGGATGGATGGATGGATGGATGGATGGATGGATGGATGGATGGATGGAAAGGACACGTGAATGAGCAGATAGATAAGAGGACGATGGATGGATGGATGGATGGATGGATGGATGGATGGATAAATGATATAGGTAAACAGATGGATGGACAGAAGAAAGGAATACATGGATGGACTGGATGGATCAAAGAATGAATAGAAAAAAAAACGAAGATGAAAAAAACGAAGAAGGAATGGATGGACAGAAATAATGATTAAATTAATGGAGGAAAAGATGGAAGGACAGACAGATAAACAGACAAAAAGATGAAAAGACTGAAGAACGGACAAAGGAATAGACACAATGAAATAGCTGGATGGACAGATAAACAACGGATGGACAAAGAAGCTGGAATTAAAGGATGGATAGATGGACAAAAGAATGAAAGATGAAAGAAGCTTAAGAATAAAGGATGGAAAAAAAACTGAAGGATGAATGGACAGAAAAATAATTAGATGGAAAGACAGACAGATGGACAGAGGAATGATGGATGGACAGACAAATTAAAAGATAGATGGAAAAAAGAATGGAAAGACAGACAAAGAGATGAAAAGACTGAAGGACAGACAAAGGAATAGATACATGGACAATTAAATTGTTGGACAGACAGGAAAACAATGGATGATCAAAGAAACTGGATGGGTGGATAGATAGGACAGACAAAACAGACAGATGGACACAAGAATGGATGGACGGAAAGACAAAGGATGGAAAGATGGATGGATGCATAACAAAATGGATGGACAATGAAATCTATGACGAGCAACAAAGGAATACATGAATGGATGGACAGAGAAGATGAACTGACCTTTGCTGTGTCTTGTCCACCGTCGCTCACATTTTGTCCCAGCAGAGACAGGAGATGTTCACCCCGTGGGTGACAATGAAGCCGATTTAGCCCGTCCGACCAGGACAGAGAGTTACTCAAACTGCCTTGACCGTATCGCAGGCCAATCACGTCCATGAGAGACGCCAAAAGAGCCGCCTGAAGATCCTCCAACTGACCAGTCAACACCAGCAGGACGAAAGGACAGGCCTGTCCTGGAACAAGAATAGCAAAATAGAAACCACATTCTTCATCTCTTTTTATGCAGTTTGATTCATTTGTTTATCTGGAGCATTTAACTCGGCTCAGATGGTTGAAGATCCATCCAGAAATGCTCACTGGGTGGCCAAAAAAAATAAAAAGTAATAAAATAAATAAATAAACAAAATAGCTTGCTTTCTTGCTAGAATGCCAAGCACGTGAGCACCAGACTGAATGAATTAATCTTTTAATGGCGGCCGCTTCAATCACACACAAACACCTGTTTGCGGTTCACACACACACTGCAGGTAATGCCTGCATGGTAATGCTTTAATACTCAATGGTTGACGGCTCGTCACATGAGCTCCGACTGCTGCGATAACCACATGGTGCCTTTAAGACTGGCTCACCATCCCAGCAGCATTCTCATTTACAGAGATCAAGAGTGTGCGCGCACTAAGTAGGGCTTGACAAATTTGGGTGGCAATTGAGCAAATATAGTGTAATGCATACAGTTATGAGTAAAAGGGTTTAGGACTATTGTTCTATGTTGTTATTAGCATTATTAAATGAATTGCTAAATTATTTAGTGTATAAATGTTATTTTTAAATGTACCGATAATATTTTTTTTTCTGCAGAGAATAACAGCTCACTAATTAGGGCTGTACAATTTGAGGGAAAAAGTATAATAATAATAATAATAATAATAATAATAATAATAATAATAATTATTATTATTATTCTAAAGTATTATTGTTATTAAAAATAAAAATATTAATATTATTTATTTTAAATATAAAAAAAATTACATTAAAATATTATTAAGAAATTATTAAACACTAATATTAGTAGTAGCGATAGCATTACTATTTTTAAATATTGATACTCCTAATAACAATACCATTATTATGATTATTATTATTATTATTATTATTATTATTATTATAACAAAATATTTATATTAAATAATTACATAAAAATATAATATAATGTATTCAGATATTAATAACAAGCAAAATAATATTACTATAATATTACTATTTTTAAATAATAATAGTAATAATAACACTATTATTACTAATAATAATTTGGGGAAAATTAAAATATGATTTTTCAGATAAAACCGTGATTTAAAAATGCATTTTTAAATAATAATAATAATAATAATAATAATAATAATAATAATACATTATTATTATTATTATTATTATTATTATTATTATTAATATTATTATTATTATTATATTTTTTTATAATTTAATTATTATTATAATTATAATAAAATATTAATATTACTTATTTACTTAAAATATGTAATAACAAATACAAATATTCAAAATAAACTATTAAAATAATATTAGTAGTAATAGTATTACAATTTTAAATAATAATAATAATAATAATAATAATAATAATAATACAAGTTAAAATAACAACAACAATCATAATAATTTGGGGGAAATCAAATTATGATTTTTCAAATAAAATTGTGGTAATACTATTACTAAACACAACCATTTTTCTTGGTTTTCTTATTTATTTCAAATATGTAAGAATACAGTACATACAAATATTAATAATAAACTGCTAAAATAATATTAGAAAATAATATATTAATTTTTAAATAATAATAATAATAATAATAATAATAATAATAATTATTATTATTATTATTATTATTATTTGGGGAAAATCTAATTATGATTTTTTCAAATAAAACTGTGGTAATAATATTAACAATAATATTACTAAACAAAACCATTTTCTTGTTTTGTTAAAAAATAATAATACATATTTACTTAAAATATGTAATAATACAAAATATTAATAATGCACTTTTAAAATAATATTTTTTATAATAATAATAATAATAATAATAATAATAATAATTATTATTATTATTATTTTTATTATTATTATTATTATTATTATTATTAATATTATTTGGTGAAAATCTATTTATATTTTTTTTTTCAAAATGCACTTTTACTACTAATACTACTACTATTTTTATTATTATATAAAACAATATTAATGCGAACAAAAAAATATTATTGTGCTATATTTCACTTTAAAATGAATGTATTTATGAAAAAAATATGCAGCTCTAGTTTAAATAAAAAAATACATTAATATGAAAATATATTAATAATATATTTAACTCTTGTGTGGTTATAAGTGTGTGTAATAGTTTTTTTATATTTAAAAAATGTCAAATATTTTATTTTTTTAGTATTTACTGTAAAAACATGCTTCATGTATTCACAATTAAGAGACTGATCTTCTTCATAATTTACAACAGTCCTCTATAATCTACAAAAGTGCTAGTACATTTCTGATATCTTCATGTATCATATTTATGGTTTGTATTAATTGTCATTTTCTAAAAGGTGTTTCTTTATTACACAATATGACAAAAACAAAACTTTGATTTCCATCCAGAAAAGCATAACTTTGTGAAATTAGTTTGTTAATAACACAAGCTCACATGGATCCCAACTTCAAAATGCTCTAGCGCAGTCCTCACCTGAAGTGTGTATGCTGTGCAACACAGACAGCTCTTTCTGGAGTAGTCTGGCTTGAGCATCTGACACCACGAGGAAGAGGACAGAAGGTGCGGGCTCCTCCGTGCTCGATAACAAACTGCCGTCACGGGCCAGTCCGCCATCCCACACGCCGTATGAGAGAAGCTGAGAGCACGACACGCTAATGGCTACTTCACCCTCCCCATCAGCACCTACAAATACAAGAGGTCAGATATTTTAAATAGAGCATGATGAAGCTTCAGCAAAGTAAAATCGTAACGTGACTATTTTAAAGTGCCATTTAAACAAACAAACCAAGCTGACATCGTTAGAAAAAACAGTGCAGTTGAGTAAATGATTCAATGATTTGATCAAAACATGCAAAAAAGGCACCAAACCTACTGGCACAGCGAAAGAGTCACTGAACAAATCTTTTTTTTTGTAAGCTTTATCTTGTCCTTGGTGTGAACAGGCCTTTACAATGTACTGTACATGCTAATCACTTGACAGTTTGTCCCACTCTAAAGTCTTTCCCTTGGAAGTATAATACATTATGCAAGTAAAGTGGGTTTCAAACAGCAACTGACAGTAACTTGACTAGCTTTTAGGTGTGCACTAGCATATGTACGTCAATGCTAATAGCTAATAACCATAAGAAAAACTCAACCACATTTCTTGTCGTCAAATGTCCTCTTTCCTTCAGAAAAAAGGAACATTATGAATAAAAAATTGTTTTCAAACAGCAACTTACGTTAGCTTGACTAACTTTTAGGTATGCGCTAGCCTATGTATGTCAATGCTAAAAGCTAACATCCACAAATAAGTACAACCAATTTTTTTGTTTGTCAAATATCCTCTTTCCCTCAGAAATGCACCACATTATGCAAGTAACATGCGTTTCAAACAACAACTGACAGTAACTTGACTAGATTTTGCTGCACACTAGCATATGTACGTCAATGCTAATAGCTAACAACCATAAGCTTGATTAACTTTTTAGGTATGTGCTAGCCTATGTATGTCAATGCTAAAAGCTAGCATCCACAAACAAGTCCAACCAATTTTTATTTATTTATTTTGTCACATATTTTCTTTCCCTCAGAAATGCACCACAATATGCAAGTGAAATGGGTTTCAAACAGCAACTGACAGTAACTTGACTAGCTTTTAGGTGCGCACTAGCATATGTACGTCAATGCTAATAGCTAACAGCCATAAGAAAAGCCCAACCACATTTCTTTTTGTCAAATGTCCTCTTTCCCTCAGAAATATGCCATATTATGCATATAAAATGGGTTTCAAACATCAACTGACATCAACCTGACCAACTTTTAGGCAAACACTAGCACATGTAAGTCAATGCTAATAGCTAACAGCCACAAAAAAAAACAAACACATTTTTTCGTGACAAATAAAAATTTTTCCTGTAATATTTTTTTTCTGATCAAATATCATCCTTTCTTAAAAAAAGTCACATTATTCAATACTAACAATGCTAAGAGCTAACAGCTACAAACTTACAAAATGCTCCTTGCCTCTTAAAATAGGACGGCCTCGTTCAAATTATTACCAATGTGAACTAGCACTGGTTCATTCTGAAAGTCGACATCCATTTGTAATGTCCACATTTTTTTTGTCAAATGCCCTTTTTTCCCTCAGAAATGCATCACATTACACAAATAAAATGTGTTTTAAACAGCACCCGACGTTAGCTTCACTAACTTTTAGAAAAGCACTAGCATTTGTACACCAATGCTAATAGCTAATAATGTAAACTAGCATTGGTATATTCTGATATTTAGCGGCCATTTGTCACAATGTTATGTCCCGCAATTTTTTTTTTCTTGTCCAATGTCCTTTTCAGAAAAAAAGTCAAACAACTGACGCTGACTTCACTTTTAGGCACACATTAGCAAATGTGCATCGATGCTAATAGCTAACACTCACAAAAAATTCCAACCCCATTTTTTCTTGAAATGTCCTCTTTCATAAAAATGCACTCTTTGGCTCTTGAAACAGGATGGCCTTGTTCAAATTATTACCAATGTGAACTAGCATTGGTACATTCTGATATTTAACGCCCATTTGTAACAATCTAATGTCCAACCAAATGTTTTCTTTCCCTCAGAAATACATCACATTCCACAAGTAAAATGGGTTTCAAACAACAATTGACAGTGACTTTTGGAAACAAACTAGCATATGTATGCCAATGCTAATAGCTAACAAACCACAAGAAAAGTCCAACCACATTTTTTTTTTTTTTTTGTCAAATGTCTTCTTTTTCTTTCTCTTCTTACTCTCTGAAATACATCACATTACACTAGTAAAATAGGTTTCAAACAACAACTGAGTTAACTTGACTTTTAGGCACACATTAGCATATGTACATCGATGCTAATAGCTAACAGTCACAGGAAAATTCCAACTACATTTTTTCTTGTCAAATGTCCTCTTTACTTCAGAATAAATGTCACATTATGCATATAAAATGGGTTTCAAACAGCAACTGACATTAGCTTGACCAACTTTTGTGCTCGTACTAGCATATGTACATTAATGCTAACAGCTAACAGGCACAAGAAAAGTCCAGCCCCATTTTTTTCTCGACAAATATCCTCTTTCCCTCAAAAATACATCACATTACACAAGTAAAATGTGTTTCAAACAGCAACTGATGTTAGCTTCACTAACTTTTAGGCACGCACTAGCATACATACGTCAATGCTAGTAGCTAACAGACACAAACATATCAAAAGCTTGATAAAGTGCTCTCTTTGGCTCTTGAAACAGGATAGTCCCTTTAAATGAATACCAATGTGACTACCATCGGTACATTATGATATTTAGTGGCCATTTGTCACGATTTAATGTCCCGCCAATTTTTTTTTTTTCCTTTCCCAATGTCCTCTTTCCTTCAGAAAAAAAAGTCAAACAACAACTGACAAGAAAATTCCAACCCCATTTTTTTCATGTCAAATGTCCTCTTTCCCTCAGAAATATATCACATTACACAAGTAAAATGTGTTTTAAACAGCAACTGACATTAGCTTCACTAACTTTTAGGAAAGAACTAGCATATGTACATCAATGCTAATAGCTAACAGCCACAAACATATCAAAAGCTTGATAAAATGCTCTCTTTGGCTTTTGAAACAGGATAGCCTTGTTTTAATGAATACCAATGTGAACTAGCATTGGCACATTCTGATATTTAGCGGCCATTTATCACAATGTAATGTCAAACAAAATGTCAAACAATCGACTTTCATTTTTAGGCACGCATTAGCATATGTACGTTGATGCTAATAGCTAACAGCCACAAAAAATCCAACCCCATTTTTTCTTGTTAAATGTCCTCTTTCCCTCAAAAAATGGCCTATTATTTATATAAAAAAGGGGTTTCGAACAGCAGCTGATATCAACTTTTAGGCATGTACTAGTACATATGTCAATGCTAATAGCTAACAGCTACAAACATATCAAAAGCTTGATAAAATGTGCTTTTTTGCTCTTGAAAACACAAGATAGCTTAATTTAAATAAATACCAATGTGAACTAGCATTGGTACATTCTGATATTTGTCCAGCCATTTGTCACAATTTAATGTCCCGCCATTTTTTTTTCTTGTCCAATGTCCTCTTTCCTTTAGAACTGATGCCGACTTCTCTTTTAGGCACACATTAGCATATGTACATCGATGCTAACAACTAACAGCCACAAAAAAAAAAAAAGACCAACCACATTTTTTCTTGTCAAAATGTCCTCTTTCCCTCAGAAAAAAAAAAAAAAAATCTCACATTATTTATATAAAATGAGTTTCAAACAACAACTGACATCAACTTTTAGGCATGTACTAGTACATATATGTCAATGCTAGTAGCTAACAGCCACAAACTTATCAACAGCTTGATAAAATGCTCTTTTTGGCTCTTGAAACCTGATAGCCCCGTTTAAATGAATACCAATGTGAACTAGCATTGGTACATTATGATACTTAGCGGCCATTTGTCACGATTTATTGTCCTGCTCATTTTGTTTTCTTGTCCAATGTCCTCTTTCCTTCAGAAAAAATGTCAACAAACAACTCTTTTAGGCATGCATCAGCATATGTACATCTAGCTAACAGCCACAAATTTATCACAAAGGCTTGATAAAATGCTCTCTCTGGCTTCTGAAACAGGATGGCCTCATTCAAAATGATTTGTTTTAGTGTCTTTCGAGTGGGTAGCTTACGCACAAAGACCCTAGAAAGCTAAGAATAGAAAGGCGCTTGTCTGAAACCCTCATAAGCATCTTATACACACACAGAGGTGCTCTATTGAACACATTCAGTAATACGGGGACGACTGAAGTCACGCAAACAAGTTCTCTGCTTCTCCTCTGTCTCACGCACATAAATAGAGTGTTAATCTGAGCCGTCTTAACGGTGAAACTAAGAGAGAGGAGGGAGAGACAGAGGGTCACAGACAGTTGAAGAGAGATGTCACTCGGGACAAAACAGGGTGAAGGGTCAAAGACGCCCATCTAATGAGACAATCGGTGTAGTTACACTTCTTCATCACATGAGGCAGAACGACAGCAAAACACTGGAGTTTTTAGACATAAACTGTGTGTAAATGACCAGATTTGCTCACTGGGTGTCCAAATTTTATATTACTATCACAGTAAATCGCTATACTCCTTGCTAGCACACGTGTCGTACAATATAAGGCAAAACACCTGTTTAAATTAGTCTAGTTTTTCACTGCTCTTCCCAGAATGAGCACCAGACTGAATAAATTAATCCTTAAATGGTCTCTCACACACACACACACACACACACACACACACACACACACACACACACACACACACTCACTAATTATTGTATGTTAATGCTTTAACATTCAGCAGCTTGTTGACAGACTTCATAAAGAGAAGAACACCAAACTGATCACATTTCATTTATTTCTTTCTTTATTATTATTATTATTTTTTTTTATCTGCATTAAGTATGTTTCTGGCCCAAGCAAGGTAATTAGATGTAAATATGTTATTAAATAATTATTACATATATTATTTAAATATTTTAGAAAATAATTGTAAATTTATTTGAAAAAAATCTAAATTATTTTAACAATATTAGTTTATTTAAATATTTTATGAAATCATTGTATACTTACATTTATCATTTTTTAAACTCAAATTAAATTTTTACTTTAAAATTATGTAAAAATAATAATTTTAATTGTATATCAATAGGTGTAAATGTATTATTAAATAATGATGAAATGTATTATAAAATAAGTTGCTACAGATTTTTATTTACATTTTTAAGTTTTATAATCTAACATTTGTTATTTAAAAATTATTTTAACACTAAATCATTTTATATTTAAACAATTTTTAAAGTCAAACTTAAAGTCAAAATTATGTGAAAAATATTTTCATTATATATGATTAGATGTAAATAGATTATTAAATAATTCTGAAATATATTATAAAAGTTATTATATATTTGTATATACATGTTTAATTTCTTAGCTCTAATGTTTTTTTAATTTACTACTATTTTAACAATTAGTTTATTTAAATATTTTATAAAATAATTGTATACTTACACTTATAATTATTTATTATTATTATTATTATTATTAATAATAATAATAATAATAATAATAATAATAATAATAATAATAATAATAATAATAATAATAATAATAATAATAATAATAATAATGTCGGCGCCGATAGCCTCGTGGGCAGTGCGCCAACATATAGTGCTGTTGCGCTACGGGCGTCCCGAGTTCGAATCCCGGCTCGAGGACCTTTCCCGACCCTACGCCCTTCTCTCTCTCCCACTTCACTTCCTGTCAATAATGATCTGTCCTATCTCAATAAAGCCAGAAAGGCCAAAAATAAATCTTTAAAAAAAAAAAAAAATAAAAAAAAAAATAAAAATAATAATAATAATAATAATATTTTAACAATATTTACAATATTTAGACTCTTTAGACAATATTTAGAGTTTTTCATATTTATTTCCTGAAAAAAAAAGATATAAATGTTGTTTAAGAATGAATTATTAAATATATTATTAAATATAATTAAAGGTATTAAATCATTTTACTGACTGTAGTCTTTTTTTTTTTTTTTTTTTTTAACTGTAATTCTAATATTATATATAGTTAATCTCATATAATTAAATGCATATATGTGCATTTCATTAAACAAATTTTTTTAAAGTATTCACAGTTTTTTACAAGAATATAAAATAATTGTGTGAATTTTATATTTACTTTCAAATTATTAAAAAAACTATTTATATAATTAGATATAAATGTTATTAATTATACAAAATTTTTTTACATTTTACATTTTAAATGTTTAACATTTTTTTACTCTAATTTTCAAAATATACTTTTGTAATCTTGCATAATTAAATGCATAAATGATATAATATATACAAAATACACAATACTATAATTTACAATCATTTTTATATAAATATAAAAGAACTGTATGTGTGTATATATATATATATATATATATATATATATATATATATATATATATATATATACACACAAACACATATATATATATATTTTATATATGTCTTTGTATTAGACTATTTTAGATTCTTCTTTTTTATTTATTACATTTATTATTAACTTTAAAATAACTTTAAATCATATATTTTTTTATATACAAGTACTACATATAAATATACTGTAAAAAAAATGTAATAAAATTACATTTAAAGCACAGAACAACTTGAGAAAAAAAAAGAAATTGGTTTATGGTCCACTTTAATGGTCAGGTGTCTTTCTAGGTTCTTCCTCTCCCCTTATTTCTCAAAGAAATAATAGAGAAAAAAACAGACAGATTATTAGTTGTAAATACCTTTCAGTGGTACAGTGATGCCTTCATCTGTGATCTATAAAAGAAAGAGAGAAGGAAAACATTGCATTAAGAGAAAAGCCAAACATGGACGGGATAACAAAGGGCTGGCAGTCTCTTGAACTGCTGACTACAAAGTCTGTCCACCACCAAATATTTAACAGATTGAAGATATAAAAGAGTCATTCTGCCACAGATGGAAAAGCAAAAAAGAACACAGTCACATAAAACACTGGTCAGTGAACCCGAACCAGAACAGAGGACGTTCCTGCTGAGATTTGTTCCGATAAAGACAACAAACGCTTGACACTTTAGCTCTTTTCCAAAAGTCAGCGTTCTTGCTGCCCACATTGGCAGATTTATCTAAGGCAACATCCTAACTGAAATTAACCACATAAGAGACTGATTAGGGACAGTCTACAAAGACAGGAAATACGCAAAATATACCACAGGAAGTGTGATTATTATCTATGCAATATCAATATTATTGTATAGCACATATTACAATAGAGATGTGCTATAAAGTATTCATGTTCTTGATTAAAAGTCCTACCTTGTGTATCAATCTTGAAATACGACTCTTAAATCCTAAACTGTTTAATGAATAATAAAAAAAAGTGTGAAATTCAAATAATATAATTTGTATGAAGATTAATGTGTGAAATGATGACACAGTGAAGAAAAAAAAAAAAAAAAAAAAATCAACTGACTTGTCATCAAGCAAAATAATCACACATATAGTTATATAATGCTATTTAAAAATAAACAAATTATACAAATTTTATATTATATTATATTATATTATATTATATATATATATATATATATATATATATATACATACACTACCGTCCAAAATTTGGGGTCAGTAAGACTTGCAATTTTTTTTTTTTTTTTATGAAGTCAAGGCTGCATTTATTTTATTAAAAATACAGAAAATAAACTGTAATATTACAAAATGTTATTACAGTATAAAATAATGGTTTTTATTTTCATATATTCATTTACATATAGATTTTTCATCAGCTGTTACTCAGTTTCCCAGGCTTAAGTGTCACATGGTCTCTCAGAAATCATTCTAATATTCTGAATTATTAGTAGAATTATCAGTTTTGGAAACAGTTGTGCCGCCAATGTTTTTTATTTATTTTTTTTGAACCTGTATTTTTTTTTTCCTTTCAAGAACAACATTTATTCAAACACTCACCCCAAACTTTTGAACGGTAGTGTGTATATATATATATATATATATATATATATATATATATATACACACATACATACATACATACATATACACACACACACACAATAGTAATAATAATAATAATAATAATAATAATAAACAACATTTCACAATAAATTGGTCTTGGAAAATTTAATTTTTTAATTATTTATTATTTTTATTATTGATATTTATTATTAACATTTTCAATAATAATAATAATAATAATAATAATAAACAATAAATTGGTCTTGGAAAATGTATTTATTTATGTTTTTTCTTTTTTATTAATGATATTTATTATTAACATGTTCAACAACAATAATAATAATAATAATAATAATAATAATAGTCATCATCATCATCATCAATAGAAAAGCCTTAAAGATTGTTTTCACAATAATGCAGATTATACATATTTTTTTAACATACTAGTTTATTTATTAATAAACATATATTGTAAATGAATTCTAAAAACAACTTTTTAATCTAATGTTTTATTTCTGTACAATTAGGTGCAATATATATTATTATTATTTTTTTTTTTATATTTACATGCACATTTGTACAAAATGTATTTTACAAAAAAACTATATCTATAAAAAACTATAAAACTATATTAAATCAAAGTCTTCTTGAATAATTGAATAATTAATTATACAAAATTAAACATATATATATATATATATATATATATATATATATATATATGTATGTATTATACACACACACACACATATTATAAAACAATATACACAAATTAATTGTATGTACACACAATTATTTTATATTTAGATTAGTATTATTTAGACTATTTTAGATTGTTTTTTTGATTTATTACATTTATTATTTAAGATTAATTTTAAAATAATTTAAAACCTTATTGTCATATAATTGGATGTAAATATATGACTTGTGCATATGGGTACAGTCATTTTAGACACTTCCAAAACTGAAGCAACAGAGATGGAAAAAAGGGTCCTGTCCGAACTTTTGCTATAAAATTAGGAGGAAACAAATCCCTAGAATATCATTATATGCTTAAACATTAAGATTAGTACTCATGGAAATTACTAAAGTAGTCAAACCTGTTCATTAGAAGGGGGTGTCCCTTCTGAATGATATTTATATAGTTAGATTTGACTATATTCGATCTTTCAGGCTTCACATGGTTACAAGAGACGGCACACTAAGTTTTGGAACAGAGACACTGACCTGTTGATCACATCCACGCGTTACGCACGCGCCCCCCCCCGGCTACACTCATTAAACACATCCTAAACGAACGCCCTCCTTCATGTGCGCAGAACTATTGCTTAACGGCTTGTAAAAAATAGAGCAGAACAGCCCCTGAAACCAACACAGCTTTAATGTGCTTTTGAAGCTTTACTGGACAAACAGTGATAAGGGTGCTGTACTCCGTGTCGGGGCCGGTTTAGGTTACAGCCGCTGTTGTTGTTGTTGTTGTTGTTATAATAAACACGGCTTTCAGCCGCTCCGCAGTGTTTCAGGTTTAACGTTTGGAATTTTCTGGCAAACAAACTTTCGTTGGTCTCTTAATCACATCTGCAGCCCGTTGTCGGCTAGCTGTTGCTTTGTGGTTTGTATAGCAGGAACGGCCAATTAAAATAGTGGAATAACAGATGTCCTTCATTATACAAACAACAACAAAAATCAAACTGCGTGATTGGCTGAATGGAAGATCTGGAACCATGTGTTGGAAAGTCATTCGGCCGGATCTGGAAGATGGAACCGAGAGGCCTAATCCAATGTGACCAGATATGAGAATTAAGATCTTCAGACTGATGGTGATTGTAGGGGGTCTGAGAACACTGCTGAACCACTTTTATAATTTAATGCAACTATAAATTCGATTATCAGAAAAAGTTTCTCTCACCACAATGGTCCCGTTGGTCTGCGCCTCGAGTGTGTCGTAATGGAGTCTGGTGAAGGCGAGTTGTATGATGGAAGGCACTTCTACTTTGGTTGATCTATCACTTCCTGCGTTGGTCTTTGGGCTCTTTTGGTTCCCTGACTGAAGCATGAAAAAAGAGAAAGAGAAAAACTGGTTAGCTACAACATTATTTATATATATTACGCACACACACACAGAATCATAAAAGAAAAAACAAATATAACGTAAAGTAAAGTAGAGGTGCACAATAAATTGGTCTGGGAAATGATTTATTTATTTGTTTGTTATTTTTTTTAAAGCCACGTTTAATAAAATAGTAATGGTTCCTTTTATAATAATAATAATAATACACATTAGAAAAGATTTTTTAAAGAGTTTTTACACCATTTTTTTTTTTACAGTAATGTACATTTATTACTATTTTTTATTAATACACAATATATACAATTTTATTTATAATATATTATTTATTTAAAATAAATATTTTTTTTTATTTTTATTCACAGTATTATACATTTTCTTTATTCTTTATTTTTCATATATTACAGTATTTATTATACATATTTAATACATATGTATAAAATTATATTTGTCATTTCTTTAGATTATTTATTTACAACCTTGTTTCACTCTGTTTAGGAACTGAAACTATTTTTGCATGAAAACTATTTTTATTTTGGCATTTAAACTTGTGGAAAAAACTTCAACATGGTCTGGGAAAATGTTAATAGTAGTAGTAGTAGTAGTTGTTGTTATTTATTTAATTATTTATTTATTTATTTGTGTATTTATTGATTGATTGATTGATTTTTGTTATTGCCACATTTAATAAAAATGTAAAGTTGGAAAAAAATAATGTTTATAATATATGATTTATAATGATTACTTAATTACAACTGTGTTTTACCCTGTTTTGATGCATTAAAACTATTTTTTATTTTGACATTTAAACTTGGAAAAAAAAAACATTCATATAAGAAAAAAAAAAAAAAAAAAAAAAATCACACATTTAAATAGTGTTAAATAGTGTTAAAATGTTTACCTATTGTTGATCTTGTAAATTTTACATTTTTAACATATTAATGTCACTTCTTTAAGAAAACTAAAACGGTCTCTCATTCTTGAAAACACAAAATACATATTTCACGCTTACATCGATGCACAGCAATTTTAAAAATGCAGTAATTCAATAATAAAATAACTTTACCCATAATTTATTGACTTAATTTTGTGTGCTCACCAAAACTGCATTTATTTAATCAAAACTACAGAAAAAATGTGAAGTATTATTACAATTAAAAACAACTGTTTACGATTTTCATATATTTTAAAACTGTATTTATTCCTGTGATTTTATTTCTTATAACATTATGCTTCTTTACTGTCACTTTCGATCAATTTCATGCATTTTAATTCAAATTAAAATTACTGACCACAAACAGAACTGTACCTGAACATTTTACACTGTAAAAATACACTTCTTTTATATAAAACCAATATTATTATGCATTAATATTCAGTATTTTTAAAATACAATATTGAATTTTTGGTCATCATTTTTCTTGGACGTAATGAAAATCATGGGAGCCTGTTTCTTCAACTAAATAAAAAATAAACAAAAGGTTATTTCAACTTTTTATCTCACAATTCAGTTTTTTTATTTTTTTTTTCAGAATAGTGTGATATAAACTTACAATTGTGAGTTATAAAGTCAAACTTGCAATTCTGACTTTTTTTCTCGCTAATGCAAGTTATATCTCACAATTGTTGAATTGAGCTATAAACTCACAATTGCAAGTTATAGTCTAATTTTAATGGGGAAAAAGACTGATATGTTCTCAAATTTGTGAGTTTATATCTCAGAATTATGACTCAATAACTTGCAATTTCGACATAAACTCGCAATACTATAAAAAAGTCAGAATTGCGAGTTTGTATCACAATTCGTAGAAAAAAAAGTATGAATTGTAAGACGTAAACTCACAACTGCAAAAAAAAAAAAAAAGAGTCAGAATTGTGAGATAAGTCGCAATTATCTTTTTTACATTTTTCTATTTAGTGGCGAAAACAGACTTCCATAGAAATCCAACAAAATCCGCTTTTCTTAAAATCACAAAAGAAAAAAGAACACCAGCCCTTTTCTCTTTTCAGAAACATGTTTCTCATATAATTTGCATGCCAAGCTGAAGGTAAGTACACCAACTGCTATTGACAAACACCTGAGTCGCATTGCTCTAATCAGCCTCAAACATCCCAACCCTTTAATCAAGAGCCGAAAGCTTTTCTCAAACACATTTTTAGTTTGCAAATCTAAAACGCTGCATACCAAAGCTAGAAGCCTCTCATACCGCAGTGCCATATTGAATTTGTTCTGCTGTCACGGAAAACGACGCAAATTGAATATGTGTCCAGCTTGGACAAACAAAACCAACGATTCTGACAAAGGAAATTCGCTGAAAGGATTTGATGAATAGTTGTAAACAAGGGCGAACCCAAAACTCCACAGCCATGTTGAACAAATCTAGACTTCAAAAGACAGATGTGCATGAAGATAAGTTGAAATGAGTCAACATTTGTTTAGCATAGTCCTTCGGCAAAGTTTCAAAGCTTCTTCAAACGAAGAGTTGAGAGACGGATGCTCGAGGACGCGAAAGCTTTAGCCAAATGGCGCGGGTTAGGTTTTAATAATGATATGACATTTGAAGATCAGTCAGAGATTGATCAGTTCGCTGAAAAAGTATTTATACTCTGCCATTTAAAAATCTGGGGTCAATACAATTTTAACTGTTTTATTCAGCAAGGATGCATTCAGTTAGTAAACAGTGACAGAAAAGATATTCATAATTATGGTTGCAAAGGGGTGGAAAATTCCCAGTAAATTTTATGGAAACTTTCCAAAATTGCTGGAATGTTTTCGAAATTTTCTGGAAGTTTTCCACTGTTTTGCAACCCTATTCATAATAGAGTTTTGATTCAAGTAAATGCTGTTTTTTAACCTTCTACTCAATCTGAGAATCCGGAAAATGTTCTATCTTTACATCAAAGCACAAGAAAAGTAAAATCTTAAATGAAATGAAAATTACCCCATGATTTATTCAACCTCAAGCTATCCTAGGTGTATATGACTTTCTTCATTCAGAAGAATACAATTGAAGTTATAATGAAAATGTCTTGTCTCTTCCAAGCTTCATAATGGCAATGAATAGGTCTTAAAGGAACACTCCACTTTTTTTTTTGAAAATAGGCTCATTTTCCAACTCCTCTAGAGTTAAACAGATGAGTTTTACAGTTTTTGAATCCATTCAGCCGATCTCCAGGTCTGGTGTTAGCACTTTTAGCATAGCTTAGCATAAATCATTGAATCTGATTAGACTGTTAGCATCTCGCTCAAAAATAACCAAAGATTTTCAATATTTTTCCTATTTAAAACTTGACTCCTCTGTAGTTACATTGTGTACTAATACCGACAGAAAATGAAAAGTTGCGATTTTCCAGTCTGATATGGATAGGAAATATACTTTCATTCGTAATAATCAGGGAACTTTGTTGCCGTACCATGGGTGCAGCAGGCACAATGATATTACGCAGCTATTTTACTATTAGCTTAGTGGTTTAGTGTTGGTCACGCTGGAAGCTACCTAGCTAGGGATTATTTTCGGGTGCTGCGTAATATCATTGCGCCTGCTGCACCCAAGGTACGGCAGCAAAGTTCATTGATTATTACGCCGGAATGAGAGTATAGTTCCTATCCATATCAGCCTGGAAGATCACAACTTTTCATTTTCTGTCGGTCTTTGTACACAATGTAACTACAGAAGTGTCAAGTTTTAAATAGGAAGAATATCGAAACTCTCTGGTCATTTTTGAGCGAGATGCTAACGGTCTAATCAGATTCAATGATTTATGCTAAGCTATGCTAAAAGTGCTAACACCAGACCCGGAGATTGACTAAATGGATTATAAAATGGTAAAACTCATCTGTTTAACTCTTGGGGAGTTGGAGTGTTCCTTTAAGATTTTGAAGTCCAAAAAAAGTGCATCGCTCTATTGTAGAAGGTACTCCACACGACTCTAGAAGGTTAAAGGATTAGTTCACTTTCAGAACAAAAATTTACAGATAATGTACTCACCCCCTTGTCATCCAAGATGTTCATGTCTGTCTTTCTTCAGTCGTAAGGAAATTATGTTTTTTGAGGAAAACATTTCAGGATTTCTCTCCATATAATGAATATGAATGGTGCCAAGTTTGAACTTCCAAAATGCAGTTTAAATACAGCTTCAAAGGCCTTTAAATGATCCCAGCCAATAAAGAAGGGTCTTATCAAGCGATTATTTTTGAAACAAATTGACAATTTATATACCTTTAACCGCAAATGCTCGCTTAGTTTGTCTCTGCAATGCACATGTCTTTGTGATCTAGGTCAATACAGTTAGGGTGTGTCAAGAAACTCCCATCTCGTTTTCTTCCCCAAGTTCAAAATCATCCTACATCACCAACCCAGTGTTTACAAAGTGAACATACAAAGAAGATCAAACACAAAAAAAATGATAAAAGTTGAAGACGAAAACGAGACAAGTTTTTCGACATACCTTAACTGTATTGACCCGGATCACAGAGACATCTCAGAGATGAGACAAGACAAGCATTTGTGGTTAAAAGTATATAAATTGTCAATTAGTTTAAGATAAGACCCTTCTTTATCAGCTGGGATCATTTAGAGCCCTTTGAAGCTGGAATTTAACTGCATTTTGGAAGTTCACACTTTGGGACACCATTCATATCCATTATATGGAGAGAAATCCTGAAATGTTTTCTTCAAAAAACTTCAATTTCTTCAATTTCTTTATGACTGAAAAAAGAAAGACATGAACATCTTGGATAACAAGGGGGTGAGTACATTATCTGTAAATTTTTGTTCTGAAAGTGAACTAATCCATTAATAAAGGCCTTCTGAAGTAAATCGATGCGTTTGTGTAAGAAAAATATCAAAATTGTTGTAGTATATGTGTTCACAGTAAACTTCAGAAGGCCTTTATTTACACACAGTGCCACGTGGAGCACTTTTTATGATGGATGGATGCACTTTATTGGACTTACTCCCAATATAAAGCATAGAAGAGGCAGGACATTTTTAATATAACTCCCATTATATTTGTCTAAAAGAAGAAACTCATATACAACTAGAATGGCTTGAGGATGAGTAAATCACGGGATCATTTTTATTTTTGGCTGAACTGTCCCTTTAATTCCAGACGTTTTTGGCACTTTAATAATAAATGTCACCTTTATTGAGTTTTGTTTAGCATCCTGTCTGGTTGATTTAAATAAACTATTCGTAAAATAAATTGGTTAGTGAGTGTATAACAACAAAGAGCATTTAAACAGTTATCATTTGTAATTTGCGCTGGATAAATGTAAATGTAAATGTTTATGACATGTAGTCAGCAGGGGCCCATGTTTTAAATCTACACCCATTTGTTATCTGTTACCTGAGCATCCCTGATCCCCTCAGAGATCCTCTGCTCTTGTAAACTCCCAGACACGTCATTCATCTCATCGGCTCCTTCTTCATCGCTGGAGAGCACGACTGAAAAAGAGATACAAACATGTGACCAATCACAACTTTTAATTAAAAAGCCTTTGTCCAAAAGATCAGATATTCGTGGTTCCACACAGGATGTACTTTGCAACCGAAATCACCAGGTTGTGCATGATAATATAATTTGAGATGAACATTTTTATATTAAATTAGGAACAAATGAAGACTAGGAGCCTTTTTACCAGTGCTCTAAGACTTCTGGACCACGCTGCACGTGGAGGAAAAACAAACATCAGGATCTTCTAGATAAACTTCTGATGCTGCATTTTCCAATGAGGTAAATGCGAGTCTTGACAGATTTGCTTCAGTAAACAGTTCGTATGATGGATTAAAAAAGTTCACTTGTTTTGCATTACAGAGGGTCAAATGGTAATTCCGACACTGTGTTCTTACAGTTCAATGTTATGTTTCTAATAAAGCCATTAGCCCTTTTTTTTCTGTGTTTGACGACTGATGAGTGTTAATTTTGGACTGTTCTCCTGTTCCCTTGTTCTCTGTAGCAGAAGCTTCTCTTGGCTGGGCCCCATAATGGGCTTTGAAAGAGAAACCAGGACATGGGTAATCCTCTGTCTTTTTTTTCATCCTTCACCTCCTTCTCTTCCTCTTCTGATCCACCAATACATCAGAAAACAATAACAAATTCAACGCTGTCCATCTGTTTTTGCTACATTAAAAAATGGTTTGAATGGGACAGATTTGCAAACTAAGCAGACGTTTGTTGGCTTTTCGTATAAATCTCTTCAAGTCTTCTGTCAGATCATCACTAGAGGAAAATTCTCAACAAATGGGAACTGAAGCTTTTAAGGATGGAAAATGAATGAAAAAAGTAAGTGTTTTTATTCTGAAAAAAGCTAAATGAATCATTTTGAGTCAGTCAATGAATCAACTGATGTGGTTCACAAAACCAGCCTGTATGAACTCACTGACCTAATGATCCAGACTGGAACAGAAGCTTCAGGTTAGTTTCGGTTGGTTTCTCATGACTTCAGAAGTCAACGTGAAAGTGTGTAATTGATTTTTGCGTGTAGTATTTCTTTAACGCCAACCATAATGGGAGATAAGGTGTTTAGGATGAACTAGTTCCAGCTGATCATGAGTAGGAGGATGATATCTCTGGTTCCTCTCTAGCAGACAGAGGTGTAATGGGCTTTACCCAGACCTTGAGGTCAGGATTGCAGTAATCTAGATTGTGAGAGTGAATGCTGCTATTCTGCACACTACACACTTAAAGACATTAATCTTTATGAGGACATCCTTCATCCAATGACAGCTTAGAACTAATGCCACCTCCATAACAATGGGACCGACATGCACTCATGGAAAATGCTGTGTTTTGTTAGATTAGTTCATTTGGTTTCACTCTCTTTTTATGTTCACACTCAGTTTGCATTTTTCAATTCGGACTCACTTCATCCACTTGTGAAAATTTACTGTTTTATTTAGTGATGCACAATATTGGAAAAGGCTTTTTTTTTATACCTTTTAGGTTGATTTGGTTTCACTCTATTTTTCCGTTCACACTCAGTTTGCATTTTTAAACCCAGATTCCACTGGTGGAAGTTTACTCTCTTAGCGATGCACAATGTCTCTGGATTATACAGGTTATCGGAAGTTTTTTTAAGTTCATTCTGTTTCGCTCTCTTTTTGCTTTCACACTCAGTTTGCATTTCTTAATCCAGATTCCACTTCTGTTTCTTTACTATTTTATTTAAAGATGCACAGTGTATCCATACCATAACAGTTACTGGAAAAGGCTTCTTTTTTAACTGTTAGGTTAATTAGTTTTTACTCTCCTTTGCATTTTTGCATTCACACTCAGTTTGCATTTGTTAATCCAGATTCCACTTCATCTACTGTTGAAAGCTTACCATTTTATTTAAGGATGCACAGTATATCCATACCATAACAGTTACTGGAAAAGGCTTCTTTTTTAACTGTTAGGTTAATTAGTTTTTATTCTCCTTTGCATTTTTGCATTCACACTCGGTTTGCATTTCTTAATCCAGATTCCACTTCATCTACTGTTGAAAGTTTACCATTTTATTTAGGAATGATTGTATATGTGTACCATAACAGTTATTGGAAAAGGCATTTTTTTTTTTACTTGTTAGGTTAATTTGGTTTCACTCTGTTTTTACATTCACGTTCAGTTAGCATTTTTAAATCCAGATACTTTGTCAATTAATGGAAGTTTACTATTTAATTTAGCGATGCACAATGTCTTTGCATTATACAGGTTATAGGAAAAGGTTTTTTTTTTTTTTTTGCTTGAGTTAATTCGGTTTCACTCTCTTTTTACATTCACACTCAGTTTGAAATACTCAATCCAGATTCCACTTTATCCACTGATGAAAGTTTACTATTTTATTTAGAGATCGTCGCTGTCGGGCGGAAACCTCGTATGTCCAAATTTTGTAAATTTCATATTTTTTCACAAATCGATGCTATTGGTCAGTGCCCACGTGGATCTGTAATTTTTTCAAATTATTAACTAATCTAAAGCGTTGAAAATAGCTTGAGAGCAAATCTCTTAACTCATTTGAACACTTTAACTGTCTGAGAAGAGCTCGTATCTCCACCTTTTCTTCACTCCGCTGGAGCGTCGGGGCATATGTCCCCTTTCATCTTCTTGTCACAAAGCACCGGCAAAAATAATTAGCATTGAATGTGTCGGTGGAAACAGTAAGGAGATATTTAAATGATCCATTAATAAACTAGTGTATTCTGAGATAATGTCGCAAAGACCCTGACTCGCAATCTCTTCTTTGGACGCAACTTTTGAAGGAAAGCATCTTTCCGGATTACATAATGAAAGCGTTTTTTTCTGATTTGTTTTATTTCGTTAAGTAATAATTTAAAGCTTTCTATTTATTTATTTATTTATTTGTCATGTTTGTGAGGCATGTAGCCTATTCGCTGAAAAATGTGATCGCGCTGACTCCTCATGTCCTGCAAAGCGATTTCAGCTTCTCCTCTTCAAAAACAATATTCACATAATAGCGCACATTTATCTAGGTTTAATGTTTAAACTAAAATTGTTCTATAGCTACTTTAACTGTTTTAGATCTATAGATTGTATTTTATGCAAGTCGTAATGATTTAGGCTAAAAGGCAAAAGTCTTCCGCTGGCCGCTGTTCGAAACACTGATATTTAACGAACAAAAAAATGCTCCAAAAGTTTTTCTAAATTAACTTAATAAGAAAACGAAACGAAATATAACCACATTGGCATTACATACAAAACGTAACTATGTTAATAGCTGAAACAGCAGTATAAGCTGTTCTGGAAGAATTAAGGGGAAAAAAGACGGACTCAGTTTTTTTGTATTGCATCATAGCTCTTAAACCTTTAAAATAGAGTTTAGGAAGATGTTTGTAACCACAGTCGTTAGCTTTGGTTAACTATTGAAGCCTTTTCTCTTGTCAAAAGGCTCAATGCGACCGCAGACTTTGTTTGCCTGCAGATTAATTTCCGCCTATTAGACAGTTTATCGCTTTATTTTGGTATTGCATCACTCATAGCTCTAACGTTTAAAATAGAGTTTAGGAAAATGTATGTAACCACAGTCGTTAGCTTTGGTTAACTATTGAAGCCTTTTCTCTTGTCAAAAGGCTCAACGCGACCGCAGACTTTGATGAACACTGCTGGCAGCAGCGAATTCTGTGTCTGTACCATTCTTATCAATGACGGCGTAATCTCGAATCTCCCTGCTCCCAAGTCATAAAACCTCGTATCTCCGATAAAACATGATTTTGGGGAAATGTTGTCTTAATGTTGGTACACAACAGTGTATGATAGCAATATATGGTATAATACCAACTTTAACGATAAAATATTTAATAACTCAAAAAATATGCAGTTTTTTTCATTTCCTGAAAAATGACGGTTTTGGAGATACGAGGATTCCGCCCGACAGCGACGAGATGCAGAGTATATCTGTGCCATAACGGTTGGTGGAAAAGGCTTTTTTGTTTACCTGTCAAGTAAATTCGGTTTCACTCTCCTTTTTACGTTTTCATTCTGTTTGCATTTCTTAATCCAGTTTCCACTTCATCCACTGGTGAAAGTTTATTATTTTATTTAGAGATGCACAGTATATCTAAACCATAACAGTTATAGGAAAAGGTTTCTTTGTTCACTTGTCATGTTAATTCGGTTTCACTCTCTTTTCAGATTCACACTCAATTTATATATTTAAATACAGAATCAAATTTGTCCGCTGGTGGAAGTTTACTATTTAATTTAGCTATGTACAAAGGTCTCTGCATTATACAGGTTATCAGAAAATGTTTCTTTTTAAACCTGTTAGGTTAATTCAGTTTCACTCTCTTTTTTACGTTCACACTCAGTTTGCATTTCTTAATCCAGTTTCCACTTTGTCTACTGGTGAAGGTTTATTATTTTATGTACGGATGCACAGTATAACTGTGCCATAACAGCTACTGAAAAAGGCTTTTTTTTTTTTTTTTTGCCTGTTAGGTTAAATCAGTTTCACTTTCTTTCTTGCAGTTTGCATTTGTAAATCCAGATTCCACTTCATCCACTGGTAGAAGTTTACTATTTAATTTAGCAATGTACAATGTCTCTGTAACATAGGTTTACCTGTGGAGTTAATTCAGTTTCATATTTATATATTTATATATTTATATTTATATTTATATATATATATATATATATAAAATAATTAACCTCTACATGTAATTTCTTAACTTTGATGACACAAACCATTTCTAGGGACTTGAGGGTGGACTCTTTTGATTTAAGCCAGTAAGAAACCACTTAACAACCTCCCAGATTACCATAGCTACTGCACAGTAAAGTCCTGGTCTAGTTGGTTGAAGTTATCTTGATCTTCTGACCATTTCCAAGATGTGGTGCCTCTGCCAATCAGTGCTCTTAAGAAATACGTCTTCCATTAGAGACAAAAGCAGCACATTCAATTTTTCTTAAACATTTATGGGGTAAGCTGGCATACACGGCTTGCAAAAAGCTGTTAAATGCACTACCCACCTCCCTGGAGGGTAAGAAAGTTTAAATAAGGCAAGTTTGCACTCAAAGCAATGTTTGCGAAGTAGTGGAAAGAATAAATAAAAAAAAGAAAAAGTAACACGTACTTGGCTCTGTGGAACTGGGCTTGGACCTCTTGTAAGTCTTGTAGGAAACTGGGGGCTTCCTCCTCAATTTGTTGCTGTAAAATGACCCAAAAATGTCCTTGCTCTTGGCCTCTGGTGGAGATGTCAGCGTGTCTTTTCTAACAGGCACAGAGGTGGCAGCTCTTTCTCCAGAGGCCTTCAGATGCCTAGCTGGAGCTTCCTGAAGAGAGTGCCCCGAGCGGAGGCTGGGTTCATTACTGGACGGTTTGGAAACAGATTCTTCATTCAATGCAGTTCTATTCTTGTTTTTGCTTACTGCGCTCTGGAGTTGGAAGAGACAAGAACAAAGAACAAAGAGCTTACAGAAAACCCTAAGTCAGTGAGACAACACCCTGTCCAAAACTGGCAAAGTTCAGCTTTAATATTAATTAGGCAACACGACTGAACACTTCAGAAAAGTTACAACGCAACCTTAACATAAATTAATTAATATTCATGACCAAACACTAAATTAATAAGCAGTAATTGTACCATGGTGATGCTCTACACTCGTTGCAGAGTGATGTCACACTTAATTAATATTTATGAGCCAACACTTTGCCATAGTAGTATGACATGACCTAATGAATGATGAAAGCTAAAATCATAGTAGGGTTTAATGCAACATCAGTATTAACTATTTTATATTTATGTGCCAGGACAACAAGACTTTTTATAGTGAAACTTTGCTTCATGAATATTAATTAGGTAGCATCACTGGTTGGCCAGTGTGACCTCATTTATATTTATAAGCTTAGACATTATTCAGTTCACTTTAGGAACTTTATAAACCAGACCTAATTAATATTTATCAGCCAATAATTTGCCATATTATGATTTGTACAAAGTTTTGTAATGACGTTATGATCAGATAAATATTTATGAGCTTTACTATGAAGGCTGAAAGGTTATGAGGCAACATCACGCTAACCTAAATTTATATTTATGAGCCAAGACTTTGCTATGAACAACATTGCTATAAACAAATTAATATCTATCAGTCCTTGTATGGTGAAGGTTTGGTTCATGAATAGTAATTAGGTAGCATGTGACCTTATTTATATTTATGAGCCAAGCAGGAAGGAATCATAACTTAACTATCTGAGTACCAACATCAGTATGTCCAAATTAATAAGAATGAATCCTACTATGATGACACTTCAACTCATGAATATTAATTAGATAGCATGGGTGGACATTCCAGGGTTATAATAAAGCAACATCAGACTTTTATGGTCCAACACCTTGCCATATTAAGATTCGTGATATTAACCACTACTATGCCAATGACCTATTTAATATATACCAGCCCTAGCAGGATGTAGCTTACCTTATGAATATTAATTAGGCAACATGACTGGTTATCCAGTGTGACCTCATATATATTTATGAGCTAAGACATTGTTTTAAGTTTAAGTTTACTATTAAGTTTACCAATGCACATTGTCTATGCATTATACTGACTTCTTTTGTACCTGTTGTGTTAATTCGTTTTCACTTTCACTTTCGCATTTCTCAATCCAGATTCCACTTCTTCCACTGGTGAAAGTTTACGATTTTATTTATGGATGCACAGTGTATTTATACCATAACAGTTACTGGAAAAGGCTGCTTCTTCTCTTTTTTTTTTACCCGTTAAGTTAATTTGGTTTCAGTCTCTTTTGCATTTTTTGCATTCACAATCAATTTGCTTTTTTAAATCCAGATTACACTTCATCCATTTATGATTTGAAGTTTACTATTTAATTTAGCCATGCACAATGTCTCTATTATATAGGTTATTGGAAAAGGCTTCTTTTTTACTTGTCGATTCGGTTTTAGCCCCTTTTTGCATTTACATTCAATCTGCATTTCTCAATCAATCAAGATTCCACTTTGTCCATTGCTGAGAGTTTACTGTTTTACTTAGGGATGCACTATGTATATATGTACCTTTTTGGGTTAGTAAATAAAAATGAGGTTCATAACAATTACATTATTCTGTTTACTCTAGGAACGCTATAAACCAGTGTCAGACCTAATTAATATTTATTAGCCAAGACTTTACCATAGTAGGAGTTTTGCAGTGACATTATGGTGAATATGATGAATATTTATGAAGGCTCCTACTATGGTGAAGTTTTGATTGATGAATATTAATTAGGTGACATAAGTGCACGGTCCACAAAGGTCATGAAGCAACATAAGTGTGACAGTTTATACTGATGACATTGTGCAAGTCAATATGCCCAAACATGACATAATAAGAACGCCAAATTCATGTTAATGAGCTAAGACTTTGCCATATTACTATATTAGGCTAAGCTTCGGCACATAAATAAATACAAATTAGGTCAAATTGATATATCTTCATATCCTACCTCAATATAAGCCCTACTATAGTAAATTCATGAGCTTTGGTTGGACTGGACTCTTTAGATAATAACATCAGAATGTAATAATATTAATGAGCTAGATCTTTACTGTAGAAATACTCATTAATTTGCAGAACTGACTGACAGATGTCTTTTAATGAAAGACCTGAACATCACCTCACCTTAAAGGCATCACAAACAGAACCTGTGGACTTTAACTTGCGGTCTGTCTGCGAAACACGTGCCAAGTCCTCTGAAGTGGATGACCTCTGAGTCTCTTTCACCTGAGTATGGCCTTGTGTCCCTTCTGTTTCTTCTTCCTCATGGAAAAGCCCACACGTTTCCAGTTCCCCCGGATCCAGGCCTAACAAGAAGGAATGATGGAGAACTTGGTGAAATAAAAATAAAAACTAGAAGAAAATGCTGGGATTTTACAAGCAGCACATAACCTTCTCCTAACAACTGTTTTTTCTCTTTACGCAGTCCCCAGTACATATAAAACAGCCTTATTGACCAAATATCATTCCTCCACCTTGGTGGAGGTCACATCAGCCATGAAACGGGGCTAAATCGCCCAATTCCCTGGAGACGTGGAACTAGACAGAATATAAGAGAGAAAGCCAACGAGAAGGAGAGCAGCAGGACCATTTTAACAGATCCATAAAGTTAAGCATTTGTTTATTTATCAGCGATCCGAGGCCAGGAAAACTCTGATGTCGTCCAATATTATGTAGAGCAAGGAGTGAAGGAGGGTCAAAGGAAAGGAGACAGCTGCGAGATGTTAAACATTCTGCCTGAAGCACAATGGAGGGAAAGCGCAGAGAGACAAAACTGATCATTAAGGTACTTAGAGATGCAGAGACTTAGTAAAGTCCAAAAATGGGGCATTTTCCCTCATTAGCTTCTTGATAATCTACAGCAGATATCTCAGCCAAAGTTTACAGTTTGCTTTAACTGCTTATTTTGTTTAACGATCCAACTCATTAGGGAGAAAACCAAAGTCGCTTTCTGAATTACACAGGAATAGTCATGCTATATCGTGTTTGTGTTTTTGGCAAGAATCAGTATGAAGTCAATTGTATTTTTAATTTATGGCTCATTTTATTTTAGATTTTTATGTTGTCTGAAGAAAACGAGTGGTGTGTGGACACGCAACACTCAGCACCACAGTCCTAAAATGATTAGCAAATAATAACAAATACGGTAATATGTCTTTTACAATGACGACTGAACTATTAAATGACATATATTGTGTATATTAAATATGTATGTATACTATATGTGTTTAATTCCATATGTACATGAAACTAATAAATAAGCATTACATTTCAACGAGTGAAATCTGGATTGAGAAATCCAGATTGAGTGTGAACGCAAGAAAAGAGTGAAAATTAATGAATTCTGCAGGTGTTAACCAGTTTTACATTAAATTAAATATGTGTTAACTGAAATAAAATAAAATCTATAAAATCTCTTAAAATAAAAGTTAAGATTATGCTATACTTTTCAAAGCTATATTTCTAACTTTCTAAAAATCACTAAAACGGAATAAACAAAATTAATAAAAAATAAAAATAAACAACAACAACAATAATAAAAACAAAACAATACATAAAAAGTTTACTGAAATAAAATATTAAAATAAAAGTTTAAAAGAAAGAAAGAAAGAAATATAAAAAGGCAACTGCAAAAAATAAAATATTAAAATAAAAGTTTATACTGCAAGTAAACATTTCTGAAGCTTTCTTTTAAAGTACTAAAATTACTACAACTGGAAAATTAAATAATAATAAAAATAATAATAAATTAACAAAATATTTTTTTTTTAAAAGTTAAATGAAATAAATATATAAAAATAAAAGTTTTAGATATACTGTCAGTAAACATTTCCGAAGCTACAATTAAAATGTTCTTTTAGGTACTATAATTATTAAAACTGTAAATAAATAAATAAATAAATAAATAAATATAAAAAATGTAACATTTTTAGTAAAAATTTAATATTTCAATAAAAAATTCAGTTAT
Organism: Cirrhinus molitorella; assembly: GCA_033026305.1. NCBI lineage: Eukaryota > Metazoa > Chordata > Actinopteri > Cypriniformes > Cyprinidae > Cirrhinus > Cirrhinus molitorella. Next base: position 26,974,773 of record CM065121.1, on the reverse strand, counting down.
ACTGCAAGTAAAGATTTCTGAAGCTATATTTCTAACTTTCTTTTAAGTACTAAATTAGTAAAACTGAATAAAAAATACATAATAGTAACAATAATCACAAAATAGTAATAATAACAGTGAAAAAGACAACTAAAAATAAATATATAAATGAATAATTGAAATAAAAGTAAAGGGTGAAATTTCAGTAATTTTGTGAGTAAACATTTCCAAAGCTACATTTCTATTTTTTTATGTACTAAAATTATTAAAATGAAACCAACAAACAAAGAAATGAATAATCATAATAATAAAATAAATAATAATAATAAATAAATAAATAAAATAGTAATAATAAAAAGTGCATAAAAACTGCAATGAAATAAATTAAAATAAAAGTTTCAGTTATACTGTAGTAAACATTTCTGAAGCTACATTTTTAGCTTTCTGTTAAATACTAAAATAACTAAAACTGAAAAAAATAAATAAATAAATAATAATCATAATAATCATAATGACGATAGTAAAAAATAACTAAAATAAAATATTAAAATAAAAGTTTCAATTATACTGTCAGTAAACATTTCTAAAGACACATGCTGAAGCACTAAAATTACTAAAATTTTACACTTCTATTTTAATGAATTATATGCAGTAATAAACATGTAAACTTATGCTACATGATTCTGGATAAATAAAAAAAAAAATAATTAAAAATTGGAGATCACGATTCTCTCATGATTCTGAAGAAAAAAAAAAGATTAGATTAGAAATCTAAACAAAACAACAATTTACTAGTGATTCTGACACAACATTCATTGCTTAAGCATTTTTTTTTAAATATATACTCGATCAAATAAATTAATAAAGACATAATTTACTATTAGAATCTCCTGAATGACACATCGGATCTTGCGAGATCTCGCACCACGAGATCTCGTCACATCCCTATTAAATAATAATAATTAACTAAAAAATAAAATAAATAAATAAATAAAACTGACAAAACACAATAAAATGAAATGAAGCATAAAGCTAAATAAATATTAATAAATGTAAGTACCTCTATGAATCTTGAACGAAGAGCTTTCAGACGCGCCCGTATGGTTCTCATCATGGCAGAGAAGCGTATCTGATGCTCTTTTGGGTCTCCACCTGAAACAAATAAACATCCATGTTATAAAACCTACTAGATCATACCGAAATCTCCTGGCTCTGGACCACAGGCACTAATCGCCTTACCATGGTTCAGATTCTCACCTGTTATTTCCTGTAAAGTCTCTCCCTGCAGTGGGAGTTTGACACTGGCCTCTGAAATTGGACGTCTCAGACACCTTATTGGGTGTCTTGTTCACTTGAACAGGGCTGATTTTTATCGGATGTTTGTTCATTTTAAAACTGAATACTCCACGTGTGGCTTCTTTGGGATTGTTATCCGAGCAGGTGCGTGTGATGCGGCCTGGTGTGCGCGAATCCGGTGAAAGATCCCGTCGGTCACCGCTGAGAGACGGCCTGACGAGTCTGCAATGGAAAAATAGACACAAAAATAACTATAATGTGCTGTTATGCAACTGTTATTGATGTTTTGTTCTCTAAATGTGGCTGAGATCATTGGAATAAATAAGATTTATTTACACTACCAGTTTTTAAAGAATTCTCTTCTGCTCACTAAGCCTGCATTTATTTGATCCGAAATACAGCAAAAGTGAAATATTTTTACTAGTTAAAATAACAGCTTTTTTATTTGAATATATTTTAAAGTGTAATTTATGTGATCAAAGCTACATTTGCTCCAGTCATTAATCCTTCAGAAATCATACTAATATGCTGATTTGCTGTTCAGAAAGATTTATAATTATTACTAGCAATATTTAAAACAATTGAGTACATTTTTTCAAGATTCAAGAACAAGATTTTCAAGAACAGAAAGATCTAAAGATCAGCATTTATCTGAAATAAAAAGCTTTTGCAAAAAAAAAAAAAAGCTTGGAGTCAGTTTATTTATTTATTTATTTGGGAAAGAAACTATAGAAATTATTTTAATTTAGCAAGGACGCTTTAAATTGAACAAAAGTGATGATAAATACATTTATAACATTATAAAAGAGTATTTTTCAGATAAATGCTGTTCTTCTAACTTGTTCTTCTAAAAAAAAGCTACTCAGTTGGTTTCAACATTATATTACATTTTATAACTATATTCAAATAAAAAAACAGTTATTTTGAATAGTACAAATATTTCTAAATGTTACTGTTTTTGCTGTATTTTGATCAAATAAATGCAGGATCTTTATTAAAAAAAAAAAAAAAAACATTAAAAACCTTCACTGACTGGTAGCGTATGTTTTTGAAAGAACTCTTTTGCTCACCAAGGCTGTATTTAATTAATTGGAAAATACAGTAAAAATTATTATAATTTAAAATAACTGTTTTCTAATCAAATATATTTTAAAATGTAATTTATTCTTTTGATTTTAAAGCTGAATTTCCAGCATCATTACTCCAGTCTTCAGCATCACATGATACTTCAGAAATCATTCTAATATTCAGATTTTCTGTTCAAGAAACATTTATTATATATATATATATATATATATATATATATATATATATATATATATATGTATATATATATATATGTATATATATAGATCTTAAAAAGTCTAAACTAAAATAACAACAACAACAACAACTTAGAAACCCATTTTTTAAATGTCTATTAACATTTTCTGAATATAAATGCAATTTTACTCACTTCTGAAGGATCATGTGACACTGAAAACTGAAAATTCAGCTTTGCATCACAGGAATAAATTACATTTTCAAACATATTCAGACAGAAAATAGCTATTTTACATTGTAATAACATTTCACAATATTACTATTTTTACAGCACTTTTAACCAAATAAATGCAGCCTTGGACTCATTTCAAACATTAAAAAAAAAAAAAGCATAACTTCTCCAGACTTGAGTGGAAGTATAATAGCTGGTCTAAGCACACACTACTTACAACGTGAATAAACAGCTCCATCTAGTGACGGTTTGCAAACTTTCAAAACACCCAAAAGCATGGTGCTAAGTCTTACCTCACCGATTCACTCCTCTGACCGTCTTTTGACAGCACATTTCCATTAGAGCTGCTTTTATGAGGCGTTCTTCCATTAAGAGTCACTGAGCCCCACTGTCTCTGTGAAACAAGAAATTGGAGAGCAAAAAGAGTTGCTTTACATAAAGAGACTCTAAATGGACAACATATTTTGTTGGCTGATTATATGGACATTTGTGTTGTGTATTAGTGCAGAGGATGGCATCATTACCTGTTGTGAGTTGCTGTCCTGCAGTCGAGACAGTGGAGACTGCATGTCAAGACTGCATGAATCTGATGGCTGCTTCTTTTTGGGGATTCTGAACGGGACTGCCATCTACAACAAACAAGATAATTGTTAGGATATACTAATTATTACACATTTGTTAATCATTTCACTTTTACACCATTATAAATCAACTTTTTTTTTTGGAAATCTAAAAACTTGTATGAAGGTAAATTTAAGATTTGTTAAGAACATTTAAGAAATACATGGAAGGATTTAAGAAAAAAGCAAACATAAATATATTAGTTTGTTCTCAAAATGCAGGGCACACACAAGAAAATGTATTTCGAACAGATCTCTCGTTATTTTATAGATAGATAGACAAAACACTGCATATATTATTATTATTATTATTATTAAATCTTATATTGTATTTTTTGTTTATTTATTTATTATTATATTTTATTTATTTAATTATTTTTATTAATTGAATTGAATTGAATTTAATTTGTTTTATTTTATTTTGCAGTGCATGCAGCATTTAATGCAATGGCTTTATGAATTCAAGACCTTTTTAATTTGTGCAAAGTATGGTTGGATGTTTTAAGAAGTTTTTTTTTTTTTTAAGACCCTGATATATATATATATATATATATATATATATATTTTTTTTTTTTTTTATTATTATTGTTTCCCAACCCTTTTAGACTCTAAGTCATAAATGCTATTCTCTGAACTCAAATTATACTTGATATTGTTACATATCAAGCAAAGCATATGATTCATATTATTGCAGTATGCCAATCACTACAGTGAAAATAAAACAGATTTAAGTTTTAAAAATAAAATAACATTAAGTTTTCATATGTAAATAAAAAGAAATACAGTTGTTACAGAAGTATCCTCTGCTCACCAACCCTGCATTTATTTGATTCAAAGTACAGCAAAAACAGTAAAATTGTGTTTTTTTTTTTTGTTTGTTTTTTTACCATTTAAAATAGCCGTTTTCTATGTGAATATATTTTAAATTGTAATTTATTCCATGAATTGAATTTAAAGCTACATTATCAGCATCATTACTCCAGTCTTCAGTGTCACATAGTCCTTCAGAAATCTTTCTAATATTCTGATTTGCTGTTCAAGAAACATTTCTTCTTCTTCTTCTTCTTCTTCTTATCACTATTTAAAACAATTAAGTGCATTTTTTTTTTCAGGATTCTTTGATCAATTGAAAGACCCAAAGATCAGCATTTATCTGAAATAAAAAGCTTTTGTAACATTATACACTATATCATTCAAAAGTCTGGAATCACTAAATTGTAAAAAAATAATAATAAGGAATAAAAATAGGGTGCTTTTAATTGAAAATCAAAAGTGCTGATAAAGACATTTATAATGTTACGAATGATCTCTATTTCAGATAAATGCTGTTCTTCTAAACGGTCTATTCATAAAAGAAACCTGAAAAAATCTACTTGGCTGTTTTCAACATAATAATAAATGTTTCTGAGCAGCAAATCAGAATATTAGAATGACTTCTAAAGGATCATGTGACACTCTGAAGACTCTAAAAATTCAACTCTGAAATCACAGGAACAAATTACATTTTAAAATATATTCAAACAGAAAATGGTTATTTTAAATAGTACAAATGTTTCAAAATTGCACTGTTTTTGCTGTACTTTGGGTCAAATGAATGCAGCTTTGGTGAGCAGAAGAGACTTGTTTAAAAAAAAATAAAAAATAAAAACACTTTAAAAAGCTCACAGTTCAAAAACTTTTGACTGGTAGTGTACATTTGCTACAACATACTTCTTAAACGTACTTCTTTTAAAAAGACAAAGTGTTCTAACTACAAAAAAAAAAAAAAAAAACAATACTAATAATAACTAGATTTGTTGTGATATTGGCAGCCCAAATATTTTCTAAATCAATTTTATATACAAAACTCAAACCTTTCCAAGCTGCTCATGTCAGGAATCGTTCTGTCTTCCAATATTATTATTCTTGCAAATTTCCTTAAGAACCTAAACTCGTGTAATTCATTGTCAGCAGTAAGCAATATATCAGAATAATCCAGTAACTTTAAACGTCCTCAAATACCTATCCACGAGCTACAATCTTACATAATAGAAATCATTATTGTAATACAAGTGTCTGGAACCTCTAGAGCTGCAAATACGTGATTAATGTCAATCAGTTTTAGCACTGGCTGCTTCACTCCAGGGCCATAATATTAGACATCTGAGCTGATATAAGCTTCATAAACGCCATACTTACAGCACACACCTGTCTGAGACTCGCTCTATAAATATCAGGCATGGGCTATGAACGGGTGAAGGCACTGCTAAATCATTCTGGTCAGCAGAATAGCAATAAGTGCACTAAGAAGTGAGCATCCCTGTTTCTGTTTATGTGCGACGTTCTTTCCAATCCCTCTTCTTCGTCTGCGGTTGGAGGCTGGCGGGTAAATAATCGGAATCGTTACAGCGCCCTCTGATGTACAGTAGGTATTACAGCTTGTTGTGACCTTTTTTTAAATATTATTATTATTATTATTATTATTATTATTATTATTATTATTAAACATGGAATACAAGAACTCAGAGTATAGTATAGTACAGCATAGTAAGTACAATAACAGTCAGCAGCAATACAAGTAAGTCAAAAAATAAATAAATAAAACAACTTAGACATGTCCGATGATACTTTCAGGGCACTACAGTTTTTAAGTAATCTCAGATAGGAGTAAAATAGCTTAAATTCGTTTATGGGATGTTCAAAGCAGGGTAGAGAGTAGTGTTGCCAAGTATGCGTAATTGGGCTACTTTAAAACTGTTGCCGCGGGTTGTTTTTGATGTCCGCGGGTTGAAGTAACCATAGATATGTATGGAAGCAACCCCAATAACGTCATATTTAGCCTCTGGAATTCGAATTTACCGGAGGAACCCCGAAGAAAACGTGTATTTTACACTCCAGAATGTGATTTTTGACTATTTTGGGCTAGTTCTGAGTAGCAATTGGGCGGGTTTTGCTGTGAAAACCTGGCAACCCTGGGCGAGAGTCTCTTCACTTACAACAATGTATATGATATTTAGCAAGTAGGAAAACAATATTCACAATGTCTGATATAGAATTAAACCATCAACATAAAACACAATATAGGCTAGTTGATGTTAAAATCAGGGATGTTTTTACATTTTTAAAGTCAGCCGGTCTCTAACATCACTCCAGAACCCGGCATGAAATGGAGCAGGTTAAAAATAAGTGTTCTAAAGATTCATCATAACATCACAAAAAGCACAACCCGCCTTGTCAAATTTAAATCGCTTGTGAAGAAAATTGGAAACAGGATAAATCTTATGACAAATTTTGAAATGCGTTTTTTTGACTTTAGGCGGAATTGGCCATTTAACATATTTAGAGAAGGCTTTCTCCAGCATATCAGAATGGTTTACAGGTACATTGTATTTATCCAGGTACATATAATCCATCAGTTACAAAGAGAATTCCCTCGTCAAACCATTCTGCTTTAAATACTGATTTTCTGTAGCTATTGTTCTATTAATCCACAGAACATGTGTGAATATCATTTTCCAGCTTGTTGTGCACGTGTTCAAAACATAGACTGTAAAAAAAGATCATGACGTCACGCTCGTTTTTATCATAGACATCATATAAGTAGACGCCCTAGAAAAGGGTAGGTTCCTTTATCAGATAAAAGACAAAGTAGACTCAAAAGTAATGTATATAGGTAAGTCAAGAAAAGAAGAGGTTATTTTTATTATTTTTTTTATTAGGGCACTCAGATTTAAACAGCACACTTAAAATAATAGGGAAACACCCAAATGGGCAATGTGACTATTGTGAAGATCAGGAAACAATTCATCATGTATTTCTCGAGTGTAAGAAATATGATCAAGAAAGAGGGAAAATGATAGAGGAAATAAAGAAATCTGGAATTCAGGAAGTAAATTTTAAAGTTTTAGTCTTATGGTTGAGTGGAATAAATAGTAAAGTTATATTTGATTTTATCAGGGAGACGGGATTAATTAATAGAATTTAAACCTCTGTTCCACACCCCGGAGCAGAAGGGGGCGGTAATGCACCTAATTAGGATGTATGCAAGCCGCCGTTAAAAGACAAGAAGAAGAAGAAGAGAAGTAGACGCCCTATTGGCCGCTGGGCGCTGAGATTTGCGGCCGCCATCTTAAACCGGTCGTACTCCTAGTTTCGTTGCGTAGCAGCAAAGATGCCAGAGCACTGTGCAGCATTTTCCTGTTGTAATCGGCGGACCATCGAAAGTAGGGCTCGGGGGATTACTTTTCACAAGTAAGATTTAACATTACTATCGTACTATTGGTTGTATTTTAAATCCAGAGAATTGAGAAGGAGCAAGGATCTTTGATACTACTGTACTGAAATCGTAGGTAGCTAACGTTAGCTAGGCTATGTATCTCTCTCCCTCAACTCAAGTGTTTTTCATATAACTTACTATTCAGATCAGAATGAAGTTCGGAAGCACTTGTTAGATGCACGAAACTTACTTTTAGCGTTAGGTAACGTTACTGAGATATCTTATCCCGTGCGAATTGGACATTAATATTACAGACGTCTGTGTATAAATTACATTATCACTCCATCTACCCATGTAAAGTTAATCCCGCCCGAATAAGGTTTTAGATTACAGTTGACGCAAGAATGCTATGTAGAAATAAAACAATTATTATTGGTATAACATTGGCCAGCGAACTTAGTATTTTGTTGTTAGCTTCACTATTTACTGAATCAAGTAAGTTTTCAGTTGTCCTATTTCAGAATAGGAGTTTTGTTGAAGAAAGGTTCTAAGAAATGTGAAGAAAGAAAATAAGCTTGACCTCCTTTGTGAAATGTTTTTGTGTAGACTCTCCCAAATCTTCAGTTTTCATTTTGAAGGTTTCCCAAGGACAAAGATATGAGGAAGAAGTGGGAAGTGGCTTTGAGGAGAGAAGGATTCCATGCAAGTGATGCATCAGTACTTTGCTCTCATCATTTTAAGCAGGGTGATTTTGATAGGACGGGTCAGATTGTCCGACTCAGAGATGGTGTTATTCCATCTGTCTTCAGCTTCCCGGTTCACCTCCAAAGAGTAGGTGTATCCTCATAAGACTATTAGCATTCATAAATGTAAATGTTCATAAATGTAAATTATCAATCACAGGGCAGGGTAAGATGCTTATCCATATATATATTGTATTATGTATTATGCTTCTTCATTTTAGTTGGAAAAGGGCAGGGCTACGTCTACCTCCAGAGGAGCTGAAGAAAGCCTGTCCGTGAGCCTGGCCTCTCAGGATTCCCAGGAAACGGCAACCTCAAGCCCACAACCTCAGCCTAATGATGTGAATATTCTTCTTTAAACATCATATCATAATGTTCTCTGGACATATTAAAATCTCACTTGTTTGCTTCCACTCATATAAAACATGCTCTCAAATAAACCCATACAAACACAATTTAAGACACGTTGAACATGCATTACTGGTGCGCGCACACACACACACACAGTGCTGGCAGTGGCTCGACTGTAAGAAAGAATGTGGGCCTTAAACTAGTTGTGTCAAAATAATGTTTGTGAAGTGAAACATTACTCAAACCATGTTCATCCCTCTTTCTGTTAGGATCATGGCTATGCCTTGCCTGCTTCTCCTACCACTCTTAAGACCAGGCTCAATGAAGCCTTGGCAAGAGTGGAACGTCTAGAGCGAGAGAAGAAGAATTCCATGGCCAGAGAAAAGAGGGCAAAAACCACAGTGAAGAGTCTTTTGGGGGATTTGAGGGAAAAGAACCTCATTAATGAAGAGCTCAAAGAGAAGCTTGAATTCTACTCTGGTAAGACAAAGTTAGCACTTTGAAATTCACGTATATCTCCTTCTTGCTCTCTTATTAAACTCCTTATTTATTATCTGAAGGGGACTTATTCATTTTAAATCATAACATTTCAGATCTTCAGATAGACCTCATGGCAAAGCAAGGCCAGGAGTACACAAAGGACTACAGAGAGTTTGCACTCACGCTCCATTTACATGGTCCAAAGGCATACAAATACCTCAGAGAGACTCGACATTTTCCCCTCCCACATCCACATACAATACAAAGGTAGGCTTTATGTATGTATTGTGTGCCTGTATGCCATACAAGGTGGCTTGAATAACAATCCATCGGCATGCCAGTTCCAGGCCATCTTCCGCCGTCTGATGGTTCGGTGTGGTGTCTCACCTGGTGAGACAGGCAATGTGGCAGCACAAGATCACACTGTGTCCCTGTCTGCTGTGGAGATGTCCTCTGCTGAAACTGCTGAAGAGCACCCATCTCCATTCGCCAACATTCCAGCCCTTGTGTGTGACCACAGCTATCTCCCCACTCGGTTTGGTGGTCTGGTGGAAAATGCTCTGGTCTACGTAGCAGGATTTGTAGTCCGCCAGATTCTTCGAAAGCTGTCCTGTGATGTGTGCCGTGCAAGCTTGGTCAGAGATGCTAGACCAGCATCATTTGAAAAGAGCTACCACCTTCTAGCCCTGAAAAACAACGGAGGCACAGTGAAGGTGTGATTCGTCTTATTTTAATCTTATTTTTTTTAAATCTTTTAAACTTTGTATATTAAGGTTGCTTTGTTCTTACTTTCTCTGTTCTGTAAAGTGTATTTGAGTACTGTGGAAAGCACTATATAAATATGTATTATTATTATTATTATTATTATTATTATTATTATTATTATTATTATAAGGTGCTGAGAGCTGCAGAGAGGGTGATCCGCCAAGCTTCAGCAATACAAGCTCCTAAGGTGTCAACAGTCACACACATTGTGCGGGAGGACATTGGGACAGAGGATGTTTTCCTTCTTGGGGAGCACATTGAGGAGACCCAGTTTGGCATTGACAACCATCAGTCTGATTTGTTGTCATTGGTTGTGTCTGTGTTTATAAAGATAAGGCTCCACCATGTTGCCAAACTCGCCTCTCTTGAACTACAGAAAGGGAGCACGAGAAAGAAGCTCTGCAAAACAGTACTCTTTCAGGGGGTTTTGTGTGTGTGTGTGTGTGTGTGTGTGTGTGTGTGTGTGTGTGTGAGAGAGTGAGTGTGAGTATGTCATAAATCATTATAAATTGTTTCTTCAACTTATTAAAATATCTTATTTTACTGCAGCTATCTGTTTCTGCTTCTTTATCATATTTATAGTGTGTGATTTATAAATTACCTTATATCCTACATCACATATTTTGATTTTGGACGTCTGATCACTTTATATCTTATATCAGAATATTATATAACTGTTAAGCCTACTATGAATATTAAAATACGCTGAACCATGTGTCCTGTATCATAGCTACATGAATGACCTTTGCAGCAAAAAAACCCCGCGTCAAAATCGGTTAGGTATTCAGTGAGATATGATTAATTAAATGCGCTTACAGCTCATTGCACCTGGCAAACAAGTTACACTGAGTGGAGCTGGCGACCGGTCCAAGATGGCGCCTCCACGGCTCAACCGTGCCAATAGGCAGTAGCGTTCGATAGGGCGCCTACCTATATGATGTCTGTGGTTTTTATAGCATCACGTAACTAACTAAAACCAAACTTATTTAAACTTACAGCAGAGAAAATGACAAAAACATCTTTGGAAAACAATTATTAAGGTTTATGACCTATACTGGGACCAGCCACCTGGGGGCGATCGAAACGTTTTGGCTTCGCCTTTCAATGTGCGGCACGCTTGCTTGGTTCAAAATGGATTCTGAGAAATAGTAAAACATTTGTGACCCTGGACCACAAAACCAGTCATAAAGGTCAATTTAAAAAAACAAAAAAAAAAAAGAGGTTTATACATAATCTGAAAGTTTACAATATTTGGCTGACATACAACTAGTATTTGAAAATTTGGAATCTGAGGGTGCACGAAAAAAAATCTAAATATTGAGAAACTTCATTCATGTACTTGATATAACTGTGATATGTGTTAAAAATGAAAGAGGAAAACATAAAAAAAAAACATCATGAAAACTCATATATCCGTACAAAAATAAGCATTGCCTAACATCTGGACAGCATTGACTGATGTTTCATATAACTCATAATTAATAACAAAAACAAAATAAAATGTTAAATGTGTGTATTGGTGTTGCTTTTATTTCATTTTAGATGAAGGTACCTTCAATACTCGAAAATGAAACGTGCAACACAAACGTATTTATTTATTTTTATTCATATAATTTATATTCATTATTTTACACGACAATAAATATACGTATTTATATATAAAACTATTTACGTGAAAACAAAAAACAAGAACAACAAAGGCCGAGTTGAACTGCGCATGTCACCTACTTGATACTATAATAGTCGGCTTCACTATTACATTTTAACAGAGTTTTAGCTTTTTTCTTCGCAATAACTACCCGTTTACATTGTTTTACATTTATACACCATGGTTAAAAGGTACGTTGTGCTGAAATTGTCGTCGACGAGCAGTAGACATCTTTATTCCCTGGCCTTCAGGACAAAGAACCGTATGTTCGTAGTTAGAAAAGGCTTTGCGCTAGCTAAAGCTTCAGTCACGATGTATCTATAAATATCGATCGATTAACGACGATAACGTCTCCTAAATATTCCCAAAACCAGACAAATGTCATTTCCAGTGCTTCCGTTTAGTTGCGCGGTTATGTCCCGTTATTTAATTCTAACAACTAGCTTGTCAGGCTAATTGAACATAAAACTCGAATTCATGAAAAATAATATAAGAAAATGAAATGTTTAAATGAGTGTATTTACGCCTAATCTTATATTATATGACGAATTTAAAGTTTGTGTTTGTGTTTTGCTTATCTGATGTCGAGCTGCACCTGTTGTAGCTAATTTTAGATTAGTTCATCATGTAATCATAGTATGTAACGCAAGAATCTGGTATAAAATACTTTAACTATTAATACAAATGCACCGTTGTTCATTACCCTTCGTGTAAATGTATATAAATGTCCAGCTCATTTTAAGCAACCCAGCATTTAACACCTCTTTTGTATTTTAACACTTCTACAAAAGCCTCCCGTCTTTATAAACTTCATTACTATAGATTTCATCAGCCACTTTTGTCATCATAAATGACGTTTTGTTGACCTCTGTGTCACTGCCATACCTGTTGTTGAAGTCTACCAGTCCCCTCAGGAAAAGCTATAGTACCCTGAGGCATATATTTAATATTGGGAATAGAAGTTTATCACAGTTTATGTATGTGTGACGTTTGTTTTTTTGCAGTGTGTTGCTCATCTGTTTCTTTACACTGCTTTTGATTGAAGGTAAGCATATAAAATTGCAGACATATATATATTAAACTCGAATATATAGCAACTGTCTTTTATATGTTCATGGTCTGTCTTTGCTTTTGTTTCAGCATCTTCACAGGAAGCAGTTCAGGGTTTTATTGGAGATTCTGCAGTTTTGCCATGCCATCCTGGGAAGCAGCTTACAGTCATCACTGTACACTGGAGATACAACGACTGGAAGAATGTTTACGACATACAAAATGGCAAAGGGATGACTAAGGAGCAGGACCCTGAGTACAAAGGCAGAACTGAAACATTTCCTACAGAGTATTCAAATGGAAACTTCTCCCTCAAGCTTAGGAATCTTCAGAAAGGCGATGAAGGGTCGTACTGCTGCTTTATCCCTGAGTTTGGTCGCAATGATTGTGTCAATCTTCAAATCAAAGGTGTGATGAATAATTTTCTACTAAAAATCAGTTATTGGTTTTTAAGTGTGTATTTTTGTTCAAATGTTTTCTAATGTTTAATGCGCCAAAATAAAAAATAAAATAAAATAACAAATTGAACAAAACAACAAATCAGATAAACAATATAATACATTTTTAAAACAAAAAGACAAATCTGAAACTAAATAACCAATGAAAAAAAATAACAAAAATAAATTTGATAAAAAAAATTATGAAACAAATTGACAAATCTGTGAACAAAATAAATAAAAAACAAATCTGCTAAACAAAAATGCTAAAATAAAATGACACATTTGATGAACAAATGTTATAACAAAATAAATTCAAAAGCAAAATGACAAATTTGATAAAAGATGAAACAAAGTAAATTCTAAAACAAATCTGAAACAAAATGACAAATATGATAAACAAAAAAAAAAAAAAAAAAAAAATCTGTGAATAAAATAACAAATGAAACAATAACAAATTTTTGTCCTAAGACAAAATGGCAAATTTGCTAAATAAAATAAAATGGCTAAACAAAAATAAAAAAATGAAACAAATGGACATTTCATTTATTTTATTTTATAAATAAAATGTTATTTTATTTTATTTAAACAAAACAAAATCTGAAACAATATAACAAATTCTAAAACAAAATGACAAATCTAATAAACAAAATAACAAATGAAAATGAAACAAAATAACAAATCTGATAAACAAAATAAAAGATAAATATTGGATAAAATAAAACTAATTCTAAAACAAAATGACAAATCTTAAAAAAAACAACAACAACAACAAAAAAAAAACAGATTAAACAAATTGACAAATCTGTGAATAAAATAGCAAATGAAATGATAACAAATCTGATAAACAAAAATCCTAAGACAAAATGGCAAATTTGTTAAATAAAAGGTTGAAACAAAATAAATTCTAAAATAGCTAAACAAAAATAAAAATGAAGCAAAATAATATTTTATTTATTTTATTTTATAAATAAAATGTTATTTTATTTTATTTTATTTTATTTAAAACAAAATATGAAACAATATAACAAATTCTAAAACAAAATGACAAATCTAATATAACAAATGAAATTGAAACAAAATAACAAATCGGGTAAACAATATAATGAATTGTAGAACAAAATGACAAATCTGATAACAAATGAAACAAAATAAATCTGTTAAAGAACAGATTCCAAAACAAAATGACAAATGAAACAAATTGACAAACCTGTGAACAAAATTACAAATTAAACAATTACAAATCTGATAAACAAATTTAATAAGATTTAATAAAAGATTAAACAAAATACATTCTAAAGCAGCTAAACAAAAAGCAACAAAATAATATTTTATTTATTTTCTTTTATAAATAACATTTTATTTTATTTAAACAAAATAAAATATGAAACAATATAACAAATTCTAAAGCAAAATAACAAATGAAACAAAATAACAAATAAAGAAAAATAAATCTGTTAAACAATAAATTCCAAAACAAAATGACAAATAAAACAAAATAACAGATGTGTAAAAAATTACAAGATTAAAAATAAAAAATCAGATAAACAATATAACAAATTCTAAAACAAATTAACAAATCTGATAAACAAAATAACAAATGAAGCAAAATAAATCTATTAAACAATAGATTCCAAAACAAAATGACAAATGAAACAAATTGACAAATCTGTGAACAAAATACCAAATGAAACAAACACAAATTCTAAGACAAAATGGCAATTTTGATAAAAGATGAAACAAAAATTCTAAAGCAGCTAAACAAAAGAAACAAAATAATTATTTTCTTTTTATTTAAACAATATAACAAATTCTAAAACAAAATGACAAATGAAACAAAAGAACAGATGTGTAAAAAAATACAAGATTAAACATAACAAATCAAATAAACAATATAACAAATTCTAAAACAAAATAGCAAATCTCATAGACAAAATAACAAATGAAGCAAAATAAATCTGTTAAACAATAAATTCTAAAACAAAATGACTAATGAAACAAAATAGCAAATTTGGTAAACAAAATAAAAGATTAAACAATGACTAATTTGATTTAAATAAAAAATAAAACAATGACAAATTGGATAAAGAAAATAACTTATGAAACAAAATAGCAGATACTAAAACAAAAATAAATGAAACAAAATACAAAAATCTTAAAATGACAAATCTAGTGAACAAAATAAAAAACGAAACAAAATAACAGGTCTTACAAACAAAATATTTTCCATAAAAATCAACAACCAAAACAAAATATAGAATCCAAATATCAAAACCATTATCTAATATCTAACCATTAGGCCACGACTGCCCCAAGTAACTCAAAATACTGTTTTGCATATTTTTTCATTGTTTTTATGTTTTAGAGAAACCAAGGGGAATCCAAGAGAAGCCAGGCTCAAACGGTGGAGTTGAAACCACAGCAGAAAGGATTGTATCTCTGTTAATTTCTCTCTTCTCTATTACTGTTCTGCTCTGTATGTGACTGGTGACTGCATATAGTTCAGCAGTGTGTGCTTTATTTGCAGTGAGCCTTGACTTTGCAATATTACTGTTTTTGACTCTGTACTTACTGGACCACAGCAGTAGCCACAGAATTACACTGCATTGCGTCTAGCATCTAGATTTAATTTATGACAAACATTTACACACACACACACACACACACACACACACACACACACACACACACACATTTACATTACATATCAGGTCTATTATAATCAGGGTAAATGCTGCAAATACATTCTGTCCACTGAACTCTTCTGTAGTGAATTCAGAGTCATTCAGCTTTCAAAACATTGCAACAACGGCTTTCCAGAATATTTCCAGTGGACAAAATCAATAAATGCAAAAATTACATTAAGACACAACCCCTTTCCAATTCGCATTAAACAAATAAAACGTTGCGCTACCCTGACATGCTCTATAACATGCAGATTTTTTTGAAATCCTGAAGGTTTTTAAGTTGAAGGAGATTAAGTTTTACTAAAATGCACTAGCTTTGTTTATTTATTGTTTATTTATTTAATTTATTTTAAAATAATTGTGTTTAATTTAATTTGTGTTACCAAATGTAATATATCTATTTATTATATTTTATTTGAAGTGTTGAGTTGATTTAACTTCAAGTACCAGTTCAAACACTGTTCATTTTAACACTACTGTTAAACTGTATTACCTCGGTTGAGTGCTGCTTGGAATAGTGCAAATAAATTGTTTTTGCAAACATGTGTTTATTGTTTTGATTCAACGGGATGTGTAAAAATATAAATAGATATAGAGATAGATTATATCATTTCTAGAAATAATCCTGATAATTTACTCACCCCCATGTCATCCAAGATGTTCACGTCTTGCTTTCTTCAGTCGAAAAGAAATTGAGGTTTTTGAGGAAAACATTCCAGGATTTTTCTCCAAATAGTGGACTTCAATGGGGATAAACGTGTTTCAATGCAGCTTCAAAGGGCTCTACATGATTAATAAGGGTCTTATCTAGCGAAACGATTGGTCATTTTCTAAAAAAGGTACAAATTTATATACTTTTTAACCACAAATGTGGTTAGTCCTTAGTCTGTGTACTCTGGTTTAAAAAGCTAGGCTAGAGTGAATTTCCTCCAACTTTGAAATTGTTCGAAAAGGGCATTTGACTTTTTTTTTTGTGACCTTTCCAACGTGATTACAAAATGCGTGAAGTCGAGCTAGTGCATGATGAGCATTTGTGGTTAAAAAGTATATAAATTTGTAAAGACATTTTTTTTTTGTTTTTTTTTTAGAAAATGACCAATCGTTTCACTAGATAAGACCCTTATTCCTCGGCTGGTATCCTGTAGAGCCCTTTGAAGCTGCAATTTGAACCTTCAACCTATTGATCACCATTGAAGTTCAAGAAAAATCCTGGAATACTCTCCTCAAAAACCTTCATTTCTTTTCGACTGAAGCAAGTAAGACATGAACATGTTGGATAACATGGGGCTGAGTAAATCTAATATTGGCACCCTTGATAAATGTGAGTAAAGGTAGCTGTGAAAATAAATCTGTTTGTCCTTTTGAGCTTTTATTCCCAAAAAAAAAAATCACAAATTCCAACCTTTCACTGAGGTAAAACAATTATGAACTAAATGTTTTTCTCCAATGCATGTTGGCCACAATTATTGGCACCCATAGAAATTCTTCCGAGTAAAATATCTGTAAAGTTCATATTTACATTTTGTAGCACACCAGGGTGACTAGGTGCCTGAAACTGTGCAGCCATGACTTTCTGTTTCACAGGATTATAAATATGAGGAACACAGAGGCCAAATTCCAATAATCATCCATCACAAGGAGTAAAACGATATAGTTCTGATGTGTAGAACAAAATTGTTGACCTTTACAAAATAGAAAGTGGCTGTAAGAAAAGAGCTAAACTCTCATTTCCACCATCAGGACAATAATTAAGAAGTTCCAAACAAATGAAGATGTTACAAATCTGCCTGGAAGAGGATGTGTGTCTATCCTAATGCATGATGATTAGGAGAGTTTGAGTGGCCAAAGACGGGTCAAACAGCCAGAAATATGTTATTTCAATTAATATATATATATATTTTTTTGTGTAATGAAAATGTTTCGTAACTTACATTTCTCAACTTACATGCAACACAAGAGAAATGAGGCTTAGTCAGATACATAAAAGATTTTATTTTTCAGTTTATTACTAGGTTTGATGTTACATTGTTTTAAATGAACACATATGACATTGACAGAAATGACAGTGACTGAAATTGTGACATCCTTAGAACAAACACTGATGAATGGGCGTGCAAGGACTGAAATGAATCGAATGTAATACTTTATGTCATGTAATGTTTGAAAAACCGAGGATCAGCATGCTATTTTATGAAATGTAGAGTGAAATTTACCCAAAATGACAATACTCAATGTAAAAATACTTGAAAAATGTACTTAATTACATTTGGCTAATTGAATAAAAAGAACGTAATGTTTGAAAAAACAGTGGGTCAACAAGTCATTCTCTGAAATTTAGCCAAAATAACAATACTAAACTTAAAGATACTTGAAAAATGTAGTATGTTTGGCTAATTGATCTGATCTGAGCTCTTCTCTGTAACACTTATAATACTAAACAAATGATTGAGATTATATATTATCTGAACGAATTGTTCAGACAAGCAGCAGAATGGCAGTGAAACTGATCAACAACACAATCGATGATGGCTCTCCGTGGTTCCCTCTTGATTCTGTAAGACAAAAGTTTGTAACATTAGTCTGATCAGTGACTGACTAACAACTTAATTCAAAACTGTAAATCATAAACAATACTTTTCGGTGAACCTCTTCAGATTATACACACTTTCGACAAGAAGCTCTGTGACGGTGTTGGTCTGAGATGGTCCTGTGATGTGACATTGGTACTTCCTTGAATCAGAATTTTGAAGACCGTTGAGTTTGAAGGTGAAGTTGCCTTTCTTTTGATCCTCAGGAAATGTTTCAACTCTGTCCTTGTACTCTGCAGCTTGACCTTGACATGTTCTGATGCCACCAGCAATGTCACACACAATCTTATCTTCATCATCTCTGAAGTGTACACTGACTTCCTCTATTTTGTCTTGGACCTCACTTTCAGGGACCAAACAAGAAAAGACAGCCGAGTTTCCAACAAAACCTTTCACCGTGACACTCACAGGAACAGAGACAGAACCTAAAAAACGAGCAAACACACCGTTATCATTCTGCATCTGACATGAAGTTTCATTTAAAATGGTTCATTCCTCACCTCGGAAATCCAGCATAAGGACAGAGATGAAGATGACATACCAACTACAGAAAAAGAAGATAAAAAGATATCAGCAGTTTGCTATAACCTAATTTTAGCCTCTGTATCTCACCAATATACACACACATCTAGACGAAACTGTAAATCATGTTTGTCTTGTCAATCAAGAAAGTCTATGTTTGAATAAACCAACATGGCACCCAGAATGAGTTTCTACTTAAAATGTCCAGAAATAATCAAAAGTGAATTATTATTTGATGAATTATTATGAATAATAACAGTATACACTAAGAAAACCAGCAAAAAGTAACAATTAATTTGATCCACACACCTTACACTGTTCATCTTTGACTTACCTAACCAGCTACTGAGAAGCTCGACTGAACCACCAAACTACCTTTAAGCCTTCTAACCAATCAGTTTTTTAAAAACCAGTGTACTAATTAATGACAATGGATATGAGTACATTTATCTGTAATTCATGCTACCTATTTAGAAATAAATTGTATTTTAACAAACACTGTAGCTCTTAGCTTTTATGCTACTCTAACGAAAGCACATGGCATTGACAATCACATTTTTTTTTTTGTCTCAACTGACAAAACATACCTTTGTCCCATGGTATTTTGTTTCTTTGTTTTAGGTGAAGCACTCAAAGGTAAACGTGGCACTTCAACAATTTAAAAAATGAAAACTATTTAGTATGCCAACTAGCGATGAGTAAGTTTTCAAAAGGGTAGATCAGTCAAAATGGCAGTGACACGTGTGATGCCGGATGCTCATGCACATATGTACGGATATGACGTTTTACAGGTGGATGAAATATTTTCCATTAATAGCCTATTGTATTGTATATATATATATATATTTACTTTTTGATATTCACAATGCTTCCCAAAAGGCATTTGAAAGGACACTTACAGAAACTGCCTGTTTTTGATTTTTATACTCCTCAAACATATTTTTATGATATTTTATTTAATTATTTTACAATATTGTTATCATTTTGGCCAATCAAATGTTACAAACAAGGCAGAATACCATATTATTAACATTACTGCTGACAGAATTCACCCACCAGTTTTAAGACTGAACAAATGCTATACAGTCCAGCTAAAACTTTGCAGAAGTTTACACACCTTTGATGAATAACTGTGCTCGACTGGTGAAGATGGAACACATCCTTCTTGAATCTTCAGTTGATTTTGAAGGGGAACTATTGTTTGTTTTATGGCAAGTTCAGGTTTAATTTGTAATCAGGTTCATGTAGTCATTTTCCTAAGGCAAAATCTTGCCTTGCATTACCACATTTTTTTGTTTTTGAAGAAAGCATGATAGGAATTCCATTTATAAGATTCCATTATGGGAGCATTCAGTCTTGTTCTTTAAGTTCCTCATAGTGATCTAAAAATAAATAATGAAGAGGAAATTAAATGAACTAAAGGCTTACAAAGAACTTAGGGTACAGTTTATTTATTCATTTTATAGTTTAAATATGCCTTCAAAATGTTTATTACCAGCATAAACACAGATGACAGCAACAGAAATACACAAATAATATGCTAAATGACTTACTGCTCTCTGCCCACTAAACAAAATAACAACTAAACAAGATAACAACTGTGAGATCTCGCTTACCTTAAGGTAATTCACAGTTTTCTTCCGCATCCTGCTACTGACTTTCTCTGTCATCTGTTCCTGCCTGAGTTTTGACAGACTGTTCAGCCGATGAGAAAACACTCAAATTCATCTAGATGTTGGGAGGAGCAAAATCCACCTGTGACATTCCAAGTCACAAGTTCTACATACAGTTCATTGGGTACACTAGATTTTTTTAAATACCAGTTTATTGGGTATTGACTTAAAAAAACACAAACAATAACTGTAACCCAAGTGTGAGGCAGAGATAGGAAAAAATATCCTTGACTGAATCAGCTCAGTCCCTAAAAATGCCTTGAACTTGACATGAAATTTAAATTTTAAAATGTAAAAGACGGAGAAATAGGCAAAGGCAAAAAAGGTAATTTTGGTAACACTTTCTATGAAGCCCATATTTACAATACATTATAAGGGTATTATTAAGGCATTATAATGAGTGCATAATGCATTATATCATCTTATAAATAATCATAACAACAATTATAACACATTATAATGCTTATGCATTTGTGGTTAACTTTTAAAACTCTGATTATTTATAACACACAATGAACACCATATTAAATCTACTTTTACATTTATAGTGGACTATTACATCTTAATATTGTTTATTTAATATCTGCACAGTATCTTACTACATCTTGTAAGTGGTTTGGTGTGGAGTGTTATTTGAGTGTTTCCTGTGAGGCTAATATTAATTTTGATTTGAGCTAGTTAATCATTTCAACTGAAAAAATAAATAAAAATAAAAATAATAATAATAATAATAATGATAATAATAATAATAATAAAAATAAATGAATAATAATAATAAAAAAAATCAGTGTTTATATGTTATATGAGTGGCCAAAGACAAGTCAAACAGCCAGAAATGTGTTATTTCAATTAACATTTATTTTTTTGTGTAATGAAAATGTTTCGTAACTTACATTTCTCAACTTACATGGAACATCAGAGAAATGAGGCTTAGTCAGATACATAAAAGATTTAATTTTTCAGTTTATTACAAGGGCTGACATTATATTGTTTTAACTGAACACATGACATTGACAGAAATGATAGTGACCAAAATTGTTACATCCTTAGCACAAACACTGATGAATACAAGGCATGTGCCAAGTTTTGCAATGACTGAAATGGATCAAATAAATCGAATGTAATACTTTATGTCATGTAATGTTTGAAAAACTAAGAATCAACATACTATTTTATGAAATGTAGAGTGAAATTTACCCAAAATGACAATACTCAGTGAAAAGATACTTGAAAAATTTACTTAATTACATTTGGCTAATTGAATAAAAAGAATGTAATGTTTGAAAAAACAGTGGGTCAACAAGTCATTCTCTGAAATTTAGCCAAAATAACAATACTAAATGTAAAGATACTTGAGAAATGTAGTGTGTTTGGCTAATTGCTCTTCTCTATAACACTTATAGAACTAAACGAATGATTGAGATTATATATTACCTGAACGAATTGTTCAGGCAAGCAGCAGAATGGTGGTGAAACTGATCAACAACACAATCGTTGATGGTTCTCCGTGGTTCCCTCTTGAGTCTGTAGGACAAAAGTTTGTAACATTAGTCTGATCAGTGACTTACAACTCACAGTATCTCACAGAAGTGAGTACACCCCTCACATTTTTGTAAATATTTGATTACATCTTTTCATGTGACGACACTGAAGAAATTACACTTTGCTACAATGTAAAGTAGTGAGTGTACAGCTTGTATAACAGTGTAAATTTGCTGTCCCCTCAAAATAACTCAACACACAGCCATTAATGTGTAAATTGCTGACCACAAAAGTGAGTACACCCCTAAGTGAAAATGTCCAAATTGGGCCCAGAGTTTCAATGTATTGTGTGGCCACCATTATTTTCCAGCACTGCCTTAACCCTTTTGGGCATGGAGTTCACCAGAGCTTCACAGGTTGCCACTGGAGTCCTCTTCCACTCCTCCATGACGACATCACAGAGCTGGTGGATGTTAGAGACCTTGCGCTCCTCCACCTTTCATTTGAGGATGCCCCATGGATGCTCAATAGGGTTTATGTCTGGAGACACACTTGGCCAGTCCACCACCTTTACCCTCAGCTTCTTTAGCAAGGCAGCGGCCGTTTTGGACGTGTGTTTGGGGTCGTTATCATGTGGAATACTGTCCTGCAGCCCAGTCTGCGGACAGTACATGTTGGCATTCATGGTTTCCTCAGTGAACTGTACTCCCCAGTGCCGGCAGCACTCATGCAGCCCCAGACCATGACACTCCCACCACCATGCTGGACTGTAGGCAAGACACAGTTGTCTTTGTACTCCTCACCTGGTTGTCGCCACACACACTTGACACCATCTGAACCAAATAAGTTTATCTTATTCTCACCAGACCATAGGACATGGTTCCAGTAATCCATGTCCTTAGTCTGCTTGTCTTCAGGAAACTGTTTGCGGGCTTTCTTGTGCATCATCTTTAGAAGAGGCTTCCTTCTGGGACGTCAGCCATGGAGACCAATTTGATGCAATGTGTGCCATATGGTCTGAGCACTGACAGGCTGACCCCCACCCCTTCAACCTCTGCAGCAATGCTGGCAGCACTCATACGTTTATTTCCCAAACACAACCTCTGGATATGACGCTGAGCGTGTGCACTCAACTTGTTTGGTCAACCATGGCGAGGCCTGTTCTGAGACACTGTTATTCAAGCTGTACACTCACTACATTGTAACAAAGTGTTGTTTCTTCAGTGTTGTCACATGAAAAGATATAATAAAATATTCACCTCTGAAAATTTGCAGAAGCACAGAGAAGATGACGTACCACCTGTAGGAAGAGAAGATAAAAAGATATCAGCAGTTTGCTATAACCTAATTGTAGCGTCCATATCTCACCAATACACACACACCTAGACAAAACTGTAAATCATGTTTGTCTTGTCAATCAAGAAAGTCTATGTTTGAATGGACCAACATGGCACCCAGAATGAGTTTTTACTTAAAATGTCCAGAAATAATCAAAAGTGAATTATTATTTGATTAATTATTATGAATAATAACAGTAAACAGAAAACCAGCAAAAAGTAACAATTAATTTGATCCACACACCTTACACTGTTCATCTTTGACTTACCTAACCAGCTACTGAGAAGCTCGACTGAACCACCAAACTACCTTTAAGCCTTCTAACCAATCAGTTTTTTAAAAACCAGTGTACTAATTAATGACAATGGATATGAGTACATTTATCTGTAATTCATGCTACCTATTTAGAAATAAATTGTATTTTAACAAACACTGTAGCTCTTAGCTTTTATGTTACTCTAACGAAAGCACATGGCATTGACAAATTTAGTATGCCAACTAGCGATTTCAAAAGGGCAGATCAGTCAAAATGGCAGTGACACGTGTGATGCCGGATGCTCATGCACATATGTACGAATATGACGTTTTACAGGTGGATGAAATATTTTCCATTAATAGCCTATTGTATTGTATATATATATATATTTACTTTTTGATATTCACAATGCTTCCCAAAAGGCATTTGAAAGGACACTTACAGAAACTGCCTGTTTTTGATTTTTATACTCCTCAAACATATTTTTATGATATTTTATTTAATTATTTTACAATATTGTTATCATTTTAGCCAATTAAATGTTACAAACAAGGCAGAATACCATATTATTAACATTACTGCTGACAGAATTCACCCACCAGTTTTAAGACTGAACAAATGCTATACAGTCCAGCTAAAACTTTGCAGAAGTTTACACACCTTTGATGAATAACTGTGCTCGACTGGTGAAGATGGAACACATCCTTCTTGAATCTTCAGTTGATTTTGAAGGGGAACTATTGTTTGTTTTATGGCAAGTTTAAGTTTAATTTGTAATCAAGGTCATGTAGTCCTTTTCCTAAGGCAAAATCTTGCCTTGCATTACCACATTTTTTTTGTTTTTGAAGAAAGCATGATAGGAATTCCATTTTTAAGATTCTATTATGGGAGCATTCAGTCTTGTTCTTTAGGTTCTTCACAGTGATCTGAAAATAGTGAAGAGAAAATTAAATCAAATAAAGACTTACACAGAGCTGAGGGTACAATTTAAATTTGCCTTCAAAATATTTACTACCAGCATAAACACAAATGACAGCGAAAGAAATACAAAAAGAATATGTTAAATGACTTGCTGCTCTCTGGCCACTAAACAAAATAACTTTGATAACAACCGTGAGATCTGGCTTGAGGTAATTCTTTTGTGTATGTGTGTCTTGCTTATTTCTCTCTCATCTGTTCCTGCCAGAGTTTTAACAGACTGTACAGCCGATGAGAAAACACAAATAATTTATCAAGTCATTGGGAGGAGCAGAATTCACCTGTGACATCCCAAGGCACAGGTTCTATATATAGTACATTGTGTATACTATACTTTTTAAATGCCAAGTAATTTATTATACAGTGGGGCAAATAAGTATTCCACTTACAAAGAATGGAGAGATCTGTAATTTTCATCGTGTGAACTGTGAGAGACAGAATCTAAAAAAAAAAAAAAAAATCAGGAAATTACATTTTCTGATTTGTAAATAATTAATTTCCATTTTATTGCATGAAATAAGTATTTGATCACCTACCAACTAGCAAGAACTACCTGTATAAAAGACCACAGTCTCAACGGTTACCATTAGTAACACACTACACCGTCATGGATTAAAATCCTGCAGAGTGTGCAAGGTCCCCCTGCTCAAGCCAGCAAATGTCCAGGTTTGCCAAAGACCATCTGGATGATCTAGAGAAGGCATGGGAGAAGGTCATCTGGTCAGATGAGACCAAAACATTTTTTTTGGTATAAACTCCACTCGCTGTGTTTGGAGGAAGAAGAAGGATGAGTACAATCAGAAGAACACCATCCCAACCGTGAAGCATGAAACATCATGCTTTGGGGATGCTTTTCTGCAAAGGGGACAGGACGACTGTACCATATTGAGGGGAGAATGGATGGGGCCATGTATCGCAAGATTTTGGGCAACAACCTCCTTCCCTCAGTAAGATGGGTCATGGCTGGGTCTTCCAGCATGACAGTGACCCACAGTCAGGGCAACTAAGGAGTGGCTCCATAAGAAGCATTTCAAGGTCTCCAGACCTGAACCCAATAGAAAATCTATGGAAGGAGCTGAAACTCTGTGTTGCCCAGCGACAGCCCCAAAACCTAAAAGATCTGGAGAAGACCTGTATGGAAGAGTGGGCCAAAATCCCTGCTGCAGTGTTTGCAAACCTGGTCAAGAACTACAGGAAACGTCTGACCTCTGTAATTGTAAACAAAGGTTTCCGTACCATATATTAAGTTCTATTTTTCTATTGTATTAAATACTTATTTCATGCAATAAAATGGAAATTAATTTGAAAAAAAAAAACTTGAAAAATCGGCAGTGTATCAAATACTTATTTGCCCCACTGTATATGATTGTCATTGTTTTCATACAGAGAAAGGGCAAAAAAGGGATTTATTATTATTATTATTATTATTATTATTATTATTATTATTATTTTACAAGTGTTTTAGTTCGAATTTTGAACAAATTTGCTGGATAATGCCCTGGCAGAAAATTGCCAGTGCATTTATTTATTTATTTATTTTTTTTTTTTGTACATTCAGTATCAGAGATCTATGAGCATGATGCCATACACTTCTAACCATGCAGACACAACCACTTTTCAAGTGTCTGTCCACATAATCAGTAAATCATACCACATTTGATGATTATTAAGCATTTATACAAAGTGCAATTTTAGAAAAATTTAAACACTACTACATGAAATCTATACTTCGGGAGTATGGCATTATTTTAATGACAAATGTCGAGAGGGCATTATTGTAGCTTAAAGCACAGTAAAAAATGCATGAATCTCTTCGCTCGCACACGGATTTCCTTTGCTCTCTCAAAAAACTAGACACACCCATAGAGAGCGCACGCACTTAAAACATGTCTCTCCTCTCACTCAATCTGTGACATGTCTGTACACGCAAATCTCTTTGTGCTTGTGCGCTAGATATTAATTATTTTCACACCTGAATTAAACGTTTCATTATGTATTTTAAAAAGTAGCTAGTCTCAAAACAGATTTGGAACTTTCTATGATTTTTTTTATTGTTGTATTTTTGTTTTAATACAAATTGGTCATTGTACCTTGTTTTACTATTTCATCTCATAGCACTGTTTTAAAAGGTGCTATGTAAAAAAGCTTTAAGCTATCAAATCAACATCAAATGCAAAAATAGATTTAAATGATGCAAGATATACGTTCACAATAAATGTTTTGATAGCATCGCTAAAACGTTTTGTTGTTGTTGTTTTTAATCCAGTGTTTGTTTTCAGCTCTGATTTTAGTACGTATTTTTTTTTTTTTTCATGGAAACCCACTTCATAGCTACACATTCAATGGCACTCTCCTCTAAAATAGTGAATATACTGTCAGGCTATATGACAGTTACATGTGATTACATTGCCTGCAAATGCATTAAACAAATAGACTATGATATAGTAATTTTATGACAAATATGAGAAATACATTATAGTATTATATTTGGTCTCCAAATCTTAAGTATCAGTTTAGGGAATAGTGCATCTGACCCTTACCTAAATAGTTCTGTCTTAAAGGAACACAATTTTTTTTTTTGCAAATAGGCTCATTTTCCAAATCCCCCAGAGTTAAACAGATGAGTTTTACCATTTTGAATCCATTCAGCTGATCTCCGGTTCTCCCGGTAGCCCTTTTAGCATAGCTTAGCATAAATCGTTGAATCGAATTAGACCATAAGCATCGAGCTCAAAAATAAAACCGAAGACTTTCAATATTTTTTCCTTTTTAAAACTTGACTCTTCTGTAGTTACATTGTGTACTAAGACCGGCAGAAATTAGAGTATAGTTCATAGTCATTTCAGCCTAGAAAATGGCAACTTTTCATTTTCTGCCAGTTTTAGTACACAATGTAACTACAGAAGAGTCAAGTTTTAAGTAGGAAAAATATTGAAAGTCTTTGGTTTTATTTTTGAGCATGATGCTTATGGTCTAATCCGATTCAACTCTTCTGTTTAACTCTATGGGAGTTGGAAAATGAGCCTATTTGCAAAAAAAGTGGAGTGTTCCTTTAAATCAGAAGATGTTTTCACAATTGAACTCTTTATATTTCAGTCCAAGTACACAAATATATGACCACATGAATTTTAAGAATCATGTTTTTTTGTTTGTGTTTAGATAAATCGTTCAGAGGGGTTTGACCAAAATGTTAAACTAGGTTATTTACAAATCATCCAAGCACCCGATCATTTCTAATATTCGATTATTATGACTAAGTAGTATTAAATTGTAAAGAAAGTACAAAGTGGTACTTTCACCTACGTCACATGTGGCTTTCCAATGTGATTATATAATGCTAGTGCAAGTGAGTATTTGTGGTTAAAAAGTATATATAGAGTTCAGATACAAAACCCTCTAAAAGCCACCTCGGTCAAAAATTAATAAATGAGTAATGATATTGAGTAAATGCTCTTGACACATAGTACACGTCCATCAAATACTTTTACTTCAAAATCCTTAAAATCCCAGCTTCAGCCCAATCAGATATATTGCTAATTAGGTAGAAACCTATACATAGGAGCCTGATAAAAATGCTTACTTTAAAGAAAAACATAAGATGGACTTTTGCCTTTGGCATGTGAACTATTCATATATATATATATATATATATACAGTGGGTGAAGAGTTGAATAGTGTAGGGGACCAAACAAGTGTTTCTTGAAGTGCCCTTCTGCATCATAATCCCGTGACCACATGGAGGCGCCGTCATCATGAAAACAATCAGCGCAAAGGATCATAGGGGCCCGAAATGTCCACCTGTGCTTTAATACGGCCGTGCCCCCTTTTCATCCTCTCCCCTCCTTGCTGAATGCGTTCGAAAGTAAAAGTAGAATTGGACAAATAGCACACGTACAAAGCTATTGCATGCATTCCCAAGCATCAGCAACTGAACGCGATCACCGATTGCATTACAATCAACCCAGCTTCAAGCTACAATCCACTTCTTATTGGTTAAAATGAACCGAAAATATCTCGATCATTTCCGTGGGTGCTTGAGCCCCTGAGCACCCACGGGAGCGGCACCTACTGCAGATGTGATGCTGAAACAGTTCAGTAAGAAGTTAATGTCATGTTATGGATATTTTGGGCCCCTATGATCCTTTGCACAACACTAGTGGAACTTACTTTTAACCAAAGAATTATGTGTCATATTTAGGACAAGTGTTTGTGGCAACTGCCTTCTCAGAACAGCAATTTATTTCCTTTTTTTAAAAGTCTGTTAACTCCAAAACTCTGACACTTCAAAACGTTCAAGTAATCATAAAATAAATTTGGATTGCCCTAATACCATGAAAAACACTATTTTTATTCAAAGTGTGATGCTTGACTTGGGACAGAATAAAACTACAACTAAAGTGACTTTTTGAACTTTAATAATATAAACCACTGGCAACATGTGCAGCCAACCCAGTGCCATACTTAAACTCATCCTACTGTTACCTCCACTGTTCACAAGAAGCATACCCTAAATAATTTTTTTTTGCTTTGGTTCAAAATGTTTGTAATAAAAGTTAAAACTGCACTGAAAAACCTAAAAAACAAACAAACAAAAAACATGACCCCTTAACTTTAAACTGTCACTACCTTATATTTATGTGTAATTGTATGAGTGATATGAATGTGATATTGTTTTCATTAATTTGTAATGAATGTTTGAAGCACTTAAGCTAGTTGTATTTACTTGAACATAAATATAATTTACTTGCTAAAACCATGCAAACCAATTGATTTAAATCAATTAAGAATTACTGTAGAACTGGAGTATCGCTTACTTGGTTTATTTAAGACTATTGGTTTGCATGGTTTTAGCAAGTAAATCAGATTTCTGGTCAAGTAAATACAACTAAGCACTCAAGTGAGTTTAAGTATGCCACTGGGTTGGCTGCACAAATTGCCAGTGGTTTATATAATTAAAGTTCAAAAAGTCACTTTAGTTTTATTTTTTTTCTGTGTCAAGTCAAGCATCACATTGCCTTAAAGGATTAGTTCACTTTCAGAACAAAAATGTACAGATAATGTACTCACCCCCTTGTCATCCAAGATGTTCATGTCTTTCTTTCTTCAGTCGTAAAGAAATTATATTTTTTGAGGAAAACATTTCAGGATATCTCTCCATATAATGGACTTCCTATTTTTTAAACAAATTGACAATTTATATGCTTTTTAACCTCAAATGCTCGTCTTGTCTCGTCTCTGTGATGCACATGCGTAATCTGTGTGAACCGGGTCAATACAGTAAGGGAATGTCAAAAAACTCCCATTTAATTTTCTTCCCAACTTCAAAATCATCCCACATCACTGCAGAAGTACCAACCAAGTGTTTACAAAGTGAAGAAGATCAAAAGACCTTTACAAAAATAGGGAAAACAGCGTTGTACGATGATTTTCAAGTTGAAGATGAAAACACGATGGGAGGTTTTCAACATACCCTAAGTGTATTGACCCGGATCACACAGACTATGCGCATCGCAGAGACGAGACAAGACGAGCATTTAAAGTTAAAAAGTATATATATTGTCAATTTGTTTCAAAACTAACAGATCGTTTTGCTAGATAAGACCCCTTTTCATTGGCTGGGATCGTTTAGAGCCATTTGAAGCAGAATTTAAACTGCATTTCGAAAGTTCAAACTCAGGGGCACCATAGAAGTCCTGAACTCAAAGTCAAATCCTGAACTGTTTTCCTTAAAAAAACAATTTTGTTACAACTGAAGAAAGAAAGACATGAACATCTTGGATGACAAGGGGGTGAGTAAATTATTTATAAATTTTTGTTTTGAAAGTGAACTAATCCTTTAAATAAACCAAGTAAGCATACTCTAGAGCTAGAGTATTGCTTACTTGGTTTATTTAAGGCAGTCAGTTTTAACAAGTAGATTCGATTTCTGTTCAAGTAAAAACAACTAAAGCCTGGCTCTCACTACAGGATTTTCTTTGAGGCGTTCACAGATCGAATCTTGCACCTGCCGATCTGCTCAAACACAAATTGGGGCTGTGCCGATTAATATCAAACATGTTTGATATTTAGCATTTGAAATTGGGATGATGACCGCTATATGATTACATCAGTACTGTAACAACAGCCAATGCGCTACCGCAAAACAGCTGCTGTATGGGTCTTTCGGATGGTGGAGATGGAGGAAACAGCTTCTTGAAGTTTTGTAATAACACTGTCTGTATAATGTGTCAAAAACATATCACAAATGTAAGGACAAAGAGAAGCGCTGGGGTGAAATCCCCTTAGTTTTAAACGAGTGAGTGTAGAAAGCTGCTAGCTAACATATGTAAACATTAGTTGCTGAAACGTTAATGAGAATCTTTTGCGTAAGATCACGTGAGGTGATCCCTCTGGCATGATAATCCTAATAATATTTTGTAGTGTATTATGCACCACGATTTTCAAATCTTGTAGTGTGTGCATGTTTAAGATTTTAGGGAAGATAATCTGCAAAGATTCTCCTTATGTGTGCACTGCAACCAGATTGCATAATCCGTTAGATTTGAAAAATCCTGTAGTGTGAGCCAGGCTTAAGAAATGCAGAAAATGTTATGTTAGTAACTTAAATAATGAGTTGTTTGAGTGACCAGAACTTGTGTGTAAGTTTACAACACTAAATAAACCTTGTTAGTACAAAATACTATTCTCCACTTTACTTGTTTTTGGCAATCGGTTTTAATAAGGTTTACTATTTAGAATTTAGAGTGAAAGTGCTGGTTAAGAGAAAACTGATCAACAGCCCAATCAATGATGGTTCTCCGTGGTTCCCTCTTCCTTCTGGTTTATCTGTGGGACAAAACAACAATGGCAAAGTTTGAATCATCCTAGTTTGATCAGCCACTAATGACTCCTCAGATTATACACACCTTCAACATACAGCTTTATGATGGTTGTATACTGAATTGGCGATGTGATGTAACAGTAGTATTTCCTTGCATCATTTTTTTGAAGACTACTGAATTTGAAGGTGAAGTTTCCCTTCCTTTGATCCTCAGGAAATGCTTCAACTCTGTCCTTGTACTTTAAAGCTTGATCTTTACATTTTCTGTTACCCTCAGTTGTGTCACACACTGTCTTGCCTTCATCATCTCTCAAGTGTACATTGATTTTTTCAATTTTGTCTTGAATTGCACTTTCAGGGATAACAAAAGACAAGACAGCTGAGTCTCCAACAATACCCACAACTGGGACCACAGGATCAGAGATAGAACCTACAGGGAAAAAGAGAAAAAACAAAGGTTAATTTTGCATGTGACATGAAGTTTCATTTAACACATTTAAATTCTCACCTGTGATACACAGCAGAAACACAAAGATGATGATGTACCAACTGCAGAAAGAGAAGATAAAAAGATATCAACAGTTGCTAACCTACCTTATAATAGCCCTCAAACTTTCAGACCTCAAATCCCACCGATATTCACAATTATTGCAAAAGAACTGAATCTACCACCCTAGTCACACTGTGAATTATGCTTTTCTTTCATTTAATAACTGATGACTATACTTCCTTATTTTCCCAAACTTGTCCTGACCAGGATTTCTAAATTGCCAGATTTTCTCTTTGTTAAGCCATTGTTTTCATATACTGTATAACTGTATAAAATAAGTAAATAAATAAATCTGTCAAATTTACAGTAAAAAATGGCAGAATTTTACTGTAAAGTATGGTAGCAAAGGTTTAGGTTTTACAGTTTTAATTTACATTTACATTTAAATACCATAATTTCATTAAATGATATAATATAATACACTGATAACCACCAAAAGCAGGGTGTGATGGATATATATTATCCCTTACTTGAGCCCTACTTTAAAATAAATTATTGCAAGAGAGGAGATGGCTCCAGATCGCTCTTGTGGTACTCTGATGTGTGGTCAGAGAAAGAAAGCACACCCTAAATAGCACTCTTCTATGTACTGCATGAGATTTTAAATACTGTGCATTTTGATCAAAGTTTGATTAAAAGCATCTTGTTTTTAATTACGGCATTAAATGTTGCTTAACAGGTTGTATTGTCTAGAATTAAAAACATGGAACACAAAATGAGCTTTTGATTAAAATGTACAGAAATAAACAGAAATTAATTAATAAAAGCACAGGTCTTTTATTATTATTATTATTATTATTATTATTATTATTATTATTATTTGCAAATAACAGTCTATGAAAAACAGCACAAAGTAGCAAAAATGTGTCTAGACAATTAGACAGTTTGTATAAAGCTGTATAAAGCTAGACTGAAAAAGTACCACATTCAAGCCCTCTAGCCAATCAAATTAACTTAAAACTTGGGTACCACTTTATGGCAATAGATAATAGTAGCATTATTTTAATCTGTAATGAATATAATCCATGCTACTTCATAGGCAACGACATTTTTACAAGCAGCTATTGACGGTCTTGACATTCTCAATTTTTTTGTCTTAAAATTCACTGAAACATACCTTTGTCCCATGGTATGTTGTTCTTTCATAGTAACCACCAAAATAAATGTGGCAATATATACATTTTTCTTCAAAGTTTCTTCGCTTCTGTCGAGGACAGCCGCATCAAGGTCATTGAAAATGGCTGATATTTTGCATGCGCATGCGTGGATGTGACTTTTATTATTTAAGCTGCGTGATTGCGGAAGTATCACCTAATTTATTATTATTATTTTTTAGCTGGCTAGAAATATAATTTGATTTGCCATTATTAGCCTATTGTTTTTATATTTTGTATTTTTTAATCTCCACAAAGCTTCCCTAAAGGCATTTGAGCCAAAGAGGTCACTTGAAAAAAACTTATTTTCCTACTAGTCAAAAATATATTTTATGATATTTATTTAATTATTGAACAATATTGTTATAATATACACTTTAGAATAACTTTTGTGACAGACATTACTGTACATTACTGAATAAGACCAAAACAAATTTTGAAAACTGCTAAGAGTTTGAATTGACAAATATTTTACATACCTGCTTGACTTGTAAAAATGAATATGTCCTTCTTGATTCTTTTTTAAGGTGGATTTTTTTTTTCCAGGTTTGTTTTAGGTTCCAGTATCTCATACTCCAATCCTTTTCCTCAAGTGAAATCTTGCATTAAGATGCCAAATTCTTTCTGTCATCCTATCTTTCAGGTTTGAAATTAATTAATAAATAAAATAAATAAAAATAAATAAATAAGCCAAAATTATTTTACAACAGTGAGATTTTTTTTTATTTTTTTTTTTTAGGTAAATCCCCTTTTGCCTTTGGCACAATCTAAAATGAAAGTGAGTTGTTGTCTACTGCTGGAACTCTGACAGACTAAACAGGTGATCAGGAAACAGAACCTATATAGTGTGACAGGAGGGGCAGGTAAACACCTGATCAAAGATAACGTCTCTATGAATGTAACCATGGTTCATTGAGAAGGGAACGAGACACTGAGTCCTTTAGGAGAATCACTATGGGGGAATGTCTCCTTTGTGACCCATGTCTAAAGCATACATACAAAAACTATATCATTACTGGCCCGCGACAGCCTGTGACATCATGTCATCACCGGTGCGACCACATAGTATAAAAGGGTGCCGGTCAAACATATCCACTTCTTCTGAACCAAATGACAAAGCATGGCGTAAAGTCCTAGAGGACGCAGTGTCTCGCAGTGTCATTCGCAACCTAGAGACGTTCCCTATCGAGGGAACATTGAACTGCGCCCTCTAGGGGAATCGCTATGGGGAACGGGAATACCCACGCTGCCATGCTAAGGGGAGTGCAGGCAACATAAGGCAAGCACTAAGTACCAGCTTCCCTCGAGTTGAGGGAAGACATCACCAGTACAGATAAAAAAAAAATAAAAAAAAATAAATAATAATAATAATAATAATAATAATAATAATAATAATAATAAATCATTTATTGAAAGGGAAGACTTTGTGGAAGAAAAAAAATATATATACATACATGCAGATTGTGAGCAAAACCTTACTTCTCCGTAAAGTCTCCAGAATAACTTAAAATTAAATAAATTATTTCTTTATTATTTTATTTATTTGGAGAATAAAAAGAAGCACAAACAAAGAGGGTAACAACAGAGACCAGGTGGAGCAAATAAAGCAATAATCAGTTAACAATAGGGTAAGTCAAATAATGGCGGAACACGCTGCACATAAAAACAAATAAATAAAAAGACATTTAGCCTACTCAAAGGATCATATACCATAAAGCTAAAAGGATCATAGGCACAGATCATTTATCAACTGTACATTCAACTGGACATTCATTCTCAACTATGTCTATTCAGTCTAGTCATCCAACCCTGATCAAACACAACTAAACCAACTAATTAAGATCTGAAGGAGTACTTGATAATTGCAGACAAGTGTATTTCACAGGGTTAGGTCAGGGTTGGAACTACACTCTGCAAGGAAGGTAGATCTCAAGGAGCAGGGCTGGGCAGCCCTGATGTAAATGACACTACTGCTGTATTGGCAGGCATTACAAACCACATTTTATGAATCATTTGTGTGTCATTTGCCTGGCAATACAGAAGTAGTGTCATTTACATATAGTTCAGTTTTACATTTCCCTGCTTTGCATTTGTCATGTTCACATTTCCCTGTTTTGCCTTTTTTTTTTTTGTTTGTTTGTTTGTTTTTTATCAGTTTGGTGATATAAATGATCACTTATATATTATTTATATTGACCCCACTTTAAAATACATAATGTATTAGTTTTTTATCAAAAAGTAAAAAATGTTTGAATACATTATTAAGTACAATATCCACTTTAAAAAAAAAAAAATGTGGAAAGCTGTTTCCTGTAAATGTGTGTTAATGATTATGATAATACATTAAAATAATATGAAAACAATGAATGAGCATGAATGTTTTGTCCTGCTAAAATAACTATGAAGGCTGACATAGGTTTGCACATTCAGGTCAAATGTGTGTCAGTGCTCCCTCTTATACATCAAAAAATAAGGTGAATACTGTTTCAAAAAGTTTTGAAATATTGGTTGTTAGGAGGCTGATCTTAACTGAACTCAAGAATAAGTATGAGTCAATTTTATCAGTTTAGTTTGTGAAAGTTAATAAATAAATTTTAAAAGCCCATACAATCTTTTCCCCCATAGGTAACTGAGCTTTGCTTATAGTTACTGATGAAATACATTACTTTCAAGATTAAACTGATTAACATTTGTTTTCATTGCATTTACACGGCTATAACCAGCAGCAGATGTCATCATTGTGCGGAGTTTCGAGAGCTTCGCAAAGAATTTTTGAGCGTGGATCAGTTGATTCAAAGGTTCGGAGGTGCTTGTGCTGTGGAAAACTCACCATAAATGTTTATAGTCGGCGTTCGGCTATAAACCTGGGAAATGATGTAGCACTTCAAGTGGATAAATATATGTGCCATGTCGCTGCTAATTTGAATAAACTTACTTGAGAGAAAACCAGTTTCCCTGACAGTTAATTATTTCTGGTTGCTTTGGTGCCATACAGTAAATAGCTGTTAGTGTATACCTGACAGTCAGTCATTTACATGACAAAACTGCTTGACCCTGTGGTGCATTGTAAAATGTTATCTGGTGGACTTCTGCTTCTGAGGGTAATGCAAGTCTCATTAGAGAAGTGTGCCAGGCACAGTTCCTGTGGTAAAATGTAAACAGCACATGACAAATTCAGCAGAGATTGATATCCATTGCTTTTTATACATCAGCCTATTCAGTGGTGTAACCTATTATTACTATTATGGATTTTTGTGAGTCTCGTCAAGAAAAGTGTTATTTTGAATGGTCAGAATCGGAATCTCTCAATTTGGTTATTCTTTCGGTAGGTGCCTTAAAAAAAACAAATAAATAAAAAAAAATAAAAAAAACATATATACCATAATGGGTCTTGGGTCAGCCTTGCCTTTCTTTAAATCTACAGCCTTTGCATTGGCAGATCAATATTAACCTTAAAACAGGAACCTTAATAATTAGAAATTTAGCATTTAGCATTACATCACTTGATCACCAATGGATCCTCTTCACTGAATGGGTGCCGTCAGAATGTGAGTCCAAACTGCTGATAAAAACATTACAATAATTCCCACAACTCCATCAGTCCATTAATTAACATCTTGTGAAACAAAAACATCAAGATGTTTTAAACTTTAAACCATTGTTTCCAACTAAAATAGAAATCCATAATATTGCTTTCTCCACATCTAGTGTTTAATAGCGAAAACTGTCCACTTTGATGTGAGAGGACAACATGGGATTGACCTTTCACTGGATGAAGCGATGGTTTAAACACTTTAATGATGGATTTGTTTATTACAAACACACAGCTTATCACCTCACAAGATGTTCATTGATCTACTGGATTTCTGTAATGTTATTATCAGCTGGTTGGACTCTTATTTTGACAGCACCCATTCACGGCAGAGGATCAGTTGGTGGTGTAATGCTACATTTATCGAAATCTGTATCAGTGAGGAAACATCTCATCTACTGTACATCTTGGATGGCCATTTAAATTTTTTGGGTGAACTGTCCCTTTAAATCTGGCAGGTATGGTCTGTGAGCACTTCCTTTCAGTGGTTAGTAGAAAATCCCTCTGTAAATTACAGTTCCATCTTAAAGCCTTTTTGAAAGCAACCAGATTTCATCATCTCAATGTATTTTAGTTGTGTAAATGACACAAAGATCATCCAGCATCTTATCTGTAAGTATTTTATTGAGTAACTTGATTCATTTATTGTTAAACAAGTATACTACATTCTGTAAAAATTAGTTTTATTTGTATTTATTTATAATTTTTTTATCTTCCAGGTCTACTAGTATGGTGTCAAGCTGTGCAAACGTTAACAGAACTAACAAACTTGGGCCATAATGTGTCCATAAACTGTGATCTTGAGGAAAAAGAGATTTATTGGATGCTACTAAAACTACCAAATCGTCCAGTTATGATACTGCGGTTATTTTCAACTTCACCAACTCCTTTTTACTATGATGCACATTTCAGATCCAAATACTCAGTGCAACCTAAACATAGACTATTCATAAGAAACGTCACTACTGATGAATTAGGTTTTTATTACTGCATGACCACAGAGGCACCTCCAAAATTCAGCAACGGCACCAGACTTCACATCACTGGTGAGTGACAATTCAGTAATCAGGCCAAATGGATGTTCAATGCATGTAAGGCTATATTTTCTTCCAGAACCAATTAAATTTCCTGAATATCAGAATCACACTGTGAAGTATATTGAGCAGAATGATACAGTGGTGAATTATATTGACCAGACTGAGAAACCATGGATGATTGTTATCGTCATATCTGGTCTGATGCACGGTGTTCTGGTCTTTGTGGTGATTGGTGAGTTCTGTTCATTAATATAATGTATTTTTTTCTATTTGTAAAATATGACAGTATTTCTCTTCTCTCGTAGGTTGTGTATGTTGCTACTCTAGAGGAAATGTAAAACATCAAGAAGCAGATTTAGAGGGGACTCTTCGCGAACAACTTAAAGAGCCAAAGACAATGGTATATTATGCAAAGCTATTTTTTTCCCCGATTTATTTAATTATTCATTACTTTTAAGATGCATGTATTCCTTATCACTGTTTGGATCATAAAACGGATACTTTACATAATTTGTAAATGCTAATATTGGCTATCTTGTTGCTCTTTCAGTATACTGAAACGGTCTTTTCCCAGATGCATGAAGACTTTGAACAAAACTGGTGCTTTTCTCCTGCAGCCCAAATCATAAACAGGAAAGCTCATTCCTGACCTTATATCAGTGGGTTGCTTATATTTTTGTTGTAAATATAATATGTCAAATTATATGCCTAATGAATAAAAAATAACTAAGAAATAGACATCAGTAATGAACTTTTCTTTCTTTTTTAAATAAACAATGGAATCATCCACCTACTATATGATGGCTAGCCAAATGCTTTTTTAGATCAAATGTAGGCATTGTGGTTGACAATATCACGCTCAGTAGTTTTCCACACATGGTCACCTGATCACAAGTCAACTGCAAAGCCAAGTGATTTAACCTTAAACAGTATGAAACTTTTTTTAGTTTCGTAGAGATGTAGATGTTTATAGATGTAGAAATGCAAGCAATCATGTAGAAACAACAATTATTCTATAAAACTGCTTTCTGCACTGCCATTCTTTTTCCATTTGAGGTATATCTAAATAGATATGTCTAAAGCAGATGGGAACTCTGTTCAAGGGTAAACCACCTGTAGCTATAGACAAAGATGACACCATATGAGTCATTATTTCTTAAGTGGAACTGAGGTTTTAAGTACTGGCTTAACGTAACACTTTACTTGAGCTTAACCACACTGGAAACATTTCTGCTAAGGATAGTCAAATGTTTGCATGCACATATTTAATGTTGATTATCTTTTAGGTGGTGCAATGAACTTCCACTTCCTGTGCACACACAATGTCCAACACAGTTTCGCAAAACATTTTTTCACAAAGCGGATGAAACTACATATAAAAAGTCAGAATTGAAGCTTCAAAATTCTCATGTTGCTGTCCTGCACACAACAAAGTCACACCACTTACAGGAAGTCAGGCTGAAGTCTAACCACATTTTGGCCATTTTAAATGCCAAGAGACAGGTAAACATGCTATACTAGTACACTCAATAAACACATACATGTTTTGACCATTTTACTAAACCTTTTTAAAAGTTTAATCCCTCTACTAAAATGCAGTACCATCACTGGCCATCATCTATTCATCTATTTTCTAAACTGCTTTTGTTGTTTCCTGCCATAGGAAAGGAATGATGGTTGGCCAGCAGGAGGCACTATGTTAAAGTGTATCTGTGATTTAGCTGCATACTGTATAGATTAGAAGTGATCCACAGAATTTTTTATTAAAATGAATGAGACTCTTACCAAGTTCAGTTACCAGTCAGTCGCCATTGACCAAGACACCAAAAGTAAGTGCAGCCATGAATGAATCTTATCTGTGGAAACATTCCTAAAAGGAAAAAAAAAAAAACTTACATCTTGTCCTTACACCTTTTTCGTTTTATGTGCCAGTCCTATGAAATGAGTGAATGTCACCTGGTAACTCAAAACCAGTTGCACTCTTAATCTAAGCAGGGTTGAACCAGATCATCAAGAGTGGTTTTGATGGAGAGTATGGTTGCAACAAAACGTTCTTTAACGGACCGGCAACCAATGTAAAGATGACAAAATTTCAAAAGACACCTGGAGCTTATCCATACGCTCCACTCTTCTGCAGGTTTGTCTGAGAGCTTGTGTAGTATCATTAAGCCAGGGCTCTTTGTTTCAAAGGTGCAATAGAATCTAAAATAGTTCAACAGACAGAATTGAAAGAACACAGTACAGGCTTAGAAACCGGATTTTCAAATGTAGAAACTGAGGCTAGACCTCGGCCCCTGCACAAAACTTGTGTTAAAGGGTGCAAGGTCAGCAAAAGGACTTCACTAGAGGATAGCCATGTCTCAGTCACAAATAGAACATCCAATAATTTTGAAGTAAAAGACCCCTCAGAATAAATGTCTTATTGCGAAGCGATCTAGCATTAACCAGTGCCATTTTGATTAATAAAGAGTCGTCTATCGACTGTGATGAGTGACACAGTAGTCATAGATTTTGGAGACACACCTCCAAAATTTAGATTTATACATAATCTGAAAGCTAAATAAATAAGCTTTCCGTTGTAGTGTTATGATATCACAATATTTGGCCAAGATACAACTATTTGAAATTCTGGAATCTGAGGGTGCACAAAAATTAAAATCTTGAGAAAATCGCCTTTAAAGTTGTGTAAATTAAGTTCTTAGCAATGCATATTACTTTTCAACACTGTATAAAACACAATAATTTGTTACTCGGCTGCCTTAAAATTTTAAGTTGAATCAACTCAAATATATAAGTTGTCACTTAGTATAACTTAACATTTCAAGTTGACTAAACTTCTTTGAGTTGACGGAACTTAAAATTTTAAGACAGCCAGGAAACAAAAAATTTTAAGTTAACTGAACAAATTGTTTTTTATAGTGAAAAATTATGTTTTGACATATTTACGGTAGGAAATTTTACAAAATATCTTCACGGAACACGATCTTTATTTAACAGGAAAGCTCCATCTGAAGCAGTGTTGCCAAATTTTCTGAAATTTATTACTGTTGCTGCAGGTTGTTTTTCCATGTCCGCGGGTTGAAGCGACCCCAGTCATGTAAT
Source organism: Cirrhinus molitorella (assembly GCA_033026305.1). Lineage (NCBI taxonomy): Eukaryota > Metazoa > Chordata > Actinopteri > Cypriniformes > Cyprinidae > Cirrhinus > Cirrhinus molitorella. Next base: position 26,933,935 of record CM065121.1, on the reverse strand, counting down.
ATTTAGATCCTGGAATGCTAATTTTACCAGAGGAACCTCACCACAAAATGTGTATTTACAAAATATCTTCACGGAACATGATCTTTACTTAACATTCTAATGATTTTTGTCATAAAAGAGAAACCAATAATTTTGACCGATACAATGTCTTTTGCCTATTGCTACAAATACACCCCAGCGACTTATGACTGGTTTTGTGGTCCAGGGTCACATATGGCATCCAATGTATAGGATGTTCTGCAAAGATTTCCGATGTAATTGGAGGAATCCAAGCATATGCTGGCTCCAGAGAACGCTGATAAATTAATTGATGATAGAGCCACTCAAAACCATCGAAATTGGTCCTAGACACTTAACAGCAGTTTAGCCTAGTTTGGCAGAAGGCTCCCCTCATTTCCCAAGTAATTTTTTTCTGCAGAAAGGGGCCAGGAAAGCCCCATCTGAAGCAGAGTTGCCAAATTTTCTGAACTTTTGCTGCAGGTTGTTTTTCCATGTCTGCGGGTTGAAGCGACCCCAATCATGTAATATTTAGATCCTGGAATGCTAATTTTACCAGAGGAACCTCACCACAAAATGTGTATTTTACCCCCTGGAATGTGATTTTTACCAGCGGACACCATTGGGCTTTTGAGTAGCAATTGTGTGGGTTTTGTTGTGAAAACCTGGCAACCCTGATCGGAAGTCACATCGGACAGGACTGGAGGAAGGTGAGAGCATGGTCCTCCACGTTCTTGCTCAAACTGTATATTTGTACACAGTATTTTTTATGTTAATCAGCGTAAGACAATCATAAAACAAGACAGCAGTTGAGTCTTGGGCCAGCAGTGAGACAAATAAAATAAAAACAAACAAACCAGGTACCAGACGGCCAGCCATATACACTGGCACCATCTTAGCCATCTGTTAGTAGTAGTCCAATTATGGCATGTGAAAAGGTGGGATCTACAGAGAACGATCAATGCGATAAAAATATGTGTACATGTGAAGTGTGTACGACTTGAAGTGGCGCTACACAGAACGATTGGTGGTTGACATCAAAGTGCCGTGAAAACCATTCGAAAGCATAAGTAGCCATCTCCTCTTTTTTTATAGCTCTCATGGTACTTAGATGTCAAAGTGTGTGTGATGGGTGTCGTGATAATGGAGATGAAATGTAAAAAAGCATCTGACTAAATCTCCAATAACAACTTGCAGTGTTACATATCGTCAAGAATGAGAAAAGAACACAACGCTGCAGACAACAGGTAAATGGCATTATTGCTGTTTTCCATGTTCGTGAAGTAAATATGTTTAATTGGCTTTATAAAAATGCCGGGTAGCTGGCGTTTGGCCAGTCAGTGTACACTTACCCTACTTTGAAGTAGGAGCTAATTAAGTACCTCTAAAAGAAACTCCTAGAACTAAATACATTCCTAGTTCCTGCAGTGCAAACACGCCAAAAAGCAGGAACTTCCACCAAAAGTTCTAGTTCCTGGAGTTCCTGTGAGGGTACGCAGAACCTGATTTTACCAAGTGCGACTTGTTCCTGGATCAACATCTTTGTTGACCCTGGAACAACATTGTGAAAACAGTTTAAGAGTTTTTTGTGAAATGTAGGCTTATAATCAGTGTTTGGTGCTTGTACATCAGTGTCATTCATCTATCATTTCCTCTGATTTTAGGGATTACTCATGGGTAAGGTTAGGTTTAGGTGTAGGGTTGTGGTCAAGACTAAATTTTTGGATTAAAATGTTCTTCCAGGAACACAACAAACTCAGCAAAATCAAGATGTGCGTGAGGGTACCACCCCAGTGACAAGCTGGTGTAGCTCTCAAGGTTTGATTTTTCCACATTTTTTTCTGGCTGTGTGTGGTTGTAAAAAATCCCATGGTGTTTCTTGATAAGAGTAAACATGTGCCATTGGTGTCCTGGCCAAATTGACCTTTGTTTTCAGTGGAAGTATCCAAACAAATGTAAAGAAGTTATTACACAGTTATTACACCCCTCCTTTGTTTCTTTTTTATATCCAGCATCTGATACAGATGTATTCAAGTTATTTGAGTTATTTTTCTCTGTGTAACATGTTAGTGGCCCTTGACAGATGGCTGGCATCGAATTTGTTTGCTATGACGGGCATGTCTAGTCGAACAGGAAATAAGTTGAGATAACGATCACATTATGCAGTCTCCAGTATGCACTTTGGTAAAATAGCATTTTGGTAATTCATCTGTAAGGCTATCAATGTATACGTGTGCTAATGCACAATAAATAGTTCTGTGTCTATTGATGTTACTGGTGCCACCCTGGAGTCGAGAGTTACTCAGACCAAGTGTTTTTCTCTAAGAAGGCACCACTCTCATCTAGCACTTCATCTCATACCATGTCGATCCACTTTGTTACCAATACCACCAACTCTGGAACTAACAATATTACAGCTCTAAGAAGTGTTGGATCAATGTCAGGGGCTCTGATTCTCTGCCTTTTCCTACCCATTGGCATCTCTGGGAACCTTTTGATCATTTGGAGCATTCTGGCTCGAACCCGCCAGCGTTCCATCACAACCCTTCTGATTTTAAACCTCGCCTTTGCGGATGGATTTTTGATGCTTTTGATGCCTTTTTTCATTGTTTATTTGTTTCAACGCAACTGGATTTTTACCCTACCACTGTGCAAGATTCTTCTGTACCTCTGTAGTACCAACATGTATGCTTCAATATTTTTGATAACACTAATGAGTCTGCACAGGATGGTGGCTGTAGTGTGGTGGAAACATACTGGTGTCCTGACATACCGGAGGGTGATGATTCGGGTGTTGGTGGGACTGTGGATTTTTGCTCTTGGAATGTCAGTACCAAACTCTGTTTTCTGGACCACTTTCAGGAGTGAGCAAGAGCCAAAGTTTTTATTGTGTGCTTGTAAACATCCACAGCCACGAGATGTGAGTTAAGTTTGCCAGATAAACATTTACAATATTGTAATATTTAGTAACAATTCAAAAGAATAGTCACTCACTTTTTTTAAATTCCTTTTCACACAAAGAATGATTTAAACGGATTTGATTAATAAAGCCTAATTTTCACACTGTTCCTTATAGAATATTATGGATTCAAAACAATTCTGAGCAATTTGACAACTGATACTTTTTTCATATTCATGAGTTTTCTAATTCAGCAGGTTTACAAACACAGTGGAACAAAACAGCCTAAATCTGTGTATAAAAGTTAAAATAGCACAGCTGCATCAACAAATGCTTTTTTATATCACTTTTCTATTTGTTAACACTATCGGTTAGGTTTAGGGCTGGGTTTTTTATAGGGGATATTTCCAACACAATAGCACATTAACCTTTAGCAATAACTATCTGGATATTTGAATTCTGAACAGCTGCGGTACATACCTCAAGCAGCGCACCATTGTAATAAAAATGTGCCAGAGTCACGTCAAATGTATGTTTTAATGCCACTTGCTGGACATTTCATTTTGAAACTGTGAAACATGCAGTAAGGTATATTATTGCAGTGTTGTAAAATCAGCCTGGGTTGATTTTAGCTTCTGTGTTTTTCCAAGTGAAAGTTGTCATGGGTAAACACTAGGGTAAACTGCACTACTATATGAAAAGTTCAGAGGCAAAACCAGCTAAAAGCCATCTTGGTCAAAAATGAGATAATGATACTGAGTAAATGCTCTCGACACATATTATACATCCATCAAATACTTTTACGTCAAACTCGCTAAAATCACACTCTCAGCCCAATCAGAAGTACCAGTACTTACATAGAAACCTATACATAGGAGCCTGATGAAAATGCTTTTTTACAAAGAAGAATGTCAGATGTATTTAGAGGCTTTTGCATCTGAACTCTTCATATCTTTTCCGGTTCTGAAGACAAAAATCAATGTGTCATTAACAATGCACTTCAATAAACCCTGAAGTGTTTGTGATCAAACCCAACCTGCTAGAATGTTTTACTCTTTTGGGTTATACTAGCTATGCAAATAATCCATTAGTAGTCAGATTGATGGCTCATTTGGACTGAAACAGGCTTAATGCAAGGCTCAATTTGAATTAGGTTGTGATGGGATTGAAAAGGTTGATGTAAATCTGGAAGTTTTTCCATCAACAGGAAAAAAAAGCAAATGGTCAGTGGATGATACAGAATATTTAATACATATTGTTTAAAAGCTTATGGGAGATTTATATATCAGTTTTCTTTTCAGATATCAAGGCAGAAATGACTACTTATGGTATGTTCGCATGGACATTATCATACTCTCATACTATACTGTTTTGAATGTGTAAATGTGCTGAAGTTTAGTGTAATGCACTTCAATGTGTGAATAGGGTCGTGTGGTTTTGGGTTTATAAAAAAATTCTGAATCTGAAAATTAGCGCATATAAACATACTTACTAAGAAGTCTAAATCAATTATTAATTATCTCGAAAATGAACTTTAGATAGAAATGAAGCTCCAAACGTAGGTTCGAGAGGAGCCTAATCATTCAGTCCTGTCAATCACAACCCAGGCTCATCGGAAATACATGCCTCTACTTTATATACATTAATGCAACAACATAATTATGTACCTTACCACGTTTCGCGGCAGTTTCAAAGTGAAATTTCCAGAGAGTGGTGCTAAAAGCCACATTCAATGCGTGGCCATGGCACAGTTTTATTGCATTGGTAGTATTGTTGCGTTTTTGTTACGTTGTTTGAGGTATTTGCGACTGTTCAGAATTCAAATATCCGGGTATAGTTGCTAAAAGTTAATGCTTTATTGTGCTGGAGACATCCTCTGCACCAAACCCAACCCTAAACCTAACTTAAAATAATTAGTTAACCTGCTGTCTTAAATTTTTAAGTTCAGTCAACTCAAATAAGTTTATTCAACTTGAAATGCTAAGAAGTTACAAAGTGACAACTTACATATTTGAGCTGACTTAAAAAATTGGTTTGTTAAAGTTAAAAGGTGGCTGCCTTAAAGTTTTAAGTTGATTCCACTCAAATATCTAAGTTGTCACTTAGTACAACTTAAGTACAACCACTCAACTTTAAGTTGACTAAACTTTTTTGAGTTGACTGAACTTTACATTTTAAGGCAGCCAGATAAATTATTTTAAGTTGACTCAAATAGTTTTTTTTTTTTTTTTTTACAATGTATGTTGATCAATCATCATGAGTCTATATAAGCAGCAGTCATTGAACCATCTGAGTGACAATTCTTCCAGCATCCCCCCACCTCCCCATCTCCACCTATATTTCTCTTATTCTCCCTCTATGCAGTATGCAATAGAGGGGTTGAACTCAGAGCTCAAGCCAAGCCTCGAGTTTGAATCTCTGTTGACGGCAGCAAGCCAACTTCGTTTACCATTAACTACCATTAACTTGTGAAATAAGGGGTTTAATGGTTATTCGCATGCTGTCATATATGATCTCACTCTGTTTTAGGTGATACTGCAGCACTGTTCAGAAATTCTGCTGGGTTTCTTCTTGCCGTATGGGCTGATCATTAGCAGCTACGTGTGCATCCTGCGCAGAATTCGCAAGACACGGTTTCGTAGGCACATCCGAAGTGAGAAACTCATCCTGGTGATTGTCATCGCCTTCGGCCTGACTTGGCTTCCTTTCCACACCATGAATATGGTGGAGGTGTGTATATGCAACTCAACTTGGATGAACTAGTGGAAAATCATAAAATGTATCTTTTCCTGTTTATTACTTAAAATACAAATGTGTCTTTACACTTGAATATTCACTTTAGAGCCCTTAAAATGTGATCTTCATATCTGACAGCATATTTGATTATGACTTCCCTGCACAGATTGCTGTGACTTTTCTCCCAAACGGTTCCTATGCAAAAGCCAGGTGACCTAAACTGAACACACACAAAGAAGAGTTCTTTCATTGTGTAAATTATTTAGTATCTAATAAAGTTAAGCAACTAATTTATCCTCTTCCTTACAGATTAGATCTAATCTGTTTTTCATTCCGAGGATTCAGCTCCACTATAACCTTTGTCAGCAGCTGCATAAACCCTGTTCTCTACACCTTTGCTGGAAAGTCATACATTAAACGTGAAGGTATAGCCTTCATGGCACGGCTCTTCGAGGGCTCAAGGATGGAGTCCAAGCAAAAGAACCGGCAGAATCAGAAAAATCAGGATGAAGAGAAGAAAGAAGAGGCTGATTATTAAAGAGAACACTAAAATAGAGAAATGGGAAGAGGCTATAGTCTTGATGGGCTTGTTTTTGACATTTTTTCTTTAAGCGTTTATTTAGGTTAGACTGAATGATGCTGTTACTGGGAAACAAAAGGGCCAAAGTTCACTTAAGTGAAATTACAGAACATATTTCTTTAAGATTAATGTCATTTGGAGTGATAAAAAAAAAGTTTGGCTCAAGTGTCCAAATATGTTTTGGAAATCTCAAAGATTTAGTCCAGGTCTTTATCCAGCAGAGGGCAACAAACAACAGAGACAAACACACTCCTCACAGTAATAGAAGGGAGGTTTTTAATTGTTACCACAGTAAATTACAAAATTCAGTGTATTTTTTTTTATCACTTTATTTTATTTATGCTTAAGAACAATTTGATTCTCTGAAAACAAGGCTTCATTTCTTTAAAAGTTGCTTTTCAGTTGAATTTACCTTGTTTAGGGATCTTTAAACACAAAATACTGTATGCTTGACATGTTGGCAATGGGCATATCTGTGACTTTCCCTGAAAATGTGTCCATAGAAGTGAACTTGATTTTGCCAAGTAGGGCATGTTTCCTGGATCAACTTCCTGGAACAACATCCCTATCAACCAATCAGATTTTAGGGTTGGGTTTGGGGTTAAAGTTAGGGCATGTACACCAGTTTTATCAATCTGTAGCTGTCCTCTGATCTCAGGTCTGGGTTATGGTTTGGGTTAGTTGTAGGGTTATGATTCAGACTACGTAAAATGTTTAAAAAATTATCTAGAAACAGAAAAGTGCTGTTTTGTTTTTTTTTTTTAAAACGTGGGAGAAAATGTCCTGCACACTGGGTACCCTCAGGAACTACCTGTGGGATTTTATGATTTGTGACTAATATAAAGGTCTGAGGTTAGCATTACTTGATAAAACCTTCATGTTTTGTTCTATAAAATTACTCACAGTCATACTGAATTTTGATGTGGATTGTTAATGTAAGTTTGCAATCTTTTGTGCTCACTGGAGTGGTCCAGATGATCAGTTAAAGGTTAAAAATAAAGACACCGTGTTATAATAACTTGTGTTCTTCCAACATGAATCTGCAGAGCTGACAACCAGGCTATAATGAATCAGGCTATAAGCACAATAAATAATAAAGATAATACAATGTAAACCCAGTGCAATGATGTCCCCACAAACTGCTCCAGCATATTCTTCTTTGTTTCCTTTTTCTGCAACAAAACAGTAAATAACAAACAACATTATGCACCATGATATAAGCAACATATTCATTTAATAGTTGGTCAAACACATTGTATTCAGATTGTACAAAAACTTTTTTAATAAAAATCAACATGTATTAATCAACCAGTTTTACCAGCTCTACAGTCTCCTGTTCATCTGAGGGTGTAATGAGGCAGGTGTATTTTCCTGAATCAGCGTAAGTGATATCAGGGAAGTTTCCTGTTATTTTCAGATACTCTGATGGGAAAGTTTCAGCTCTGTTCTTGTACTGTGGGTATTGTCTCACTACTGAATGTTCACCCTCAGTTACACTAAACACAATTTTGTCACTTTTGTTTCTCTAGTGCACAATACTTTCTTAAAGTTTAAGATCGTGTTGAGTTGAAGAACATGGCAGAACAACAGAACCACCAATAACAGCCCTAACTGTGACCTGCAGACACATTGAAATCACACAAACTTTAAACACACATTTGGCATTTATACATACAGCATGAATTTATCTCTCAAATGTGTTTTTCACCTTTGTTTATCAGCACAGAAAATCTACCTGTAAGACACATTTATGGACCATTTTCACAAAACTGTGATGACGCGTTTCAATTGTCACCAGCATCGTAAATCCTTGAAAGTTCTGCTTGTATCAGAGCTTCTCTGCTGCCCTCTGCAGGTCATTAATGGTAGACAAAAAGATTAACTAGGATATCGGTTAACCCACATTTCCTTGAGCAAACATAATAGTCACTGACCAAGTCCAGCAGATAAACTTGTTGATCTGAGCTGGTCTTTTCAGCAGGTTATAGGCACATATTCTTTCACATTATGATAATCTTAATCATATTACTTCACATATTATTCAAACAAGAAATGCCTTATGAACACAAGCCGAGCCTTTTGTATTGTAGGTGTCATTGTCATCTTGTAGTGTGTACATTCAAGTCATTTATTGGTAAATATTTGCTATAGAGCCACTGCATCTTTTTCACATTCCCATGAAGCTGTAACAATTTTAAAGTAGAGTGGAAACAAGTTTGTGGTCTTGTACTCTGGATCCTGTTTCTCTAGTAAATAATCTGCTGTGAATTTTATCACACACAGTCTCTTATGTATGGTTTGGTGGCGGAGTTATATCAGAGCTGCTGTTTTTAAAGTACTCTAAATGATTATTTAAGTTTCTAAAGTAACTGAAACTTGTTACAGTGAAGTGAATGGTTTCAAACCCATGATTTTAGGCCCACTTAAAAAATCCTGAGTGCAAAAATGGGGAAAAAAAATATTTAACGGCCTACATAGTTCACAGTCTGTGTAATGTGTTTAGAAACAATTCACTGAATTGCCTTTACACAGACTTTAAATACATTGATCCATCTCATTTAGTTTGCAGAGGCATCACATGATGCCATTGTTTTCTAGGTGGAGTTACTGTGGTGACACTTAGCACTAGGATGTTGAAGTTATAAACACTGTCAAAAGAGTCCAAACCCATTTTTCTACAGATTTCTATTGCTGTGATATGGATGTGACTCCTTGGGGCTGTCAAAACCTCAAGTGCCCCAGTACATTAAGACCACACTATGTCTGCAGTACATTCTGGTCATTTTATTTCACTTAAGTTTAACTATATTTCTAGTGTATCTATAACCAAATACTGCATGTTCTCCATCATGCTGATAAGGTTTTTCTGCAATCTTACATCTAAACCACCTGCTGAAAAAAAACAGCATATGCTGGTTAGGTAGGTTTTGATGCTGGTATGCTGGTTTAAGCTGGTCACCAGTTGAAAACCAGCTAAAGACCAGCATAAACCAGTAAAGGACCAGCTTAAACCAGCTAAAGACCAGCATAAATTTAAACACACTGTCTACTTTTCTCTGGGCAATGAGCGATGCCCATTCGCGAATGATTCATTCTTTTGAGTCAATTCTGTTCAAAGGCTTGATCAAACCAATTGGCAAACCAGTGAACTGACTCGCGAATCAGTTTGAATGAGTCGTTCAGTTTCCTGCAGCACGCGTCGTCTGAAGCGGTTCAGACTTATAACGGAAAGTTTAAGAACATCAAGAGCGTTGAAGACGTGGCTTTGGATCTACAGTTGAAAGCAAATCTGCAAAGGCTATTGTTTGCTAGCTATGAAGATCTGTATTAGATGAACATCGCGTGTGCTGTCTACGGTTCCACAGGTATAGATAGGCTACATTCGATTACAATACGATTCCACTATGACATTACCAGTTTGTTGTACATGCACCTTATACATTAAATACAATGTAATTTATACATTAAATAAACTATCACAGAGTATGAAATGCGCATTTGCCTAGACACAGTTAATATTGATATTTTCACAATATATACGCTTGCAGAAATATACATTTGTTTACATTTTGCAGAACCGACGGAAGAAAATCCGTCAATGTGCACTTGTTTCGTTATGTTCAGAAGTCTTGTGAGTTTTCGCTCTTCTTCATGTCAGAGGATACACACACACACACACACACACACACACACACACACACATCTATAATACATAATTAATATACTTTAAAATACATTTTAATTCAGTGAGGCAAATCAGAATTTTCGTCAGCTGTTTCTCCAGTTTTCAGATTCATATGATCCTTCAGAATTCTAATATATTCATTTATTGCTGCTTAATATTTTTTGGAACCTGTGACATTTTGTTCAGGATTCTTTGATGAATAGAAAGCTAAAATAACAGCACTGATAATAAATCAACATACTGAAATGATTTCTGAAGGATTATGTGACACTGAACACTAGCGTAAAGGCTGATGAAAATTCTGATTTGGATCACTGAAATAAATTACACAAAAAAAACATACAAAATCTTTTGAACGGCAGTGTGTGACACACACACACACACACACACACTACATAATATATATATATATATATATATATATATATATATATATATATATATATAAAAATAAAAATAGATTATAGATATACAGTATATGATCCAAAATAACTAGTAACTACTTTTACTTGAGTAATTATTTTTATAAACACTTTTACTTGAGTACAGTTTTTGGGAACTCTACCCACCTCTGGTTACATGTTATCACTGTAACTACTGTGTTTCCATTCAGTAACCATAGGCTTTTTTCATGGCCTATGGATCCTCTGAAGTAGGCTATCCTTGACTATCAAGCTGTAGTTCAGCCACTTTCTGTTTCACAGAGAGAGCTACTTTGTGTAATTTGTAAAAAGTACCAAATCAGTCCTTAGAAATGTTGTGGTTTAGGTTTTGAGTGTTTTAGTTGTTAAGAAGGGCACCAGTAGGGAAACGTTAAAGAGGTTGCACTACATTATTAAGCAGGTCACAGTTCTCATGCAAAAGAGGGGCCCCCTGTTTTAACAAGACTGCAACATCACCAAAGAGGCAGCAGGTGATAATTTGGGCTAGAAAATGATATCTGCTAGATATGTAGAGTTCATAACTGACAGTTTTCTGCTATGTGTAAGAAGAAGAATCTACTTTTTCTAGCTCTGCTATGCACTCTGGTTCAAGACAGGGTATGTCAAAAAAACTCCCATCTCATTTTGTCATCCAAATTCAAAATGGTTCAAAAAGTACCGACCCAGTGTTTACAAAGTGACCACGCAAAGAAAGTCAAACACCCTTTTTTTAAGAAAATGGCCGATTGTTTGCTAGATAAGACCCTTATTCCTCGGGCTGGGATCGTTTATGGCCATTTGAAGCTGCACTGAAACTACATTTTTAACCTTCAATCCTGGAATGTTTTCCTCAAATAACTTAAAAATTTCTTTGCGACTGAAGAAAGAAAGACATGAATATCTTGGATGACATGGCAGTGAGTATATTATCAGGAAATTTTAATTCTGAAAGATAACATATTTAAACAATATGGTAAGCCACACCAGTTTGCAATATCAAGCAACAAAACAAGCTGTTTTGTGCAGCTAAAATGTAAGCGAATGACACTGAAAGCCAGACACATAAACTCTACAAATGGCTGCAATCCACTGCTACAGGAAAAATAAGGATACACAATGGAATTTGTTTGTCTAAGGCATTTATGACAAAAGTTGCTTTGCATGCAAGTGTCTACTAAATGAAGAAATTAATGTAAAGCACATGATTTTAGTAAAAAGTGTAACACTCAGATGCCATTTCATTCATCATAAGAATGGGGTTTTAATTATTTAACCCCATTCATATAAAGAATGGGGTTACTCATTTAACAGAAGTAAATGTGGTCCAGGGTTCACAACCTCATGATCTTTTTTCTAAAATGAATTACAGTGAAACTCATAAGCAGTATTATAGATAATATCCCAACCAGAATCAAAAGCCCTGATTTCCAGACTGGTCTGGTTTCTTCTTTGTTTTCTTGTTCAGTTATGTTGTTTCTTCCTACTGTTGTTGTTTCCTGAAAGCCTGAGAAAAAAAAAAAAAAACACCATTACTGCACTATGATATAGACAACAGATCATTTTTTATACAGCAGCTTTCACACTGCAACATCACTATATTGGATCAATCATTGATTTAGACTCACACACCATTGATGATCAGTTGTACGGTCTTCTCTTCATCTGAGGGTGTGATGAAGCAAGTGTATTTCCCTGCATCAGCGTGAGTGAGACCAGAAAGTTTGATGGAGAAATTTCCTCTTAGATACACGTCAGGGAAACTTTCAGCTCTGTTCTTGTAACGTGGGCCCTGTTTTGCCATTAAACCATTAATATCATAAACAATTATGCTGCCATTCTGTCTCCAGTGCACATTCAGTTTTTGAAGTTTAAGAACATGACAGGACAACCGAACCACCAATAACAGCTTCTTCTGTGACCTGCAGACAAACTGAAATCACACAAACTGTAATTGTTAACATATGATCTGACATTTACACATGCTGCATGAATTTACCTGTCAAATGCAGTTTGTTTTGTGCCCACCTTTGTTTATCAGCACTGCAAATATGCAGACGAAACTGCAAAAACAGAAGAAAAAAAACATGATTCATTATTGATCATAACCTTTAGAGAGATTAAGTTACATCATTTAATCTGAATACAGTTTAATGCTATTTTGGGTTATCAATTTAAAATATATAAACATAAAAATAAATAATCTTAAAATGTAATATAAAAATAATACCATGTAATTATATGCTATAAAATAGTGTTATAGTGTATAGTGTAATAGTGAGTCTTTAATTCAATTGTGACAACACACCAGTTTACAACTAATAATACAGTGAATTATTCATCATCATCATCATGTACATGCTGCAGTTATCTGCAAATAGACAATTTAGCAGCACATGTTCATAACTGGGACATCTTCACCCATCTTATCCTGCAGACAAAACATTAAATACTTTCAACAGATCATGCTAAAATGCTAAAGTAAAGCAATAATAATTATAGCTATTTGGCTGCACATAAACCTCTTGATGATAAATTAATTATGCATTAATGATACTTAAAAGGTTTCTCTTTTTTATTCTAGTTTAAATGAAGAATTTGAAAACAAAACACAAAAGGCCAGACAAAGATGCTAACAAGGCCCTCGATGACTCGTTACAAAATATAATTTTACTCAGAAAGCATTGAACATACCTGATCATGTTTCTGCTATAATATTAATATGTTTTTTTTTAAATATATTAATATAAATATGTCTGAAATTAATATTAAAGTAATTAATTTTGGAACAGTGGAGCGCAACATGCATTTTGCACATAAACTTCCGCATTAGTGACGGAAGTCAGGCGGAAGTGCGTCGACAGTAACCAGATTTTTTTTTTTTTAAATATATATATTTTTAATCATACTCAAAATTACTTCAGTGTATTCAAAACCGAAGTTTAATTTAACTTCTACTCAATTTTTCCTATTAGTAATACTAAACAAGTCTCTGCCATCAGTCACTGTCTCCAATGAAGTGTTTGTCATTTCTGCACTTCCGTTCAGAGATAAAAGTCAAAAGCTTCATTTTATTTCTCATCTCCACTGGTTAAACTATAAAATATAGTGTCAGTATAAGCAATACATCTAAAAATCAAATAGACATCTCTGAGATGTACGTGTGCTATCAGGGTAGATACCCAGTCTATCATGTCTGGACCCATTTAAATAGAGGACCTTATTTGAATTTACAGCACCAAATTTTAAACTAACATTTGATTAATAGTATATTTTGTTTAGCATATTAGTTAAAAAAAACAAGAACAACAACATGGAACCCAAAATTAGCTTTTTGCTCAAAATGTGTAAATCATAATTGTGCCTAGCTAGACCGAACAACTGGAATACAGCTCCTAATGAATCAGTTTTCTTAAAACGGGCAAAACAATATTATTGCAATTGATAGTAATCTCATATATATCCAGTTAGCTTCCAGGCTATACTGTAACGATAGCATGTGTCTTTGACGATCTGAAATATTTACCTCAAAATTCAATAAAAACATACCTGTATGCCATGGTATTTTGGCATTTAATATCTAATATATAATCTAAAAATCAAATTTCTAGTTTAAATTAAGCATTTGAAAGCAAAACAAAAGGCCAGACAAAGATACTAGCATGCTAAATAAGCCCTCGATGGCTCGTTGTCGTGTTTGTCCAAACGAGCATTTCATTCAGAATTCATCAAACATACCTGACCATCATGTTCCCCCAATGATATTAGTATGGTTTGTTTAAATATATTACTATGAATATATCTAATATATCTAATATCTAATATAATTATTTTTGGACGTGTAGTGTAAATAAATTCTTCTGCATTCTATGACACTACGACACAGACGGAAGTGCGTCAACAGTAACCATGTGAAAAATTTAAAATATTTTTTTAACATATATTTTTTTAATCATACTCAAAATTACCTCAGTATATTCAAAACATAAGTTGAATTTAACTTCTACTCAATCTTTCCCATTAGTAATTTTAACAAGTCTCCGCCATCAGTCACTGTCTATAATGAAGTGTATGTCCGTTCACTTCTGTTCACCAATAAAAGTCAAAAGCTCCATTTTATTTCTCATCTTCACTGGTTAAACTACAAAATATTGTGCCAGTTTCACAGACTGTCATGAAGTGTTTCAATAGTTAACATTGTAAATCATATATATTACATGTATACACATATATAAAAGTACATTTAATCAGTAACTTACATGAGTGTAAGAGTCAAGTCTCCTTTCGTAAATAGTTGTAATTTGGATCCTCAATTTAATAATTTCTCTAGATGTTGTTTCACATTGCCATCACTGAGTTATGTTTTGTAAAATGAGAACACAGAGCTTCCAGTTATGTCTTCATACGAGAGCTGTGGGGAAACCAAAAGAGGAAGAACTTGAAAACAACTGAATACAATCAGGATTTTCCATAAAATGTCTTTCAAATTTCACTCGATATTAACAACACAAACAGATGCAGTTGAACAAACAGAGAAAAAAAATACCTACAATTAGGTTTTGTATGGTTTTCATATCTTGGCTCAGTTGAAGATCTGCCGCATAGTTTCTACTGAACTGAACAAGAGAACTTGTCAGATGATCAGTGAGAAAAAAATCACAGCAGCTTTGTTTGAGGTTGAGTGCATCTGAACTTCCTCTAAAACTTAGTTATAGTGTCACACACAAACAGATAAAAGTTATCTCTGCACTGTACAAAAAAAAAAAAAAAAAAAAAAACTTTTCACTTAAATTTACAGGTAAATACCATAATTTAAGTAACTGATGTAATGGTAATTTACCAACCTATTGAAGTACTGAAATCTGTTTTGTACCTTTGTAATACACTGATAACCACCAAAAGCCAGGTGTGATGAGAAAGTCACATGATGAACCAAAGCCCAACACAAACAGCTTTTAAATATTAACGTATATAGAAGGTGCACAGGTGTTATTCACACAAACACTACATACCAACATGATGACACACATGAAACTGAAATAATACAATAAACATTCATTTAACAACATTAGATGTTACATAAGTCCCTAATGTACAAAACTGCTAAGATAAAATAATAAGAAAGAGTTATTTCAGCAGCAACAACAACAACAAAACATCTAATTAAAACAAAAAAATGTAACACAGGGAATTCTGGAAATATCAATTTACGGTATAAGGTCTTTTACCACTAACCATTTAACATGTTTCTACTGTAGCATTTTTACTGTTATTTACTGTTAAATTCACAGTCGTTTTTTACAGGCTACAGTTGTTTGACAAAAATGCAGAACTTCCAATTACACATATCCTCATTTGTGACTCACAGAAACTGAAATAGAGAGAGCTAAAAACAACAGGAACATACAGTCTAGCTTTTCCATAAAAACTGGAAGAGGATTTGCATTTGAGACCATCTACTCATTTTGTGCAGTGTGCTTGGTGGAAAAACATCAAATTTGATGTGTGTTAACATGTGTAATATATTATTTTTAATAAAGGTTTGAGAATGTTTTTATTCTGAAAGCTATTCTATAGCTGGCGAAGAACAGCTAAATTACATTGAGGACGGGGGTCAGCTGGGGTGTTCTAAATCAAAGCAGCTCATTTGATAAGCAAAAATAACCACCCATCCACTGTGTTATCTGTTCCTTGTGTCATGTTTCTTTTACTTCCTTTTTCCTGTGTCATGCTTGTACTTTAGTTCCCACTTCTGATTAATCTATCTAGCCTTTGTGTTTCTCTTGTCTTCTGTCAGTCATTGTTGAATGTTGTATATGGTTGGTGTCTCCGTTTTCATGTTCCTTGTGTCTCTGTGCACCTTTATTCCTAGTTATTAGGGGCCAAGCACTGAAAGTGCATAGGCACTTATAGAATCAATACAATCAATCAATGGCTAATCAATGGTGGAATATTAACAAATAGTTACTTGCTAACCACAACTATGTGCTATAACAAACTGCTTCTGAAATCTGTCTATTCATCATGGTCCATTTATGTCCATAATAATCAAAAATAGAATAAACAACATAAAATCACATGTTGGTTAACCACTTTATATTTTGTATTTTTCATATCAATATTCAAGTAAGTCTAAACCTAACACATACTTTTAACGTGTAATTCGTTAACTGAAAGTCAAAAACGAACAATTCAGACTCCACTTATTTTCATTTTCATAAACAAATTTCATCTATGGTAGCTTTCTTCTGGCACCATTGCTACGCGACAGGAGCAGTAGTTCGGGAACACTTGGTGGCGCAATTAGGAAATCCTACGAAGGCTAGACTCCAAGCTCCTTCATATATCAAGTCGGCCGCATCCTTCAAAGGACCCATCCCCCAAAGGCTGCAGTCTTTGAATTGTGACTCAATGCTCTAACTGCAATAACTACAACTACAATGGTGGCCAATAAGTAATGTGACCCCAAAATTCACTTTAACCATTGAAATACGAGGGGGAAAAAACACTTAACAGTGTTGCAAACTGCTTTCAATTGAAAGTAGCTAAAATATAAATGTTGCTAGATGACATTACAATGGCAAGTTCACTGATCTATATAAACATAAATATAGATCAGTGAGAGAGTCTCTGAATCTATGATTTGTCCTAGAAATTGACTTTGTTGCTAGGCTTTTGAAAAAATGTCTTAAAAGGTTTGAGGAATTCACTAAATTGGCAACACTGTCACATTGAGTACAACAAAAACAGTTGTTAATATTTTGTTGATCCTCTCTTGTTTTTATAATTTCATAATTTCTTTGTTTACAAAATTTTTAACACATTTTTATAATTAAGGTTGAAGATGTCAAATTTCCCAGGCCGGACATCACTTTTAGCCACTACTATATGGCAGTTCATTGACTTTCCAACTGACTGTCAAACCATGCAAGCCACCAAAAACTAGCCACTTTTATGAAAACTGTGGGCTTTCCTCAAGTGGGAGCTGCTGATGGAACCCAGGGAGTAGTTGGGGGTTCGGTGCCTTGCTCAAGGGTCTCACCTCAGTTGAACCTGGGACTCAAACTCGCAACCTTATGGTTACAAGTCAGACTCCCTAACCGTTAGGCCATGGCTATCATTAAGTCACAACACTTAAGTGTCCCCTCAGTCAATACTTAAGAATCAGCCTTGGACTTTACTGAAAGTTGCTTTTAGATTCTTTATAAAAGTCTCCTACTCTTAGAAAAGTCCTACTTTTTACTTAGAATTTTTTGACACTTAAGTCAAAGATTAAGACTATTCTTAAGGGCATTTCTGAGAAGTTTTTTTTTTTACATACGGGCCCTGGTCTCAAAGTTGAATCAAATCGCTTAGTTGAATGATTTTGAACTTTGTTGTTAATTTGCTATATTTTTAAGAACGCATTGACATATCATTACAAATCATAGTATGGGTCATCAGCACAAAAAGTGCATGATGGAGTCTAAGAAGTTTTGAGCCAGCGCCATCTATGGTAAAATATTCACATGCTTAAAACTTTGGGTGTGGTCGACTTATTTTTACCAGAGTCACCTTTTTAGACTCCTGAATCCTTGCCGAGTCCAGTGATACCAGACATGCAAGGTTTTACCTTATGTTTTGTGCAACGTTGCATTTTAACACTTAAAAAACAATATCTGCAATATCTTAGACTGTTATAACTGTTACTACCACTGTAGGAAACCACTGACTGTTTTGAAACATAGCGTGCCGGCTGTATGCTAGTGCCCAATTGCCAAACTTTTGATAGTAAGTGGCAAAAAAAAGTATAAAAATCAAACAATGGCATGCTTGCTGCCTTGCTTGTCTACTGCTTGGCCCCATAATTGCTGTTTGTAGCTATATTTTTGTATTTATTTTGTTTTATTAAATGCCCCTCACAGTCTCAACCTCTGCTTTTTCTCACATGCTCATAAATAAACAAAAACATTACAGACTAGAATAATTTTCAAAATGACATTTAAGGCATTGAACACTCTAAGACATTTTGTTTTGTAGGATTCTTTGTTTCTGTCTTATTCAGTTCGTGCAAATAGCCTATACAGCATGTAAGTATAAAAAATAAATAAAATAAAAAAGGTTATCAATATTTAGTTAATAGAGGTTAATTGTTAAAAAAATATTATGGCTTTGTTTTTCATGTTACAAGTATGTGTCATGTCACAAGTATTTTTTTACAGTACTGTATTTCTTTTCACAGTCAGTTCTCATAGAGTCACATTTAGGAACTCTCTTCTGCTCTCATTTTGTCTTAATATACTGCAGCGTTTATCGTCACTGTCAAGTAAATCAAGAATACAGATTTTCCAGCGACGTCCATTCTCACGTGTAGAGAAACTGACAAACGGGTCAAACAGTTTGACATTATCTAACAAATACCCTGTATGCGAAAGCAGAACATTTTGTATTGCATTATATGAACATATAATACGCTATAATGTGTTCTCATGGTGATAAGACTGCTTCTTAAACACATAGATGCGTCTCATTTATTGCAAGTGAGTCAGATGAGGTGGTTGGGCTGATGCCATTGCTGTCAGAATTTACGAACGATACACAGTGTAAAACTGGGAAAAAGGTGTGAACATTTATTTAGATTTATTCACACTTATATTTCTTCATTTATTTATAAATGTATTTATGTCAGTATTTATATAAATCCACTTTTATTCATACTTTTTTGTATTTCTTTTCGGACTTATTTATACATTTTGTCCATATGGCAATGAAGCAAAAGCTAAAAACTAGTCAGCAATTATTATCTGTAATCTTTTCCTGTTAAAAACGAAATACGTTCATGAGAATATTTTACACATTTATAAAATGTATGTTTATAGGCCTACATGTTTTTCTACAGTAGAGGGCGCCACACAACAGTGAGACAAACGTACATGAACTACAGTCTAACTAAGAAAGAGGCTCCTGGTAGATTTGCAATTAAAAACATATATATAATTCAATTACTTATTTCAAAACAAGGCTAATACCTTAAACAGTTTTGCTCAGTTGAATTTATTATGTGTTAGAGATTCTTAAAAACAGCAAAAATACCCTGTTTGAAATTCAAGTTCAAATCTGAAATTGAATCGTAAGCTTTTTGTGTTTCCCCATTCAAAAAGATAGGAGCTGTACTTGCATGACTAAAATAGCTGTCTTAAGAGGCATTTCAAAGATGGCTGCCAAGTGAAATGACTTGCCTTAAAAAAAAATAAAAGTAAAATAATTGTATTATTATTATTGGCCATTTCATGCAAAGGGGACTTTATTGTTACGATTGCTGTGAGATTTTACTTAAAACTACAAACGCCTCAAACAAGAACAACCACAAAATAATCTACTACATAATTTCTTAAGAACTTTTACTTATTAGCATGTTGTTAACACCCTGCTGAAAAAAACAGCATATGCTGGTTAGGTAGGTTTTGATGCTGGTATGCTGGATTTTCCTGTTTTAAGCTGGTCCTTTGCTGGTTTTTGCTGGTCCTTTTGCTGGTTTATGCTGGTTTATGCTGGTGCAGGACCAGCACAGGACCAGCATAAAACAGCTAAAGACCAGCTTAAACCAACTAAGGACCAGCATAAACCAGCAAAGGACCAGCTTAAACCAGCATACCAGCACCAAAACCTACCTAACCAGCATATGCTGTTTTTTTCAGCAGGACATGATGCTAACATGATGAGGGTTACTATTAATGCCTGGTGCAGTGTTTTGTCACAGTAAGCACCACTTACATTTTCTTCAGAAAATATACATTTATATTTATTTTTATTTATTTATTTGAATTAAAATTTTTGATACACAATGCCCTATTGGGGCAACTTAATGACTGCACTTTGTTCTGCACTATGTTCCACCACTTTAAGACAAATGGTTTTGTGGTCTGTTGTGTTTTCATATTCAAGAGATTACAAGCTAGATGCAGCTTTTTGGGGGGTTCACATCAAATGTTCTTTGACTTTTATACATAATAAATCTGTTTATGAATAAATATTGATCTTCCCTGTGGAGAAAAAAAACAGCTAAAACCAGCCTAAGCTGGTTGCCTGGTCTTAGCTGGTTTTAGGATTGTTTTGGCCAATTTCTTAGCTGGTCAGGCTAGGAGACCAGCTAAAACCAGCTACTTCCATTTTAAACCAACTAAGACTAGCCAACCAGCTTAGGCTGGTTTTAGCTGGTCATCCAGCCTGGTCTTAGCTGGTCAGCAGGCTGGTTTTAGGGGGGTTTTGGTCACTTGGTCACTTCCTTGGGAAAACCAGCTAAAACCAATCTGCCCAGACTAGCCAGGCTGGGAAACAAGCTAAAACCAGCTACTTCCAGCTTAAACCAGCTAAGACCAGTGCTGGCCCTGCACAGGCACTTAGCCCCAGGAAGCCCTCACTAGGCTCACACAGGGCCTACAATATTAATCTACTACAACAATAAATCTGTTTCACTTCAGCTACTATAACTTAAAAACTTAAACTTAAAACTTAAAAAAAAAAAAAAAACTGTTAATATACATCTGAAATGGATGCAGTCACCACTCAACTAATGTCTGTATTGTCAAAAATGTACAGTAGTCAAAGGGATTTCTAATTTATGGATTTATTAAATACAAAACAGAAAACATTCAATTCAGGTTAATACAGCTATAGCCAAAAATGTAAATACACAAAAGTAAAAAAAAAAAATTGTTTAGGTTTGGTGTGGCCTGGCCCTAGCCCACTGTGCCTGCAAAAAGCCTGCATGGGCCCTGCAAGGACTAGTTTCAGCTGGCCATCCAACCTGGCTGGTTTTAGAGGGGTTTTCCTTTGCTGGTCTGGCTCGGAGAGGAGCTGCAACAACCAGCTAAAACCAGCCTGACCAGACAAGCCAGTCTGGGAAACCAGCTTAAACTAAGAACAGCCAGCCATCTTAGGCTGGTTTTAGCTTTTTTTTTTTTTTTTCAGCAGGGTGTTGGAAGCAGTTATTTTGAGTTGCCAAATGTTCTCCTCCTATTTAAATTTGACATTGAAGGGGTGCATACAACATATTTGCCCACTGGCAACTAGTTGCCACACACTCAAACACAATTTTCAAGAAAAAAATATTTATTTATAATACTAATAAAGCTACTACAACGCAAACCCAGAGCAAAAGCCCAGATTTCCATTCACTGTCTGCTCCTGAATCTACTGCTTGGTTTTCTTGATCACTGGCTTTGTGTTCTGTTTCTGATATTGGTTCTGCAACAAAACAGTAAAAAACAACATTTCTGCATTGGGATAAAGGCAACAGATTTGACTATTATTTATATATAGCAGCATTTGAGTATCAGTAGTTGTCCAAACACTTATTATATTGAGATTTAAAAAAAACATTTTAAACAAAAACCATCATACATAAACCAACACACCCTTGATAATCAGCTGTGTAGTCTTCCGTTCATCGGAGGGTGTGATGAAGCAGGTGTATTTTCCCGCATCAGCATGAGTGAGATTGTTGAGTTTGATGGAAAAGTTTCTTCTTAGATATTCAGCAGGGAAAGTTTCAACTCTGTTCTTGTACCGTTGGTCTTGTTCTTCTATTTTACCTTCACCCTTAATTATACTATGCACTGTTTTGTCATGTTTATCTTTCCAGTGGACATCGGTGTCTTGAAGTTTAACATCATGTTTAGTTGAAGAACACGGCAGGACAACAGAATCACCAACAAAACCCACTGTGTCCTGTAGATACACTGAAATCACACGAAGATTAACTGTTTGGTATTTATACATGATGCAATAATTTAATTTTTAAATTTAGTTTCTTTCTTGCTCACCTTCATTTTTCAGCACCACAAACACACAGATGAACCAGCAGCTGTACAAAAATAAAAAAGCGGTTTTAAGGCAGTAGATCATTCCAACATCATGAGTTTGATTTAATATTTGTGAGACAGTATTGTGGTTGAATGATTTCATGTTTTGTGACTGTCCAGATAGCACACGCATGTCTGCAAGATGTCTGTTAAAGAGCTCTTAATCTGGAAAGCATCTGCTGTGTACAAACGTCTGGCAGACATCTGTAAGATGTCCATTTTACATACATTCTAAATCATAAACATCTTAAAGACATATAATAGACATCTATTTGACATCTGATAGGAAACATCCAATAGATGTCTTGCAGATGTAAATGCAGATGTCAAATAGACATCTCGGAGATGTCTAACGCTTCGAAATTCATCAAACATACCTGATCGTCATGGTCCCCTGATAATATTGATATGTTTTATTTAAATATATTGCAAATATATGTTTCCAAAGTTAAAATTGAATACTATTTTTTTTTCAAACAACAGAGAGATAAACGCTTCCGCATCAATATGCCATGTGCACTATACGGATGGCAGCAGATGGAAGTGATGTTAACAGTAACCAGGGGAAATGATCATAAATTCACAACAGATATTTGTTAATAGCTCTCAAATATACTTCAGAATATATTTAGGACTACTGAGACAACTGTTGAATTTCAAAAATTTTGCACATGTGCTTTCATCTTCTACTCAATCTTCACTATTAGTAATATTGAACATTTTTCTGCCGTTCATCACGTTCCTTCAGTGATCTGTCTGTCATGTCTGGACACATTTAAATAGCAGTACCTTATTCTAATTTACAGCACCACATTTGATTAATGGTATATTTTGTTTAGCATTAGTTTAAAAAAACAAGAACAACAACAAGGAACCCAAAATGAGCTTTTTGCTCAAAATGTGCATAAATGTGCCTAACTACAGCTCCTAATGAATCAGTTTTCTTAAAATCTTCTTGCAATTAATAGTAATCTCATATATATTTGTTATATAAGTAAAACTGCTTTAATGGGAAATAAATTATATTACTACAAACACCAATGCAGTTAGCTTCCGGGCTATACCGTGTCTTTGAGGATCTAAAATATTTACCTCAAAATTCAATAAAAACATACCTGTATGCCATGATATTTTGGTATTTCAAAGCGATCACTCAAATTCTAATATACAATCTAAAAATTGAATTTCTAAATCTATCTTAACTTAGCAAGAATGACGTCAATATGGCACCCACATAAGAGCATATGCGTATTTAAAGGAACAGTCCACTTTTTTTGAAAATATGCTCATTTTCCAACTCCTCTAGAGTTAACAGATGAGTTTTACAGTTTTTAATCCATTCAGCCGATCTCCAGTCTGGTATTAGCACTTTTAGCATAGCTTAGCATAAATCATTAGCTGCGTTTACATGGACACTAGTAATCCGATCATAATAGGACTAGAAGCACAATTGGAATAAAAAAGTCACATGTAAACACGTCAATCAGATTGAATTGGCCAGATCTGATTAAAATTTCGATCCGATTGTAAGGGGTGGGTTATCCCTTTTGTAATCCGACCGAGAGGACATGTAAACACCTGATCGGATTGAAAATCGAAATTGGAAAGTACTGCGCATGTGCAGCAACGTTACAATAGCGTAATGACGTGTGCCACCTGGAACGAGCTGTTCTTTCTGGTAAATAAAATGTCATAAATGAGTTTTGGTCATTCTAAAATTATGATTTTACTCCGCGTCTGTGAAGCGGAGCAGCTCAACGCCCCACTAGTTCTTGTTTAAGACTCTCATCAACAGACGACTGGTTTGGGTGCGGGAAGGAGCACTTTTGCGGCTTTCTAAAGTAAGCAGCACAGCAAAACAGTTCATGTGCTGGTCGCCGCATAATTAGGATCCGAACAGATAAATATCAAGTGCGCTTTTTCAAACAAACGTGGGAAACTATGTACATTCATGCAGTGTGCGCATGTCAAAAGATTAAATCCGATCAGAAGCTTCTAACATATAAACGCCCATATGAATCCGATCACGTTTATGTAAACACTCGAATTCATCAATCAGAATTAATTCATTCCGATGGATGCAAAAAGTGTCCATGTAAACGCACCTAGTGAATCTGATTAGACCGCTAGCATCTCACTCAAAAATGACCAAAGAGTTTTGATATTTTTCCTATTTAAATCTTGACTCTTCTGTAGTTACATCGTGTACTAAGACCGACAGAAAATGAA
This sequence comes from Cirrhinus molitorella, assembly GCA_033026305.1. NCBI lineage: Eukaryota > Metazoa > Chordata > Actinopteri > Cypriniformes > Cyprinidae > Cirrhinus > Cirrhinus molitorella. The sequence goes on along the minus strand of CM065121.1, from coordinate 26,909,547 downwards.
AAGTTGCAATTTTCCAGGCTGATATGGATAGGAACTATACTCTCAGTCTGGCATAATAATCAAGAAACTTTGCTGCCGTATGGGTGCAGCAGGCACAATGATGTTACGCAGAGCCTGAATATAATCCCCAGCTAGGTAACTTCCAATGTGACCGGCACAAGCCACTTAGCTAATAGTAAAATAGCTGGGGACTATATTCAGGCGCTGCGTAATATCATTGCACCTGCTGCACCCATTGTATGGCAGCAGAGTTCCTTGATTATTACACTGGAATGAGAGTATGAGAATGAGAGCCAGACCCGGAGATCGGCTAAATAGATTATAAAATGGAAAAACTCATTTGTTTAACTCTAGGGGAGTTGGAAATTATTATTATTAATATATAGATTTTTTAAGTGGAGTGTTCCTTTAAGTACATTTTCAGGTGTCTAAAATATCACTGCAATCTAATTTTGGCAAAAAATTTAAAATTGCTTTAAATGTGTGAATTTGGCTTTTGAAAAAGTAGTTTGATTGAAAAGACACGCTGACATTGCGTGACAGAAGGTGGGATCTACAGAGAACAGTCAAAGCAATGCAGATGCACGTGCATATAATAGATGAGGACTGTAGAGAGCATGCCAGCAGGTAGCCAAATTGTGGAAATTTAGAAATCCCAGCTATAGGCTACATCCTGGACAAAGAGGATGTATGTAACATAATTAGATTTATCATTAACAGCCAATTGTTTTGCCAAAAGGCATTTGAGCCAAAGAGGCCACTTTAATAGCAATAAGAACATTACTATTTAAATGTTCTTACTACTAATATCTTAAGATATTATTTTATTATTGTACAATATTGTTATAATATTGCCTAATCAATGTTTTACAATGTAAAATGACTTATTAGCTTTTTATCAACACCATTCTTCGCAGTTAGTTGTTCATGCCTATAGTTTTGTGACAGGTACTATATTACTGAACAGGACTGAACACATAGAATACAGTACAGGTATAGTTTGATCTGACAAACATTTTGCGCACCTTTAATGAAGATCTCTGGGTCCTGCGCTGGACTTGTGAAGATGAAATACATTCTTTTTGATCTATCTATCCATCCATCCATGAACACTTGTATAGTAACGGACAAGGAAGCCATTCTGGAGCTCTCTGTTTGCCCTGACAAACGGAGGTCATCTCTGAACTCTGCCTGCTCTGAAATGTTCATGGAGATTGTAGATGAAGTGTCTTTCTGTTCTGTATCGGCCAATGAGGCCTTCTCGGATCTCTCTGCTTCCTGTTCATGGCCACAGAGCTGTTACAGTTTAGCAGTTCTTTAAGTGTTATTGCTGACAAGATGCCACATTTGGTAAGGCAAACGCAACTGTCATTATTATCTGTAAGCAACTGTATCAGTGCTCTCAAAAACAGTAGCATAATAACACTAGTACATATATATGTTTATCAAGAATGAAATATGCCAAATATGTAGACACTGGCCATTAAGATGACTACAGTATTCTATTTTGTTCAGTTTTAGTAACATTTTTACGTTTACATTTGTACATTTTAAGTCATGCTAAAACATTCATAAGAGCACTAGACTAAGGCCTTATGAAATAAGAAATACTTACTAATAAAAACTTTTACAGTAGTTTTACAGTATTTTATTTTTTTATTTTTTTAATTGAATAATAAAATGATCCATCCCAAATCTATAGTAAAGCATTAACCCAATGTAGTAATTCAAACCCTAGTTACTGCCATATTTCTTCCATAGCGTAATGTTTGACCTCTACATACTAGACATCCATCCTTATGGCTTTTTTATTTTATTTTATTTTACAGCTGAAATACTAGTTGTTTTTTTCATTGCTATTTGTATGCTGTCAGTAGCTCTGAGACTTTTCTAGCTACATAAAAATAATCATCAAGCCAACAGCATCTATATGTGTGACGCTATAACATTTTTTTTTTTTTTTAATCTGATGCAAATTAACCTGTGTAAGATATCAACAAATGTTAAGGCTGATAATACACGAGGAAACTTTTTTGGGCAATATTGCTGGGCAATGTTGCCATCAGTGTGCAACCAGGTGAGACTATGACCGATAGAAATTTGTCACCTATTCTCAATGGAAAAGTGTCCAAGCAACATCGCTTGGCAACATTGCTTGAAAGTTGCTCTGTGTATCATCAGCTTACTGTGTAATATCTAGAGTATTGGGCAATATGGGGCGACTTGTCGAACTGGTCAGAAGTTATAAGCAGAAATGTGCATTTTTTATATATCGTTTTACCAGTAGGTGGCACTGTCACTAAGGATGGATGTCTAGCCATAAGCCTCTGATACGTAATCAAATTGATGTCAGACGAGTCAGATCGATAGATTGAAAAAGTCAAAAATTTATTCATAAGCTTACAAGTAATTATGCATAAAATTATCATAATATTCATAAGGTAAAAGTATGGATGCCACAAAAAAACATAATCAATACTTCGCAATAATCAATAATCATTATGAATATCAAATGCCCAATTGAAAAATGTCGAAATAGCAAAAAAAAGGACGTACAGAATCTTAAGAGTCTGTTGATCTAAGAGTAGGCTACTACAGTAAGCACAAATCTTAATACCAATAAAAGTACAAGTTAAAAATATCTAAAAGCATAAATCTAAAAGAGTAAATCTGAGAAATCTTCTAAGTCCGAATAGAGGAAAATAGAGGTGCACCCAAAAGGCAGACCAGAAGAAAGGAGAAGTCAAAAAGTCTGGTCTAAACTTAGATGTACTTAATGTACAGCTTGTTCTCTAATATCTGCACAGTGTGTCACGTTTTCGCACCTCGGGATAGAGACAGTTCAATTATAGCCTGGGGCTTCTTAGAATTGTTTCCTCTTTCATATTAACATCAACATCACACTTTTACAGCTACTCTGCTCCTTGGGCACTGGACCCATACTTACTGTTGTATCTTTTGTGGTTCTAAAGAAAATCTATATGTATTGTCCCACATGGTACTTTGGAAGATATCTATTTTTCTAAACCACATGCCATAAGTTAAGCATATGTTCAAACAGGCTGGGAACACATGGGAACACAAATTGTCTTTGTGGTACAAGAAACAGTTATATGAAATGAGCCGTCATAGATGCAACAAAAATGAATCATAAATGCTCAAACATGATTAATAATCCAATATCCTCATATGAATATGTAAAGCATTTACATTGATATTCAATTAATCCTTACAAATTAAAAGTCAAACACACCAGCCTCCATTTGTTAGTAACATGAAAACTAATTTTCTTTAGAAGGTTTTGCCATTGCCATGCTTCCAGGAAGTAGGGGAGGGAGTTGACAACTTCATGTGACAGGAAGTCAGTCAATGCCTCTTTTTTTCTTAAAATCTTGTATTTGGTTGTTTACTTGCATCCATTTTAATTTTCATTTAAACAAAGCAACCAAAACAAAAATACAGCAGGCTAAGCACACGTAACCTATACACTGGGCCAGAGATCCCTGAAAAGCGCTTCACAAAATTCATTGAACATACCTCATCATGGTTACCCAATATAATTAGTATAGGTTTTATTTAAATATAGCAAATTATTGTCTAAAATGAAGATTAAATACTACTTTTCCAACAAAAGAAAATATTGTTTCTGTTCCGCATCAGTCGGATGACCTCATATGTAAGTGACCATTAAGTGATGCCAACAGCAATCATGCACACGTGCACTAGGTATTTGTTACTTCACTTCACTGCACTCTAAAAAAACGCTGGGTTAAAACAACTCAATTTGGGTTATTTCGGTAACCCAACGCTGGGTCAAATATGGACAAACCCAGCGAAGGTTATTTTAACCCAGCCAGTTAAAATTACACTTCTGAATTTTCTAGTAAAATAAGGTTCCACGGTTAGCATTACTTAATTCTCATTAAAAGAATTTCATATGTTTTGTTCATAGATTGCATACAGGATAAGAAATTTAGTTCTACAAATTGAACGAATGAATCAGACAACTTGTTACAAACATCTCCTTTAACTGAAGTTAATGAACTGTGAATGTGAGTAAGGTTATTCAACAATATGGTCATGTAAAAGTGTTGCACAATCTGTTGTGCCTGCTGGGTCTGTTGGGATCTATGGGGCATTTGCTGCCATCAGGAGACTAAAAGTGGTAGTTTAATGAAAGTGCGCCTTTCTGAAGATTCCGCTCAGCTCGCTCAATACGCTCAGCGCCGCTCGCTCAACCCAGAATACCCTTTGGTGATTTACTTGTTCGCGATCGAGAAGCTGTAGAGATCGAAAATAGTAGAGCAGTTATGGAGTTCAGATATTGTTTAAACGAAGTTGCAAGCCTTATACATAAATGTAAAGTACTACGCAAACATGGTGTAGGCTAAGGTTATATTCGGTCGTACGGAGCCCCGATCATAACGGCATGCAGACAAAATCAGGGCCACGAATTTAGAACAGTTCTCTTTTTTTATGCGAATTAAATTCATTTTTTCGTTTAGTCTAAATTATGGCCACGAATTAAGCATTCGCTCTCTTGTTTAGGCTTAGCTGCCAGCCTGCCACGAATTCATTCGTTCGTTAATTCGTTCGTTCCCTAGATTTGGCTTAAATTTTGGAACGAATTATTAGGCTATATTTCATAATTAGGCCTACTAAAATAATTATTGCTTAAAATGAATAAATAATAGGTAGACCTACAGAATGTAGGCTAGATAGGCTATATGCATCAGTAATTTATAATCTAATATAACGCACGCAGATTTGTTCTTTACAAAAAAAAAACTGCAAAAGGCCAAAGGGAGATAAATATTTTTTCCCTCTCCAGTGTCCCCAGTTCCCCGTGTCCGCGTGTTTCCTTGAACAGGCTTTATAATACAGGTGAATTTTGTTAACAATTAGGCCTACTAGAGAAATTTTATGTCAGAGCGGGATTTGGTTTACCGGTGAGCGTGAGCGGAACATTAGCGGAGCGTTTTGCTTTGGCCATGAGCGACTGAGCGGAGCGCACGCCCCCAGAGCGCAGTGCTGAGCGGAGCGTCACGCCGCTCCGCTTCGCTCACATGCTCTGACCTCAACATCACACTTACATGCAACATTCCTAGATTCAAAAATCTAAAAGATTGCTTGATTAAAAACAATTTTAAAAATAAAAATATGAATGTCTGTAAAAATATATAAAGCTTATAAAGCTGTTTTTGAACTGGTAACATTAACGTTAAGTTACATTAAACATAAATGTATAAAAAACGTTACAAGAAATGTTTTTGAGCATCGAGGTTTTTTTTTTTTTAAAAAAAAAAAAAAAAAAAAAACTCACAGATTCAGCAGATGTTTACATTTACTCCACACATCAAAATAACTGTATTTGCAAAAATTGTAAAAATATATTTAGAAATGTATAAAAAATCCCCCATTCAAAAATGAACATACATTTGAATATTAACTGTGTGTCATTACCTGGATGATTCACAACTGTTTTCATGTTTCGTGATAGTTCTTTGTGAGTCCCTTGTTTGTCCTTAACAATTAAACCGTCTTCTGTTCTTCAGAAGAATCCTACATGTCCCACACATTCTTTGGTTTTCCAGCATCTTCTTGAGCATCAGTCATTTTTTTTCTTTTTTCTTAAAATTGCGTGCATTTTGTTTTTCAACAAATATTGTGGAATATTAATTGTGTTTAAAATAATATGCAGGGGAAAAGTGAATCCTTTGTTTGGGTGAATGTCATTTTTCTCTTGATGACCCTTTGCACAAAGTATTCTAAAGTATTTAGATTAAGTTACAAAACTTGTGTTATCTATCAAAATATGTAACATTTTAAAGCATGTATTTTGTAGTCTGTAGTGAAATACATTTGAAAAGAAACCTTCCCAACCCTGAATACATTAGTTGTGCTGTCTTTGTAAATGTGTTAGATGTTGTTCTGTGGTAAGCGGATGAACATGTTTTTTTATTACTTAGTCTTTTTTTATATGTATTGTTTCTTCATTTATATTGTTACAGTTTAAAAAATAACAAATCTGAATTTTCCGTTTCCTTCTTAGTTTTTGTTGCTGAAAAAACAGAACGGCTGGAAAAACACCCTTGTAATGCTGATCTGCAGACAAAAATTACATATCAGTCTCAAGGTGCAAAGCTATTACAACTTGTTTAAAAATATGTAAAACCATTTAAAATCTTAATATTATTATAAACAGATTTTATTTATTTATTTATTTGTTAGTCCAATAAACTGTATAGCCTTTTGTTTAGATTCGTTTTAGTTCATTTTGGTTTAACTTCAGGTGAAATACTAACTCATTGCTCTCCTCATTGCTTTTTCAGTGCGCTGAGGTGGACTTTTCTAGCCACAAATCGTCATCAAACCAACATCGTCTATGTGTGACTATATAACATGTTATTAGAAATTATGTGAATTATTCTTAAGAATAAATAGTTTACTGTGCATTATTAAACGTATTACACAATATTGGGCTGAGCTGTCACACTTTTTTCTCTACAGTAAAAACATCACGTATTAAATCAATTTCTGCATAGTTGTATTACTAGAAGTCTTGCATACAAAATAAAATAAAATAAAATAAACTGAATGTTTTCACCATTATAGACCAGGTAAAATACATTTTATGAGCACACATACAAAGCATTAAACATCATCGTTGGATTTATTGGAAATGTTTTTGTATCTAACAAATTAACTGAAAAGAAGTCTAAGCTATTTTTGAAAGGGAAATATGAGGGAAAGGTTTTTATAACCAAAAGTATTCTCACGCATGACATTTTACAAATATCTCATAAAATGACCAATATACAGCAGTCAACTTTCAAAGTGGATCATAGTTGTCCTAAGACAAAAACGGGTATTGTTTTGGTATTAGGGCTACTTTGCTGAAAGATTTTTTTTTCCTGATGCATCCAGTAGGGGGAGGATGATATATAATTCAAATGAATGAAACTTACACATACATACATAGACAATGTGTTTTTATCATGTTGGAATACTGTCCTGCAGCCCAGTCTGCGGACAGTACATGTTGGCATTCATGGTTCCCTCAATGAACTGTAGCTCCCCAGTGCCGGCAGCACTCATGCAGCCCCAGACCATGACACTCTCACCACCATGCTTGACTGTAGGCAAGACACAGTTGTCTTTGTACTCCTCACCTGGTTGCCACCACACGCTTGACACCATCTGAACCAAATAAGTTTATCTTGGTCTCACCAGACCACAGGACATGGTTCCAGTAATTCATGTCCTTAGTCTGCTTGTCTTCAGCAAACTGTTTGGGGGCTTTCTTGTGCATTATCTTTAGAAGAGGCTTCCTTCTGGAACAACAGCCATGCAGACCAATTTGATACAGTGTGCGGTGTATGGTCTGAACACTGTCAGACTGACCCTCCACCCCTTCACCTATTTCCCAAACACAACCTCTGGATATGACGCTGAGCACATGCACTCAGCCTCTTTGGTCGACCATGGCGAGGCCTGTTCTGAGTGAAACCTGTCCTGTTAAACCGCTGTATGGTCTTGGCCACCGTGCTGCAGCTCAGTTTCAGGGTCTTAGCAATCTTCTTATAGCCTATGCCATCTTTATGTAGAGCAACAATTATTTTTTTTCAGATCCTCAGAGTGATATTTTCCATGAGGTGCCATGTTGAACTTCCAGTGTCCAGTATGAGAGAGTGAGAGCTATAACACTAAATGTAACACACCTGCTCCCCATTCACAAGACACGTGACACAGAGGAGAGAAAATGGCTAATTGGTCCCAATTTGGACATTTTCACTTAGGAGTGTACTCACTTTTGTGGTCAGCGGTTTAGACATTAATTGCTGTGTGTTGAGTTATTTTAAGGAGACAGCAGATTTACACTGTTATACAAGCTGTACACTCACTACTTTACACTGTAGCAAAGTGTCATTTCTTCAGTGTTTTCACATGAAAAGATATAATAAAATATTTACAAAAATGTGAGGGGTGTACTCACTTCTGTGAGATACTGTAAATATCATCTCTAATATATGCAGATATACAAAATTTACTTTAAGTATTTCATAAGTAGTATAAAACCATATAAATCCAATTAAAATCCTATATAAAAGTATACTGAATATGTGCATATATGGTGTTTATATAATCTTGCATATATAAATTACACATATATTGTTGACATATATGGCATTAACAAAAAAAAAAAAAAAATCACACATTTTTAAAAATATGTATTTATACAAATTTTATTATGGGTATTTCATATATGATGACCTTATATCAAATCCTTTATAAGCATACAGAATATTAGCAGATATGTTGTTGACTTGTTCACATACAGTCTTAACATACAGTACCATGAAAAGTCATCATATATCATATAAACAGTTTTTATAAATGTATTTATATTAATTCTAATATGAATATTTCACATATGGTATAAGCCTATATCATCATGTATCATGAGAATGTTTACAAATAATATATTGCCTTATATGAAATCAAATGTGACATTACATATTTGTACATATTTCATTTATATATGACCTTTAACCATCATAACATTGTAGAGTGAAATAATTGTTGTTACAAACATAAAAGGCAGTATGCTAATAAAGAAAAAATATTTTAAAAAAGTGACAATTGATCTTATTTCTCCATGTTGTCCTCCAGGCTTCTCTTTTCCTTCTGGTTTATCTGTTAGACCAAACAATAATATAAAAAAAAATGTAACAACTTCATTTAGATTTTAAATGATACAATATTTTCACAGAAAATCTTCCGATTTTACACACCTTTGATAAGAAGCTCTACATCTATTTTAATGTTCAGTGGATCTGCGATGTAACCATAGTATTTTCCTTTATCAGTTTTATTAAGCTTGTCTAATTTAATGGAGCAATTGCCCCTCTCAGACTGAACTCTGTACTTGTACTTCAAAGCTTGTTTTTCAGCTTTTCCGTTGCCCCTAATTATGTCATACACAATATTGTCATCACTGTCTCTCCAGTGTACATTAATATCTTGCATTTTATTTTGACCCTCAATAAAACATGGAAAGACAGCCGAGCCACCAACAAAACCCTCAACTGTGACATTAGGAGGAGAGAAACAGTCTAGAAAAAAGAAAACACATTGTTTATTATTGTGCATTCGACATCTAATTTAATTATATTACATTTAATTTAATATTTTTAACTTCTTACCTGTGAAATGCAGCAGAAACACAGAGATGATAAACCAACTATAGAAATAAATAAATAAATAAATAAATAATTTAATAAAAAATTGTTTAACAGTATACATTGTCTTGCATGTGGACAAACATGGATCCTTAACATTTTCAACAACTCAAAAGATACAGAATTAATAAGATTTATTTAGATTAATTATTAGAAACACAAATCTTTGTGAAATGTTCTTTTTGTGGCAAATATAGTATCAAACGTACTACCAATATACAGCTAGATTTTTCTCCTTCTAACCTGCCTAATAAGCTGAAGACCAAACAACCAAACTACATTCAAGCCTTCTAAACAATACATTTGTTGTAAAAAGCCAGCGTAACAATCTACTTAATGACATACATGTCTCAAAATTTGATGAAACATACCTGTGTGCCATTGTATATTGTTTTTTCAAAGTGACAACTTTGTCTAAACGTTAAAACAGCAAACTAATTTAACGAGAATAGTCCACGTTGCAGAGTCAGCATGGATTCTGTGTTCAAGATGGCGTGTACTTATTCCTGTTCTCATGCGCATGCGTATGCAGTTTGATATTCTTCATGTGGTTAAAGTGTCAACTAGAATCTAAAAAGAATCAATTCATTGAATCTATTTTGACTATCCTGAAATAAATCTGATTTACTAATAACAGCCTGTTGGTTTTGTATTGTGTTTTATAATACAGTATTTCCAAAAGGCATTTGAGCCAAAGAGGTCACTTGTTTCTATTCAAAGATTTATTTTAGTTTTAAACAAGGTAGAATAACTATCAATATAAACATCACTGCTCACAGAATTCACCCACCAGTTTTCCCGGTTAGTTTTAAGGCCACATTCACACAACAGCAGAATACAGTTGTCTGTCTTGTATTTAAGTCCTTAACATGGTTACGTTCACAAACAGTACAAACGTTATTTACGGGTGCGACAACCGCATTCTGTAACCAAAGTTACAAACAAAACATACGTTGTGTGAACGGAATAGCTACACTTTGCCACATAAAGGCACATCTACCATGTGTTGTGTTTTCAAATGAGCTGTGTGTCATCCAAAAATTTTAGATCCAGTCAGTTTTTCTGCACCAGAACCGCTTGCATCAGTTTTGTGTTCTGCGCACAACTCAAATGCTCCACTCTCTACCCTCAAGGCTGATGTACGGATGAACTTGCAGCTCAAATTATTTTTTCAAATAACTAGTAAAGTAAAGCATTACTTTTCATTTACAATAAATTTTCATTTACACTTTTTCAAAAAAGTAACGGCACGTACGTTTTGTTTACTTTATGTATTTAATTTTATTAAATGTCTTTGATGCTGACCTTTGTTGATTCATTTTAACCATAAGCAAAACTTACTTTAGATTAACATTTGTGTTAATTTTCAAATGTTGAACTTCCTTTTCCTACAGTTCTACTGTATGTGAATTTACAGTTCTACTTTACATGAATGTAACACATTACTTTACCTAAAAAGTAACTAAGTAACATAATTAGTTATTTTTTAGGGAGTAACGCAATATTGTAATCCATTACTTTTAAAAGTAACTGGTGACAGTCACACTGGTGACAGGCACTATTTTATTGATCAAATGAAATACATAAGAGTTTGAACATTTTACACACCTTTGATGAAGAACTGTGCTTGACTGGTAAAGCTGGAATACATCCTTCTTGATTCTTCAGTTGACTTTGAAGAAGAAATATTTTTTTGTTTCATGGTAATTAAGATATTTAGAATTTCATTTTCATGTACTTTTACTCGGATCAAATCCATTTTGGGAGAATCTTGTTTCTATAGTGATCTGCAAAGATTTAAAATAGAAAATAGGAAATTAAAAAAAAATTACCTTGATCAACACCGACATCAACAGCAACAGAAAATGCTAAATGAATTGCTGCTTTCTGCCAAGAAAAAAAACAAAACAAAACAAAAAACTTACTTTAAGGTAATTCACTTTTTGCCTAATCTAAAATATTAGCCTCAAGAAGACCTGCTTGTTTCTTTCTCCTTAGAGGTCTGAGACCATACGGGTAAGGAGAAATCACAGAGTTTGTTTGGGATGGGAGGAGCAGAATCCACTTGACAACTGCAGAATGCCAAGCCGTTGTGAGTTACACATGAGGTTTACCCGAAAGCAATCATTCTCTGGGGTGAATTTATAGTTATTGTTATCGTTCTTGGTGTGAACAGGCCTTAATGCTGCGTTCAAGACATCTCCAATAGGGAAAATTTCCCACCACAAACCTGTAACGTCTGGATTTACTAACATTAAAATAATATGGTAACATTAAAACATTGAACATTAATGTTACTAATGATTTAGTAGCATTAAAGCATTACAAGTATCTTTTAACATTAAAAGAGTCCCATTCCATAAATTAGTATTAATTCCAATAAAATTTTTGTTCCTTGTCATTTTGCATAATTTGACATTCGCTTCATCATTATTATTGTTCTTATTGTTGTTATTACTGTATTTCTGTTTAATTTTGTCATAGATTTAATTGAGGTTTACAGCAGGTGATGGAAAATGAAAATACATTGAGGACGGAGATCAGGTGTGGTGTTAAAAAAGAAATAGCTCATTTGATAAGTGAGAATAACCACCCGTCCTCACAGTGTTTTTATTTATTTATTTATTTATTTTTTTTCGTATGTTGTGTTGGGACTTTTCTTTTACTTCTTGTTTCCTGTGCCATGTTTGTAGTTCTTTGTAGTTCCCCCTGCTGTCATTATTTCATAGTCATTATTTGATGTTTGAATGCTGTAGATAGTTGGTGTCTTTGCTACCCGTATTCATTGCTTCCTTGATTAATTTGTATTTTCTGTCACATTGCATTTTCTCAATACATTGTATAGTTTGGCCCACATTTGTTTTATCTCTTCCTTATCAATGTTATTACTAATATTTGTCTTCAGTTGGACTATTCATCCAACAAATATCTGGTGTTCAAAAGTAGAGCATTTCGTATTGTATAGTATGTCATTGTTGTATTGTGTCTCTGTAGTATACAAACATAGTGACGTCTCATTGAGTTTGATGTGTTACTAAGGCATTGTATTACTGTTGTCACCTTTAGCTCCAAGATGCTGTGGCTTCGTTTATAAGGTGTGAAAAAAAAAAAAAACTGTCTTTGATATGGAAAATTCTTTATGTCACGTCAGGGTCTGAGCAGACATGCACACTTTTATTTTTACTTTGTATTTGTTGGAGTACTGCAGGTTTTTGTGTAAGTGTAAGCTGTTCTTGCAGCTTGCTGTTCTAAATTAAAGGATTTTAATAATTTTTATATTTTATAATTACAGAGGAAGAAACAGACCAACAAAGACATTATTAAGTCAGTTAGATAATGCTGTTGTCAAATACTCAAGATCATATGCTGCGTTCACACCATGTTCTACTTGGAGCTCTTCATGTCCTTGGACCGGGAAGTGTATGTTTCTATGGCAACACTGTCAATGCTTTAATTCATCTGCAGCAGTCAGGTACAGTGGTCATGTGGTACAAGTAGAAGCTCTCAGAAAATCCCTCGTTTATAGATTATAATTATGAGTTCTACAAGGACATGCATGCTTTTCCCAAGTTGGAATCTTGTAATTATGGCAATTACAAAATGGGATGAATGCACTTATACATACCTGGTTTACTGTAAAAAGAGTCTTAGTCTGAGACTAGCCTTAAACCTTGTCTGTGAAATGGGAATATAATGTTTAAATAGCTGTGCTCTCTTTTTACAGTTATGAAGGCCATACTTACACTTCCAAAGCATCTCTTCCATTTCTTCTTCCCTCCAAAACATAATATATCAAAAGTATATATATATATATATTCATCTTTTTTTGCATTTATATTATATATATATATATATAATTAATTTTAACATTCTGTTTCAATATATAGCCATGTCTAAAATAAACATGGTTAATATAACATTTTAGCTTCACCATTGTCTCTCCTCACAAACAACTTTAAGAAATAGGAAGAAGCCACAAAAAATCTGTCTTCCTTGCTACCCGGGGTTCAAATGCGGTTCTGTCCGCTGCAGGCGAGTAAGAAAACCAACTAACTTAGCTAACGGATGAGGAATATCCCACCATTTAAACAAATAACAATTTTTGCCGAGCATAAACAGCTTTACGAAGGAATGAGAGAGTGATACAATGTAAACAGCGGAAAAAGAATGTCAACTGAGCTATCTACAACCATTTTAAACCATATTTCCACCTTCTCATCCACAAGATACAGCTCTTACGTCACAGCAGTCTCAGCAACGGCAGTCCAGCACAATAGCACAATTACTCCAGTCTTCAGTATCACATGATCCTTCAGAAATCATTCTAAAACAAACAGTTGTGTTGCTAAATATCTTTTTGGAACCTGTGATACTTTTGTTCAAATTCGTAGATGAATAAAAAGTTAAAAAGAACAGCATTTATTTAAAATAAAAATATTTTCTAACAATATGCTATTTAAAAGCAGTGCCAGGCCAGCACAATAGTGACCGATTGCAGAACAGCAGAACCCTTATATCACAGCAGTCTCAGGAAGCAGCACCAGGCCAGCAGTGTCAGGCCAGCACAATAATGACCGGTTCTGCAGAACCATAGAACCCTTATGTCAAGGCAATCTGAGGACAGCAGCACCAGGCCAGCACAATACTGACTGACTGCAGAACTGCAGAACCCTTACGTCACAGCAGTCTCAGGACAGCAGTGCCAGGCCAACACAAAAGTGACCGGTTCTGCAGAACCGCAGAACTCTTACGTCACAGCAGTCTCAGGACAGCAGTGCCAGGCCAACACAAAAGTGACCGGTTCTGCAGAACCGCAGAACTCTTACGTCACAGCAGTCTCAGGACAGAAGCGCCAAGCCAGCATAATGGTGACCGATTGCAGAAACACAGAATCCTTATGTCGCACCCGCAGGACAACAGTGCCATTCCAGCAGCGCCAGACCAGCACAATAGTGACCGGTTCTGCAGAACCGCAGATAGTGACTGGATCTGCAGAACTGTAGAACCCTTACATCTCAGCAGGCTCAGGACAGCAGCGCCAGGCCAGCACAATAGTCACTGGTTCTACAGAACCGCAGAACCCTTATGTGACAGCAGACTCAGGACTGTAGCGCCATTCCAACAGTGCCAGGCCAGCACAATGGCAGAAACCAAAGAACCCTTACGTCACAGTAGTCTCAGGACAGAAGCACCAGGCCAGCACAATAGTGAAAGATTGCAGAACCCTAATGTCACAGCAGCGCCATTCCAGCAGCGCCACAACAGCGCAATAGTGACTGGTTCTGCAGAACCGCAGAACCCTTATGTCACAGCAGTCTCAAGCCAGCAGCGCCAGTCCAGCATAATAGTGACTGGTACTGCAGAACCACAGAACCCTTATGTCACAGTAGTCTCAGGCCAGCAGCGCCAGGCCAGCACAATAGTGACCAGTTCTGCAGAACCACAGAACCCTTATGTCACAGCAGTCTCAGGACAGCAGCACCAGACCAGAACAATAGTGACCGGTTCTGCAAAACCACAGAACCCTTACGTCACAGTAGCGCCAGGCCAGCACAAAAGTGACTGGTTCTGCAGAACCGCAGAACCCTTACGTCACAGCAGTTTCAGGACAGCAGCGCCAGGCCAGCACAATAGTCACTGGTTCTGCAGAACCGCAGAACCCCTATGTGACTGCAGTCTCAGGACTATAGCGCCATTCCAACAGTGCCAGGTCAGCACAATAGTGAACAATTTCAGAACCACAAAAACCTTACGTCAACCGCAGAACCCTTACATTACAACAGTCTCAGGACAACAGTTTCAGGACAGCAGTGCCAGGCCATCACAAAAGTGACTGGTTCTACAGAACCACAGAACCTTTACGTCACAGCAGCGCCTGGGCAGCACAAAAGTGACTGGTTCTGCAGAACCACAGAACCCTTATGTCACAGCAGCGCCTGGGCAGCACAAAAGTGACTGGTTCTGCAGAACCGCAGAACCCTTACGTCACAGCAGTCTCAGGCCAGCAGCTCCAGGCTACCACAATAGTGACCGGTTCTGCAGAACAACAGACCTCTAAGGTGACAGCAGTCTCAGGACAACAGTGTCAGGCCAGCAGCTCCAGGCTACCACAAAAGTGACCGGTTCTGCAGAACCGCAGAACTATTATGTCACAGCAGTCTCAGGACAGCAGCGCCAGGCCAGCACAATAGTGACCGATTCTGCAGAACCGCAGAACCTCTATTTCTCAGCCGTCTCAGGCCAGCATGCCAGGCCAGCATAATTATCACTAGTTCTGCAGAGCCGCAGAACCCTTATAACACAGCAGTCTCAGGACAGCAGCACCAGACCAGCACAATAGTGAACCGCAGAACCCTTATAAAACAGCAGTCTCAGGACAACAGTGTCAGACTGGCTCTGCAGAACCCTTACGTCACAGCTGTCTCAGGACAGCAGCGCCAGGCAAGCACAATAGTGACCGGTTCTGCAGAACCACAGAACACTAAGGTCACAGCAGTCTCAGGACAACAGTGTCAGGCCAGCAGTGCCAGGAAATCATAAAAGTGACAGGTTCTGCAGAACCGCAGAACCCTTACGTCACAGCAGTCTCAGGACAGCAGCACCAGGCTAGCACAATAGTGAACGGTTCTGCAGAACCACAGAACTCTAAGCTCAAAGGAGTCTCAGGACAGCAGCACCAGGCCAACACAAAAGTGACCGGTTCTGCAGAACTGCAGAACCCTTATATCACATCAGTCTCAGGACAGCAGCGCCAGACCAGCACAATAGTGACCGGTTCTGCAGAACGGTAGAACCCTTATGTCAAAGCAGTCTGAGGACATTAGCACCAGGCCACCACAGTAGTGATCAGTTCTGCAGAACCGCAGAACCCTCATGTGACAGCAGTCTCAGGACTATAGAGGCATTCCAACATTGCCAGGCCAGCACAATAGTGACTGATTGCAGAACCGTAATGTCACAGCAGCACCATTCCAGCAGAACCACAACAGCACAATAGTGACCATTTCTGCAGAACCGCAGAACCCTTATGTCACAGCAGTCTCAGGACAGCAGCACCAGACCAGCACAATAGTGACCATTTCTGCAGAACCACAGAACCCTTACGTCACAGTAGCGCAAGGCCAGCATAATTATCACTGGTTCTGCAGAACTGCAGAATCCTTATGTCACAGGGGTCTCAGGACAGCAGCGCCAGACCAGCACAATAGTGACCGGTTCTGCAGAACCGCAGAACCATTATGTCACAGCAGTTTCAGGACAGCAGCACCAGACCAGCACAATAGTGACCAGTTCTGCAAAACCACAGAACCCTTACGTCACAGCAGCGCCAGGCCAGCATAATTATCACTGGTTCTGCAGAACTGCAGAACCCTTATGTTACAGCAGTCTCAGGACAGCAGCGCCAGGCCAGCACAATAGTGACCGGTTCTGCAGAACCGCAGAACCTCTATATCACAGCAGTCTCAGGACAACCGTGTCAGGCCAGCAGTGCCAGGCCAGCACAAAAGTGACCGGTTCTGTAGAACCACAGAACCATTACGTCAAAGCAGCGCCATCCCAGCAGCGCCAGGCCACCACAAAACTGACCGGTTCTGCAGAACCGCACAACCCTTATGTCACAGCAGTCTCAGGCCAGCAGCGCCAGGCTAGCACAATAGTGACCGGTTCTGCAGAACCACAGAACTCTGAGGCCACAGCAGTCCCATTATGTCACAGCAGTTTCAGCAGCGCCAGGCCAGCACAAAACTGACCGGTTCTGCAGAACCGCAGAACCATTATGTCACAGCAGTCTCAGGACAGCAGCGCCAGACCAGCATAATTATCACTGGTTCTGCAGAACCGTAGAACCCTTACGTCACAGCAGTCTCAGGCCAGCAGCGCTAGACTAGCACAATAGTGACCGGTTCTGCAGAACCACAGAACCCTTATGTCACAGCAGTCTCAGGCCAGCAGCGCTAGACTAGCACAATAGTGACTGGTTCTGCAGAACCACAGAACTCTAAGGTCACAGCAGTCTCAGGACAGCAGCGCCAGGCCAGCATAATTATCACTGGTTCTGCAGAACCGCAAAACCCTTACATCACAGCAGTCTCAGGCCAGCAGCGCCAGACTAGCACAATGGTGACCGGTTCTGCAGAACCACAGAAATCTAAGGTCACAGCAGTCTCAGGACATCAGCGCCAGGCCAGCACAATAGTGACCATTTCTGCAAAACCACAGAAACCTTACGTCACAGCAGCGCCAGGCCAGCATAATTATCACTGGTTCTGCAGAACTGCAGAACCCTTATGTTACAGCAGTCTCAGGACAGCAGCGCTAGGCCAGCATAATTATCACTGGTTCGGCAGAACCGCAGAACCCTTACGTCACAGCAGTCTCAGGCCAGCAGCGCCAGACTAGCACAATAGTGATCGGTTCTGCAGAAACACAGAACTCTAAGGTCACATCAGTCTCAGGACAGCAGCGCCAGGCCAGCATAATTATCACTGGTTCTGCAGAACCGCAGAACCCTTACGTCACAGCAGTCTCAGGCCAGCAGCACCAGGCCAGCACAATAGTGACCGGTTCTGCAGAACCACAGAACTCTAAGGTGACAGCAGTATCAGGCCAGCAGCGCCAGGCCAGCACAATAGTGACCAGTTCTGCAGAAACGCAGAACCCTTACGTCACAGCAGTCTCAGGACAGCAGCACCAGACCATCACAATAATGACCTGTTCTGCAGAACCACAGAACCCTTACGTCACAGCAGTCTCAGGCCAGCAGCGCCAGACTAGCACAATAGTGACCGGTTCTGCAGAACCACAGAACTCTAAGGTCACAGCAGTCTCAGGACATCAGCGCCAGGCCACCACAAAATGACCAGTTCTGCAGAACCGCAGAACCATTATGTCACAGCAGTCTCAGGACAGCAGTGCCGGACCAGCACAATAGTGACTGGTTCTGCAGAGCCACAGAACTCTAAGGTCACAGCAGTCTCATGACAGAAGCGCCAGACCAGCACAATAGTAACCGGTTCTGCAAAACCACAGAACCATTATGTAACAGCAGTCTCAGGACAGCAGCGCCAGGCCAGCATAATTATGACTGGTTCTGCAGAACCGCAGAACCCTTATGTCACAGCAGTCTCAGGACAGCAGCACCAGACCAGCACAATAGTGACCTGTTCTGTAGAACCGCAGAACCATTGTGTCACAGCAGTTTCAGGACAGCAGCACCACACCAGCACAATAGTAACCGGTTCTGCAGAACCGCAGAACCATTATGTCACAGCAGTCTCAGGACAGCAGCGCCAGGCCAGCATAATTATCTCTGGTTCTGCAGAACCGCAAAACCCTTACATCACAGCAGTCTCAGGCCAGCAGCGCCAGACTAGCACAATAGTGACCGGTTCTGCAGAACCACAGAACTCTAAAGTCACAGCAGTCTCAGGACAGCAGCACCAGACCAGCACAATAGTGACCTGTTCTGTAGAACTGCAGAAACATTGTGTCACAGCAGTTTCAGGACAGCAGCACCACACCAGCACAATAGTGACCGGTTCTGCAGAACCGCAGGACCATTATGTCACAGCAGTCTCAGGACAGCAGCGCCAGGCCAGCATAATTATCACTGGTTCTGCAGAACCGCAAAACCCTTACATCACAGCAGTCTCAGGACAGCAGCACCAGACCAGCACAATAGTGACCGGTTCTGCAGAACTGCAGGACCATTATGTCACAGCAGTTTCAGGACAGCAGCACCACACCAGCACAATAGTAACCGGTTCTGCAGAACCGCAGAACCCTTATGTCACAGCAGTCTCAGGACAGCAGCACCAGACCAGCACAATAGTGACCAGTTCTGCAAAACCACAGAAACCTTACGTCACAGCAGCGCCAGACTAGCACAATAGTGACTGGTTCTGCAGAACCACAGAACTCTAAGGTCACAGCAGTCTCAGGACAGCAGCGCCAGACTAGCACAATAGTGACCAGTTCTGCAGAAACGCAGAACCCTTACGTCACAGCAGTCTCAGGACAGCAGCACCAGACCATCACAATAATGACCTGTTCTGCAGAACCACAGAACCCTTACGTCACAGCAGTCTCAGGCCAGCAGCGCCAGACTAGCACAATAGTGACCGGTTCTGCAGAACCACAGAACTCTAAGGTCACAGCAGTCTCAGGACATCAGCGCCAGGCCACCACAAAATGACCAGTTCTGCAGAACCGCAGAACCATTATGTCACAGCAGTCTCAGGACAGCAGTGCCGGACCAGCACAATAGTGACTGGTTCTGCAGAGCCACAGAACTCTAAGGTCACAGCAGTCTCAGGACAGCAGCGCCAGACCAGCACAATAGTAACCGGTTCTGCAAAACCACAGAACCATTATGTAACAGCAGTCTCAGGACAGCAGCGCCAGGCCAGCATAATTATCACTGGTTCTGCAGAACCGCAGAAGCCTTATGTCACAGCAGTCTCAGGACAGCAGCACCAGACCAGCACAATAGTGACCTGTTCTGCAGAACCGCAGAACCATTGTGTCACAGCAGTTTCAGGACAGCAGCACCACACCAGCACAATAGTGACCGGTTCTGCAGAACCGCAGAACCATTATGTCACAGCAGTCTCAGGACAGCAGCGCCAGGCCAGCATAATTATCTCTGGTTCTGCAGAACCGCAAAACCCTTACATCACAGCAGTCTCAGGCCAGCAGCGCCAGACTAGCACAATAGTGACCGGTTCTGCAGAACCACAGAACTCTAAAGTCACAGCAGTCTCAGGACAGCAGCACCAGACCAGCACAATAGTGACCTGTTCTGTAGAACTGCAGAAACATTGTGTCACAGCAGTTTCAGGACAGCAGCACCACACCAGCACAATAGTGACCGGTTCTGCAGAACCGCAGGACCATTATGTCACAGCAGTCTCAGGACAGCAGCGCCAGGCCAGCATAATTATCACTGGTTCTGCAGAACCGCAAAACCCTTACATCACAGCAGTCTCAGGACAGCAGCACCAGACCAGCACAATAGTGACCGGTTCTGCAGAACTGCAGGACCATTATGTCACAGCAGTTTCAGGACAGCAGCACCACACCAGCACAATAGTAACCGGTTCTGCAGAACCGCAGAACCCTTATGTCACAGCAGTCTCAGGACAGCAGCACCAGACCAGCACAATAGTGACCAGTTCTGCAAAACCACAGAAACCTTACGTCACAGCAGCGCCAGACTAGCACAATAGTGACTGGTTCTGCAGAACCACAGAACTCTAAGGTCACAGCAGTCTCAGGACAGCAGCGCCAGACTAGCACAATAGAGACCGGTTCTGCAGAACCGCAGAACCATTATGTCACAGCAGTCTCAGGACAGCAGCGCCAGGCCAGCATAATTATCACTGGTTCTGCAGAACCGCAGAACCCTTACCTCACAGCAGTCTCAGGCCAGCAGCGCTAGACTAGTACAATAGTGACCAGTTCTGCAGAACCACAGAACCCTTACGTCACAGCAGTCTCAGGCCAGCAGCGCCAGACTAGCACAATAGTGACCGGTTCTGCAGAACCACAGAACTCTAAGGTCACAGCAGTCTCAGGACATCAGCGCCAGGCCACCAAAAAATGACCAATTCTGCAGAACCGCAGAACCATTATGTCACAGCAGTCTCAGGACAACAGCGCCAGACCAGCACAATAGTAACCGGTTCTGCAAAACCACAGAACTCTAAGGTCACAGCAGTCTCAGGACAGCAGCGCCAGACTAGCACAATAGTGACCGGTTCTGCAGAACCACAGAACTCTAAGGTCACAGCAGTCTCAGGACAGCAGCGCCAGGCCAGCATAATTATCACTGGTTCTGCAGAACCGCAGAACCCTTACGTCACAGCAGTCTCAGGCCAGCAGCGCCAGACTATCACAATAGTGACCGGTTCTGCAGAACCACAGAACTCTAAGTTTACAGTAGTCTCAGGACATCAGCGCCAGGCCAGCACAATAGTGACCGGTTCTGCAGAACCGCAGAACCCTTATGTCACAGCAGTCTCAGAACAGCAGGACCAGACCAGTAAAATAGTGACCTGTTCTGCAGAACCGCAGAACCATTATGTCACAGCAGTCTCAGGACATCAGCGCCAGGCCAGCACAATAGTGACCATTTCTGCAGAACCGCAGAACCCTTATGTCAAAGCAGTCTCAGGACAGCAGCACCAGACCAGCACAATAGTGACCGGTTCTGCAAAACCACAGAACCCTTACGTCACAGCAGCGCCAGGCCAGCATAATTATCACTGGTTCTGCAGAACCGCAGAACCATTATGTCACAGCAGTCTCAGGACAGCAGCACCAGACCAGCACAATAGTGACCTGTTCTGCAGAACCGCAGAACCATTATGTCACAGCAGTTTCAGGACAGCAGCGCCACACCAGCACAATAGTGACCGGTTCTGCAGAACCATTATGTCACAGCAGTCTCAGGACAGCAGCGCCAGGCCAGCATAATTATCACTGGTTCTGCAGAACCGCAGAAGCCTTATGTCACAGCAGTCTCAGGACAACAGTGTCAGGCCAGCAGTGCCAGGCCAGCAGCGCCAGACTAGCACAATAGTGACCGGTTCTGCAGAACCGCAGAACCATTATGTTACAGCAGTCTCAGGACAGCAGCGCCAGGCCAGCATAATTATCACTGGTTCTGCAGAACCGCAAAACCCTTACATCACAGCAGTCTTAGGCCAGCAGCGCCAGACTAGCACAATAGTGACCGGTTCTGCAGAACCACAGAACTCTAAAGTCACAGCAGTCTCAGGACATCAGCCCCAGGCCAGCACAATAGTGACCATTTCTGCAGAACCGCAGAACCCTTATGTCACAGCAGTCTCAGGACAGCAGCACCAGACCAGCACAATATTGACCTGTTCTGTAGAACTGCAGAACCATTGTGTCACAGCAGTTTCAGGACAGCAGCACCTCACCAGCACAATAGTGACCGGTTCTGCAGAACCGCAGGACCATTATGTCACAGCAGTCTCAGGACAGCAGCGCCAGGCCAGCATAATTATTACTGGTTCTGCAGAACCGCAAAACCCTTACATCACAGCAATATCAGGACAGCAGCACCACACCAGCACAATAGTGACCGGTTCTGAAGAATCGCAGAACCCTTATGTCACAGCAGTCTCAGGACAGCAGCACCAGACCAGCACAATAGTGACCAGTTCTGCAAAACCACAGAAACCTTACGTCACAGCAGTGCCAGGCCAGCATAATTATCACTGGTTCTGCAGAACTGCAGAACCCTTATGTTACAGCAGTCTCAGGACAGCAGCGCCAGACCAGCACATTAGTGATCGGTTCTGCAAAACCACAGAACCCTTATGTCACAGCAGTCTCAGGACAGCAGCGCCAGACTAGCACAATAGTGACTGGTTCTGCAGAACCACAGAACTCTAAGGTCACAGCAGTCTCAGGACAGCAGCGCCAGACCAGCACAATAGTGACCGGTTCTGCAGAACTGCAGAACCCTTATGTCACAGCAGTCTCAGGACAGCAGCGCCAGGCCAGCATAATTATCACTGGTTCTGCAGAACCGCAGAACCCTTACATCACAGCAGTCTTAGGCCAGCAGCGCCAGACTAGCACAATAGTGACCATTTCTGCAGAACCGCAGAACCCTTATGTCACAGCAGTCTCAGGACATCAGCCCCAGGCCAGCACAATAGTGACCTGTTCTGCAGAACCGCAGAACCATTATGTCAAAACAGTCTCAGGACAACAGTGTCAGGCCAGCAGTGCCAGGCCAGCAGCGCCAGACTAGCACAATAGTGACCTGTTCTGCAGAACCGCAGAACCATTATGTCAAAACAGTCTCAGGACAGCAGCGCCGGACCAGCACAATAGTGACTGGTTCTGCAGAACCGCAGGACCATTATGTTACAGCAGTCTCAGGACAGCAGCGCCAGGCCAGCATAATTATCACTGGTTCTGCAGAACCGCAAAACCCTTACATCACAGCAGTCTTAGGCCAGCAGCGCCAGACTAGCACAATAGTGACCGGTTCTGCAGAACCACAGAACTCTAAAGTCACAGCAGTCTCAGGACAGCAGCGCCAGACTAGCACAATAGTGACTGGTTCTGCAGAAGCACAGAACTCTAAGGTCACAGCAGTCTCAGGACAGCAGCGCCAGACCAGCACAATAGTGACCGGTTCTGCAGAACTGCAGAACCCTTATGTCACAGCAGTCTCAGGACAGCAGCGCCAGGCCAGCATAATTATCACTGGTTCTGCAGAACCGCAGAACCCTTACGTCACAGCAGTCTCAGGCCAGCAGCGCTAGACTAGCACAATAGTGACCGGTTCTGCAGAACCACAGAACTCTAAGGTCACAGCAGTATCAGGCCAGCAGCGCCAGGCCAGCACAATAGTGACCAGTTCTGCAGAAACGCAGAACCCTTATGTAACAGCAGTCTCAGGACAGCAGCACCAGACCATCACAATATTGACCTGTTCTGCAGAACCACAGAACCCTTATGTCACAGCAGTCTCAGGCCAGCAGCGCCAGACTAGCACAATAGTGACCGGTTCTGCAGAACCACAGAACTCTAAGGTCACAGCAGACTCAGTACATCAGCGCCAGGCCACCACAAAATGACCAATTCTGCAGAACCGCAGAACCATTATGTCACAGCAGTCTCAGGAGAGCAGCGCCAGGCCAGCATAATTATGACTGGTTCTGCAGAACCGCAGAACCCTTATGTCACAGCAGTCTCAGGACAGCAGCGCCAGACTAGCACAATAGTGACTGGTTTTGCAGAACCACAGAACTCTAAGGTCACAGCAGTCTCAGGACAGCAGCGCCAGGCCAGCATAATTATCACTGGTTCTGCAGAACCGCAGAACCCTTACGTCACAGCAGTCTCAGGCCAGCAGTGCCAGACTATCACAACAGTGACCGGTTCTGCAGAACCACAGAACTTTAAGTTCACAGCAATCTCAGGCCAGCAGCGCCAGACTAGCACAATAGTGACCGGTTCTGCAGAACCACAGAACTCTAAGGTCACAGCAGACTCAGGACATCAGCGCCAGGCCACCACAAAATGACCAATTCTGCAGAACCGCAGAACCATTATGTCACAGCAGTCTCAGGACAGCAGCACCAGGCCAGCACAATAGTGACCGGTTATGCAGAACCGCAGAACCTCTATATCTCAGCAGTCTCAGGACAGCAGCGCCACACCAGCACAAAAGTGACCAGTTCTGCAGATCTGCAGAACCCTTATGTCACAGCAGTCTCAGGACAGCAGCGCCAGGCCAGCATAATTATGACTGGTTCTGCAGAACCGCAGAACCCTTATGTCACAGCAGTCTCAGGACAGCAGCACCAGACCAGCACAATAGTGACCTGTTCTGCAGAACCGCAGAACCATTATGTCACAGCAGTCTCAGGACAGCAGCATCAGGTCAGCACAATAGTGATCGGTTCTGCAGAACCGCAGAACCTCTATATCTCAGCAGTCTCAGGACAGCAGCGCCACACCAGCACAAAAGTGACCAGTTCTGCAGAACTGCAGAACCCTTATGTCACAGCAGTCTCAGGACAGCAGCGCCAGGCCAGCATAATTATGACTGGTTCTGCAGAATCGCAGAACCCTTATGTCACAGCAGTCTCAGGACAGCAGCACCAAACCAGCACAATAGTGACCTGTTCTGCAGAACCGCAGAACCATTATGTCACAGCAGTTTCAGGACAGCAGCGCCACACCAGCACAATAGTGACCGGTTCTGCAAAACCACAGAACCCTTACGTCACAGTAGCGCAAGGCCAGCATAATTATCACTGGTTCTGTAGAACTGCAGAACCCTTATGTCACAGGAGTTTCAGGACAGCAGCGCCAGACCAGCACAATAGAACCGCAGAACCATTACGTCACAGCAGTCTCAGGACAGCAGCACCAGACCAGCATAATTATCACTGGTTCTGCAGAACCGCAGAACCCTTACGTCACAGCAGTCTCAGGCCAGCAGCGCCAGACTAGCACAATAGTGACCATTTCTGCAGAACCGCAGAACCCTTATGTCACAGCAGTCTCAGGACAGCAGCACCAGACCAGCACAATAGTGACCGGTTCTGCAAAACCACAGAACTCTTACGTCACAGTAGCGCAAGGCCAGCATAATTATCACTGGTTCTGTAGAACTGCAGAACCCTTATGTCACAGGAGTTTCAGGACAGCAGCGCCAGACCAGCACAATAGTGAGCGGTTCTGCAGAACTGCAGAACCATTATGTCACAGCAGTCTCAGGACAGCAGCACCAGACCAGCACAATAGTGACCAGTTCTGCAAAACCACAGAACCCTTACGTCACAGTAGCGCCAGGCCAGCATAATTATCACTGGTTCTGCAGAACTGCAGAACCCTTATGTTACAGCAGTCTCAGGACAGCAGCGCCAGACCAGCACGATAGTGACCGGTTCTGCAGAACCACAGAACTCTAAGGTCACAGCAGTCTCAGGCCAGCAGCGCCAGAGTAGCACAATAGTGACCGGTTCTGCAGAACCACAGAACTCTAAGGTCACAGCAGTCTCAGGACAGCAGCGCCAGGCCAGCATAATTATCACTGGTTCTGCAGAACCCTTACGTTACAGCAGTCTCAGGCCAGCAGCGCCACACCAGCACAAAAGTGACCAGTTCTGCAGAACCGCAGAACCATTACGTCACAGCAGTCTCAGGACAGCAGCACCAGACCAGCACAATAGTGACCGGTTCTGCAGAACCACAGAACCATTACGTCACAGCAGTCTCAGGACAGCAGCACCAGACCAGCACAATAGTGACCGGTTCTGCAGAACCACAGAACCCTTATGTCACAGCAGTCTCAGGACAGCAGCGCCAGACCAGCACAATACTGACCGGTTCTGCAGAACTGCAGAACCCTTATGTCACAGCAGTCTCAGGCCAGCAGCGCTAGACTAGTACAATAGTGACCAGTTCTGCAGAACCACAGAACCCTTACGTCACAGCAGTCTCAGGCCAGCAGCGCCAGACTAGCACAATAGTGACCGGTTCTGCAGAACCACAGAACTCTAAGGTCACAGCAGTCTCAGGACATCAGTGCCAGGTCACCAAAAAATGACCAATTCTGCAGAACCGCAGAACCATTATGTCACAACAGTCTCAGGAGAGCAGCGCCAGACCAGCACAATAGTGACTGGTTCTGCAGAGCCACAGAACTCTAAGGTCACAGCAGTCTCAGGACAGCAGCGCCAGACCAGCACAATAGTAACCGGTTCTGCAAAACCACAGAACCCTTATGTCACAGCAGTCTCAGGACAGCAGCGCCAGACTAGCACAATAGTGACCGGTTCTGCAGAACCACAGAACTCTAAGTTCACAGTAGTCTCAGGACATCAGCGCCAGGCCAGCACAATAGTGACCGGTTTTGCAGAACCGCAGAACCCTTATGTCACAGCAGTCTCAGAACAGCAGGACCAGACCAGTACAATAGTGACCTGTTCTGCAGAACCGCAGAACCATTATGTCACAGCAGTCTCAGGACATCAGCGCCAGGCCAGCACAATAGTGACCATTTCTGCAGAACCGCAGAACCCTTATGTCAAAGCAGTCTCAGGACAGCAGCACCAGACCAGCACAATAGTGACCGGTTCTGCAAAACCACAGAACCCTTACGTCACAGTAGCGCAAGGCCAGCATAATTATCACTGGTTCTGCAGAACTGCAGAACCCTTATGTCACAGGAGTCTCAGGACAGCAGCGTTAGACCAGCACAATAGTGACCGGTTCTGCAGAATCGCAGAACCATTATGTCACAGCAGTATCAGGACAGCAGCACCAGACCAGCACAATAGTGACCAGTTCTGCAAAACCACAGAACCCTTACGTCACAGCAGCGCCAGGCCAGCATAATTATCACTGGTTCTGCAGAACCGCAGAACCATTATGTCACAGCAGTCTCAGGACAGCAGCACCAGACCAGCACAATAGTGACCTGTTCTGCAGAACCGCAGAACCATTATGTCACAGCAGTTTCAGGACAGCAGCGCCACACCAGCACAATAGTGACCGGTTCTGCAGAACCATTATGTCACAGCAGTCTCAGGACAGCAGCGCCAGGCCAGCATAATTATCACTGGTTCTGCAGAACCGCAGAAGCCTTATGTCACAGCAGTCTCAGGACAACAGTGTCAGGCCAGCAGTGCCAGGCCAGCAGCGCCAGACTAGCACAATAGTGACCGGTTCTGCAGAACCGCAGAACCCTTATGTCACAGCAGTCTCAGGACAGCAGCACCAGACCAGCACAATAGTGACCTGTTCTGCAGAACCGCAGAACCATTATGTCAAAACAGTCTCAGGACAGCAGCGCCGGACCAGCACAATAGTGACTGGTTCTGCAGAACCGCAGGACCATTATGTTACAGCAGTCTCAGGACAGCAGCGCCAGGCCAGCATAATTATCACTGGTTCTGCAGAACTGCAAAACCCTTACATCACAGCAGTCTTAGGCCAGCAGCGCCAGACTAGCACAATATGTGACCGGTTCTGCAGAACCACAGAACTCTAAAGTCACAGCAGTCTCAGGACATCAGCCCCAGGCCAGCACAATAGTGACCTGTTCTGCAGAACCGCAGAACCATTATGTCAAAACAGTCTCAGGACAACAGTGTCAGGCCAGCAGTGCCAGGCCAGCAGCGCCAGACTAGCACAATAGTGACCGGTTCTGCAGAACCGCAGAACCCTTATGTCACAGCAGTCTCAGGACAGCAGCACCAGACCAGCACAATAGTGACCTGTTCTGCAGAACCGCAGAACCATTATGTCAAAACAGTCTCAGGACAGCAGCGCCGGACCAGCACAATAGTGACTGGTTCTGCAGAACCGCAGGACCATTATGTTACAGCAGTCTCAGGACAGCAGCGCCAGGCCAGCATAATTATCACTGGTTCTGCAGAACCGCAAAACCCTTACATCACAGCAGTCTTAGGCCAGCAGCGCCAGACTAGCACAATAGTGACCGGTTCTGCAGAACCACAGAACTCTAAAGTCACAGCAGTCTCAGGACAGCAGCGCCAGACTAGCACAATAGTGACTGGTTCTGCAGAACCACAGAACTCTAAGGTCACAGCAGTCTCAGGACAGCAGCGCCAGACCAGCACAATAGTGACCGGTTCTGCAGAACTGCAGAACACTTATGTCACAGCAGTCTCAGGACAGCAGCGCCAGGCCAGCATAATTATCACTGGTTCTGCAGAACCGCAGAACCCTTACGTCACAGCAGTCTCAGGCCAGCAGCGCTAGACTAGCACAATAGTGACCGGTTCTGCAGAACCACAGAACTCTAAGGTCACAGCAGTATCAGGCCAGCAGCGCCAGGCCAGCACAATAGTGACCAGTTCTGCAGAAACGCAGAACCCTTATGTAACAGCAGTCTCAGGACAGCAGCACCAGACCATCACAATATTGACCTGTTCTGCAGAACCACAGAACCCTTATGTCACAGCAGTCTCAGGCCAGCAGCGCCAGACTAGCACAATAGTGACCGGTTCTGCAGAACCACAGAACTCTAAGGTCACAGCAGACTCAGGACATCAGCGCCAGGCCACCACAAAATGACCAATTCTGCAGAACCGCAGAACCATTATGTCACAGCAGTCTCAGGAGAGCAGCGCCAGGCCAGCATAATTATGACTGGTTCTGCAGAACCGCAGAACCCTTATGTCACAGCAGTCTCAGGACAGCAGCGCCAGACTAGCACAATAGTGACTGGTTTTGCAGAACCACAGAACTCTAAGGTCACAGCAGACTCAGGACATCAGCGCCAGGCCACCACAAAATGACCAATTCTGCAGAACCGCAGAACCATTATGTCACAGCAGTCTCAGGACAGCAGCACCAGGCCAGCACAATAGTGACCGGTTCTGCAGAACCGCAGAACCTCTATATCTCAGCAGTCTCAGGACAGCAGCGCCACACCAGCACAAAAGTGACCAGTTCTGCAGATCTGCAGAACCCTTATGTCACAGCAGTCTCAGGACAGCAGCGCCAGGCCAGCATAATTATGACTGGTTCTGCAGAACCGCAGAACCCTTATGTCACAGCAGTCTCAGGACAGCAGCACCAGACCAGCACAATAGTGACCTGTTCTGCAGAACCGCAGAACCATTATGTCACAGCAGTCTCAGGACAGCAGCACCAGGTCAGCACAATAGTGATCGGTTCTGCAGAACCGCAGAACCTCTATATCTCAGCAGTCTCAGGACAGCAGCGCCACACCAGCACAAAAGTGACCAGTTCTGCAGAACTGCAGAACCCTTATGTCACAGCAGTCTCAGGACAGCAGCGCCAGGCCAGCATAATTATGACTGGTTCTGCAGAATCGCAGAACCCTTATGTCACAGCAGTCTCAGGACAGCAGCACCAAACCAGCACAATAGTGACCTGTTCTGCAGAACCGCAGAACCATTACGTCACAGCAGTCTCAGGACAGCAGCACCAGACCAGCATAATTATCACTGGTTCTGCAGAACCGCAGAACCCTTACGTCACAGCAGTCTCAGGCCAGCAGCGCCAGACTAGCACAATAGTGACCATTTCTGCAGAACCGCAGAACCCTTATGTCACAGCAGTCTCAGGACAGCAGCACCAGACCAGCACAATAGTGACCGGTTCTGCAAAACCACAGAACCCTTACGTCACAGTAGCGCAAGGCCAGCATAATTATCACTGGTTCTGTAGAACTGCAGAACCCTTATGTCACAGGAGTTTCAGGACAGCAGCGCCAGACCAGCACAATAGTGAGCGGTTCTGCAGGACTGCAGAACCATTATGTCACAGCAGTCTCAGGACAGCAGCACCAGACCAGCACAATAGTGACCAGTTCTGCAAAACCACAGAACCCTTACGTCACAGTAGCGCCAGGCCAGCATAATTATCACTGGTTCTGCAGAACTGCAGAACCCTTATGTTACAGCAGTCTCAGGACAGCAGCGCCAGACCAGCACGATAGTGACCGGTTCTGCAGAACCACAGAACTCTAAGGTCACAGCAGTCTCAGGCCAGCAGCGCCAGACTAGCACAATAGTGACCGGTTCTGCAGAACCACAGAACTCTAAGGTCACAGCAGTCTCAGGACAGCAGCGCCAGGCCAGCATAATTATCACTGGCTCTGCAGAACCGCAGAACCCTTACGTTACAGCAGTCTCAGGCCAGCAGCGCCACACCAGCACAAAAGTGACCAGTTCTGCAGAACTGCAGAACCCTTATGTCACAGCAGTCTCAGGACATCAGCGCCATGCCAGCACAATAGTGACCTGTTCTGCAGAACCGCAGAACCCTTACGTCACAGTAGCGCAAGGCCAGCATAATTATCACTGGTTCTGCAGAACTGCAGAACCCTTATGTCACAGGAGTCTCAGGACAGCAGCGCCAGACCAGCACAATAGTGACCGGTTCTGCAGAACCGCAGAACCATTACGTCACAGCAGTCTCAGGACAGCAGCACCAGACCAGCACAATAGTGACCGGTTCTGCAGAACCACAGAACCCTTATGTCACAGCAGTCTCAGGACAGCAGCGCCAGACCAGCACAATAGTGACCGGTTCTGCAGAACCACAGAACTCTAAGGTCACAGCAGTCTCAGGACATCAGCGCCAGGCCAGCACAATAGTGACCGGTTCTGCAGAACCAAAGAACCCTTATGTCACAGCAGTCTCAGGACAGCAGCGCCAGACTAGCACAATAGTGACTGGTTCTGCAGAACCACAGAACTCTAAGGTCACAGCAGTCTCAGGACAGCAGCGCCAGGCCAGCATAATTATCACTGGTTCTGCAGAACCGCAGAACCCTTACGTCACAGCAGTCTCAGGCCAGCAGTGCCAGACTATCACAATAGTGACCGGTTCTGCAGAACCACAGAACCCTTATGTCACAGCAGTCTCAGAACAGCAGCAACAGACCAGCACAATAGTGACCTGTTCTGTAGAACCGCAGAACCCTTATGTCACAGCAGTCTCAGGACAGCAGCACCAGACCAGCACAATAGTGACCGGTTCTGCAAAACCACAGAACCCTTACGTCACAGTAGCGCAAGGCCAGCATAATTATCACTGGTTCTGCAGAACTGCAGAACCCTTATGTCACAGGAGTCTCAGGACAGCAGCGTCAGACCAGCACAATAGTGACCGGTTCTGCAGAACCGCAGAACCATTATGTCACAGCAGTCTCAGGACAGCAGCACCAGACCAGCACAATAGTGACCAGTTCTGCAAAACCACAGAACCCTTACGTCACAGCAGCGCCAGGCCAGCATGATTATCACTGGTTCTGCAGAACCGCAGAACCCTTACGTCACAGCAGTCTCAGGCCAGCAGCACCAGACCAGCACAATAGTGACCTGTTCTGCAGAACCGCAGAACCATTATGTCACAGCAGTCTCAGGACAGCAACACCAAGCCAGCACAATAGTGACCGGTTCTGCAGAACCGCAGAACCTCTATATCTCAGCATTCTCAGGACAGCAGCGCCACACCAGCACAAAAGTGACCAGTTCTGCAGAACTGCAGAACCCTTATGTCACTGCAGTCTCAGGACAGCAGCGCCAGGCCAGCATAATTATGACTGGTTCTGCAGAATCGCAGAACCCTTATGTCACAGCAGTCTCAGGACAGCAGCACCAGACCAGCACAATAGTGACCTGTTCTGCAGAACCGCAGAACCATTATGTCACAGCAGTTTCAGGACAGCAGCGCCACACCAGCACAATAGTGACCGGTTCTGCAGAACCGCAGAACCATTATGTCACAGCAGTCTCAGGACAGCAGCGCCAGGCCAGCATAATTATCACTGGTTCTGCAGAACCGCAGAAGCCTTATATCACAGCAGTCTCAGGACAACAGTGTCAGGCCAGCAGTGCCAGGCCAGCACAAAAGTGACCGGCTCTGCAGAACCACAGAACCCTTACGTCACAGCAGTCTCAGGCCAGCAGCGCCAGACTAGCACAATAGTGACCATTTCTGCAGAACCGCAGAACCCTTATGTCACAGCAGTCTCAGGACAGCAGCACCAGACCAGCACAATAGTGACCGGTTCTGCAAGTCACAGTAGCGCAAGGCCAGCATAATTATCACTGGTTCTGCAGAACTGCAGAACCCTTATGTCACAGGAGTTTCAGGACAGCAGCGCCAGACCTGCACAATAGTGACCGGTTCTGCAGAACTGCAGAACCATTATGTCACAGCAGTCTCAGGACAGCAGCACCAGACCAGCACAATAGTGACCAGTTTTGCAAAACCACAGAACCCTTACGTCACAGTAGCGCCAGGCCAGCATAATTATCACTGGTTCTGCAGAACTGCAGAACCCTTATGTTACAGCAGTCTCAGGACAGCAGCGCCAGACCAGCACGATAGTGACCGGTTCTGCAGAACCACAGAACTCTAAGGTCACAGCAGTCTCAGGCCAGCAGCGCCAGACTAGCACAATAGTGACCGGTTCTGCAGAACCACAGAACTCTAAGGTCACAGCAGTCTCAGGACAGCAGCGCCAGGCCAGCATAATTATTACTGGCTCTGCAGAACCGCAGAACCCTTACGTTACAGCAGTCTCAGGCCAGCAGCGCCACACCAGCACAAAAGTGACCAGTTCTGCAGAACTGCAGAACCCTTATGTCACAGCAGTCTCAGGACAGCAGCGCCAGGCCAGCACAATAGTGACCTGTTCTGCAGAACCGCAGAACCCTTACGTCACAGTAGCGCAAGGCCAGCATAATTATCACTGGTTCTGCAGAACTGCAGAACCCTTATGTCACAGGAGTCTCAGGACAGCAGCGCCAGACCAGCACAATAGTGACCGGTTCTGCAGAACCGCAGAACCATTACGTCACAGCAGTCTCAGGACAGCAGCACCAGACCAGCACAATAGTGACTGGTTCTGCAGAACCACAGAACTCTAAGGTCACAGCAGTCTCAGGACAGCAGCACCAGACCAGCACAATAGTGACTGGTTTTGCAGAACCGCAGAACCATTATGTCACAGCAGTCTCAGGACAGCAGCGCGAGGCCAGCACAATAGTGATCGGTTCTGCAGAACCAAAGAACCCTTATGTCACAGCAGTCTCAGGACAGCAGCGCCAGACTAGCACAATAGTGACTGGTTCTGCAGAACCACAGAACCCTTATGTCACAGCAGTCTCAGGCCAGCAGCGCTAGACTAGTACAATAGTGACCAGTTCTGCAGAACCGCAGAACCATTATGTCACAGCAGTCTCAGGACAGCAGCGCGAGGCCAGCATAATTATCACTGGTTCGGCAGAACCGCAGAACCCTTACGTCACAGCAGTCTCAGGCTAGCAGCGCCAGACTAGCACAATAGTGATCGGTTCTGCAGAACCACAGAACTCTAAGGTCACAGCAGTCTCAGGACAGCAGCGCCAGGCCAGCATAATTATCACTGGTTCTGCAGAACCGCAGAACCATTACGTCACAGCAGCGCCAGGCCAGCACAAAAGTGACTGGTTCTGCAGAACCGCAGAACCCCTATGTGACATCAGTCTCAGGACTATAGCGCCATTCCAATAGTGCCAGGCCAACACAATAGTGACCAAATTCAGAACCACAAAACCCTTACATCACAGCTTTCTCAGGACAGCAGTGCCACAACAGCACAATAGTGACTGGTTCTGCAGAACCACAGAACTCTAAGGTCACAGCAGTCTCAAGCCAGCATGCCAGGCCAGCATGCCAGGCCAGCATAGTTATCACTGGTTCTGCAGAAGCGCAGAACCCTTACGTCACAGCAGTCTCAGGACAACAGTGTCAGGCCAGCAGTGCCAGGCCAGCACAAAAGTGACCGGTTCTGCAGAACCAAAGAACCCTTATGTCACAGCAGTCTCAGGACAGCAGCGCAAGACTAGCACAATAGCGACTGGTTCTACAGAACCACAGAACTCTAAGGTCACAGCAGTCTCAGGACAGCAGCGCCAGGCCACCACAAAATGACCGGTTCTGCAAAACCGCAGAACCCTTACGTCACAGCAGTCTCAGGACAGCAGCGCCAGGCCAGCACAAAAGTGACCGGTTCTGCAGAACCCTTATGTCACAGCAGTTTCAGGATAGCAGCGCAAGACCAGCACAATAGTGACCGGTTCTGCAGAACCACAGAACAATTATGTCACAGTAGTCTCAGGCCAGCATGCCAGGCCAGCATAATTAACACTGGTTCCGCAGAACCCTTATGTCACAGCAGTCTTAGGACAGCAGCGCCAGGCCAGCACAAAAGTGACCGGTTCTGCAGAACTGCAGAACCCTTATGTCACAGCAGCGCCATGTCACAGCAGCGCCAGGCCACCACAAAATGACCGGTTCTGTAGTACCGCAGAACCATTATGTAACAGCAGTCTCAGGACAGCAGCGCCAGGCCATCACAATAGTGACCGGTTCTGCAGAACCGCAGAACCTCTATATCTCAGCAGTCTCAGGCCAGCATGCCAGGCCAGCATAATTATCACTGGTTCTGCAGAACCGCAGAACCCTTACGTCACAGCAGTCTCAGGACAGCAGCGCCAGACCAGCACAATAGTGACCGGTTCTGCAGAACCAAAGAACCCTTATGTCACAGCAGTCTCAGGACAGCAGCGCCAGACTAGCACAATAGTGACTGGTTCTGCAGAACCACAGAAATCTAAGGTCACAGCAGTCTCAGGACAGCAGTGCCAGACCAGCACAATAGTGACTGGTTCTGCAGAACCGCAGAACCATTATGTCACAGCAGTCTCAGGACAGCAGCGCGAGGCCAGCATAATTATCACTGGTTCTGCAGAACCGCAGAACCCTTACGTCACAGCAGTCTCAGGACAGCAGCGCCAGACCAGCACAATAGTGACCGGTTCTGCAGAACCGCAGAACCATTATGTCACAGCAGTCTCAGGACAGCAGCGCCAGGCCAGCACAATAGTGACCGGTTCTGCAGAACCTCTATGTCTCAGCAGTCTCAGGTCAGTATTCTAGGCCAGCATTATTATGACTGGTTCTTCAGAACCGCAGAACCCTTATGTCACAGCAGTCTCAGGACAGCAGGAGGAGCACATCATCATGCATGAGCTGTAAAAAGTGGTAAGTTGACTTAACTTAAAAAAAGGAAACCTGTTGAATTGTCAAGGTGTTAGTGGCTTATTGCTGGTCTCGTTGGAAGTTACGTAGCTGTGGACTATTTTCAGGCACTGCGTAATATCATTGCGCCTGCTGCACCCATGGTACAGCAGCAAAGTTCCTTGTTTTTTACACCAGAATAAGAGTATAGTTCCTATCCATATTAGTCTAAAAAAAATCGCTACTTTTCATTTTCTGTCGGTCTTAATACACAATTTAACTACAGAAGGGTCAAGTTTTAAATAGGAAATTTAAACATTGTCATTTTTGAACAAGAGGCTAATGGTCTAATCAGATGATTCAATGATTTATGTTAAGCTATGTTAAAAGTGCTTTTGGCAGACGTGGAGATCGGAAACGGTAAAACTTATCTGTTTAACTCTACGGGAGTTCGAAAAAGAGCCTATTTTCCAAAAAGTGGAATGTTCCTTTAAGGTCATAGTAGCTAACGTTAACGTGAAAGATGTATTGTTGTAAATTAACAGCGTGGGCCCTGTGTGGGCCTAGTGAGGCCTTCCTGGTGGCTAAGTGAGGGCTGCCCATGCAGGGCCAGTGCTAAGGGACTAGCGTTTTGCCAATGAGCAAAGACTCAAAGGCCCTGTGCTGGCAGCCCGCTGTGGGCCCTTAGGCTAGCCCTAAGTGGGCCCATAAAGGGCCAGTACCGGCTTGTTTGCACAGAATACTTATCTACATGTGTTTTTTCATCCGGATCCTGACACTAAACCGAAACCAAGCCAGACAAGAGCATCAGGATCCAGATAGCAGCTTTCAAACACACAACACACCACATGAACATCCTGAATAGAAAATTTGAAAGCTGTGATATGAACAGGCTTAAGCTATAGAATGTTTTAAACTTAATGTTTAAGTGATGACGCTGCGAAGGAAATTAGGTGTTGTTGTCAGAACAGATTTGACTTTGACTTCCTCTGCTTGATGTAGTAAAGCAGATTTTATTCTATATTGTCTTAAACCACAACAAGATGAAGATCATTCATCTTCAGCTCTGTGAGTTTTTCCATGCTTTGTAACTTTATTAAAATTCTAAATAGTTTTGTTATGCGTCACAAGGGATTACATCGGTAATGTTACATTTTATTATTATTAATATTATTATTTTTAAATTTACAGGTGTATTAATCTGTTGTCAGTATGCAGTGGCAGATTTACTAACTGATCTTGGATCAAATGTGGCCATAAACTGTGATCTTGATGAAAAAGAGGTTTATTGGATTTTACTGAAAACACCAAATCCTCCAACAGTGATTCTACGATCATTCTCAACATCACCTTTTTACCATAATATAATATTCAGAAAAAAATATTCAATGCAGTTTAAACATCGTCTAATTATAAATAATGTGACTGCTGATGAATTAGGAGTTTATTACTGTATGAACACAGATACAGCTCCAAAACTCAGCAACAGTACCAGAATATACATCACTGGTGAGTTTATTTGTTCATTTAGTGATCAAAATATATTGCTGATCACTGCTTAAAAATGACCACTGAAGCATTTGAAATGAAACATTTGCTTGCTTGTGTCTGTCTCACGTGCAATTTGTAAAAATGCAATTTATAAAAAAATAAAATAAAATAAAATAAAATAAAATAAAATAAAATAAAATAAAATAAAATAAAATAAAATAAAATAAAATAAAATAAAAAAGTTTGTATAGACTCTTCCAGTCTGTATTGGATTCACAGCAGTCTCAGGACAGCACTAGCCACCTTTTTTGTTCATGATCACTGCTTACATACATATTAGTCATTAACTACTTAATTAAAAAAAAAGTATATTTATACATTACATAAATTAGCAGTATCTTAAGTGCTACAAATCTGTAGCCACTGTACTAACATTTTTACACTAGCATGCTGAATATTTTTATTACAGAACCAACTCAACTAACTGCATTAACTGAGTGTTACAATCATACAGTGACGGAATATATCAGAATCAGCAGAATCAGACACATTGGAAGATTGTTTTCATTACATCTGCTCTGACGAACGGGCCTCTAGTCATTGCGCTGATCGTTGAGTTATTTTCAGCCATTTGTAAAAGTTTTTATATCAGGATTTTCTCCACAGGCAACTCAGGTTATTTAAATATGTAAATATTCTTTATTTGGGGTTTAGACTTATTATTGGGCAACCTTTTCTCAACACTGAATCTGAAAAATTATTTCTAATTTCTAGGACTATTTGTTGGAAACAGAAGGTCAGCAGGTCAACGCTGATCTACAGCAGACACAAGTTACAGAACAACATCAAGATCATTTACACTTAAAAAAATGTGAATCCATCCTTATTACTTAATTAATTTCTGTCTTGATAATAAGGATTCTTGGTGACGTGTTGAATTGTGTTTTATAACACTTCATTTTGGTTAATTTTTGTTCGGTTGTATGTGAATATGCTAATATTGCTCTTTCAGTATTTCCCAAACTGTGTAAAAAAATTTGCTCTAAACAAACAGCAAGTGGGTCCAGATATTGCATTTGTTTTATACAATTATGTACCTCACTTTTTAGTGTCGGTAACTTCAGATGAAATGTGTGTTTAGAAAGTTTTATTTTTTCTAGATGGTCTCTTTGTGATTTGGTAGACTGTTGTTTTTGAATCACTGGAGTTAATTTGGAATTAATTTGTAGCTGCTGAAAATTTTTGTGAGCGGTTGTAAATGTGGATATTTCTTTTTCGTATTTTTTGATGCCTGATTGGTTGAGTGTTGTATGCTGTTGGACCTAGAAGAGGCTACATTTTATAGGATATGAAGGATTGTTTATTATATCAAAATTGTTTAATCGATCATTTTTTAAAACAATAAAGTCAGATAATGTGAAATGTCATGGCTTGTCAACCTAGTTTTCTCTAACTCAGCTGTCAGTTTTGTTGTTGCTGCTGCTGTTTTTAATAGCTGGGTCCTGTTACACTTAAAACAGAACTTCACTTAAACAGCATTTTACTTTAATACCAAAATTACTTAAAATTAAAAATATCACTATTAATTAGAATTACTCAAGTTACTCAATCAAAACTCACTTTCAGTGTTTATTCATTTAATAAGCCTGTGTTTCACTTCATAAAACCTCAGTATCCTCAGGAGCAACGGGTATTCATTTTGTGTTCCTTGGTATGCTTTTTTTTTTGACTCTCAACTGCCAATAGCCGCTACCATTTATGAATCACTAAGAACAACGATATAACAAAAATGGCCTGAGCGTGAGTAAATGAACTCAAATTTTAGACACATATATACCATATATGGTCCATATGGTATTTTTAGGTTAATATTCTACACATTCATAAAAAATTATATTTATCGCCTATATGTTTTTCTCCAGTAGAGGGCGTCACACATCTTACTTTAGTAGAGTGCAAGAAAGATTTGTAATTGGGAAAGAAAAAATGTAATTGACAGCAAATGACAAAATTCATATATATATATATTTAATTTTATTTTTATATATATGAAGAAAAAACAGCTAAAAGCCATCTCGGACAAAAAACATCTACAAGTCATTTCGGACAAAAATAAATAGTCAGAGTGAATGCTCTCGACACATATTATACATCCATCAATACTTTTACCTCAAATTCGCTAAAATCCCAGCCTCAACCCAATCAGAAGTACCGGTACTTAAAATAGATAAAACCTATACAGTGGAGCCTGATAAAAATGTCTTTTGCATCTGAACTCTTCATATACAGTATGTTTCTAGTTTTTAGCATGAATTTCTAATTACTTCATTTTAAAAAGCCTAATATCTTAAACAGTTTTGCTCAGTTGAATTGAACTTGTTTTAGGGATGTTTAAACACCATTTGTATGGTGTTTAACATGGCAAAAATACAAGTTGGCAAAAAATAAAAAATAAAAAAATCAATAATTTGCGACTTTCTCACATCAAATTGGCTAGTCTAGAATGAAAAATAAGCTTTTATTAAGCTTATTTTTCCGTAAGAAACAACATTTATGACCCACAATCACTAAGTTGGCCCCTGATTACATTCAATCGTTTTATCAAAGAAGATGTCATGGATGATGCCAAACTGATATTTCCTGTGAAATCTCACCCAATATTATTAAAAGCTTACTATAGTGAATCAGAGTTAAGGCATTTTTTAACCAGAAATCTTCTGTCGTACACATTTAAGTGATAAGGCCCTTCGTTATTGAGGTCATGGATCATTGTGTGTTAAAAAAGTGCGGTCAAACTTGACTTCCTCTTCTTCATTTCTTTCTTGTCTTCTTCACACATGCAGTGTGAAGTGAAGCAGATTTTATACTGAAGTGATCAAGACAACAACATGAAGGTTATACAGCTACAGCTCTGTGAGTTTACATATTATTAATATTTTTAACACATTTACAAACTTTGAAACTTTTATAATAACTTTATTATTTTTCACACAGTGGTATTACTGTGTTGTGAAGCTGCAGTGTCAGATCTACTAACTGATTTGGGATCAAATGTAACCATAAACTGTGATCTTGATGAAGATGAGGTTTATTGGATTTTACTGAAAACACCAGATCCTCCAACAGTGATTCTACGATCATTTTCAAAACCAAAATCACCTTTTTACCACAATAAAAGATACAGAAAGAAATATTCAGTGCAGTTTAAACATCGTCTGGTTATAAATAATGTGACTGCTGATGAATTAGGAGTTTATTACTGTATGAACACAGAAACACCTCCAAAACTCAGCAACAGCATCAGACTATACATCATTGGTGGGTACATTTGCCTCTTTGTAGTAATTGTAATATTCTGATAATCAGTATGATTATTTACATCTGTTATTTATTACTACCATTTTTTTTTTTTTTTGGAAAAACATAAGCCCTTATAGAAGAGTTCTATAAAACTGCATCATTTCATTGTGCTCCAGTAAAAGACTGACAGTAACAGACTGTAAAAATTTCCATTACAGAATTAACTCAACAAACTGAATTTAACAATCAGTGGCTGATTATTGTCACCATATCTGGTCTGATGAATGTTTTTCAGTTCATTCTGCTGATCGGTGAGTTATTCTTCTTAAATTAAATTAGCAAATTAAATGAACACTATGGCGCTTTCTGTGAGAATATATGATGCTCTTCTGCAGTAAGGAGGTGGAAATTAGTTTGGCATGTATGTTATATATTGATACAGTTTTAATATATTGAATCTGAATTCTTGTTTCATTTTTAGTTTTTGCTGTTGCAAAATCAAAACGGATAGAAAAACATGTTCATAATGCTGATCTGCAGACAAAAGTTACATATCAGCCTCAAGACGCAAAATTATTACAAGCAAAATAAGGTAAATATGTGAAACTGATACAGTTCATAAAATGTATTACCATTATTTTTGATAATTATTAGGATTAGGATGTTCATATTAATTTTGTCTCGAGTGCTGAAATGCTAATTGTTTTCCTTATTGCTCTTTCAGGATGCTGAGGGGGACTTTCCTATATTTTATTTCCTATAAAAATCAAGACAACAAGACAGCTATTATATTTTCAATGTTGGTAGTTGTTAAAAGGGAAACATGTTCTTCAATAAACAATATACTTCTATTGTAAAGCAACTGTTAAATAATACATGTTTAATTTGGAAATTAAAACATATTTTTGCTGTATATAATATATATTTGTTTTGTTTGTTTGTTTAAAAAAGAAGAAAAAAGATTGTTACACATTTAAAAATATTTAAGGCTCAATGCTAAGGAATTTTTCTACTGGTCCAGTCGGGTCAGTTGTAAAATTTTTTAAATGGCCCTGTCAACATTTTCCCAGGCCCTTGCACAAACAAACAAACAATAAGTAAATAAATAAATAAATACATAGTTGTTTTTGTTGTTTTCACCCATATTATCTTATTATTATATTTTATTATATAAGGTGATGACACTAAAATTGTAGATACCAGTTCATTTTTACAATTCTTGATTCTCAGTTATCTCTGTATCACATCAAAAACTACTACCCTAACAAATATAAAGTTAAAACATTGTTAAAGACAAGTGAACAGTAAGTAAAAATGAATAAATAAATAAATAAAAAATAAGAACAAAGGTACAAATGAAACAATGCTTTAAGTTTTTCAGGTTTGTAGGTGTTCAAGTGCGGAAATTGAATAAGGTCACAGATGAACTGAAGTGAAGTGCTAAACCAAAACCATAAATGTGTTCCACTGGTTTTCTTACCGATCATTTGGTCAATGATAAACGGCGTCTGTCACCTTTGTCTAGAGAGGAGGTTTCTTTTTTGTATGTATCTCAGCTTTTTAAATTCAAATACAAACAGCAGCATTGCAGTATTAACTTTGCTGTACTTCATGACATGCTTCATGATGCTTGTTGTTTGTATACGCAAAACCCCATAAAAGCCATCTCAGTCAAAAATGAGATAATGATACTGAGTGAATGCTTTCGACACATATTATACGTCTATCAAATACTTTTACTTCAAACTCACTTAAATCCCAGCCTCAGCCCAATCAGA
Organism: Cirrhinus molitorella; assembly: GCA_033026305.1. Taxonomy (NCBI): domain Eukaryota; kingdom Metazoa; phylum Chordata; class Actinopteri; order Cypriniformes; family Cyprinidae; genus Cirrhinus; species Cirrhinus molitorella. Next base: position 26,867,663 of record CM065121.1, on the reverse strand, counting down.
ATAGGTAGAAACCTACTGGGGTCTTCTGGGATCCATGGGGCCTCCACTGCCATCAGGAGATTAAAGTGGTAGTTTATTGCACTTTATGTTACCATCGTGCAGAAGATAGATTTCTGGTCTTACCACTGTGTGGCAGCTGTTTCTCTCTGATTCGCTCTGTTCGTCACATGATTGGTTCTTCACCTCAACATCGCACTTATATGCCACATTCAACAATCTTAAAGATTGCTTAATAAAATCCAACTATAGCAGCTGAAGTGAAAAACACTCGCAGTGAAGTCACTCGCAGAAGAAAATTATTGGTAATTATTTTGGTGATTATTGGTCAGTGTGGATAAACAGTTTGAGGCTAACCAGTTTCTGTGGTTACAGGCAATTATTTTATCAGAACGAATGTAGGTAATGATAATCAAAATTCATTAAAAACTCCAAAAAGAATGCACAAATTTGAAAATAAAAATATGAATGTCTGTGGAAATATATAAAGCTTATAAACGTTAAATGGTAACTGTCTTTTACTAATGTGGTCAAACTTGACTTCCTCTTATTCATGTATTTTTTCAGTCTTTTTCTGCAGTGACTTCATCTTACATGTTGTGTGGAGGGAACCAGATTTTATACTGAAGTGATCCAGACAACAACATGATCATACAGCTTCAGCTCTGTGAGTTTACATATTATTAATATGTTTAACACATTCACAAACTTTTAAACTTTGATAATAACTTATCAAATATTTTTCACACAGGTGTATTAATCTGTTGTCGAACTGCAGTGTCAGATCCACTAACTGATCTGGGATCAAATGTGAGCATAAACTGTGATCTTGATGAAAATGAGGTTCACTGGATTTTACTGAAAACACCAGATCCTCCAACAGTGATTCTACACTCATTCTCAACATCAGCATCACCTTTTTACACAAATAATACATTCAGAAAGAAATATTCAGTGCAGTTTAAACATCATCTGATTATAAATAATGTGACTGCTGATGAGTTAGGAGTTTATTACTGTATGAACTCACGCACACCTCCAAAACTCAGCAACAGACTACACTTGAACGGTAAGTTCATTTGTTACTTCAGTTATCAGGACATATTGATAAATGCTACATACATATATACATGTAATTTATTGCTTAAATTTTTAGATACTCACAAAAATATAATTCTATTAATAAAAAATATCATAGCAGTATTTTCATTGCAACCACTGCACTAACAATAACAGTCATTACAGTAACAGACTGTGGACATTTTATTTATTTTATTTATTTTACAGAATCAGCTCAACTAACTGAGTGTCACAATCATACAGTGGAGGAGTTTATTGATCAGAATAGCATGGGGGTGAATTGTATTGATCAGAATCAAACACAGTGGAGGAGTATTACTATTGCAGCTGCTCTGATGAATGGACTTCTGCTCATTGTTCTGATCGGTGAGTTATTTTCAGCCATTTGTGAAAATACTAATATGATGCTTTTCTCCATAGGCAGGTGAAATTAACATTTAAATATTCTTTATTTATTTCATTATTATTGTACAAATACTGAATCAAATAAAATGTTCTATTTCTAGGGCTATTAAATGTTTTCGTTGGAAACAGAAGGTCAGCAGAACAATCACAACTCAGCGCTGATTTACAGCAGACGCAAAAACAGAACAAAACAACCTAAAAAATGTGAATCCATCCTTATTACTAAAATTAATTTCTGTCTTGATAATTAATGAAGATTTAATTACATTTGATATCTAGATTTCATTCTGCTTTCTAAAGACTAGTTGGAAGTCATGACATTAATCATAGTTAGTTTACTGTACTGACATAGTTTTATGTTTTTCTTTATGTACCTGCCTTTGCATATTAGTGGGTCCCACAAGTGATCATATTTTGGTGTCGGTGGCATCAAAACATTTCAAAGCTCCTGCTTCAGATGAAATGTTTTATGTTTACTAGTTTGTCTATATGGAATACTTTTGCTTTTGAATCGCTGTCTTAATCTGTATCTGCTGGAATTTTTGTAAGTGGTTTTTGATGTGGATATGTCTTTTCAACCACTTTGACCTTAAATTAAGAGAGTGTGTGTTATTAATATATATTAATATTATTTATATATATATATATATATATATATATAGGATATAGAAGATGTATTTTATCAAGATCTTTTAATTGAGCATTTTTTAGTAAATATAATCTGTTAAATAAACATAAGGTCATAAAGTCTAATATAGTGTGAAATATTGTGGCTTGTCTTTTTTTCTCCCTGTATTTTAACAAAATAAAAGTGTGAATAGTACGTCTGCTGGGATTTTAAAATATGTTTTATTTTGAGAAAACATTTATGAGTATGTAGCATTCATTCAAATAGGAATCTGAATAAAAAAGTCCTATCAATTATATGACAGAAAAGCCAGGTATTACTACAGTCCCGTAAAATGATATTACACTTCCTCACATAAACAGCATTTTTCTTCAATACCAAAATAATTGTAACATCATAGTAAATAACAGCACTACTGACTAAGCATAATTTCCAGATTCATCACATATCTAATTAACTAAATAGGAGAGGAAAAGTCAAAAGTGGTTTTTAAATGGCCTGGCATGAGAAATTGTATTTGGCAGTGTACTGATGTCATAATTTGTAAATTAATGTAAATGAATGAATGTATGAATAATTGCATAAATAAATAATCAAACAAACTACCCATTGTTATTTTCAACTCAAATAAACTGAAGTGCTAAACCAAAACCAGAAAAAAAAAAAAGAAATGTTCCACTGTTATTGACACTTGACAACCACCGAATCTCACCTTTGTCTAGAGCTGAGGTTTAAGTGTGAAACAAGTGCAGTGTTTTTCCAATACCTTTATGTTTATAAAGTTCTCAGAGTTTTCTAAACCTCAAATGAAAGCAACACAGCAGTAAGTTTCATTGTGCTTTCACTGTTCACTAGATCTACACATTTAGTGCACATTTAGCACTTGCCAGATGTGTTAATTCACCCAAAAATGAAAATTTGCTGTTAATTTATGTACCCTCAGACCATTTTTTTTTTCCAAGATATTTTTTGTTTTCATCAGTAAAACAGCCAATATTTTTTTAGCCTCAGTGATTTATTACATTTTAGTCAAAGGTCATCGGAAATTAAAAGTCTAATAAACATATTAGGGAACAAAAAAAATACCCGTGGCTACTGATGATATATATATATATATATATATATATATATATATCATATATATATATGTTATTGCCCCGTCCAAAATATACTTACACTATTAAATCCCGGGTCTCTAGTGACCCTGTATACTTTTTTTACAAAAAAATGAATCAGAAAACAGATATTCTTATCCATGTTAATCAGAGTTGTTTGTTTTCAAATATTTGCCTTTTTATTACCCTTTATAACATGTGCCAAACTAGGCATGTGTTTCATTGCATATTTCCATTGGTCTGGTTTGGGAACAGAAGTACAGCCTACTGGCAAACAATAAAAAACAATATTACTTCTATTTTAGGTAAACATTACAGTGTTGATTTTGTTGTGTCTTCACCAACGCAGGGTAGTAAATTAAGTTTGGTATAATAGCAGTACTTGTGTAATTACTAAATATTTCATTATGTTAGTTTGAAAGAAAGAGGCTGGGGTTGATGCTGGCCTTCTCATTGTTGCAGGGGAAGGTGGAAGCAACCAAGAGTTTCTGGTGAAAGAGAGTGTGGATGTTGCAGTGAGGCTGGATCATCATCATGCATGAGCTATAAAAAGTGATAAGTTGACTTAACTTAAAAAGATATAAGAGAAGAGATGTAAAAGGGAGGGAAGTTACACTGATCAGCCACAGCACTTAAACCATTGAAATGAATAACACTGATTACAATATATTTGAAAAGTATTCACAGTGCTTCACTTTTTCCACATTTTGTTATGTTACAGCCTCATTCCAAAATTGATAAAAATCTTTATTTTCATCCAGACATACAATACCTCATTATGACAATGTGAAAGAAGTTTGTGCCTTTGCCATGACACTCAAAATTGAGCTCAGGTGCCAATGAGCACAGAAGCCTCCATCATCTGTAAATGGAAGAAGTTTGGAACCACCAGGACTCTTCTTAGAGCTGGCCTCCTGGCCAAATTGAGCAATTGATTGAGAAAGGCCTTGGTTAGAGTGGTGACCAAGAACCTGTTGGTCACTCTAGTTGAGCTCCATGATCATATGTGGAGATAGGAGAAATCTATAGAAGGACAAACATCACTGCAACACTCCACCGATCTGGGCTTTATGGCAGTGTGGCCAAACTCAGTCCTCTCCTCAGTGAAGACACATGAAAACACTTGGAATTTGCAAAAAGAGCACCTAAAGGATTCTCAGAATCTGAGAAACATAATTTTCTGGTCTGATGAACCTCAATTCTAAGCATCGTTTTTGAAGGAAACCAAAACTAAAGTGTGCTGATAGCTTCATGCTTTGGGGCTGTTTTTCAGCGGTAGGGACTAAGAGACTCGTCAGAGTAGGAAAAAAGCTCAATGCACCAAAATATAGCCTTAATGAAAACCCAGTCCAGAGCGTTCAGAACCCATATACTGGGCAGAAGGTTTACCTTCCAACAGGACAATGGTCCTAAGCACACAGCAAAAGTGGCTTATAGACAACTCCTTGAGTGGCCCAGTCACAGCCTGGGCTTCAACCCAATCAAACATTTCTGGAGAAAACTGAAAATGTGAAGAGATGAGGAGATATTGCAGATAATTGCCAAATGCTGATGAGCAAAGCTTGTTCCAGTAGAAAAGTTTTTGGCAGTAATTTGGAGCCAAAGGTGCTTCAACAAAGTATTGAGCAAAGGCTGTGAATACTTATCTACATGTTTTTTTTTTTTTTCATCTGGATCCTAACACTAAACCAAAACCAAGCAAGATAAGAGTGTCAGGATCAAATAGCAGCTTTCAAACACACAACACACCACATGAACATCCTGAATAGAAGATGTGGAGGTTAAATAGTTTTGAAAGTTTGAAAAGCTGTAATATGAGAAATATACCAAAGTGCTAGAAAAACTATAACATCATCAAATATCATACATGCTTAAACTCTAGAACATGTTAGACTTAATGAAGTGATGATGGTGAGGGGGAAACTAGGTGTTGTGGTCAGAGCAGATTTGACTTCCTTTTGCTTAATGTAGGAAGTTTTTTTTTTTTTTTTTGGTCTTCCTGTCTTTGCTTTAGAATCTTCAGTGTTGTTTAGAAGGAAGCAGATTTTATTCTGAATTGTCTTAATCCACAGCAACAAGATGAAGATCATTCAGCTTCAGCTCTGTGAGTTTTTCCATGCTTTGTAACTTTATTAAAATTATAAATAATTTTGTGTTTTGCGTCACAAGGGATTACATCGCTAATGTTATATTTTATTATTATTAATATTATTATTTTTAAACTTACAGGTGTATTATTCTGTTGTCAGTATGCAGTGTCAGATCTACTAACTGATCTTGGATCAAATGTGACCATAAACTGTGATCTTGATGAAAAAGAGGTTTATTGGATTTTACTGAAAACACCAAATCCTCCAACAGTGATTCTACGATCATTCTCAACATCACCTTTTTACCATAATATAATATTCAGAAAAAAATATTCAGTGCAGTTTAAACATCGTCTGGTTATAAATAATGTGACTGCTGATGAATTAGGAGTTTATTACTGTATGAACACACGCACTCCTCCAAAACTCAGCAACAGCACCAGACTACGCTTCACCGGTGAGTTTATTTGTTCATTTAGTGCTCAGCAATGTATAGCTGATCACTGCTTACAAAAGAACCACTGAAGATAGCAATGCGCTGAAACGTGTGCTTGCTTGTGTCTATCTCACATGCAATTTGCGCATTTTGGACAAATGTTTTTGTAGACTCTTACAGTCTGTATTGGATTCAGTGCGTAGCTAGCCACCTTTTTCTTTATGATCATTCACTGCTTACATACATATTAGTCATTAACTACTAAATCTGTAGCCACTGCACTGACAGTAACATTTTTACAGTAACAGACTGAGACTGTGAACACTGTTATTACAGAACCAACTCAACTAACTGCATTAGCTGAGTGTTACAATCATACAGTGACTGAGTATATCCAGCAGAATCAGACACATTGGAAGATTGTTTTCATTACATCTGCTCTGACGAACGGGCCTCTAGTCATTGCGCTGATCGGTGAGTTATTTTCAGCCATTTGTAAAAGATTTTATATCATGATTTTCTCCATAGGCAACTCAGGTTATTTAAATATGTAAATATTATTTATTCTAAACACTGAATCTGAAAAAAAAATATTTCTAATTTCTAGGACTATTTGTTGGAAACAGAAAGTCAGCAAAACAATCACAAATCAACGCTGATCTGCAGCAGACACAAGTTACAGAACAACATCAAGATCATTTACACTTACAAAAATGTGAATCCATCCTTATTACTAAAATTAATTTCTGTCTTGATAATTAATAAGGATTCTTGCTGATGTGTTGAATTGTGTTTTATAACACTTCATTTTGGTTAATTTTTGTTTGTTTGTAGGTGACTATTCTATTATTGCTCTATAAGTATTTTCCAAACTGTGTAAAAAATATTTGCTCCAAACAAATCAACAGCAAGTGGGTCCAGATATTGCATCTGTAATGTTTTATACAAGGGTACCTCACTTTTTAGTGTCGGTAGCTTCAGATGAAATGTGTGTTTAGAACGTTTTATTTTTTCCAAGATGGTCTCTTTGTGATTTGGTAGACTGTTGTTTTTGAATTGCTGGAGTTAATTTGGAATTAAATGTGTAAAAGTTGTAAATGTGGATATTTCTTTTTCTACCACTTTGACCTTTAATGGAGAGTGTGCGCATTATTATTTTTTGATGCCTGATTGGTTGAGTGTTGGACCTAGAAGAGGCTACATTTTATAGGATATGAAGGACTGTTTATTTTATCAAAATTGTTTAATCGATCATTTTTAAAAACAATAAAGTCAGATAATGTGAAATGTCATGGCTTGTCAACTTAGTTTTCTCTAACTCAGCAGTCAGTTTTATTGTTGTTGTTGTTTTTGCTGTTTTTAATAGCTGGGTACTACAGTCCCGTAAAATGATATTACACTTACTCACATAAAAAAATAGCATTTTACTTTAATACCAAAATAACTTAAACAACAGTAAAAATGTTAATAATAACAAACTATTCATTAGAACTACAAGTTACTCAATCAAAACTCACTTTCGGTATTTCTTCACTTGATATGTTTTGCTTCATAAAACCTCAGTATATGCTCAGGAGCAACAGGTATTAATTTTGTGTTCTTTGATATGCTTCTTTTTTTTTTTTTTTTTTTTACTCTCAACCTCCGATAGCTGCTACCGTCCATTTTATGAATCACTAAGGACAACTGTTTGACAAAATGGCCTGAACGTGAGTATACTGCAATTTTTGATTTTTGGGTGAACTAACACAGTAATAATGCTAAATGTGTAGATCTAGTGAACAATGAAAGGAGACATTCTGCAAGGTGTTTTTTTTTTTTTTTTGAGGTTTAGACAGCTGTGAGAACTTCACATAAAGGTACTGGGGAAAAAAACACTGCACTCATTTCACGGTTAAACCTCCACTCTAGACAAAGGTGAGAGTCGCAAGTGCCAAAGCCAGAGAAACATTTCGATTTTGCACTTCAGTTCATTTGAGTCGAAAATAACATTTATTATTAATACATATTAATTTACAAGTTATGACATAAATACAGTACCAAATATGCCATATATTGACCTTTACTCTCTTTTTCGGTTTAATTGGATTTGGAATGAATCTGCAAATAATGCTCAAGGTTTTCTGTTCATACAGTCAAGATCTGTGTGGCTTGCGCTCTGTTCACTGTCTCCAGTAGAGGGCGCCACACTCCTTACTTTAGTAAAGTGCTAGAAATATTTGTAATTGGGAAAGAATAAAATGTAATTGACAGCAAATGACAAAATTCACTACATAGATATATGAATAGTTCAGATGCAAAACCAGCTAAAAGCCATCTCGGTCAAAAATTATAAATAAAGTGAATGCTCTCGACACATATTATACGTCCATCAATTATTTTACCTCAGACTCGCTAAAATCCCAGCCTCAGCCCAATCAGAATTTCCGATACTTAGATATAAACCTATCTGAGCCTGATTTTTTTTTTTTTTTTAAGAAAGACGTCTTTTGCATCTGAACTCTTCATATATTTTCTAGTTTTTAGCATAAATTTCTAATTACTTAATTTTAAGTAATTTGTTAAAACATGGCAAAAATACAATTTGGCAAAAACAAATTTGCTACTTTCCCAGTGGATTCTGTGCATACATTCATAGAGGTGAATGTATGTGTACCACATACATCCTGAAAAGTGAAGCAAGACATTTTGATCTGTGGTTAGCAGTGGTATATGTCATAAAAGCTTCTCCATGCAAATAAATCATCAAAACATCAAATTACACTTTTCACAATTCACAAATATGCTTTCTGTTATTTTAAAACATTTTAATCAAACTTATCTATATTGAAGTGTTTGTTTTCTATTGAGTTAAGTTGTAGGTAGTTATTGTAAGCTATACTATTAGGGTATAGTAACTTTTTATCTCACAATTCTTGTTTTATAGCATTCCTCTTACTTATGATGTTAGAATTTCTGGATGATATCAAAACGGTCATCATTATAAGATGCACAAGCGCTTTGGCTGGTCGGCCCCTGATTACATGCGATCATTTTATCAGAGAAGATGTCATTTAAGTGACAAGGCTCTTCGTTATTGAGGTCGTGGATCATTGTGTGTTAAAAAAGTGTATAATGCGGTCAAACTTGACTTCCTCTTCTTCATTTCTTTCTTGTCTTCTTCACACATGCAGTGTGAAGTGAAGCAGATTTTATACTGAAGTGATCAAGACAACAACATGAAGATCATACAGCTACAGCTCTGTGAGTTTACATAATATTAATATTTTTAACACATTTACAAACTTTGAAACTTTTATAATAACTTTATTATTTTTCATACAGTGGTATTACTCTGTTGTGAAGCTGCAGTGTCAGATCTACTAACTGATCTGGGATCAAATGTAACCATAAACTGTGATCTTGATGAAGATGAGGTTTATTGGATTTTACAGAAAACACCAGATCCTCCAACAGTAATTCTACGAACATTCCTAACACCGATATCTCCTCATTACTATAATAAAACATTCAGAAAGAAATTTTCAGTGCAGTTTAAACATCGTCTGGTTATAAATAATGTGACTGCTGATGAATTAGGAGTTTATTACTGTATGAACACACGCACACCTCCAAAACTCAGCAACAGCAGCAGACTGCACTTCAATGGTGAGTTAATTTGCTTCTTTGCAGTAATTGCAATATTATGATAATCAGTATGATTATTTACATCTGTTATTTATTACAGCAGTTTTTTTTGTTTTTTTTTTTATTAGAAAAACGTAAGGCCTCTGATTGGTTGCTCCACACAGAGATGAATAAGTTGTCAATGATTAATTCAGTTCTACAAAACTGCATCATGTCATTGTGCAGTAAAAGACTGACAGTAACAGACTATGAACATTTTTATTATAGAATCAACTCTGAAACAAACTGAATGTCACAATCATACAGTGGTGGAATTGATTGATCAAACACAGTGGCAGATTATTGTCATCGTATCTGGTCTGATGAACGGGTTTCAGTTCATTCTGCTGATCGGTGAGTAATTCTTCTTAAATTAAATTAGCAAATTAAACGAATGCTAGTGGTGCTTTCTGTGAAAATATATGATGCTCTTCTGCAGTAAAGAGGTGAAAATGTTATTCATTACTTAGTCTTTTGACAATAAGTTTGGCATGTTTGTTTTTCCATATATTGTTACAATTTTAATATACTGAATCTGAATTCTTATTTCATTCTTAGTTTTTGCTGTTGGAAAAGCAGAACGGATGGAAAAACATGTTCATAATGCTGATCTGCAGACAAAAGTTACATATCAGCCTCAAGACGCAAAACTAGCAAAATAAGCTAAATATGTGAAACTGATAAAAGTTTTAAAATGTATTACCATTATTTTTGATAATTATTAGGATTAGGATGGTCATGTTAATTTAGTTTTAACTGCAGCTGAAATGCTAATTGTTTTCCTTATTGCTCTTTCAGTATGCCGAGGGACTTTTCTATACATTTTTTTTTTCTATAAAAATCAAGTCAACAGCGTCTGTTAAATAACATGTTTTTAGACATGATGTGAATGATCACACTCTAGTTGTCACACTCTCTTGTAATATATTCAAGTGTTTGCATTTGTTTGCACATACAAAATGTTTTATGTAACAATAAATGAACCAAAAACCAAAAAGAAATTGTTAAGGCTGTTAATGGCTAATTCTTACTATTATATTTTAAAATTTGGTATTTGTTAAAAGGGAAACATGTTCTTTTTTGGGAAATTATTATTTTGTTTTTATAACCAAGAATGTTATTGATGCATATATTATATCACATATATTATTAAAATAGTTATGCTGAACATCCAATATACTTCTATTCGGAAATTAAAACATATTATACATATATTTTAGAAAAGAAGAAGAAGAAGAAAAAAATATTGTTACACATTTAAAGATATTTAGGGCTCAATGCTGAGGAGTTTTTCTACTGGTCCAGTCAGGTCAGTTTTTAAATTTTTAAATGGTCCTGTCAACATTTTCCCTAGCCCTTACACAAACAAACAAACTACAAACAAATAAATAAATGATAAAAATATTTTTTTTGTTTTTGTTGTTTTCACCCATCTTGCATTTTAATATATGAGGTTATGACACAAAAATTGTAGATGCAGTTCAATTTTACAATTCTCGATTCTCAGTCACAATCTCGCTATCACATTAAAAACTACTACCCTAACAAATATAAAGTTAAAACATTGTTAAAGACAAGTGAACAGTAAGTAAAAATAAATAAATAAATAAATAAAAATAAGAACAAAGGTACAAATGAAACAATGCTTTAAGTTTTTCAGGTTTGTAGGTGTTCAGGTGCGGAAACTGAATAAGGGTGCAGATGAACTGAACTGAAGTGCTAAACCAAAACCATAAATGTGTTCCACTGCTTTTTTTCACCGATCATTTGGCAGCCAATGATAAACAGCGTCTGTCACCTTTGTCTAACGAGGTTTTCCGTTTCATATGTATCTTGGTTTCTGAACCTCAAATACAAACAGCAGCATTGCAGTATTACCTTTGCTGTACTTTATGACATGCTTGTTGCTTTTATATGTAGATATGCATATTTATTATCAGACCATTGCACATCATTTCACATTTAATATTTAATAATATTATTTAGATCTAAAGTGCTTCTCAGAAATCATTCAGATTCTCTGACTGAATATTATCTATTGCAGTAAACAAGCAAACAGGGAGTGTATGCAGCATTTCAGTAATACATAGGTCCCAAGATTGATTTGATTTTTTCTGATAATGTTCATTATAACATGTTTGGAGGCTAAAAATTGGATAACAATAGCTTTAAAACTGTGTCAGTTGGCAGTTGCCTAAATTTTGTCATGCAAGGCAATATATCAGTTCAGAATTACGAAATTGGACAAGATTTATTCATTTGCATCCTCGGTTATTTCTGTTTACATTATTTAGCGTAAGGCAGTCAAATAATAAATGTTTAGTTACATTTTATCTCGTACTTTATTATGGAGTCATTTCGGTCTCAAAAATAATTCAAGCAAAAGACAAGATGCACACAAGCCTAACCAAATTCACATTCATGAAACCTAACTCACATGCACAAATATTTTTTTTAGCCAATCAGATTTGGGCCTCTCAATTGACCAAACATAACTTGCTGTGGTCATATGAAATGCATGCCCTGGGCCCTAAAGGTTATTGTGTTATTGATTCCTTTTTTTCATGGAATTGGACTTCAGAAACCTGCACTGCTCTTTTTTGACATATTCTTATGTCTTGTATGTGTAGACTATTATAGCATTTTGTATTGTTTTTGTAGCATGTGGACTTCCAATGCTTTTTTCTCATAATACTGTATTCTGAAATGTATTGAAGTATTCAGTTTTTATTTTATTGTTTTGTGACTTGATGCTGTAATATTCAAGCAGCTGAATTTGGGATTTGAGATTTGTAATGAGTGTTATGTAGTTCTTGCATATAGGCTCTAGGGGGCAGTGGTTGAAAAAGAAAGTGATAGTTAAATGCAGAAGTGTTGTAAAAATAAGTGTTGTTCAAAGTCAAGCATTCGACTTGGTCATCTTTCATCAAAAATAATACAGATGTGTTTGTTTACTAGTAATGAGTTATGCTTGAGAGAAAAACAACACAAGGATGTGAGAAAAGCCCGATTTCATGTGTTCATTTATTCTGAGTTTCTTTTTAATAAATCTATTCCAAATGTGTACACTATTTAAAGCTTATATTTACAGGTCATCTCTACTGTGACCTGCAGAGACACTGAAATGACAGAAATGAGTCTAAACAACACACAATCTAAATTTGTATTGTATGTATTATGTCATTGTTATATTGTGTTTTTGTATTTTATGGACACAGTTCTATTGAAGCCTGCTCAGACTGGTTCTTAAATACATAGATTCAGTTTTTGTGTTTTTTAGTTTGCAGAGGTGTATCACCTGATGCCATTGTTTAATGTTTTATATTTACTATCAGAGTAGTGTGTTTTGGCACCAGAACGCTGGAGTTATAAACATTCAACAAGTGAGAGTCTTGTTTCTCCAAGGATTTCTGCTGCTGAGATACAGTTGAATCAGCAAGTGCCTCATTGGTTCCTCAAAGAGCCTCAATTACCATCTGTAGGTAATTCTGGTAATTTTTAAAGCTCTGTTCAGTCTGCTCCTCTTCTAATTAAGCAGATGTGTGTGTCACGTCACGTATCAAATTTCTGCAGTTTTCAGCACACAAGGAAGCAGTCTGGGTTGAGTTATTTTTTTATTTTTATTTTTTTTAGCAACAACTCTCATTGTGGGAGATACTGACTACTGTGTTTGAATGGCAAAGTTTAAGGAAGATTTCAGGACACTGAATGCAAGAGCACATATTGTGGCTTTACTGATAATAAGAGCTGTTCAGTATGTTTTCATAAAATCTAGAAGAGAGTTTGCATTTGTTTTCCCTGAGCACATTACAAATGTAAATTAAATCATGTAGATGTGGCAAATGTTAAAGGTTAAACATAAGGACATCATTGGAGAGTTTAGTGGGTAATAACAGAGCTGAATTCACACAGCACTTTAATTTATTATTGTATTAAATAAATATTATTTAATACAAGTATATAATAAGAACAATTATTCTGTTTGTATTTGTTTAGTTTGTTTCATTAAACACCTCATGAATGGAAAAAAGGCTAGAACAATCATCAAACTGAAGGAACATTTACGACACTAAACGTTGAGATTTCAGTAACACTTCACTTATACCAGTGAACACAAAACAAATAATTGTTACAGTCATATTTATTTAGTAAGTTTCTTGGCTTCTGTCTTATTCAGTTCATGTAAATATACAGTAACTACTGTGCAATTAAGTATTCTCACAAAATAAGAAAAACTAACAACAGCTGTTTTAAAAAAGGGTGATCAGTATTGATAAGATGTTAACAGAGGTTCATTTGCAAAATCAAAGCATTTTGTAGTGTATGCATTATATTGTTGTATTGTGTTTCTGTATTATATGGTTAAAATGACACTGAACTTTCTTAGTGATCAGACTGGTTCTCAAATACATAGATACGTGTAATTTAGTATGCATGACAGCTGATGTTTAATGTTTTACATTCCCTAAGGTCTGGGGTTACTGTGGTGACACTCAGAACCAGGATGCTGGTGATATAAACAAAGTTACGAGTCTAAACCTGTCACGAATAGTCAGTGTTGCCAGATCGGGTTGACAATTCCCAGCCCAAAAGCTCATCAAAACCTGCCCACTTCAACAAAAACCAGCCCAAAATTTTATATAGAATTTTATTGCCATGTCAATCAAGGTTGATAAAAACCATTTTTATCTCTTTAAAAAAAATAATGATGACAAAATAAAATAAAGATAATCAATTTCACAGGAATATGGATCAAAACAGAGCAAATACATTAAAGGGAGTCCGAAAATATGCTGAAAATGTCCAGAGATCTTTTCAAAGTGGCAATCAAGAATTTAACCGATGACTTAGCCAACAGTTAAATGTCCACAGTAAAAATAAGCAAGTTTTTGTGCAAAAAGTACACAATAAAGCGATCAGAAAGCAATCTAATTTAGCTGGCATTTACTCCCGTTTATGTATACAGCACGACAGTCAGAAATGTGTTATTCATAATACATACTATGATAATCGAACAGCAAAAATAAAATAATAATAATAACAATAATGCACTTATCTTTGTCTTGTGCGTTATCGAACAGAAATAACAACACGTATTTCACGAAGTGCACATTTTAGAACATAGAACCAAAACCCCATCACTCACGAATCATCACATCTCACCAACATAAAAGACGGTAAATTGATTGACAGGTCTCTGTTAAACTAAACCATGGGTTGCGTTAAGGAAAAAAAAAAGAGTTGATGACTGCATTACACATTATTTTACTGTGATACTTTGAGCTCGGACATATTAAAATAGCATGACCTGAATAACAAAAGCGAAGAAAAATCTCCACCAGAGGGAACCTTCACTGGAACTCTGGACTATCTCACGAACTCCATTCCCCCGTTCCTGGGCTGATCACCTCCACAGGTGTCGGCCATTACCCACAGATTATAAAAGCCGTACTCACTCTCAGTCATGTGTGAAGTCTTGTTTTGCCGTGGCTGACAATTCCGAGAGTTTATGTCCCCTGTTTGTTTTTTTCTGTTGCTGACCTTGATTATTTTCCATTTCTGATTAATCTCTGCCTGCCGTTTGACCCACACCTGTCTACAGATTATCCTTTGTTTGCTAGCTGCCTGCCTCGACCTTTGCATGGACTCTGACCATTCTCTTTCTCTGCCTATGTTGTGTTTGTTACTGTTAATGACCTACTGCCTGTACGACCTGCCTAACTCTTTAATAAAGCTGCGATTGGATCCCTACTCCATTGACTCTTTGTTACAAAACCAATTCGTCTCTTTCTAAACTATTAATGAGGCCTTTTCTTTTACACTGTCTAGCATGGAAACCTTTTACTTTTCATTACACAATTCAGCAGTACTGAGAATGGATTTTGCTAATTAAAACTAAACTATAAGCCTCATTAGCAGGCCTTTGAAAAAAAAAAAAATCTCATATTTCTTTTTGCATGTATAGCAGCAGTTTTGAAATGAAATGTCCAGTGAGTGGTACCAGCAGGTTAATGCTCTGTTGAGATTTTTGGGGAATGGAAAAGCAGCCTCCTCTTTTTATTCTCATTTCAAGTAGAGGCACATAGTGGTTTGTCTTAAATGTGTTTCCTTCTGGAGAAAGAATATAATCATAGGGACAGGACAGCACTTTCATAGTGTATTCAAGCTGACAAAACAGGTGACAAAAGATTTTAGGTCCAAAGCAAAGTCCCAAGTGATTAATGTAGAAGGGAGATAATCTCATTTAACTGGACATTAATTGATTTGGGAATGAAAAATGTGTAGAAGGCACACAAATGCCATCTTATTGCCCCTGCAGGACAACAGTATAATGGACATGGGACAATTTACCAGATCTTCAGCCTGTTCCATACCAGTCCACAAATTCTACACCAGTGCTTGAGTGATTGTGTCTAACTCTTGCTGTAGCAAAATCTCACCAGTTCTCCAGTTCTGGATTGAGATGCCAGATTGTGTCCCGTGCTTTAAGGTCCCTTCTCAGCAGTATGGTCCAGGAACTTATCAGCAGCTTATTTAACAATACACTTCTTGAAGTAAGGCACATGAAGTGATCAATCATTAATTATGGCGGCCTTTCAGAGGATGCTCTGCCTCATGTCAGCTGCCTCCTCTGGGCCTGCTACACATGTGGCCCCTTCAATATTTGTTCAAAACTTACATTCCATCCCACATTTGGCGTCTGAGCTGGTGTTATATCAGGGTAACTCACCATTGTATCAGAACTGTGGCCCTGTGGACAACTTCTCGCCTGTGGTAACCAGGCACCCAACTGCAGCTGGCTTATAGTGCCCCATAGGCGTGAGGTCTCATTCCACCAGAGAAATGGCCTCCTTCTCGGTGTGGTCCAGTGGGATTTCTGTTGGTAAGATTTGTGCAGCCAGCTGTTCATCCAACTTTTAGTAGATTTTACACTTTGCAAATGTGGATCCTATCTGCTATATCCTCATTCACTTCTTTGAGTGGAAGAGCAGTATTAAATACCTCAAAAACCTCAAATTAGTAGCTTGGGTCTCCCTTATAGCTCAGGTTAGAGAAGCCTTAATAGAGTGCTGCTGATTTGGGCTTGTACAGCAGGGTCGTTCTGCATCTGCTCATAGCATGGTGCTGTTGGATGCATTTGCCATAGTGTCAGCAAAAAAACGAGAGAGAGGTTACTAACATAACCTTGGTTCCCTGAGAATGAGCATTGTCAGACTATAAGCTGCATGTGAATCGAAGACTGCTGCTTCAGCCGAAAAGACCTGATAATGGCCCAGATCTGGCAGGCTGGAAGAAATAACTTGGCCCCTTTGTGACTGCCAGACTCAGAATGGATGCAGAATGAATGACAGCCCAGAATTGGCCCAAATACACTGGCCCGAGTCCGGCTGCAAAAACTGCCAGCATTGGGCCACAATCACACCAGCAAAAACACTAAAGTCTTGTTTGGTAAATTAAAAAAAATATGTATTTTTAAAAAATACTTTTTAAAAATTACTCCTCTTAAACATAATTATAGTGTGTGTGTGTGTGTGTGTATGCTTAGTACAACATCTAAAATATGTGTATTTAACCAGTATTATTTTAAAATAATTAAAATAAATACATTTACATTTAAAAATTATTATTTTTTTTTTTTGACACAAAGAAGAGATGATCAACTCAGCGTCTGTGAAGCGTAGCAGCACAACGTCCTACTCATACTTGTTTAAGACTCTTATCAACAGTCGAGGTGGTTTTGGGTGCGGGAAGGGGCACTTTTGCTACTTTCTAAAGTAAGCAGCACAGCACAACCCAGACAGCAGCTGACTCTGTGCTGAATTCGTTTTCAAACCGGCAAATCCGCGTTACAGTCACATCCATTTCAGTGCTGTATCACCGTCTTAGATGGATCCGACCCGGGCCTGGTTTCAGTGGGCGCGGACTACTGTTGCAGGGAGGATCTGGGCCGAGTCTGGTACGGAGCTGGCTCAGTGCTGGCCCAGATGAGGGAAAACCAGATGTGTGCTGGTATTGGCCCGTTGTGCCAAAAGACACCGGCCCAAGTCCGTTTTGCAGATTTGCAGTGGTATGGGCCGGATCTGGACCAGATGATTTTTGCTGTCTGGGAACAGTTCATGTGCTGATTGTTGCCCGATTAGGACCTGAAGTATATAAATATCACGTGCCCTTTTCAAACAACAGTGGAAAACTATGTATATTCATGCAGTGTGTGAATGTCAAATCCGATCAGAAGCTTGTGACCCTGACAGCAAATTTCATCCGGCCTGATTCTGGCCCACACTCCCGCAAATCCGCAAAACGGACTTGGGCCAGTGTCTTTTGGCACAACGGGCCAATACCGGATCCGCTCTGCGATAGTAGACCGTGCCCACGGAAACCAGACACGGGCCGGATCCGTCTAGGACTGTGATACAGCACTGAAACGGATGTGACTGTAACGCGGATTTGCCGGTTGAAAACGAATCTGGCACAGAGCCAGATGCTGTCTGGGGACATATCAACGCCCATATCGACCCGATCACTTCATTTAGCGTTCATGTAAACGCCAAATTTATCAATCAGAATGAATTAATTCCAATGAAAAAAAAAAAAACTTACCTATTGACTTACCTATTTCTTCCTGAAAAGGGAGCTACAGCCATCTTTTGATGAATTTTTCTCTCCACCTGATGTGCTGGCAGTACCTGCATTTTTTTCTGACTGATTCTTAGAAAAAATATTTCAAACATGTCAAAAGTTTGCCTCTTCAAGCATAAAGCTGGTAAGTCTAACTTAGCATGACATGATGGGAAAAGATGTAAAATAATAATAATAATAATAATAATAATAATGATAATAATAATAATAATAAAATAGTACTTTAAGAGGGCTATGTAGTCAGTTCAGAAATTATTTATACCTCTTGTGTCATGTGTTTAAATTAATTTTACATACATTGCACATTTTAACATTTTAACACTTTTTTATTTATTTTCTTTTTGTTATGTAATAGTCAAGATTTGAAGTGGATCAAACAAGTTAATCAAAATTGTCTGAAGAAAATAAAAGGTATTGTTTTGGTTTTAGGACAACTTTGATGAAAGATTTTGATCCACTTCAAAATGTTGACCTTAGATGTCACAGCTAGTACGCATGTCTTGAAATTCATAAAAAAAATCTGTTTAAGTTCCCTTTAACCCAGGGTTGCCCAAACTCGGTCTTGGAGGGCCGGTATGCTGCTGATTGAGTTTAGCTCCAACTTGACTCAACACATCTCCTGGGAAGTTTCTGGTATGCCTAGTAAGAGCTTGATTATCTGGTTCAGGTGTGTCTATTGCAGTTAGAGCTACCCTCTACAAGACACCATCCCTCCAGGGCCCCTTTCACACTGCCCGTTGATTCCAGAAAATTGACGGAAAATTGCCGGAACATTCAGCACTCAACCTAAACTGGCCTGGGTCTGTATGGCCATATCTCACCTAAAATCAGACCAGCCCTTATGGTCCGTAATCAGGCCGAATGTGCCGGTATGCTGCTGATTGAGTTTAGCTCCAACTTGACTCAACACACCTCCTGGGAAATTTCTGGTATGCCTAGTAAGAGCTTGATTATCTGGTTCAGGTGTGTCTAATTGCAGTTAGAGCTACCCCATCCCTCCAGGGCCCCTTTCACACTGCCCGTTGATTCCGGAAAATTGCCAGAACATTGCCGGAGTGCCTTCTGTGAGAACGCAAACACGTCCCGGGATTGATTCTGGGAACAATTCCGGGTTGGAGACCTAGTAACATTGCCGGGATCAGTCCCGGAATGAGCGCTGTGTGAACAAAAGCCAAAACCAATGCCGTAAAGGCTGTGTAGAAGTGACAAAGCATGTTATTGTGCGACTCTTTTACCGGATGTTTCGAAGGCAGATCTTCTTACTATCTGCGCTGAAGCAGAGATCATTCACCACTTTAGTGTAACGGCACACGTCGCATTAAAGCCTAATACCCTAATGTCACGTGTCTTTATGGGATCTTTACAGGTTGTGTGTGAAAGATGCTTATGACTGACTTTTGGAACCCCTGCTTTAACCACTTTAAGCTTGTTTCATTATATGAATTAAATCATATCAAAATATTTAAAAATATTTAAAAATATTTAAAATATACGCTAATAAACAACATAACACTAACAGGCAAATGATATTACATTTAAGTTTAAGGCTCACTGCTACATACAATTTACCACATTGTAAAAGGAGACCCAACCCCAGCACTCAACCTAAACTGGCCTGGGTCTGTATGGCCATATCTCACCTAAAATCAGACCAGCCCTTATGTTCCGTAATCGGGCCGAATGTGGCTAAATGTGCTGTGTCTCAGTGCAAATCGAGCCAAATCCACAAATCCAAAGCCTAGTCAAACGTGGCAATCATTATTGGGCCACAGCTGGCTCACTTGTGGTAAGTCGCTGCCAGAAAACAGCCAAGTCAGCTCACACTCAGCCGCAATTGGCCAGACTTCTCCCTTTTTGGTGGGTGAAAGCACCATTGGTTTGTGCAGCTACACAAACTTTATCAAAACAGGCTTCAGTAACAGAGTAAACAGGAGTTTACCCATAGCGTTAGCGATGCAGTGCTTGTTCCCTTATTTCAGGGAAACAAGGTTCATAAGTAGCCAGAGAGTTTTCAACTCTAAAACGAGGTCTGCAGTGTTTTTAAAAGTCTCAGTTTACGAGGGTCGAAAACACCGGTGTAGTGACAGGCATAACCGTAGCAAAAGTTATGCATTTTAAAATGAGAACATACTAGTGTAAACATAGCCTAAATCTTGTAAAACCAACAGTGCAGGGGAAGTTGTCCTCAGTAATACTGGTGCCTACAAAGGCGAGAGAATTAGCAGCTGTATGTGACTCTTTAATTTTTATTTTTTTGCTTGTAGTCAAACGTTATTATGAAGTGTTACCACATTTTGTGTTAAAGTAATATTTATATGGCAGAAATGTACAGTTCTATGACAAATCATGCAGTCAGTTAATGTCATGTGTTCCGTTAATCTAAAACACATTAAATCAGTGTTGTGATCATAATTATATTAGGAAATTTGGCAGTTTTGTAGAAGTATACACTTATAGTAGAAGTCACAGCATTCTGTTCTAGCAACAATGAAAGCATCAACTTCCTCCTCTGACTCCTTGTTTAAGAAAACTCATAAAACTGCTGCCAGAGCACCAAGCTGCACATCTGTGTCATTTACCTGCTTTAGCTGCTTCAACATAATCAGCAGTTATGGATATAAAATGTGGGCCAGGGCTCACAACCTCATGAGCATCTGAATCCACGCTATGTTCACCTGACATACGAAGCGAAGACCAGTAGACTTTTGGGTATCTTCAACAGAGTTTTTTATTGAGGACGCTGCAGCATCAAAAGTCTAACTAAGCCAGTGATACATTGTAGTTTATATACATTTAGGGGGCAGTGCTTAGAAATGTAGACAAAACACCTGGGTGACGACCTTAAACAAGACATGCAAATGACACCAGTCCTAATCCAATCATCATACCTACTCAAAGACAGGGGCAGAGGTACCAAGTGCCTTTATTAACAAAAGGTGTGAGTCTCAGTAACCTGGCTCATTTGATTTACAATAAGAGAACATTAACTGGCAGGAATGTCTTGCTACAAACTTTGCATGAGATAATCATTTGTCTGATGTCATCATATTTACCATAAATGCTAAATACAACATACTTCGCCTTAGTTTTTCATGTGGTGCTATGTCAGAACATAGGATCAGCATATCTTTGACAGATTCTTACATAATCCCACAACAGCTTGAGATCTTTTTTCTAAAGCAAATTACAATGAAAATTATAAGCAGTATGTGTTGCAACAGGGTTGCGGTCCCACAAGAACAGAGTTTGACACCCGTGTCCTAAGCTGATGTGCGTTGTTATCGGCAGCCACTTCCCATCATGCTCAGAGAGCATTTGTAGCTGTCATGATCACTTGTATTTAGTTCTGCTTATCTCAAACAATGTCATGATCTATTGGTTGAGATCAAGGAAGTAAAAGGAACTTTTGTTTCTACTTTTTGTTATTGCAGGTGGTGTTTCATCTGTGCATTTGTAGTGCTGATAAACAAAGGTGAGCACAAAACCAACTACGTTTAAAATGTACATTCCATTCCATTCCATCCCCCTGAGACATGAGACTGCACAGGAATGCTGTTATCTGCTGTTAGCTGAATATTTGCTGTTAGCTGGGATAAAGCCAGCAGATCTGTCAGGAGCATACATTATTGTGGGCACAAATTTTCAACTGAGCATTGTTTTGTTTTTTTGTTTTTTTTTTGTCTTGGCTTTTTTGATACTGTGAGGGTGAAAAATGAACACTGACATTAACATTAATCACCATAATGAAAACCATACACAATTTTCATTAAAATCTTTTGTAGACATATTTCAATAAGTGTGTCATTTCTCTTTGTTTTTGTCATTGTACCTGTTTCCAGTGATTCTGCTTTAAATCTTGTGGCCCTCTCAGGACCAAGCCCATTCCTAAATAGACACACACACACACACACACACACACACACACACACACGGCTGCATATATGAAAAAACGAAAAAACAAAAAAAACACCTAACCCTAAAAAAATTGGAGCATACATTATCAACATTAATGTTAATGTCAGTGTTCATTTTTCACCCTCACAGTATCAAAAAAGCCAAGACAAAAAAAAAAAAAAAAAAAAAAAAAAATGCTCAGTTGAAAATTTGTGCCCACAAAAATGTATGCTCCTGACAGATCTGCTTTTTTTTTACTTATTAAAAAAAAAAAAAAAAATATATATATATATATATATATATATATATATTCTAGATTCACGACATGTAAAGCAAAACATTTCATTTTTTGTTTTCATTTTGATGATTAGAGTGTATAGCTCATGAAAGTCAAAGATCCAGTATCTCAACATAATAGAATATTTATAATATTGAGTTTCATTAAATGACCATCCCTACAGTATAAATTCCAGGTATTTCTTGTTCTTACAAACCACTTATGGGGAAGACTGCTGACTTGGCAATGGTCCAGGAGACAATCATTGACACCCTCCACAAAGAGAGAAAGTCACAGAAGGTCATTACTGAATGGGGTGGCTGTTTACAGAGTGATGTATCAAAGCATATTAAATGCAAAGTTGACTGGAAGGAAGAAATTGGGCAAAGGAGAGCTTCACAAGGAGTAGAAAGAAGATCAAGAGTCACCACACTCAGACGACTTCCGAAAAAGGACTACCAAGCCAGAAACAACATCAGAAGCGTCTTACCTGAGCTAAGGAGAAAAAGAACTGGACTGTTGCTCAGTGCTCCAAATTCCCCTTATCAGATAAAAGTCAATTATTCATTTCACGTTGAAATGATGGTCCCAGAGAAGACTAGAAAGAATCCAAGCTGCTTGTAGTCCAGTGTGAAGTCTCTGAAGTCAGTAATGATTTGGGGTGCCGTGACGTCTGCTGGTGTTGGTCCATTGTGTTTTATCAAGTGCAAAGTCAATGCAGCCATCTTTTTGGATTTTGGATCACTTTATGCTTCCATCTGCCGACAAGCTTTATGGAGATGCTGATTTCCTTTTCCAGCAGGACTTTAGCACCTGCCCACAGTGCAACAACCACTTCCAAGTAGTTTGCTGACCATGATATTACTGTGCTTTATTGGCAACATGTCTGACCTGAACCCCATTGAGAATCTATGGGATATTTTCAAGAAAAAGATGAGAAACAGTCGATCCAACAATATATAGATGATCTGAAGGCTCAATAGTGCCTCAGCAGTGCCATAGGCTGATCACTTCCATCCCACACTTCATTGATGCTGTCATTTGTGCTAGGAGCAAGTCATTTGCTATAATATGTGCTGCCGACCAAGTGTCGAGTGCATAAATGAACAAGAACTTGAACTTTGTTTGTTTTGCAAATCCATTTTTGATTAATCTTAGGAAATATTCTAATATTGTAAGATTTAATCATCAAAATTAAAACAAACAAAAACAACTTTAGAAATATTTTACTTTACATGTAATGGATCTAGAATATATGAAAGTTTAAGTTTTTGAAATAAGTTAAAAACAAAACAAAAAAAGCTTTTTTCATGATATTTAATTTTTTTGAGATGCACCTTTACATGATTTTGTGTGTCACACTGTCACCAGCCACGCACACCTGCACACGCTCACAATCACCGGTCTTCTGATTACACTCACCTGACTCCACTTACCTGCACACCATAAAAACCCAACATGCCAGTCACTCTCGGCCAGATCTGAAGGTCACTTCACAGGAAATGTTATTCTCCAGTCCTTCTGCAAGTCTGCCATTTCGTGCCCGAAATACCTGCAACAAAAGTAAAGTAATTTTATGAGCATTTACTCCTTCATATTGATGTTGAACTTCCACATTTGAACTCACCTCATTCTTCTGCCTCGTTTGGAAGTTGCCTTTATGTTGAATAAAAGACTGTTAGAAATATACTTACCTGTGTCCTCATCTCTCCAAGTCTGACATTGTGAGATTACTGTAAGGTTTTATCTTTATTTGAGATGTAAACGATTTAGCCTATGTCATGGAGCTCCTACCTAGTACATTTTTTTGGACGCATACCCTTTTTTGCTAAAACACAGATTTGACATTCAATGTAAAAGTTATTGCACCCAAAAGTAACTTAAATTGGAGTTGTATAACTTTGATCATAAACAACTCTGAATTAGCCCGAACAGAGGCCTGTGTGTGAACCCTCTAAAATGGTCACTCATTTCAATTTGAATAAGGTATACATATTTAATGTATCATCTATAGATGTTTTTGCTCATAATTTATTACTCATTATTTACATTTGAACATTAATCTTACCTAATGAGTTGGGTGGGCAACATGCTGGATTTTTATTTTTAATTCACCTTATATTTTTTATTTATATGTAAAATATTCTATTTCTAATGCTTCAAAAATTATTTGATTTCTGTTGTTGTGTTGTTGGTAGCATAGTGTGTACCACTTTGTTCAAATAAAATTCATCTTTGACTACTTAGAAACCACCAATACTAGGCAAAACAATATGAGAAAGAAGAAATATGCAATTACTTAAGGGAAATTCTTTGAGGACAGTCTCCGATAAACTGAATGTCACAATCATAAAGTGGTGGAATTTATTGATCAACACAGTGGCAGATTATTTTCATCATATCTGGTGGTCTGATGAACGTGTTTCAGTTCATTCTGCTGATCGGTGAGTTATTCTTCTTAAATTAAATTAGCAAATTAAATTAACACTATGGTGCTTTCTGTGAATATATATGATGCTCTTCTGCAGTAAAGAGGTGAAAAAGTTATTCATTAGTTGTTTTACAAACACAATCAGTTTCACCAGGGATGAACTGCAAAGTTGACTGGAAGGAAGAAATTAGCTAAGTAGAAATAGAGCTAAGGAGAAAAAGAACTGGACTGTTGCTCAGTGCTCCAAATTCCCCTTATCAGATAAAAGTCAGTTATTCATTTCACGTTGAAATGATGGTCCCACAGAAGACTAGACAGAATCCAAGCTGCTTGTAGTCCAGTGTGAAGTTTCTGAAGTCAGTAATGATTTGGGGTGCCGTGACGTCTGCTGGTGTTTATCTGTGAATATATATGATGCTCTTCTGCAGTAAAGAGGTGAAAAAGTTATTCATTAGTTGTTTTACAAACGCAATCAGTTTCACCAGGGATGAACTGCTGAACATTCGGCAGAACACACAACAAAACTTCCTACAGGTTTTTGATTATTCGGACATTTTGGTGAACATTGTAGTTGGCGGAGCGGCAGCGCTGATCAGGCGCTTCACGACGCGCAGGCGGGGAAAGCGCACCCGTGTGCTCATACAGCTTCGCCATCGGGGAATCCGTACGCCGGTGCCCAGTATACACTTAGTGAATCTCCACTCTCTACCCAACAAAACGGACGAACTCCTTCTGCTCTCCCGGACAAACAAGGATTTCTCACACTCTGCTGCTCTGTGTTTCACGGAAACCTGGCTGAACGACGCAATCCCAGACAGCGCGCTTCATTTGCAGGGCCATCAGCTCTTCAGAGCAGACCACGATGCGGAATCAACGGGGAAATTGCGTGGCGGCGGGATGCGCTTTTACATCAATGAGAGGTAGTGTACAGATGTAACAGTGTTAAAGAAGATGTGCTGTTCCGACCTAGAAGCGCTCTTCATCAACTGTAAGCCGTTCTATTCGTGGCGAGAGTTTTGCTCGTTCATTCTAGTGAGTGTTTACATTCCACCGCAAGTGCATGTGAGCGTGGCACTAGAGAAACTCGTGGATCAGATCACGGACATGGAGCAAAAACACCCGGACTCTGTTTTAATCATTCTTGGGGATTTTAATAAAGCAGATCTCTCCCATGAACTGCCAAAATACAGACAGCATGTTACATGTTTTGGGGCTAATCACTGCCTGATTCATCTTATTCCAACCTACAGGCAAAAACTTAAATCTGCTAAACCTGTAGTAAAGACTCTAAAGAGATGGACCACCGAAACAGAGCGGGCTTTACAAGCCTGTTTCGAATGGACTGATTGGCATATTTTTGAAGCTGCTGCCACAGATCTGGACGAGCTCACAGAGACTGTTACTTCATACAGTTACTTCATCAGTTTCTGTGAGGATATATGCATTCCTACCAGAACTTATCTAACATTCAGCAATGATAAGCCATGGTTTACAGCAAAACTCAGACATCTTCGTCAGACCAAAGAGGATGCCTACAGGAAAGGGGATAAAGCCGTGTACAATCAGGCCAGGAACACACTGAATAAGGAGATTAGAGTGGCTAAAAGGACCTATGCAAAAAGGTTAGAAGATCAGTTCATATCTAACGACCCATCTTCAGTGTGGACAGGTCTGAAAACCATCACAAATTACAAGACACTATCCCCAAGCACTGAGGCGAATCAACAACTTTCTGAAGACCTGAATGAGTTTTATTGTAGATTTGAAAGCCTGCTCAGACAATCTCTTCTCACAACCATTAACACCTCCAGCAACCCCTCTCTCCCCACTCCTGCCTTAAAAAATCTGTGAAAACGATGTGCGCCAGATCTTCAGGAAGAACAAAACAAAAAAGGCACCAGGCCCAGACGGTGTGACTCCAGACTGTCTGAAAACCTGCACTAACGAGCTGCCCCCATTTTTTCACAGATTTTCAAATCTCTAGCGTTGTGTGAAGTCCCTGCCTGCTTCAAATGCTCCACCATCATCCCCATTCCAAAGAAACCCAAGATAACAGGACTTAACAACTACAGACCTGTGGCTCTAACGTCTGTGGTCATGAAGTCGTTTGAAAAACTGGTTCTGGCTTATCTGAAGGAAATTACTGGACCCTTACTGGACCCCCTGCAGTTTGCTTACCAAGCAAACCGATCCATGGATGATGTAGTCAACATGGGATTACATTACATCCTGCAACATCTGGACCGGCCAGGGACTTACGTGAGGATCCTGTTTGTGGACTTCAGTTCGGCTTTCAACACATCAATAACTGTCTGGTTTGTCTCAGCTACAAAATCAGACATCAGAAGATTACAGAGAACAGTTCGGACTGCAGAGAGGATTATTGGTGCTCCCCTGCCCACCCTTCAAGAACTGTATACATCCAGAGTGAGGAAAAGAGCTCAGAATATCACCCTGGATCCCTCACATCCAAGCCATCCCCTCTTTAAACTTTTGCAATATGGCCCCAAACACCAGAACAACCAGGCACAAGAACAGTTTTTTTTCCCCCAGGCAATCCACCTAATGAACAGCTAAATGTTCATTCCATTGTGCAATAAAAATATGTGCAATAACCTTCATCAATCATCAATAGCACAACTGTATATGCCACTTATTTCTTAATCTATTTTTCTATCTATTTTTGTCTATTTATATTTACATATGTGTATTTTCTATTCTCATATTCTTATATTATCCTTACTTATTATTATTATTTTTGGTTACAATTTATTTTGATAGTCCACTTCAGACATTCTACTAACTGTAAGTAACTTTGTAGCTACATGTCAACTACTTGTCAACTACATATCAACTAAATCTCATTATTTGCAACTACATGTCCACTAACTCTCAGAGTAGACTTTAGGGTTAGTTTAGGGTAGGTTTTGGTTAGTTGAATAAGTTGACAAAGAAAGTGTTAGAAGATATTAAGCAGACAGTCTACAAATACTCTACTAACTGCTAGTTTACATTTTGTTGCAAAGTTAATTACTGTTAGTAGAATATCTAAAGTGGACTATCAAAATAAAGTGTTACCTTATTTTTTTTTGTCTGTGTTGTTGTTGTCTATGTACACTGGAAGCTACTGTCACAAAAACAAATTCCTTGTATGTGCAAGCATACTTAGCAGTAAAGCTCTTTCTGATTCTGATTTCTGATTCTAATTCTGATTCAAGATGCAAAACAATTACAGGCAAAATAAGGTAAATATGTGAAACAGTTAAAATTCTTAAAATGTAATACTGTTAGTTTTGATAATTATTAGGACACTTGTTCATATTAATTTGCAGCTAAAATGCTATTTTTCCCCCCTCAGTTTGTGTAACAAAGGACACGGGACAGGTGCGATCCATATGCAGACTTTATTAGGTGAACTCGTGGTCGTACAGGCAGGGTTGGTACATGGCAGACAGGAATGTAGTAGGCGAAGCAACAAACGTAATCCAGAAATACAGGCATGGGTCGAAAAGACTGGCAGAGAACACTCGGGAAACGGAAGACAAAACAGGGTCGGGAACAAGGAAAACAAGACACTAGGAAAAACACTCAGAAATTGCAAGACTACAAGGAAATACAATACTTCGCCATCTGTGTAGTGAACTGACGGTCTATATATACAGAGAGTGTAATGAACAAGATGTCCGACAGGGGTGAGAGGTGAGAGGTGACAGGAAGTCCATGAGAATGGGGTTATGGGAAATGTAGTGAGTTAATGGTCCAAGTGTCTAGTGAAGGCTCCCTCTAGCGGAGAGAGGAGGGAGCCGCAGCGGCATGATTTGTGACAGTATGCCTCCTTTTTGCTCTTTAAGTATGCCGTGGGGGATTTCTAATTCTTACTATTATATATTGAATGTTTGTATTTGTTAAAAGGGAAACATGTTCTTATTTGGGAAATTATTATTATTATTATTATTTCTAACCAAGAAAGTTACTATGCATTTTATGCATAAAATTTCACATATATGATTAAAATAGTTATTCTGAACATCCAATATACTTGTATCATAAAGCAACTGTCAAATAATAAATGTTTAATTTGGAAATTAAAACATATTTTTGCTGTGTATATTTTTGTGTTCAGAAAAGAAGAAAAATATTTCTTCTTATATATATATATATATATATATATATATATATATATACATTTAAAAAAATATTTAGGGCTCAATGCTAAGGAGTTTTTTCTACTGGTCCAGTCGGGTCAGTGGTTACATTTTAAAATTGCACTGCTTACATTTTCACTGGCCCTTGCAAAAAACTACAGTCTGCCCTCAGGCCGGTCCGCAGACCCATTTTCTGTCCAAGGGCCCCCGACCGAGAGCGCCGCCCCACTGGTGATATGAGGAGCTTAATGGCTTGGGCTGCTCTTGCCCAGCAACCCTGGGGACCTCGCCGAGGCCCATTAGCAGGTCAGCATGGTAGGCCCGCAGCACCGACATAGTGTGCAGACATGAACCAGCCCGACCTGCTGCCATATAAGCATTCTTAACCAAAGCAGATGTTAGGTTAGAATCTTGGTGGGAAACTTTGGGGCCTTCAGGGACAATGCTGAAGATGGGGAAAGATAGCTCGCAAGCATCTGCTCCACCACTGACATCGCCCCATATCCCTACTCATTCAGCTCCACAACATAGGAATATGTAGACTGTAGAGCTGAAGAGTCAGCCCCGGTGTGAAGGCTGTGAATGAACATGCAGGAAGTGTAATTTGCTCTTTTTTTCTTTTTTTTGACACAAATCACCTCCACACGCTCCTCATACACAAGGGACTGTGGTGGTGAGTCCATAGTCTTAGTTTTGACACTCATCACATCAACCTCCTCGGAGGAAGACAGATGAAGCCCCAGGCTCTCTCTCTGGAGGGAAGATACCACACTGTGTGTTTCCGAACCCTGAGAGGGAGCCGCAGATCTAGTGGGTGAGGACTGAGATAAGGACAAGCTGTCTCGGGTCCCTCCACTAAATCCGCTTGCGATCCCCATAACAACAGCCGACGCCATGCCTCGGCAACAGCAGGAGAACGTCATTAATCAGTGCTTGGAATACAGCGGGGGCATTGGTGAGCCTGAACGACATCTTCAGATACTCATAATGGCCTGTGGGGGTGTTGAAAGCCGTCTTCCATTCGTCCCCTACCGGACCCGCACAAGATGTACAAAATGTACTTACTATGTACCTAATTTATGAAACAGCATGTACTTTTAGTTTGTAATTATGTACATTAAATAGGCAGCTACTGTTACACATATGTAACAGACCGAGTCTGTTACACAGCTAGTTACTTATCTATACTGGAACAGACACAATCGCCATCACTGTCCGCCATAAAGCTCATCGGTAACACTTTATTTTGATGGTCCCTTTTGAACATTCTGTTGACAATAAGTAGTGTTGCACCTATATGCCAACTAACTCTCATTAGAGTATTAGTAGACTGTCTGCTTAATATCTGCTAACTCTTAATTGTGATGGTCTCCCAACAGACATTCTACTGACTATAAGTAACTAATCTAACCCTAACCCTAACAGTCTATTAATATGCTACTAACACTCTAGTGAGAGTTAATAGATATGTAGGTGCAGTGTTACTTATAGTTAACAGAATGTGTTAAAGGGACCATCAAAATAAAGTGAAACCATTAAATTCTACTGGCTCTTGTGTGTCTTGTGACCGATTGTATCCTACTGTTGTGAAATGCCATTGGCTTTTGTGTGGCTTGTGGCCGATTGCATCATGCTAATGTTTGGGAGTATCTTTTGAATGAGATGTGAGCACGTTAATGGAGCGGGATCATTTTCAGCGATTAAAACCTTATGTTTACTTTATTCTTTGCATAAAGATATCGTATAACTTCTGAAGACTTGGACTTGTTTATAATGATTTTATACTGCTTGTTTATGCAATAAATTCCTGTGCCTGTACTTATATTTGCCTGTGTTGTATATTGTTCAGAAGTGGGTAGGTTTAGGGTAAAAGTATAAATTAATATAACATTATTTATATTTTTTACAAATGCATGCAAACCATTAAATTAAGACAAACAACTGAAAACAACGGAATACCCTGTGCATTAACGCTAAAGGGGTACCTTGAGCGTCAAAATGCGAAGACAAAGGGGACCTGACCAAGCGTCAATATGTGATGACTTGGGAGTGAGAACGTTTACTTTTAAGGTACTATATACTATCTCAAGACATTTTTCAGTAAGCTTCCTAGTTCCTTTTTTTATTCAATTAGTGTAAATATACAGTACTGTGTGAGTAAGCATTCCCACTAAAATGTTATTAATATTTAGTTAATAGAGGTTAATTGTTAAAAAAAATAAATCTTTTTTTTTTTTTTTTTCACATTACAGCATTTTTTCACAAGTGTCTAAAACTTTTAGTTTTACTGTAGATTTGCTGGTAGATCTTGCCACAGTTCTTATAGTCACATTTTTAAACAGTGTCATTTTCTAAACTCACACATTCCTGTTGTCACAATCACTGACAAGCATGTAAAGAATTCAGTTCTTCTTGTGACATTCTCATTCTGACCTGAAAGAGAGAAACAAAGGGATCAAACATACAGCCTTCTCATGATTTTGCCAGTCAAATTTCATTAAGGTAGGTTTGTAGTCATATCAGGATGTTTGGTTGTTTTCTGATGGTTACTGTAATCAAATTTCTTTGGCACACAGTTGCTTTACATCTATACCTTTTAATTCATGCAATAGATACTCATTAAATCTTCAGTGTTTCTAATGCACTTTCCTAACTAATAATATAAGATTAAACTTAAGCACATGGATACATAGTTTCATGAGAAAATAAAAATAATCAATTCAGTCATCAAACTCACACTCCAGTCAGGCCACCAATGTTGATGACCCTGGTTTGTTTTACTGAAACTGAATCTTCTAAGTTTCATTATCAAATCCAGACTGACTTCACAATAACAACAGGTTTCAAAAAGTGCCCAAACAAAAGCAGATTTCAAAACACACAATGCAAATGGTTTTGCTTTCTAGAATGAATAGTAGTTCAAAATGAAGGCAAATATGATTTGTGTTCATTATAACAATAAGAAACAATAGGTGTATTAAGCAAAAGAAATTGTGTCTGTCAAAAAGAACAAAGCAAAAAGGAACATTGGTGGGGAAAAGGCTGTACATTTTCTTACTCTTTTGGTTTCCATATACAAATGAGGGTGTTACGGGAAGTTTTGTATTCTTATCATCTTTTAGTGACAGTAAACTAAACGTCAAGAAATGAGAATGCAAGCAGAAATCTGTCTAAGACCAAACAGAAAAACAACTTGATAGTTTAAATAGATCAGAGGCAACTACATTTTTTTCTTTTGTATGAGCATGTACTGTTGTAAATTTTTAGATATTTTTAGATGACAACAAAAATTATTAGTGTGGATATTAGTATTTCTTTAGGAAGGAAGTGTTGTTGTATGTATCATGTATCAGCTGCATGACATTATTGCATGACATAATTTGAAAGGCAAACCTCCCCACAGCTCATGAATGTGGATGTCACTGGAATATCTGCATTCCTGTCATGCTCTTACAGTGATTGTAAACTGTCACAAAAAGTCACAAAAGCAACAGCACATCGAAGACTCAGTGATAGAACGAATACAAGATATGCGGATAAATGTTTTATTTGAGGATCCAGAATCAGAACACATTTTCCCAGAGGAGTCAAAGACAAGAAGCTTCCCGCTCTTCCTTATGTGAGGTAATAATTCAATTTTACTTATTTAGCTAATTTTCTTCTCACCTGTAATGCCAAAAATAACTTTTTTACATATAGATTAAATATTTTGCCATTGTCTTTACTGATTCTGGTTGACCAAGGAAGCCATTAGCTTTATCTTAATTCTGCCACATTTTATAATTGACAGTTAAAACAGTTTATTATTTTATTTCATTTTATTTCATTTTTGTTTTGTTTTTATTATTTGAAAATTAGATGTGAAAAATTACACAGCTCTTTTTTTAAAATTGTGTGTGCAACAGCACAGTATAGTTTTAATATGTGTATTTAGGGCATTGTTACATACAAATAATTTAATTATTACTATATAGTGAATGACACTTAAAATTAAGTGGGCCTGAATTCTTTCAATTTTCAATCCTGAATTTTCACAAGCTGAATAAATTATTTGTCTTTAATGATCAGTTCCCATATCTTTGAAAGTCATGAATGTTGTGCTGTTGTTTGGAATTGAGAGTAGAAACAAGTGTATATAATGTTATAGATTCAGTAGAAGGTCAAGAGTAAGAGAACAAACATTCCCTGTAGAATAAATGATAGCCAACTGAACTAATATGCTTTAAAAATATACATATATGAGGTGCGCATGTCTGATCTTTTCACGTCGTCTGACATCATTTACGTCTGATGTCATCAAGAAGCGCATGCTGACAAGATATCACTACTATTTGTAGCGTGTTACCCATTCTTCTAAAATATTTATACAAATTAATAATAATACAACATTAGGACGCCATGATCAACAGGTATAGTATGTTCTTGAACAAACACCGTTTTAGCAAACATGTCAAACTTCTTCTTTTTTCCTTTTTTTTTATTTTTTTTTTATCCATTAGCAATTAGCATTTTGAATATCTTGAAACTTTTGAAAACTATTTGGACATTTATTTTTATTTGTTAGTATTTTGGTTCATCTAGTCTTAAAGTGTATTATAGGTAGACACTTCACCATTTACTCAACGGAATGAAACAACGGAGCGCTCAAGCTCTATGATATATAAAGTCGAGGTTAGCAGTTACCGGATGATGACGATGATGCAACAACCAATACATTATTAAGATAAATAAATGGAAATATTTTTGGTAATATTTTTTGACAATTTAGTTTTACAATTACTAACAAATGACTGAATCCAAGTTATACATACTTGTAAGTATTATATACAGGCCTATACTTTAATAAACAAACCATTAATTTAAATTTAACAAAGCACTTTACAATTTTAACTTTAACTTTTTTTTTTTTTTTTTTTTTTTGCATTGCATTGCATTGCAGTAATTATTTATTTAAAAATACAGACTTTCTCCCCCAGTTCTGAGGAGTGTCTTTCCCAAATTATTTAATTATTTAATCTAAAACAATTCACTTCAAAATAAAAACAATGTCAATCTTACAGGTTTTTTTTTTTTTTTCAGTTTCTGCAGTTGTTGCATTCTCTGTGTAATTGCAGCGGTGATAAATAAAGGTAAGCACAAAACAACCTAAATTTAAAGCTTAAATTAATACCACAGTGTGTTGTGTTCACAGTTAAAGTTTGTGTCATTTCAGTGTCTCTGCAGGACACAGTAGTGGGCTTTATTGGCAGTTCTGTTGTCCTGCCATGTTCTTCAACTGAGCATCATCTTAAACTTCAAGACATTAATGTTCATTGGAGACACAACAGCAGCAAGTATGTTTATGATCTAACTAAAGGTAAAGATTCACTAGAGCAACAGGACCCACGGTATAAGAAGAGAGCGCAAACTTTCCCTGAGGAGTATGTGAGAAGCAACTTCTCCATTAAACTCAACAATATCTCCCACGATGATGCAGGATATTTCATCTGCTTCATCACACACACATCTTATTCTAAACAGGAGATTGTACAGCTGTTCATTAACGGTGTGTAAAAATAGTTTGTTTAGGTTTCAAATAAAATGCATCTTAAATTTTAGTCTAAATGCTGCTGTATAGACTATAAATGATGGATCTTGTCTTTATCACAGTGGTATAATGTTGTGGTTGTTGTTTTCCTGAACTTGTTTTGTTGCAGAATCAACAGTAGAAACTGGAAAGCCATCCACTGAAGAAGAAAACCAAGTACCAGGAACACAGTCCGACTGGTGGAAAATATTATTTGGCGTTTGCATTCCTTTATCTGTAATAATTGCAATTATTTTCATAATTTGCAAGAAAAAAAGAGCTCAAGCTCAAGGAACAGTGCCAAACTGAAGGTCATGTTGCACACTGCAAGCATCAGTAGCATCTAAGCATCCCGTATTTTCCAGCACCAATGTTACCAAACAAGGGTTCACATTAGAAGCAGGTCATGCAATCATTGTATTTTGTGTTGTTTGTTCTTGTTGTATTACAGAATGAGATTTTGAAACACTTAATGTCAATATGCTGCTGCCTTAACATTTCTGTACCACAAGTGTGTTTGCCAGAATAAATGTATTTAGTATTCTTTATGTATTTCTTGATTGTACAAAACTGATTAATTCATTCCTGATACACATCAGCTAATCAAATTACTTATATTTCTGTTCACGTACAGTGTGTTCATGGTTGAGGTTTTTAGACGGCTTTGCTGACTGTTGCAGAAAGAGTCCAAATATTTTATCTGCTGTAATACAAATGCAAAAAGGAAGCATCTTTATTTGTACAAGCTATTAAATCTTCTTAAAATCAACACATTTCCAGGAGTGGACAGTTTTCTTCTGAATTTAAAAAATTGTTTGCAAAAAATAATCTTTTCATTTTGAAAGTGTATAGGAAGTATTATGAATGTCTCTCTCCCCTACAGCTCCCTCAAAGCCTTATTACACTGTTCCCAACCGCAATATTTTTTTTAAAATAATAATAATTATAACATTTACGCTTTTTTTTTTTTTTTTTAGTTTTAGTTTTAAGAATGTTGG
Source organism: Cirrhinus molitorella (assembly GCA_033026305.1). Taxonomy (NCBI): domain Eukaryota; kingdom Metazoa; phylum Chordata; class Actinopteri; order Cypriniformes; family Cyprinidae; genus Cirrhinus; species Cirrhinus molitorella. Next base: position 26,832,295 of record CM065121.1, on the reverse strand, counting down.
GCTCATTTCTAATATTATTACTGTTGGATATTGTTACTTTGTCAGATTTGATTTCATATGAGACCTGTTTAGTGTTTTTAATTCTTTTGAGCATTTTCATTCATTTGAAAGAAAGAAAATAAATAAATAAATCCCATTACAAAGATAAAGTCACTTATTTGGATATTGTAATTTCTAAGAATATGAAGAGAAGATGTTTTAACAACTTTACTTCTGTTAGTTAATTGTTTCATAATAAGACTTTACAGTTAGTTTTAACAGGTTCATTAGTTAAAATTTGTTAACATGTACTAAGAATGAACAATACTTCTACAACATTTATTAATCCATTTATTCTGTCCCTGCTGCAAGTCGGTTGTACCTCGACAGATAGCTAAACAGGATGAGGGCTGAAGAAAAAGTTGAAACTGAAGGAGTTCTTTTTCCAGTGTTTTACTTGAAATCTTCAGTTGCGCAACATTGTTTTTTGCGAAACTATAATGCAAACACAGTATAAAGTATGACTAAGAGTAAGTTTTAGAAAAGAAAACAGTAAATCCAGCATTAATATGAGAGAAAGAGAAAACAACAATCTTCTTATTCAAAAGCATGACAAATGTTTCTTTTTAAATGGCATGAAATACTTATTTCTTAACATAGATGAAATTCAATAAACAATTAACTTACAGACGATGGCCTCTGGCATGAAATAACAGAAATATAGCTTGTATCAGGGAGATATCTACTGCTGCATCAGTACTGCTGTGAAGTGAAATCTACTTTTTGTCTGATAGGTGCCTTGCTTATTATCTGCTTATTTACATGTATCATTGGCATTGTATATGTATATTATGTTCAATATGTTCAATAAAAAAAGAAAAAAAAAAGGAATATCAAATTAGGAACTGAATAATAATAATAATAATAATAATAATAATAATAATAATAATAATATAATAATTTAAAAATAAAGGTTTATTTCTAATGACGAATCCAAATTTTGGTTTCTTGCAGTCACTTAATACACTGTCATAACTTTACATGCAGAACTGAAAATAACAGGGATACAGTCTGAGTTTTCCATTTGCCTTTCAAATTTTGTTTATTAACTGTACCAACATACAGTAGAAAAAGTGGGAAAGAAAAAAAAAGCTTTCCTGCAAAATGCTACAAAATAACTACAGAATATACAATATTTGAATATTTGCTGATGCTATGTGCCAACGTATCATATCTTAAAAGCAGGCATAAATAATAACTTTTTCTCTCTATCCAGTGCATTGCGAAAGTATTCATACCCCTTCTTTTTTATGCTTTATGTTGCAGCATTATTTTAAACTGCTTTAAATAACTTTAAATAACTTTTTTTTTTTTTTTTTTTTTTTACTTAAATTACTTAAATTACTCATTCTACACTCTATACATCATAATGACATTTCTTTAAAATAAAAAAAAATAATAAGTAAGTACATACATGAGTATTCATACCCTTAATGTCGAACTTAGTTAAAGCACCTTTACTGCCTCAAGTCTTTCTGGGTATGAAACAACAAGCTTTGCACATCAGCATTCAGCAATTATTTGCCATTCTTCTCCTCACCTTTTCACCTCCAAGCATGTTTTCATGTGTCTTCACTGAGGAAAAGATTGGGTTTGGCCAAATCGCCATAAATAACAGATTGGTGGAGTATTGCAGTGATTTTTGTCTTTCTGTAAGTTTCTCCCATCTGCAGATATGATCATGAAACTAAACTAGAGTGACCATCAGGTTCTTGGTCACCACTCTAGCTAAGGCCCTTCTCCATCAATTGCCCAGTTTGGCCAGGAGGCCAGCTGTTTTTTGAACCTTTAATTTATGTGGTGCACAGTGATTTTTTATTTTATTTTTTTTTTTTCTGAACTCTTCCTCTTCATATGTTATCTAGTTTATTAGATATTAAAAATGTAACTTGTGACAATGCTGTCAATGATTTCAGTGCAAGTTACATTATTATATCCTATGCCAGTAGGTGGCGGCAAGGGTTTGTCTTTATGAGTGAGTGTCAGTCAGTCTCTAAAAACAGATAACCTGAGTTACTTTGACAGGAGCCAGATGGCAAAACAAATGGATCAGAACATTTCCAAAACAGTAAGTCTTGGCTAGAAAGTTAAGCCTATCTGGTCTGATCACACAGAAGAGCTTTAGCTCAAACTGCTGAAAAAACCTAATGCTGGCCACATAGAAAAGTGTCAGAACACGCAGTGCATCTCAGTTTCCTGCACATAGAGCAGCACAGCCACAAACCAGACCAAGTGCCCATTATAATGCCTGTCCAAAACCCACAAGGGGCAAAGAAGTGTCAGAACTGAACCATATGCTCACAAGAAAAGACACAACAAACAAAAAATTGAAGCTTGAGCATCTGAATTTCAGATAGGAACATCATGCTTCAGGTACACAGCACACCACGAGTGTCCTAAACAGATGGTGTGGAGGTTGAACAGCAGTTTTTAAAATTTCAGTTCCGATCTGGGAAATAGTGACAAAGTTGACAAAGTGACAAGAAAAACTATAACATGAACAAATATAAAACATGCTTAACTTAATGCAGTAATGATGGCGAGGGGGAATTAGATTGTGTGGTCAGAGCAGGTTTGACTTTGACTTCCTCTGCATAATGGAAGTTTTTTTTTTTTTTTTTTTTCCTGTCTTTGCTTTAGAGCTGCAGTAGATTCATCTTCTGTGTTGCTTTGAGGGATGCAGGTTTTATAAGTGTCTTAATCCACGACAACAAGATGAAGATCATTTCTCTTCAGTTCTGTGAGTGTTTATTTTTACAAATTGGTATACTTATATGCTTTGTAAACTTGTACATGATGAGTTTATGCATAAGAGTGGTTTTATGTTGGTAATGAAATTTATTTATTTTTTTTATTTTTTTTTTATCTTATAGATGTATTAATCTGTTTTGAAGCTGCAGGGGTAGATCTACTAAGTTATTTGGGATCAAATGTAACCATAAACTGTGATCTTGATGAAAATGAGGTTTACTGGATCTTCCTGAAAACACCAGATCCTCCAACAGTGATTCTACGAACATTCCCAACACCATTGTCTCCTCATTACTATAATAAAACATTCAGAAATAAATATTCAGTGCAGTTTAAACATCGTCTGGTTATAAATAATGTGACTGCTGATGAGTTAGGAGTTTATTACTGTATGAACACACGCACACCTCCAAAACTCAGCAACAGCACCAGACTACACTTTAACGGTAAGTTCATTTGCCCTTTCAGTTACCAAGACATACTGATAAATGCTACATGCATACATATATACATATATGCCATATAATGCTTGTCTTTTTAGATACTCCTGAAAATATAAATATACTAATAAAAAAAATCATATCAGTGTCACAATCATACAGTGGAGGAGTTCATTGAGTGGAATAATACTGTGGTGAATAGGGTTGGAGCTGAACTTTGCAGGACCGAAGTTCGCCACACCTGATATAGACAACAGGTCTGTATAATTTTTGTACAGCAGCTAATATTGGATCAATCATTGATTTAGTCTATTTAGATTTTAAAGCAAACAACTTTAAATGTTTTTTATTAAAATTAAAATGATTAATATTAAAAATACACACCATTGATGATCAGTTGTACAGCCTCCCCTTCATTTGAGGGTGTGATGAAGCAGGTGTATTTTCCTGTGTCAGCGTGAGTGAGACCAGAGAGTTGGATGGAGAGGTTTCCTCTCAGATACTCATCAGGGAAGGTTTTAACTCTGTTCTCGTACCGTGGGTCCTGTGTCTCTTGTGAATCTTTACAGTTACATCATAAACATGCTTGCTGCCATTGTGTCTCCAGTGCAAATCAGTGTCTTGAAGTCCAAGACGATGTTCAGCTGAAGAACATGGCAGGACAACAGAACCACCAATAACAGCCTCTACTGTGACCTGCAGACACACTAAAATAGTCTGTTCCATACATTTATCTTTCAAATGCAATTTGTTCAGATGTTCACCTTTGTTTATCTGTTTGCACTGCAAACACACAGATGAAGAAACAACTGCAGAAAAAGAAAACAAAATTCCTTTAACTTTTGTAATCTCAACGAGTAGATTATGAAACTGGTAACAAGCTTTTTTGAGATGAGCAGAAATGATCACTGCTGATCATGCTAGTTAGAAATGCTCACTGACTAGCTGTGATGTCAATAATTTTGCAAACTGCAGGTAGACAGTAAAAAAAAACTAATAATTTCACTGTTGATATGATTTAATGCACATTTGATTATAACAATAATGTGGTTTGGATTTGTTAAACATGTTTAAGCTCTATTTTTTTTCTGCTTTACATTTAAGATGAAGCGTTTGGGATTTCAAATGAGCCGAATACAAAACTCATGGGTTTGAATCTCAGAAAACACATAATTCAGATGCCCTTTCTTACCTTTAACATTTCTCTTGACCCTAAACATAGTTAAAAGTTCAGGGTTTTTATTTATTTATTTTAATAAACTGATTGACACTCCTGGAAAGCTTTGGGGTAAGATGCCCCACTCACAACTGTGGCATGATGTTGTTGGTGTTTTTATTTTAATTTAATAATTATTATAATTTGTGGAAGTATTTATTAACATTATTATTATTTGTCATCTCCCATTGCTAGTATGACAATCTTCCTTTCAATTACAAATATTAAATAAACTACAAATACAGGATTCAAGTTAACTATTTTATTTGCATGTTGTCGATTGTCAATTGTCACAGTTCAAATAAATTATCAAAATGCATTAAGGTACAGCTAAATTAACAAATGTTTCCATTTATCTTAATAATATACTGTTGCATAATTAACCTGCAAATGTTAAACATGATTAAATATGATTTATCATTAAATGTTCTTGTTCTTAATTAAGCATCTTCACACATTTACACTACTGGTAAAATGTCTTGCCCCTATAAGATTTGGTCAACCAAATAACTATGGAGGGGGGAAAAAAGAAGAATAAAAGAAACAGCTTCATGCACAGGGACACACGGCAATAGAACACGCTAATGCTAATGCTAATGCTAATGCAAAAGCTCAATAATACTTTCAGTTATTTCTCTGTGTATTAACCTGTTATTCAATCATGCTATTTTAATTAACAATGATTATCAAACAAGGATTAATGCATTAATGATGCTAAAAGGGTTTATTAATGCTATTGTAAGTTAGGACTACAACAAATAAGGCCCAATACGAACGTACAGCCTTGATCAGGTATCGCGGCTGAAGTTAAATGTGTGGGATGTACACAGGGATGTAAATTATGAAAACAGAACTTCATTAAGAAACATCATTAAATCATAAACATACCCGATATTCATGGTACACCGTTATAATTAATGTAGATTGTAGATTGTAAAAATTCTAAAAAAAAAAAAATCACGTTCCTCGGGATCTTCCTGGGATCCTCGTAGTTTACGAAAGTCATACAACCACATGGTTTAAAAAACTCTTCCGCTTCTGTTGACGTCATGTCATATATACAGGTCCTTCTCAAAAAATTAGCATATTGTGATAAAGTTCATTATTTTCTGTAATGTACTGATAAACATTAGACTTTCATATATTTTAGATTCATTACACACAACTGAAGTAGTTCAAGCCTTTTTTTTTGTTTTAATATTGATGATTTTGGCATACAGCTCATGAAAACCCAAAATTCCTATCTCAAAAAAATAGCATATTTCATCCGACCAATAAAAGAAAAGTGTTTTTAATACAAAAAAAGTCAACCTTCAAATAATTGTGTTCAGTTATGCACTCAATACTTGGTCGGGAATCCTTTTGCAGAAATGACTGCTTCAATGCGGCGTGGCATGGAGGCAATCAGCCTGTGGCACTGCTGAGGTGTTATGGAGGCCCAGGATGCTTCGATAGCGGCCTTAAGCTCATCCAGAGTGTTGGGTCTTGCGTCTCTCAACTTTCTCTTCACAATATCCCACAGATTCTCTATGGGGTTCAGGTCAGGAGAGTTGGCAGGCCAATTGAGCACAGTAATACCATGGTCAGTAAACCATTTACCAGTGGTTTTGGCACTGTGAGCAGGTGCCAGGTCGTGCTGAAAAATGAAATCTTCATCTCCATAAAGCTTTTCAACAGATGGAAGCATGAAGTGCTCCAAAATCTCCTGATAGCTAGCTGCATTGACCCTGCCCTTGATAAAACACAGTGGACCAACACCAGCAGCTGACATGGCACCCCAGACCATCACTGACTGTGGGTACTTGACACTGGACTTCAGGCATTTTGGCATTTCCCTCTCCCCAGTCTTCCTCCAGACTCTGGCACCTTGATTTCCGAATGACATGCAAAATTTGCTTTCATCCGAAAAAAGTACTTTGGACCACTGAGCAACAGTCCAGTGCTGCTTCTCTGTAGCCCAGGTCAGGCGCTTCTGCCGCTGTTGCTGGTTCAAAAGTGGCTTGACCTGGGGAATGCGGCACCTGTAGCCCATTTCCTGCACACGCCTGTACACGGTGGCTCTGGATGTTTCTACTCCAGACTCAGTCCACTGCTTCCGCAGGTCCCCCTCTCGTTGTGCAGCGTTTTCTGCCACACTTTTTCCTTCCCACAGACTTCCCACTGAGGTGCCTTGATACAGCACTCTGGGAACAGCCTATTCGTTCAGAAATTTACCCTCTTGTTTGAGGGTGTCAGTGATGGCCTTCTGGACAGCAGTCAGGTCGGCAGTCTTACCCATGACTGCGGTTTTGAGTAATGAACCAGGCTGGGAGTTTTTAAAAGCCTCAGGAATCTTTTGCAGGTATTTAGAGTTAATTAGTTGATTCAGATGATTAGGATAATAGCTCGTTTAGAGAACCTTTTCATGCTATGCTAATTTTTTGAGATTGGAATTTTGGGTTTTCATGAGCTGTATGCCAAAATCATCAATATTAAAACAAAAAAAAGGCTTGAACTACTTCAGTTGTGTGTAATGAATCTAAAATATATGAAAGTCTAATGTTTATCAGTACATTACAGAAAATAATGAACTTTATCACAATATGCTAATTTTTTGAGAAGGACCTGTACATACAACATACGGAAGATCAGTCTCTTTCTTTCAGAACATGTTACACAACTAGTTTGAGCTTATTTTCTTTCCTGGTTGGACTATTGCAATGCTCTCTTGGTAAGCCTGTCAATCAGTTCTATCAAACCTCTGCAACTAATCCAGAATGCGGCAACAAGAGGCACAACATAATTTTCACAGATTTTTACCTTAACTGTTTCCTACTGGTGGAATGACCTGCCCAACTCGATCCGAATCCTTAGCCATCTTCAATACACATCTAGTTCACCTACACTTGATCTTCTAACAATAGCATTTCTATTCTGTTTCTATTATATCTATTTGTTTTCTTTTTATTTATTAAAAATATATATATTTTTACTATAAAACTCTAACACTAGTGTTCTCTGTTCTGTTTTTATTCTATCTACTTTAAATGATTATAAAATATTATAACTCTAACACTAGCTCTGTTTTTTTTATCTCCTTAAAAAAAATCTTGCTACGCGTACTGCATTAGACTAAATGGGACTCATCCTGGCACTTATATTTGTTGCTATTTTGTTGCTTTGATTGGTTCGATTATCTGTCTGTCTCATTTCATTAGTTAGACTACAAATTGTTGATCTAGTTTTAGTAAAAAAAAAAAGCATTGGCATGCTGTTTTATAGGCACAGTGCAATGTTGAATGTTGCTTGTTCTAATTTAATTACACTTTTTGAATTCATTGGCACATGTGCATTTGTTCTTGTCCGCTTTTATAATACTAATAGATTCAAGATTCACGTGGCAGTATTGGCATAATAAAAAGGCTTTACTTTGCCAAAGCATTGGTAACTGTCAATACCAGCCTCTACTGTGACCTGCAGACATAGTAAAATGACATAAATGAGAGTTTAAACTCATTTTTAACATTGATAAGACATAAATGTGAACATGTTATTATCTATTCTTGCATAAGTTTTTACAAATATAGGCGTTGGCGTGGATTTAAGCGTACACACACTCTAAAATCAAATCTGTGCGTATGCACCCTTTATAGAATTTGGATAATTAAAAAAAAGAGATGTATTTTTCTGTTCAGTCAGTTCCTCTTTAAATTAACCAGCTGTGCATGACACATTAAGTGCCAGAAGTCAGCAGTTTTTAGCACACAAGAGTCCATTGTCAGCAACAACTTTAATGTGGTCTGAAGTGTGAGACAAACACACTATACACAAACATTCAGAAACATGTTGCGATTTTTTGTCTGAGTATTGAATATTAGAATCCTTTTCTAGTTTTTTGCATAAATCCCTGTATATTCTGTGTAGGGATGCATAAAACTACACAAACAAATTGCTGTATTATCATACAGAGTTTTATTTCTCAAATAAATTAGTGTTTAGTTAGTTTTACTAAAACATAACAAATACATAAATAAATAAATAAAATGTGTTCAGGCGGCAAAGGTCAGGACACATGCACAAGAGCACAAGAACACATTTTGTTCAATTTGTTTTTATAAACCCCAGAATTTGCACATGATGACCTTTGCACAAAATATGTACAAATGTGTGCAATTTAAAGATTAATTTGTTTGTTTAGTGACCAAAGGCGTGGTGTTTAAGTTGTTGTTTTGCATAGTCTCAGGTTCTTGCTTTCAATTCTCTAGTCAAGTCCAGAGTCAATCAGACAACTCCAAGTTGAATTGCAAGTCCCCATTTTTAAACTTCAAGTCTTAAACAAGTCATCAGTGCTCTTTGCCTAAATTAGTGTCTCAGTGTCCCATGTCTGTGGGTTGAAGCAACCCCAGTAATGTGACGTTTATCACCTGTAATGCAAATTTTACCAGGGGAATCCCACCAAAAAAAATTATATTTTACCCCCCAGAGCACAATTTTTAACAGGGGACCCCCTTCAGATCATGATTGGGCTAGTTTTAGGCTTAATGGCAACCCTGCTAAGAGCAACAAAGACAAAATAATTTTAAAGGGGGAAAAAAAAAATGTTTTATGTTAAATGTAAGTTTATAATGTGCATAGTTAATCACTAAATTTAGAAACTGTATGCTACGCACACTGAGCTGGCAGAGTGCAAGGAAGAGTGGGGGGATGCCCGGGATGTGGATCCGTCATTCATGGTGCACCTCGGTGTCGGAAAAACGGTAAGGAGCATGTTCCAAAATAAATAAAAAAAATCATAATTTACTCACCCCCATATCATTAAAAATGTTCATGACTTTCTTTCTTCTGTCGAAAATAAATGTGTTTTGAGGAAAACATTACAGAAATTTTCTCCATATAGTGGATCAATTGTTTTTTTTGTTTTTTTTTTCATTTTTATTCAACTACCATGCTTCTCTGTTTTTAGGTATAAGTTATGGGTAGGATAAGGTTTAGGGATAGGGATAAGGTTAGGACTATGTTTTTGTGGACAGGAATGCAGTTCCAGGATAAACAAAACAAGTTGATCCAGGGACATACCGTACTTAAATAGTTGCTTACTTAAATTAACATCCCTATCAACCAATCAGATTGCTTTGGTTAGGTATTTGTATTTTTTAGACCTTCCCTCTAGAACTTCCTGTAGGATTTTTGAATGCACGATCAAAATGAACAATTGAAAACGCTTCATGTTGAAAGAAACAAAGAAAGAAAGAAAGAAAGAAAGAAAGAAAGAAAGAAAGAAAGAAAGAACTGTAGCAAATTTGCTAACACAATATGATTGTAACGCTCAGACAGAAACAGAAGGCGTTTGGATCCATTTGCAAAATGTTATTCTTAAACTCAGAGTTGTACAGTCCTGGATCAAACAACAGCATATAATCCAACGCAGACAAACCAGAATCGTAGTCAGTTCAGGCAGGAAGGTCGGGGCTGGCAGCAAGCAATAAACAGAGTAATCCAATAAAACAGGCAGGGTCAGATAGGCAGGCAGTGAGAGATCAGGAAATGTAGAGACAGTCCGAATAAATAACAGCAAACCAGGAAACTGCATTGTATGACTGCTAGGCAAGATCAATACTCAGCAAACAGAGAAAAAGTCCAGGGTTTAAGTAGTGTGTGTGAATGGATACAGCTGGGTGTATATGATTAGTGCAAAGGATGATGGGAAGTGTAGTACAGGTGATATGCAACAGTCTGTGTAGTGTGAAAGTGAATGTGGTAAGAGTAGGACATCTGGTGGCGCATGGGTGGAAGGCCATGAACCAGATTCGTGACAATGATGAAACAAACTGGCAAACGCAATATGAGAAAGAACAGTCTTGTGGTATAGAATTACTCAGCAGCTGACAGATACTTTCTTACATATATATATATATATATATATATATATATATATATATATATAATTATTATTATTGTTACACATTTAAAAATATTTAGGGCTCAATGCTAAGGAGATTTTCTATTGGTCCAGTCGGGTCAGCTGTTACATTTTTAAATAGCCCTGTCAACATTTTCCCTGGCCCTTGCACAAACAAACAAACAAACAAACAAAAAATAAATTAATTAATTAATTGTTGTTTTTGTTGTTTTCACACATATTATCTTGCATTTTATTATATGAGGTCATGACACCAAAATTGTAGATACCAGCTCAATTTTACAATTCTCGCTTCTCAGTTACATGATACAAAACAACTAATGAACATGACAAGGCAACCAATGAGAACATGACACATAACCAGGCAGGATAACATAAGGAACAAGGAAGCAAGACACAAACAGGAACCATGACTAGACTTCAAAATAAAAGACATGAAAACATGAACATGAAACAAGGACGTGAACAAACCCCAAAACAAAACCCAAACCCTGTGTTACATATTCCCCCCTCTAAGGGTGGCTCCTGAAGCCCAAAACAAAACCCAAACCAAAAAGTTCAGGAGTGTGGAGGAGCAGGAGTGGAACAGGGGGTGGGAAGGAGGTCCAGGCCCATGAAGGGGAATGAGTTCAGAATCATGGTAAGGACAAAGGGACAATGGCAGACTTGGGCAGTGAAGCGAAGGTGGGTCTGGGCCATGAAGCAGAGGTGGGCCTGGACGCGTAGCAGAGGCAGACCTGGATCATGGGGCAGAGGTGGGCCTGGATCGTGGAGCAGTGGCAGACAGTAAAACTGTGGAGGACCTGGACCGTGGAACTGTGGCAGACCGTGGAACAATGGTGGGCCTGGGGCATAGAGCAGTGGCAAACTGTGGATCAGTGGAAGACTGTGAAGCAGTGGTGGCCATAGCGGAGTGGGCCGGGCAGGAGGCCATGGCGGAGCGGCCGGCAGGGCAGGACAGCATGGGGGGCAATGGCCGGCAGGGCAGGAACATGGCCAGAAGAGGCCTCTGGGACAGACGAGGCCTCTACAGTGCAGTGTGCAGCCCACACACTCAAAATGGCTACTGCCATTACAGGCAGTTTCAAGGCCCACTCACGGGCATTATGGACAGAGGGATACTGGGTGGGCTTGAGTGTGTGGAGACCACGGGGATGCCAGCTGCTCTTGCTGACATCAATGGTAGGTCCTCCACACTGGCAATCAGTCCATTAAGCCTGAACCCCGGCGGCTATCTTGACAGGGGACTCTGGCGTGGCGGCCATCTTGACAGGTGCAGTTACTGGCGTGGCGGCCATCTTGACAGCTGCAGACTCTGGCGCGGCGGCCATCTTGACAGCTGCAGACTCTGGCGCGGCTCTAGCAGGCCCTGGCTTGACCAGCGTCCCTGGAGCAGCAGGCTTGGCGTGAGTGGGCCTTGAAACAGGCTTTGGTTTGAGGGGTACTGTGGGATTGCAGGGCCCCACCGTAAAAGATTAACCAGCCAGCAACAGAGCATAGTCCATGTATTCCTCAAGGGTTGCCGGGCCATTGCTGTTAAATAGTTTAAACAGTCCACAAGTCCATTTCGGAAAATACCCTTTAGAGCAGTGTCATTAAAATCCATAGTTCACAGAATTTCTCAACATATTTTTCAATGGCCTGGTTACCTGATGAAGGTGAAGGAGATGAACAACTGCTGGGTTCATGGTTGTCGGTCGTGTATTCTGTAATGGTAGATCCACTGAGGCGAGATGAAGGATGAACCCAAGTGCAGTTTATTTACAAAGTGAATATCCAAACAATCCAAATAATGACTTGACTGAAACTGTCATGAACTGCGCCGTTGTGGCTCCCTCACTTCATCCCTAGAGGGAGCCTTCATTTCTCTATGGACCATTAATTCACTACATTTCCCATAATCCCATTCTCATGAACTTCCTGTGTCCTCTCACCTCTCACCCCTGTCGGCCATCTTGCCTTCACCCGCACACACCTAAATAGCCTGGTTCTCCTCAGACTGGTTGCGAAGTCTTGATCAGTTACTGTAATTTCTGAGCGTTTCCCGTGTTTGTTTTCCCGTCGCTGTCTCCTTTTGTTTCCTGGATCCCGTGATTGTTCTCCGCCTGCCTTTTGACCCTCGCCGGTTCTCTGTTTTTCCGATTGTTTGCCTGTGCCCCCCTCTCTGCCTGGACTGACCACGAATTGGATACAACGTTAATACACGACAAAGGAACAATGGGAACATGAGGCAACTTATACTAAACAAAGGGGGTCACATGATACAAAACAACCAATGAGAAACAATGAACATGACAAGGCAACCAATGAGAACATGACACATAACCAGGCAGGATGACATGAGGAACAAGGAAGCAAGACACAAACAGGAACCATGACTAGACTTCAAAATAAAAGACATGAAAACATGAACATGAAACAAGGATGTGAACAAACCCCAAAACAAAACCCAAACCCTGTGTTACATGTACTTCATGATGCTTGTTTTTTTTTTTTTAATTGACCATTAGACAACATGTGAATCAACTTCATACTTGATACTTAAGTTTATATTTTTGTGATCTACTAATAGACTACCTAAATAACCATTACATGTTAATTTTCTTTCATTTATAATGAAATTCTATGACTTTTAAAACTTATTTACAGGTTTTTAGTTGAAAGAAAAATAAAAACAAGGAATGACTCGATGTTTAATAAAAAAAATAAATAAATCTAATACATGTGCATATATTAAATATTAATATATTAACACAATATATGCTCATATAAAGTAGAAACATATATGAAACTTACAAGAAATTGGAACAATTCAATATATTGACGTGCATTTATCCCATATACAGTATTATTATGGCATAATAACTAAAATAATGCAAAATAACACTTTAAGATAAAATAAACACATGAACTATGAACTACTAGAATTACGCAACTTGAATAATAGGTCATTCCACGTCAAATCAACCAAATTTTGATAGGAGTGTCAGAGCTGTCACCAAACCAAAAATAAAACCTGACCCAAGTAACACAACCCTGACAACTTTTATATGTAAGATGTAATCAAATTTCAAACAAAATGAAAGGCAAACATTTGTCAGTGTAGACTGCACAAAATTATGAAGAGATGTTCTAAATAATAAGAGAACTCTACAAGCATACAACATATTTGCATGTTGTAAAATACATTTATAATTGCATATATTGTTAACATAAATGGTCTTAACATACTGTGAATATAGAAATTCATTATATACAGTATCTCACAGAACTGAGTACACCCCTCACATTTTTGTAAATATTTTATTATATCTTTTCATGTGACAACACTGAAGAAATAACACTTTGCTACAATGTAAAGTAGTGAGTGTACAGCTTGTATAACAGTGTAAATTTGCTGTCTCCTCAAAATAACTCAACACACAGCCATTAATGTCTAAACCGCTGGCCTAAAAAGTGAGTACACCCCTAAGTGAAAATGTCCAAATTGGCCCCAAAGTGTCAATATTTTGTGTGGCCACCATCAGGATTTGAAATTAACACCTGCTGTGGCGGATGACACTGTCAAATCACTAGCCAATTTGACGGGTTACTGTTCGTTATGTACATTCATTAACTTCTGCCAAATCTGTGAATCAACGGTTTAAATGATTCGGATCAATTGCAATGACTCACTTCAGAGCGACTTACTGCCACCTAATATCGCACACTCCTAGTACTGACACAAAATGATTTGTAAGATTTGCTTTGTCACGTCCAATGTAGACAGCCTCAAGCTTTGGCCGGTAACTTAAAAATTTAGTAGCCAAATTGGCTGGTGAGTGAAAAAGTTCATTTCAATCCCTGGCCACCATTATTTTCCAGCACTGTCTTAAACACCAAGGCTAGTAAATGTCTCCTAAACTGCATGTTGAAATTAGACTAGCATTTAACCATAAACACAAAAGCCACACCACACAAATGGCATTTAATTGGTTTATTTCGCTAGCAAACATGTAACTATAATTAAGTTATTTCCATTGATCAATCTCTTACTTTAACATTTAAACATTTTCATGAGGTAAATTTATACGTACTTTAGTCTGAACAAGGTCAACATGTGTGTTTGTGGCCGCTTTAATTACAAGACCAAGCATTCGATCGGCAGAGCGTCCTCTAATCTTTCTACAGTGTTGTTAGCAGGGCGGCCAGAGCGAATTTTGATGCTCTCGCCAGTGGCGGTGTGAATGCACATGTTTGTCGTGTGACACATCGCAGCCAAAATAGCACTGTATGACAGATGTATCGCTTTTATTTTGTTTTTCCTTTTTTATTCAGAATATTCACACACTTGCTTACCGTCATCAACTATCTAATATTCCCATTCACAAATAAGTGTGAGTGTATTTTGTTATTTAAAAACCTTTATAAATAATCTTGATTTATAACGTGAGATGGGCGTCATCATGTTAGTTTGTGCTGCCGTTCTGAGAGTCCTGTCAGCCGGTTTTTATCAGTATCAAGCAAGTGGCTGGTAAATTGGGAGAGGAATAGAGTGAACTTTATTGTTACTAACACTATGTTTATGTGATATGAATCTAATAAATTTAAATGGCCCATGCTATGAATCATATGCATATTCGAGAGATGATCAAAACATCACATTTACGATAGTTTCTGTGCAGCATGTTATAAATAAGTCCCACTGTGATATAAACACTGTCACAATTCAAAAGATCCATTTCTCTACCAAATTTTGCTGCTGATCGAATGATGTGTTTGACTTCCTCTGCTTACTATGAGGGAGGGTTTTTTTTTTTTTTGTCTTCCTGTCTTTGGTCTAGAGATGCAGTAGATTCATCTTAAATGTTGTGTGGAGAGAAGCAGATTCATTTTTAAACATTTTTTTATTACTTCAGCAACATGAAGATCATTCAGCTTCAGCTCTGTGAGTTTTTTACATGATATCAACCTATTTACATACTTTGAAAACACATTTAAATTATGAATAGTTTTCTATTATGAATCACAGGGGGTTTACATTATTTATTTACTTATTTTGTATGTCTTATAGATGTATTAATCTGTTGTGAAGCTGCAGTGGCAGATCTACTAACTGATTTAGGATCAAATGTGACCATAAACTGTGATCTTGATGAAAAGGAGGTTTATTGGATTTTACTGAAAACACCAGATCCTCCAACAGTGATTCTACGATCATTCCCAACACCAATATCACCTTTTTATTTTAACAAAACATTTATAAACAAATATTCAGTGCAGTTTAAACATTGTCTGGTTATAAATAATGTAACTGCTGATGAGTTAGGAGTTTATTACTGTATGAACACACGCACACCTCCAAAACTCAGCAACAGCACCAGACTACACTTGACCGGTAAGTTCATTTGTCCCTTCAGTTAAGACATACTGGTGAATGCTACATACATACATGTCATGTATTGCTTAACTTTTTACATACTCATGAAAATATAATTCTATTAATAAAAAATATCATAGCAGTATTTTCATTGCAACCACTGCACTAACAATAACAGTCATTAAAGTAACAGACTGTGAACATTTTATTTATTTTATTTATTTTACAGAATCAGTTCAACTAACTGAGTGTCACAATCATACAGTGGAGGAGTTTATTGATCAGAATAGCATGGGGGTGAATTGTATTGATCAGAATCAAACACAGTGGAGGAGTATTACTATTGCAGCTGCTCTGATGAATGGACTTCTGCTCATTGTTCTGATCGGTGAGTTATTTTCAGCCATCTGTGAAAATGCTAATTTGATGCTTTTCTCCATTGGCAGGTGAAATTAACATTTAAATATTCTTTATTTATTTCATTATTATTGTACAAATACTGAATCAAATAAACTGTTCTGTTTCTAGGGCTATTAAATGTTTTCGTTGGAAACAGAAGGTCAGCAGAACATTCACAACTCAGCGCTGATCTACAGCAGACGCAAGTTACAAAACAACCTCAGGACAAGTTACACTTAAAAAAATGCGAATCCACCCTTATTACTAAAATTGTCTAGAGTGGAGTTAGTTAACACCCCCCCCCCAAAAAATGCTGTTAATTTACTCACCCTCAGACCATGCCTTAGCATTTATTAAATGCTAGTCAAAGGTCATTGGGAATTGAAAGTCTAATAAGCATATCAGGGAACAAAAAAATAAATAAATAACCGTGGCTACTGATGGTATATAGTATGTTATTGCCCGGCCCATGCAATGAATGCATGTTATTGAATGAGTGATGTTTTTTTGTTTTTTTTTTAGAACATAATTTCAACTGCTCAGGTAATTTCAGTGGTATACTAGGAAATATAGGCAATGATACATATTCATGTATTAAACTCCACATGATAAGTGCAAATATTTCTGCCCATTTTTGCTCCTTGTATGCCTGCGATAAATACTATTGTCAGTATCATCAAACAGTGCCACCTCGAGGCATAAAGGTGAATTGCACATATTGAGTCATCATATATTTATAATTTTTGTGCATGGAAAAAATATACCTACACTATTACACCTCGGGTCTCTAGCGACCCTATATACTTTTTTATAAAAAAAACCACAAATCAGAAGACAGATATTCTAATCCATGTTAATCAGAGTTGTTTGGTTTCAAATATTTGCCTTTTTATTTGGTCTGTTATCCTTTTTAGCATGTGCCAAACTAGATATGTGTTTCATTGCATATTTTCATTGGTCTGGTTTGGGAACAGAAGTACAGCCTACTGACAAAAAAAAAAATAATAATAATAACAATATTACTGTCACGCTGTCATGTAGGGAGGACAAACGAGGAGTGCAAGGTCGAGATCAGGTGCAAAACAAGTCTTTAATAAACAAAATCCACAGTAATAATCCACAACGGAGACAGGCAAGGAGACACGCACACAACGACGAGAACGGACCACCTAACAATGATCACAGGAAACTTATATAGGGTGGATAATGAGGCAGACAGGTGAAGGCACTTAACTGATAATGAGATAATGAGGGGTGGAGACAGGAACATGACCAAATAAGGACAGGACTAAACCAAATACACAGGACTAAACCAACATGAAAACACTACAAAAGAGTCTCGAAACCTGACATAACTACCCCCCTCCCGGAAGGCCTCGCGACCTCGCGCCGAAAACAGAAACATGGGGGGGCTTGGGTGGGGGCTCAGGAGGGGGACGGACATCCGGGAGGAGGAGAACAACGGGAGTCCAGGGAGGAGATAATGGAGGGAGGAGCCAGGAAGACGACAGGAGGGTCCAGGGTGGATCAGCCGGAGGGAGGAGCCAGGGAGACGACAGGAGGGTCCAGGGTGGATCAGCTGGAGGGAGGAGCCAGGGAGACGACAGGAGTGTCCAGGGTGGATCAGCAGGAGGGAGGAGCCAGGGAGACAACAGGAGGGTCCAGGGTGGATCAGCCGGAGGGAGGAGCCAGGGAGATGACAGGAGGGTCCAGGGTGGATCAGCCAGAGGGTGGAGCCAGGGAAAAGACAGGAGGGTCCAGGGTAGATCAGTTGGAGGGAGAAGCCAGGGAGATGACAGAAGGGTCCAGGGTGGATCAGCAGGAGGGAGGAGCCAGGGAGATGACAGAAGGGTCCAGGGTGGATCAGCAGGAGGGAGGAACCAGGGAGATGACAGGAGGGATCTGAAGCAGGAGGAGCCAGGTGAGACCCAGGCCACAGCCGAGATGGCGGCCCACGGTGGAGCCGACGGAGGGAGGAGCCATGGTGGATGAAGGGCTGACGACTCCAGGGGGCCGACCGATGGCGGCGGAGCAGGTGGTGGAGCCCGAGGCGGAGAGTCGGAGATCCGGGGCGACACCGAGGATCCGGAGGGCCAAGGCGGAACAGATGGCACCTGCGACCGAGGCGGAGAGCCGCAGTGGAGCCGGAGCGATTGAGGACCGAGGCGGAGCTGGAGGGAGGGAGGAGTCCAGCCGAGCCGGAGGTACGGAGCGAAGAGGCACAGCCGGAGGAGTGGAGTCCAGAGGCGATGGCAGGGTGACGACTGACCGGGGCGGAGCCGTAGGGACGAGGGAGCCCGGTGGAGCTGGTGGATCGATGGGCAACGGTGGAGATGAGGGAGCTAGGTGCCATGGTGCAGCCGCAGGGTCGGAGGGGCCGAGGCGGTGTCTGAGGATCGGAGGCTGGAGGTGGAGCTGAAGGATCCTCCGGACTCAACGCCAACGGAGCTGGAGATGGGCAGACCCGCGGCGAGCCCACGCCACAGATGGTGAGCTGAGGGTGAGTGGTGGGACTGACAGGATCCAGTGGAGTGAGCGTTGAGGCTGGAAAACAGTCAATGAGAGGAGGCGGGAGAGGGAGGCTGGGTGGGATTTCTTGTTCTTTCAAATGTACAGAGGATGACGGAAGAGAGACAGATAATCCAGTGTCCAAGTCATGTAATTCCCTAGAGTCCAGTTGTAGCTCACCCCCAGCAGTGGCGGTGTGGACGGGGCTTTCCGTAGCCCCCGAAATCTCCACAGTTGCCGGCTCTCGCACCTGGTCAGACGGTTCGGGTTCTGGCTCTGGCTCCGGGGCAGTCGTCCGCTCGGTCGCTCCTGATGGCGATGGCTCAACGACTGCGGCAGGCTCTGGCTCTCCGTCCGCGGTGGGCTCGGCCAGCTCCGCACAGCAGGGTGGTGGTTGGCTGGGCTCTGGGTCCGGAGTGGCACTAGCGAGGTCCTCCTCGGGGCAGACGGTGAGGGGGGATCCGTTTCTCGCCAGTGTCCACTCCACGAAGGCGGCGAAATTCACTCGAGGACCATCTTCGGACGACAGTGCTCTGCACGCGGTGTTGAGGCTGTCGTCGTAGAAAGAGCAGAGCACGTTGTCCGGATAGCTGGTAATGTTGGCGATGGATATGAACAGTCTCGTATGGTCCTCGAGCGAGCTCTCCCCCTGCTTCAGCAGGAGAAGGAGATATTCGGGACGGCACGGGGGTTCATGACGTAACACACTCAAAATAAACACTGAACAAAAAACGAAAAACAAAAGACGGGGGAAAACGCGCTGCAATACTATTTTCAGGTCCGTTCTTCTGTCACGCTGTCGTGTAGGGAGGACAAACGAGGAGTGCAAGGTCGAGATCAGGTGCAAAACAAGTCTTTAATAAACAAAATCCACAGTAATAATCCACAACGGAGACAGGCAAGGAGACAAGCACACAATGACGAGAACGGACCACCTAACAGTGATCACAGGAAACTTATATAGGGTGGATAATGAGGCAGACAGGTGAAGGCACTTAACTGATAATGAGATAATGAGGGGTGGAGACAGGAACATGACCAAATAAGGACAGGACTAAACCAAATACACAGGACTAAACCAACATGAAAACACTACAAAAGAGTCTCGAAACCTGACAATTACTTTCTTAGGTAAACATTACAGTGTTGACTTTGCTTTATCTTTGCCAACACACGGTAGTAAATTAAGTTTATTATAGTAACAGCACTTGTGTAATTACTAAATATTTCATTATGTTTGTTGTTTTTTAGATTTCCAATTTGAAAGAGAGAGGCTACTGGAGTTGATGCTGGCCTTCTCATTGTTGCAGGGAAGGTTGAAGAGTTTCTGGTGAAAGAGAGTGTTGATGTTGCAGTGAGGCTGGATCATCATCATGCATGAGCTATAAAAAGTGATAAGCTGACTTAACTTTAAAAAAAAAAGAAACCTGTTGAATTGTCAAGTTCACTTAACTTAAAAATAGGGCAGGACTTTTAGAGCAGGATTTTGTCCATTGGGAGTCAGTTTGATCACTGTGAGTTACAGGTTGTCCCATCATCGTGCCAGTAAACATGCCATAAGAGAAGAGATGTTGTTGCAAATGGGAGGGAAGTTACACTGATCAGCCACAGCACTGAAACCATTGAAATTAATAACACTCATTACAATGTATCTGGAAAGTATTCACAGCGCTTAACTTTTTCCACATTTTGTTATGTTACAGCCTCATTCCAAAATTGATTAAATTCATTATTTTCCTCCAAAATCTACAAACAGTACCCCATTATGACAACGTGAAAGAGGTTTGTTTGAAATCTTTGAACATTTATTAAAAAAAATAAAATAAATAAAAATCACATGTACATAAGTATTCACAGCCCTTGCCATGACACTCAAAATTGAGATCAGGTGCATCCTGTTTCCACTGATCATGCTTGAGATGTTTCCACAACTTGATTGGAGTCCACCTGTGGTAAATTCAGTTGACTGGACATGGATTTGGAAAGGTCCCACAGTTAACAGTGCATGTCAGAGCACAAGCCAAGCCATAAAGCCTGTCTGTAGACAGGATTGCATTGATGCACAGATCTGGGGAAGGGTACAGAAAAATTTCTGCAGCATTGAAGGTCCCAATGTGCACAGCCTCCATCTTCTGTAAATGGAAGAACTTTAATACCACCAGGACTCTTCTTAGAGCTGGCCTCCTGACCAAACTTAGCACTTGATTGAGAAGTGCCTTGTCTAGAGTGGTGACCTGTTGGTCACTCTAGTTGATCTCCATGATCATATGCAGAAATAGGAGAAACCATCACTGCAACACTCCACCAATCTGGGCTTTATGGCAGTGTGGCCAAACTCAATCCTCTCGTCAGTAGAGACACATGAAAACACACTTGGAATTTGCAAAAAAGCACCTAAAGGACTCTCAGACTCGGAGAAACATGACTCTCTGGTCTGATGAACCTCAATTCTAAGCATCATGTTTGAAGGAAACCAGCTCTGCTCATCACCTGCAGAGTACCATCCCCAAAGTAAAGTGTGCTGGTTGCAGCTTTATGCTGTGTTTTTTTTAAGTGGCAGAGACTAAGAGACTCATCAGAGTAGAAGAAAAGCTCAATGCACCAAAATATACAGATAGCCTTATTGAAAACCCAGTCATTTAGAACCTCATACTGCGCAGAAGGTTCACCTTCCAACAGGACAATGGCCCTAAGCACACAGCAAAAGTGGCTTATAGACAACTCTGTGAATGTCCTTGAGTGGCCCAGCTACAGCCTGAGCTTGAACCCAATCAAACATTTCTGGAGAAACCTGAAAATGTGTGTTTTCCCATCCAACCTGACAGAGCTTGAGAGATGAAGAAATGAGGAGAAGAATGGCAGATAATTGCCGAATGATGATGAGCAAAGCTTGTAGCATCAGTATTTTACTCAAAAAATACTTTCCAGCGGAAACGTTTTTGGCTATAATTTGGTGCCAAAGGTGACACTGGATCCTGACACTAAACCAAAACCAAACCAGACAAAGAGCGTCAGGATCCAGATAGCAACTTTCAAACACACACAACACACCACATGAACATCCTGAAGATGTTGAATAGTTTGGGAAATTTGAAAAGCTGTGATTTGAGAAATATACCAAAGCGCTAGAAAAACTATAACATGATCAGCTATCAAAAAGGCTTAAGCTATAGAACGTGTTAAACTTAATGAAGTGATGATGGTGAGGGGGAAGCTAAGTGTTGTGGTCAGAGCAGATTTGACTTTGACTTCCTCTGCTTGATGTAGGAAGGGTTTTTTTTTTCCTTCCTGTCTTTGCTTTAGAAATGCAGTACATTCATCTTCAGTGTTATTTGGAGGGAAGCAGATTTTATTCTAAATTGTCTTAATCCACAACAACAAGATGTCACCTCTCCACTGTGTTTCTGTATAGACTCTGTAGAGACTCCATTTCCCATAACCCCTCTCTCATGCCCCGTTTGTCACCTCTCACCTCTACCCCACTGTCACTTCCTGTATAAATAGAGCGTCATTTCTGTTCCACCTTTGCGAAGTCATAACTAGCCCAGCTGTTATTTCCGAGCGTTTCCCTTTGTTCTGGTTTTCCTGGTTTTCTACCCCCGTTGTCTCCTGGTTTCCCGATCGTTCGCTGCCCGCCCTTTGACCCCCTTGCTTCGTCCCTGGACCACGATTTACGGATTACCTGTTCTGCTATCTCTCGCTCCTGTCTGACCTCCTGCCTGCCTGACCATGAGTATATATTCCAATAAAAGTCTGCACTTGGATCCGCACGCCTCTTGTCTCGTCTCTGGGGCTATCATTACAGTTACAATCATACAGTGGCTGAGTATATCAAGCAGAATCAGACACATTGGAAGATTGTTTTCATTACATCTGCTCTGACGAATGTACTTCTAGTCATTGCGCTGATCAGTGAGTTATTTTCAGCCATTTGTAAAAATTTTTATATCATGATCTCCATAGGCAACTCAGGTTATTAAAATATGTAAGTATTCTTTATTTGGACTTTTGATTACATTATTATTGGACAACCTTTTCTAAACACTGAATCTGAAAAAAAAAAATATTTCTAATTTCTAGGACTATTTGTTGGAAACAGAAGGTCAGCAGGTCAACGCTGATCTGCAGCAGACACAGAACAACAACAAGATCATTTACACTTAAAAAAATGTGAATCCATCCTTATTACTAAAATTAATTTCTGTCTTGATAATTAATAAGGATTCTTGCTGACGTGTTGAATTGTGTTTTATAACACTTCATTTTGGTTAATTTTTGTTCGGTTGTATGTGAATATTGCTCTTTCAGTATTTTCCAAACTTTGTTAAAAATATTTGCTCCAAACAAATCAACAGCAAGTGGGTCCAGATATTGCATTTGTAATGTTTTATACAAGGATATATGTACCTCACTTTTTAGTTTCGGTAGTTTCAGATGAAATGTGTGTTTAGAAAGTTAATTTTTTCCCTAGATGGTCTCTTTGTGATTTGGTAGACTGTTGCTTTTGAATCGCTGGAATTCATTTGGAATTCATTTGGAATTCATTTGTAGCTGCTGAAAAAAAGCAGTGTAGCAGTTGTAAATGTGGATATTTCTTTCTTTTTTTTTTTCTATGACCTTTAATGGAGAGTGTGTGCATTATTTTTATTTTTTATTTTTTTTTCGAAGTGTGATTGGTCAAATGTTGTAATGCTGTTAGACATAGAAAAGGCTACATTTGAAGCACTGTTTATTTTATCAAAATTGTTTAATCAATCATTTTTGAGAACAATAAAGTCACATAAGGTGAAGTGTCATGGCTTGACAACCTAGTTTTCTCGAACTCAGCAGTCAGTTTTATTGTTGTTGTTGTTGCTGTTTTCAATAGCTGGGTACTACAGTGATATGATATTACACTTCCTCACATAAATAGCATTTTACTTTAAAACCAAAGTAACTTAAACAACAAAACATTTTATAATAACAAACTATTCATTAGAACTACAAGTTACTCAATCAAATCTACTCACTTTAAGTATTTATTCACTTGATATGTTTTGCTTCATAAAACCTCAGTATATCCTCAGGAGCAATGGATATTAATTTTGTGTTCCTTGATATCTTTTTTTTTTAACTCTCAACTACGGATAGCCGCTACCATTTTATGAATCACTAAGGACAACTGTTTGACAAAATGGCCTGAACGTGAGTAAATTAACTGCAATTTTTTAGCAAAGTGCTAAAGTGCTAAATATGTAAATCTACTTAACAATGAAAGGACACATTCTGCAAGGCCTTTTTTTTTTTTTTGAGGTTTAGACAGCTGTGAGAACTTCACATAAAGGTACTGAAAAAAACACTGCACTCATTTCACAGTTAAACCTCCACTCTAGACAAAGGTGAGAGTCACAAGTGCCAAAGCACTTGGTTTTGCACTTCAGTTTATTTGAGTTGAAAATAACACAGAGTAGTTTATTTATTGTCAATACGTGTTAATTTACAAGTTATGACATCAATACAGTACCAAATATGCCATATATTGACCTTTTCTGTCTTGTTTTGGTTTAATTGGATTTGTGATGAATCTGGAAATGGTGCTGCTTAAGGTTTTCTGTTTATACAGTCAAAATCTGTGTGGCTTGAGCCCTGTTCACTGTGTCTCTAGTAGAGGGCGCCACACTCCTTACTTTAGTAAAGTGCTATAAAGATTTGTAATTGGGAAAGAAAAAAAATGTAATTGACAGCAAATGACAAAATTCACTACAAATATATATATATATATATAATGAAGAGTTCAGATGCAAAACCAGCTAAAAGCCATCTTGGTCAAAAATTTGATAAATAGTCAGAGTGAATGCTCAGAAGTTCCGGTACTTAGAAACCTATCCTAGTTCTTAGCATAAATTTCTAATTACTTAATATTAAGTAATTTGTTAAAACATGGCAAAAATACAAGTTGGCAAAAAACAAATTTGTGACTTTCGCAGTGGATTCTGTACATACATACATAGAGGTGAATGTATGTGTACCACATACATCCTGAAAAGTCAAGAAAGACATTTTGATCAGTGGTTAGCAGCAGTATAAGTCATAAACGCCACCTTTTCCATGCAAATAATTCATCAAACTTTGAAACTTTCATAATAATTTTATTATTTTTCACACAGTGGTATTACTCTGTTGTGAAGCTGCAGTGTCAGATCTACTAACTCATTTAGGATCAAATGTGACCATAAACTGTGATCTTGATGAAAATGAGGTTCACTGGATTTTACTGAAAACGCCAGATCCTCCAACAGTGATTCTACGATCATTCTCAACACCAAGATCACCTTTTTACTATAATAAAATATTCAGAAAGAAATATTCAGTGCAGTTTAAACATCGTCTGGTTATAAATAATGTAACTGCTGATGAATTAGGAGTTTATTACTGTATGAACACAGAAACACCTCCAAAACTCAGCAACAGCACCAGACTACACTTCAATGGTGAGTTAATTTGCTTCTTTGTAGTAATTACAGTATTATGATAATTATGATTATTTACATCTGTTATTTATTACTGCATAGTTAATAGTTATAGTTTTTTTTTATTATTATTATTAGAAAAACTTAAGGCCTCTCATTGGTCGCTTCACACAGAGATGAACAAGTTTTCAATGTTTAACTCTGTTCTACAAATCTGCATCATGTCATTGTGCTCCAATAAAAAACTGACAGTAACAGACTATGAAAATTTTTATTACAGAATCAACTCAACAAACTGAATGTCACAATCATACAGTGGTGGAATTGATTGATCAAACACAGTGGCAGAATATTGTCATTATATCTGGTCTGATGAACGGGTTTCAGTTCATTCTGCTGATCGGTGAGTCATTCTTCTTAAATTAAATTAGCAAATTAAATTAACACTATGGTGCTTTCTGTGAAAATATATGATGCTCTTCTGCAGTAAAGAGGTGGAAATATTATTCATTACATAGCCTTTTGACAATTAGTTTGGCATGTTTATGTTCCCATATATATTGATACAGTTTTAATATATTGAATCGGTATTCTTGTTTCATTTTTAGTTTTTGCTGTTGTAAAAGCAAAACGGATGAAAAAACATGTTCATAATGCTGATCTACAGACAAAAGTTACATATCAGCATCAAGACGCAAATCTATTACAAGCAAAATAAGGTAAATATGTGAAACTGATACAATTCTTAAAGTGTATTACCATTATTTTTGATAATTATGATCCTAGGATTAAGATGTTCATATTAATTTTTTCTCAAGTGCAGCTGAAATGCTAATTGTTTTCCTTTTTGTTTTGCTCTTTCAGTATGCCAAGGGGGACTTTTCTATATATATATATATATATATATATACTTGATTGATAATTATTATTATATATATATATATATAAATTGTCACTCAAGTCAACAGCGTGTGTTATATAACATTTATGAATGTACATGTTGTTAGACATGATGTGAATGATCCCACTCTAGTTGTCACACTCTGACAAGTCTGGCCTTTAAAAAAATTGTAAGTAATAATAAATGAACCAAAAAGAGGTCAAAGGCTGCTAATGGCTAATTCTTACTATTATATTTTGAATGTTTGTATTTGTTAAAATGGAAACATGTTCTTATTTGGGAAATTATTATTTTATTTTTATAACCAATCACATATCTCATATATAATTAAAATAGTTATTCTGAGCATCCAATATACTTCTATTGTAAAGCAACTGTCAAATAATAAATGTTTAATTTGGAAATTAAAATATATTTTGTCTGTTTATATATATATATATATATATATATATATATATATATATATATATATATATTATGTAGTTTAGAAAAGAAGAAGAAGAAAAAAAAAAATATTGTTACACAATTAAAAATATTTAGGGCTCAATGCTAAGAAGTTTTTCTACTGGTCCAGTCAGGTCAGTTGTAATTTTTTTTAAATGGCCCTGTCAACATTTTCACTGGCCCTTGCACAATATATAAATAAATATATAAATGAATTAATTGAATGAATTAATAGATTTAGAGGCTTTTGCATCTGAACTCTTCATATATACATATTTAATATCAGACAATTAGACAACATGTAAAGCAACTTCACACTTGATTCTGGCGTTTATACTTCGGTAAATATGTAACAGGATAGTTTTACCCAAAAATGAAAACTCAAAAAGTGGTTTTACCTGAATATTTAATAATACTGTTCTTTAGCCAATCAGATGTGAGCCTCTCAGTCGACCAAACATAACCCGCTGTGGGCATATGAAGTATGAAATGTTATTGTGTTATTGATTCCTTTTGCTATTATAGCATTTTTTAACTGTGTTTTTGTAGCATTGTAGCATGCCATGATCCCATTGTAGCAAGCTTTTCTCTCTATGTTTTGTTGCTGTAATATTCAAGCTGTTGAATTTGAGGCTTGTAATGAGTGTTGTGTATGTTGTGTAGTTCTTGCATATAGGCTCTAGGGGGCAGTGGCTGAATAAGAAAGTGATAGTTGAATGCAGAAACGTGGTAAAAAGAAGTGTTGTTCAAGGTCAAGCAGATACGACTTTGTCATCTTTCATCAAAAATAACAGAGATGCTATTATCTGATGTGTTTACTTTACTACTTTGATGTATAACAGGAATTAATAAACTATTTTTATTAGGATGTGCAAAGAGCCTGATTCCATGTGCTCATGATATAAGGGGGCATTTATTTGGAGTTTATTTTTAAAAAAATCTATCCCAAATGTGTACACCACTTATATTATGTTTACAGGTCATCTCTACTGTGGGTAACACTTTATTTTGATAGCCCACTTTAGATATTCTACTAACAGTAATTAACTTTGCAACAAAATGTCAACTAGCAGTTAGTAGAGTATTAGTAGACTGTCTGCTTAATATCTTCTAACACTTTCTTTGTCAACTTATTCAACTAACACTAAACCTACCCTAAACTAACTCTAAATTCTACTCTGAGAGTTAGTGGACATGTAGTTGCAAATAATGAGATTTAGTTGATATGTAGTTGACAAGTAGTTGACATGTAGCTACAAAGTTACTTACACTTAGTAGAATGTCTAAAGTGGACTATCAAAATAAAGTGTAACCCTACTGGGACCTGCAGACACAATGAAATGACAGAAATGAATCTAAACAACACACAATCTAACTTTGTATTGTATGTATTATGTCATTGTTATATTGTGTTTTTGTATTTTATGGACACAGTTCTATTGAAGCCTGCTCAGACTGGTTTTTAAATACATAGATTCAGTTTTTCTCTTTTAGTTTGCAGAGGTGTATCACCTGATGCCATTGTTTAATGTTTTATATTTACTATCAGAGTAGTGTGTTGCTGTGGTACCAGGATGAGATCACTGTCAGCAACAACTCTCATTGTGGGAGATACTGACTACTAAAACAAAACATGCTGTGTTTGGGTGTTAAATGTTAAGGAAGTGTTTAGGACACTGCATACAAGAGCACATATTGTGGCTTTACTGATAACAAAAGCTGTTCAGTTTGTTTTCATAAAACCCAGAAGAGAATTTGAATTTGTTTCCGCTGATCACATAAACTGCAAATGACGTTGTGTAGATGCAAATGTGTTAAAGGTTAAAGATAAGGACACCATTAGAGTGTTTAGTGGGTAATAGTAGAGCTGAGCTCACAGCATTTTGATTTAGTCTTGTATTAAACGAACATTACACAATAAAAGCTTAAAATAAGAACAATTATACTGATCATTTTCATTACACACATAGATTGTGCAGCTTCTATGTTGTGATATTTTAGACCAGGGGTGGGCAAACTTTTTGACTTGAGGGCCACATCAAGTTTTCCACAGGAAGTATGTTTATGACAAATTAAGATTTATTTATTTATTCTTTCTTTCTAAATTAACACTCACTTACTACTTGTTAACACTACTTACACTCTTTTTTACTTTTCACTTTTTTTATAAGCACTTTATGGCACACAGATAAGTTGCATTATTCTTCAAGTCGATTGATGTATAATCAAGGATAATAAGGATATATCGCAGAATGAGGCACAAAGATCAGACCGCAAGTGCATTTAGCATCGGACCTCAAAGAGGCAGGGGCTCGATTAATTACAATTTATTTATTTACTTTTATATTTTATTAAAGCTACATTTTGACCCCTATAATAGGCATTTTTCCCCGTAATATTTGGGGGAGGGGGCACAACAATACAATTGGGCTCAGGGCACTCATCTGGCCAGCAGGGGCCCTGTATATACCCCATTACAGGCTACAGTGCGGGCCATAGTTTGGACACCCCTGTTTTAGGCACTTTCTGGTAAAATCTTTTCTGTGTGCTTTTATGATCATGTGGAACCTGAAAATGAAGGCATTCCCTCTGATCCTTAACTTAGGAACATAAGATTAAATAAGTAGTAAAATATCAAAATTAATGAATAATCAATGGATAATTTAATTTCACACAGGTTTAAAACTTAAAAAAAAAGATTCTTTAATGTATCTGAGCAGATCTTTATAGTTCTGAGTTTCATGTCACAATCACACAGAAAAATTGTAATTGTTTTGTTTGCTTGCTTTATTGAACAAAATAAAACAGGCTTAAATAATCACTAGACTGAAGGAATATTTATGGCACTAAACAATTTATAAAGACATTAACATGTAACACATCAGTTAAACCAGTGAACAATGAAGACAAATATAATTATTACAGTCATATTGGCGTCTGACATATTTGAAAAAAAGATGTTTAAAAAAGGGGGAAAAGTATTAATTTGATGTAGTTAACAGAGGTTCATTTGTAAAATCAATCAATCAATCAATCAATCTGTTGTGGCATTGTTTTTCTCAAGTGTTTAAACTTTTCACAGTATACTGTAAATTTCTCCATGCATGTTGCCACACTTCTTATAGTTCACACATGTCTGCTGTCATTGTGTCTCATTTCATCATCACGGTCAAGTACATCAGAAATGCAGATCTACCAGTGAAGTCCTTTTTCTGAACTGAAAGAAAGAAACAAAGGTCAAACATACAGCCTTTTCATAAATTTGCCATTTTAATGTCATTCATATTTGGTTATACTGGCATGTTTGGTTTTGTTTGTTTCCTTTATGGTTACATCATGAACTCCTTGGCCCACATTTGTTATATCTATTCTTTTTCATTGTTATCATGTTAATATTTGCCTTCAGTTTGACATACTATTCATCCAAAAAGAACCTAGCATGCAAAAGCAGAGCATTTTACTCTGTATCATTGTTGTATAATGCTTGTATTATATTGTTATAATGACACTAAAGCCTGTTCTTATAGTGATCAGACTGGTTCTCAAATAAAAAGACGCGTGTCATTTAGTTTGCTTGTCGTCTGATGTTTGATGTTTTACATTTGCTAAGGCGTGGATTTTCTGTGGTGATACTTGGCACCAGGATGCTGGTAATAGAAACACTGTCAGAAGTGAAACAATCCCAATACCATTTTCCTACCAAATTCTGCTGATGATTGAATGATATGTAAGGGAATTAATGAATCAGTTTTGGTAAAGGATGTACAGTTTAATACTAATAAAAACAACATATAAATAAAACAATGAATTTAAACACAACATGAAGAAACAAGGATTGGCTTTTCTAAACTATTAATGAGGGTTTTTCTCTTTGCACTTTTTGTCTATGTGAGAAGAAAACCTTTTTATTACAGAGGATAAGCAGTATTAAGAATGGATTTATGGATTCAAACAGAGCCATGTCAATATGACGGCTTTCTTCTTACAATAGGGGTTTGGTGCCACATCATCTTTGTTTCCATGCAGAATGTTGGAAACACATGACACACACATATCTCTGAAATTCTGAATTCAACCAATCAATTGACGACTTTGGAACTCCTGAAGTTTTTCCAATTTTGTGTGCCATATGCATCAGATGTTTAGCCAAATGTCCATGGGCATCACGTCTGAGACTACTCTGATTGAGGATAATCAAAAAAGATCAGACAGTCCCAAGGGTGTAGCCCTGCTTCCTGTGCAAGTGACGTCACTTGCACTCTCTTTTATTATTTATTTTATTTCATTTATTTATTATTATTTTTTATCGAATCTCTCAACATATTACAACAGTAGCCAGGTATAATGAAGACAAGAAAAAATAAACTAAATTATGATGTCAGTTGCATTGCACTCTCTGTCACTTGCAGGAATGTTGCTTGTTGCCAGTGGAGAGAAGACGCTGTGGTGGTTAAATGATTACAACTAATTTAGTACCATAATGTACAAAAGACAAAACCCGCAAATTCGTGGCCACAGAACAGCACAATGGACGCAATGCTCAAGTCTCTCGCTAAGCGTTTTCATCTTGCAGAAAACTACACACTTAATATGGCTTTATGTATTAAGACACATTAAGTTATCTGTTATCAAAATTGGAAAACGCAATTACACCTGCTTGAATACACACCACCATTTAATCAGAGCGTAAGTCTGTATGTCGTCATAAGCAGAAAATAAGGATAAGAACAGCATGAGCAAGGTGGCCACACTGCATCTGAAACACAACACAACACAACAACATCTTGCCACAAAGCACCGACAAAAATAATTAACAGTGAACGTGTTGGGGGAAACAGTAAGGAGATATTTGAATGATCCATTAATAAACTAGTGTATTCTGATTCTGTTCTAGTGTGACAAAGACCCTGATTTGCAGTCCCCTCGGATGCACATTTAGAAAGAAATGCATCTTTACGGATTACATAATGAAAGAGATTTTTTCCGATTTGTTTTCTTTCATTTAGTAATAATTTAAAGCTTTCTATTTATGTATTTATCATGTTTGTGAGGCATGTATTCACTGAAAAAATACAAATGATCACGCTGGCGCCTCCATGTCCTGCGAAGGGGTTTTAGCTTCCCCTCTCCTAAAACAATATGCACCTGATAGCGCACATTTATCTAGGTTTAACATTTAAACTAACATTGTTTTATAGCTACTTTAAATATTTTAGATCTATAGATTTTATTTTATGCAAGTGGTTGTGATTTGAGAAGGCAAATTGATCTGACTATGAACGGTCTTCCGCTGGCCGCTGTTCCTTAGGCTACTTTAAAAAACAAAAATTCTCCAAAAGTTTTTAGAAATTAACTTAATAATAAAAAAAAAAACAAAATATAATCACTTTGCCTATTTTAATAGCTGAAACAGTAGTTCCCCGTCTGTCGTTCACGTTCGACGTTGTGTTGAAGTGACGACGTCCCCTGGGTGCTTCGACGGCGAATCTTAAAGAGCAGATTTCCTCTTAATAAAATCTAAAAGAGCAAATTTCTCTAAAAGAGTGCAGACACGGTGAGTTTGTGTGTTTACTATGCCTTTCCTTCTGTGTCCTTCTGGTTGCGGCTTCTTTCTCTCCCAAAACGATCGGCACGAGCTCTGTCTTCAGTGTTTGGGTCGTGACCATGCTGAAGCAGCGTTCGGCGAGGGCGGATGTCCTGCTTGCGAGGACATGCCTCTCAGCACACTTCGTTCGCGAGTCGCGTTCTTTACTAAAAGACCGCAGCTCGCATTAACCGCTCCCGCGGCTTGTCCTTCTACTTCCGGGTACGAGGCTGCCGCGGTGCGTGTTGATGAAGAGCGAGAGAGCGCGAGCGTTTCGCCTGGTAATTCCCCGCGTCCCTCGCGCTCTGTGTGTCTGCCGGTCGAGCTTTCGGATGACTTTGAAAACTCGTCTCAGTACGGGTTGGATTGGTTATTCGGGGCTCCTGCGGGGGAGGAAGAAGTGTCTGCAGCATCGGAGAGTGGGCAGCCATCTGAAGCAGACGCGCTGTCTGAGGCACCCGCTGCGGGGGCGGGTTCTCAGTCAGTAGCAGACGCGGAAATGGCGGCCATGCTCGAACGGGCGGCCAAAGCAATCGGGATTGAGTGGAAGTCTCCGCCCCGTCCTGAGCGCTCACGGCTGGATGATTGGTATCTGGGTAACGACCGTGGTTCTCGGCCACGTTCTACCCCAGTTCCTTTCTTCCCGGAAGTGCATGAGGAACTGACTAAGTCGTGGAAGGCTCCTTTTTCAGCCAGAACGCGTCTTAGCGGTTCTTCCTCTCTCACCACCCTCGATGGAGGTCCAGCGAAGGGGTATACGGAGGTTCCCGCCGTGGAGCGTGCGATCGCGGTGCATCTTTGCCCGCAGACCGCCGCCACCTGGCGGGACCGCCCAAAACTCCCGTCCAGGGCATGTAAGGCTTCTTCCGCTCTCGTGGGGAAGGCTTATGCTGCTTCTGGACAAGCTGCGTCCGCCCTTCACGCTATGGCCGTCCTGCAGGTCTATCAGGCCAAGGTTCTTAGCGAGTTGCACGAGGGTGTTCCCAAACCAGAGCTTTTGCAGGATCTGCGCTCGGCGACTGACTATGCTCTACGAGCTACGAAGGTCACGGCGCAGGCTCTGGGGAGGGCGATGTCCACTATGGTGGTCCAGGAGCGCCACCTTTGGCTGAATCTGGCGGAAATAAAGGACGCTGAGAAGGTTCGCTTTCTTGACGCCCCCATTTCTCAGGCTGGTCTCTTTGGCGACACTGTCGAGGAATTTGCACAGCAGTTCTCCGCAGTGAAGAAACAGACGGAGGCTATCAAACACATCTTGCCTCGTCGGGCGCCGGCCCCCAGGCCCGCCACCTTCCACGACGACCACCTTCCAGACCGGCTCAGGGCCCGCCACAGGCTGGTCCTGCACCTAAACCAGCCCTGCGGTCGAGCTCTCGCAAGAAGGTGGCGCCGTTAGCTCAGTCTCAGGCCGCTAAGAACCCTCGTCAGGCTTCGAAGCGTTCCTGAAACGAGCAGCCCGGAGGAGAGAGATCTGCTGACCTGTCTGGACCCACACTCGGCGAGGGGACGAGTGTGGGTTTCGGCTCCACCCCGGCTGTCTGCCTCTCGGCAGACGGCCACCACATGGTCAATAAAAGAGCAATTTTCTTCTCTGGGCGAAAAAAAAATCTATGTGACTGCGTCCCTCCGGGGTACCCAGCCACTAAAACATGTCAAAGCATGCTCAACCGCAAGCCCTGCGCTTCTGCATGCTTTGACGAATCAAGCGCATCCATCAGTCGATCCCCTGAGTTCAGGCGATCTTCAGATGGATCCTTGTCTGTCGGTTTCGATGGTCAACGCTCCCATGGCTGGGTCCCTCCGGGGTACCCAGCCACCAGAACACATCAAAGCATGCTCAACCGCAGGGCCTGCGCTTCGGCATGCTTTGACAAATCAAGTGCATCCATCAGTCGATCCCCTGAGCTCAGGCGATCTTCTGATGGATCCTTGTCTGTCGGTTCCGATGGTCGATCCTTCCATGGCTGGGTCCCTCCGGGATACCCAGCCACCAAAACACATCAAAGCATGCTCAACCGCAAAACTTGCGCTTCTGCATACTTTGACAGAAACAAGCGCATCCGTCAGTCGATCCCCTGAGCTCAGGCGATCTTCTCACGGATCCTTGTATGTCGGTTATGGCGATCAAAGCACCTTGTGTCCTCCGGGACAGCACGCCCCCGAACAAAGGGCTTTCACCACAACTCAGTCACACTGTACCCACCCGAGGTACGTCGGTGGTCCCCCTGAGACCGTTGGCAGAGAGTTTTACAGCTTGGCTCGAGATACCCAACCTCTCTCGCTGGCTTCTCAGAACCATCCGACTCGGCTATGCTATCCAATTCGCACGCAACCCGCCCAAGTTCAGCGACATCTTCTCTACCGCGGTTCGGGACGAGAATGCTGCGGTTCTTCGGGCGGAGATCGCGACCCTTCTGGCGAAGGACGCGATAGAGCCGGTCCCCTCGGCCGACATGAAGAAAGGGTTCTACAGCCCCTACTTCATTGTACCCAAGAAAGGTGGCGGTTTAAGACCAATCCTGGATCTGAGGATACTGAATCGGGCCCTTCACAAGCTCCCCTTCAGAATGCTAACGCTCAAACGCATTCTCACGTGCATCAGATTCCAGGATTGGTTTGTGGCGATAGACCTGAAAGACGCGTACTTTCATGTCTCGATTCTTCCAAGACACAGGCCCTTCCTGCGGTTTGCCTTCGAAGGTCGAGCATTTCAGTACAAAGTCCTTCCATTTGGGCTCTCCCTGTCTCCCCGCGTCTTTACGAAAGTCGCAGAGGCAGCCCTTGCCCCTCTCCGGGAGAGGGGCATCCGCATTCTCAATTACCTCGACGACTGGCTGGTCATAGCACACTCTCAGGAGTTGGTATGCAAACACAGGGATGTGGTTCTCAACCATCTGGCCCATCTGGGGTTTCGGGTCAACTGGGAAAAGAGCAAGCTCGCCCCGGTACGGAGCATCTCTTTTCTCGGTATACAACTAGACTCGGTTGCCATGAATGCACGGCTCTCCCCGGAGCGTGCACAGTCAGTGCTGAGCTGCGTCCAGAAGCTCTCACGCAGCCCGACGGTCCCCCTCAAACAATTTCAGAGGCTCCTGGGTCACATGGCATCCGCAGCCGCCGTCACGCCGCTGGGCCTGATGCACATGAGACCGTTACAACACTGGCTGCGTTCCCGAGTCCCGAGATGGCCATGGCGCCAGGGTTCATACCGGGTGCACGTCACACCCGTATGTCTAAAAACCCTCGGTCCTTGGAAAGACATTTCGTTCCTACGGGCCGGGGTGCCCTTAGGACAAGTGTCCAGGCGCATTTTGGTTACAACAGATGCATCCAACACAGGCTGGGGCGCCGTATGCAATGGGCAAGCAGCTGCAGGGCTCTGGTCGGGCCCTCGGCTGCATTGGCATATCAATTGCCTCGAGCTGCTGACAGTGTTTTTGGCCCTGAAGAGGTTCCGACCTTTGGTTCAGGGCAAACACGTGCTGGTCCGCACAGACAGCACTGCGACTGTGATAGCCTACATCAATCACCAGGGCGGTGTACGCTCCTTTCGCATGTCACAGCTAGCCCGCCATCTCCTCCTTTGGTGTCGAAACAATGTCAAGTCTCTATGAGCCACCCACATACCGGGGTATACCTGGGTAGCGGATGCGCTCTCCCGACAGACTTCGCTTCGGGGCGAGTGGAGACTTCACCCTCAGACGGTTCAGCTGATCTGGAGTCTTTTTGGTCAGGCCCAGGTCGACCTGTTTGCCTCGATAGAGAACACTCACTGCCAGTTGTGGTACGGTCTGTCCGAGGCGCCCCTCGGCACAGATGCACTGGCACACAGCTGGCCTCAGGGCCTCCTCAAGTATGCGTTTCCACCAGTGAGCCTAATTGCACAGACCCTGTGCAAAGTCAGGGAGGACAGAGAACAGATCCTGCTGGTGGCCCCCTACTGGCCCAACAGGGTTTGGTTCTCAGAGCTGGTGCTCCTCTCCCCCGTTCCTCCCTGGCGCATTCCCCTGAGGAAGGACCTCCTTTCACAGGGGAAGGGCACGATATGGCACCCGCGCCCAGATCTCTGGAACCTCCACGTATGGTCCCTGGACGCGACCAGGAGGATTTCAGAGATCTCCCACTGGCAGTGGTAAACACTCTGTTGCAGTCGAGAGCTCCCTCCACGAGGCGGCTGTACGACCTCAGATGGCGCAAATTCACAAACTGGTGTTCCTCCCGGGGGGAGAACCCACGGAGATGTGGCATCCGAACGGTGCTTTCCTTCCTCCAAGGAGGACTGGATAGACACCTTTCTGCTTCAACACTTAAGGTCCAGGTAGCCGCTATTGCCGCTAACCACGACCTGGTGGAAGGTAGATCGGTTGGGAAGCACAATTTGGTTATACGATTCCTTAAAGGTGCACGCAGGCTGAACCCCGTCAGACCGCGCCTTGTCCCCTCTTGGGATCTGTCTGTGGTCCTCCGGGGCCTACAGTCAGATCCCTTTGAGCCGCTCCAGTCAGTCGAACTCAGTGCTCTCTCCCAAAAGACGGCTCTCCTGACTGCGCTCACATCGATCAAAAGAGTGGGAGACCTCCAAGCCCTCTCCGTCAGTGACTCGTGCCTCGAATTCGGGCCGGCTAACTCTCACGTTATCCTGAGACCCCGGCCCGGTTATGTGATCAAAGTGCCCACCACTCCCTTCAGGGACCAGGTGGTCACTCTGCAAGCTATCCCTTCTCAGGAAGGCGACCCCAACCTCTCCTTGTTATGCCCAGTCCGTGCCCTGAGCATTTACTTGGAACGTACTAAAAGCTTCAGACGGTCGAGTCAGCTCTTTGTCTGTTTTGGAGGACAGCAGAAGGGGAAAGCTGTCTCCAAACAAAGAATTTCCCACTGGATTGTGGATGCGATTCGTTTGGCCTACCAGGCCACAGGGGTGCCCTGCCCGCTGGGGGTGCACGCCCACTCCACCAGGGGCGTCGCAGCGTCAGTTGCGCTGGCGAACGGGATCTTTTTAACAGACATTTGCAGAGCTGCAGGTTGGGCTACACCTAACACGTTTGCCAGGTTCTACAATCTGCGTGTAGAACCAGTCTCTTCGGGAGTCCTGAACGCAAGCCCAGTAACTCCTGAAGCTGACACGGTGTAGAAGCTTGCTGAAGCGTCATTCCCCACGGGTGACGACGCTTCCCCAGTTCAGTAAGTTTCCTGGCGTGAACCCTGAACGACAATTTCCATCATGTTGCACCCGCAACGTAGCTATGTTCAGCAGAGGAACTAGCTATCAGAATCTAATATGAGGTTAGGTTGCCTCTTGTGAACTCTCATATTAGGTTGGTGCCCCACATGTAGTGGCTCCTAATGCGGCCCCATGTGTGTATCTCCACCTATACTCCCAGAGATGCGGTGTTTCCCTTAAGACAAAACTTGTCTCCGACCCTGAGCTCAGCAGTCTCTCCTCATGCGGAGCCTGCCTCAGGATTGTCCCCTTGTTGTGCTCCCCTAGTGCGAGCCCTCAAGTGTATTCTCCACACAAATACCTCCCTCCGGGCAGGGTGTGGTCTCCGTAGTGCCAATCCCCCCCCCCCGGGGAGGACGGACCCTGGCCCAATGTTTCCAAGATGTTCAACCAAAGGTGAGGAAAGGCTGGCTGAAGCTCTTGGGCATTGGAAGGTCACGTAGAGATGAGTGACATTTATCTAACACGCAAGACCTGTTAATATTTGCACTCCATGCACTCGTGACGCGGTCCGCTGGTTGTGGCATTTTCAACTGGGACCCCTAGTCGTCACTTCGACACAACGTCGAACGTGAACGACAGACGGGGAACGTCTTGGTTACGTATGGTAACCCTCGTTCCCTGATGGAGGGAACGGAGACGTTGTGTCCCCCTTGCCACAACCTCGGACCGCCTCTGAGTGTAGCCGGGTGCTTCGGCTCCTCAGATCAGAACAATGAGTGTTGCCTAGCCCCCCCCTCTTATGCCCGGATCTCCGGGGCGGAGCGGGCTATGCAAATACTGCATACCAATTCTCATTGGCCTTTTCTCAAAGCTGTCAGAGGTATTCGGGCTCTCAAGAGCGACCCCTAGTCGTCACTTCGACACAACGTCTCCGTTCCCTCCATCAGGAAACGAGGGTTACCATACGTAACCAAGACGCTCTTCTTCATTATTAAAACGTAACTAATATGTACATTCATGAGCTCGGAATAAACTTAACTTGCAAAGTTTCGCATTTTCCCATATAAACTGTCTACATAGTCTACAGCCCTTTATATCATTGTCTTTGTCCAATAAGCTGCATTGAGTGTTTTATTTAGGCTATGGTTTTCTGTGGCTATGATTTTATATTTTCTTGCCTGTACGGAGTACGGAGTAGCCTAATGAATGCGCGTTCGTATCCATATCCTTCTTTATCTTAAGCCATATTAAGTGTTTAGTT